>OY756229.1:18617495-19817495 GCA_963576875.1 Acrobasis repandana | reverse complement strand
AGTAGCCTACACTATGTAAAATTTTTAAAGCTGCCTAAAAAAAAAAACAGAAATAGTTTATTCGTTTCTGTAGTTTTTACAGCACTGGTTTAGCGATCAGGGATTTCTTTCTAAAGGCATCTGACATAGCTGGACGACTGACATACCACGACGACAGATGGAACCAACGGGCTAAAGTACCACACGAAGCACGGAGGAGCGCGAGAAAATTCTTTGCCAGTTGTGGTCGCCCATCCAAGTGACTTCTAGAGTATTAAAATATACTAATATTAGAAGTTAAAGAAAAAGTAGGTCTCTTCCAAGGAATTCTTTAACATGTATAGGAAAACTTTTAATTAAATTTCAATTCGAGGCTTCAACAGATAAGTTTAAAGCCACGGTCAGACTATCATTATACAGAAACACTTACATATTTTTTTTTATTTTTTTTCATTTATTTATATCCAAAAATTACAATTCTATGCACCCATAAACCACGAAGGTTTGTCCGGGACTATATTGTCTACTTTTAATCTTAAAATTAGGTTAGTATTCATCTGACATTATATGTGTTAGGTGTGTGAGGTAGTTGATAAATACACATACCTTGACATTGTTTATCCTTTGACAAAGATCTTCGAACTATAGAGGTCGATCGACGGATACAACTGGGATGGGTGGCTTTTGGTAAGCTGGCGGATGTTTTTAAAAACCGAAAAATACCACAGTGCCTAAAAACACGCCTCTTCAACCAGTGTGTTCTGCCCACAATAACATATGGTGCCGAGACATGGACTCTCACAAAGGGAACCATGTATAAGGTTGCGGTTGCGCAGAAAGCCATGGAGCGAGTCATGTTCGGCATCAAACTGCAAGACCGAGTTCGCAACGTGGAGATCCGACGTCGAACGAAAGTTCATAACGTGCTCTCCAGGGTTGCGGCTCTAAAGTGGAACTTGGCGGGACACCTGGCTCGAAGGAACGATGGAAGGTGGAGTAAGGCCGTCACCGAATGGTATCCTAGAAATGGGAAACGTAGTGTAGGACGTCCGGCGGCTAGGTGGGTTGATGACATCAGGCAGGTTGCTGGGAGGAACTGGATTGCGATGGCCAGTGATAGAGCAGGATGGCGCAGACAAAAGGAGGCTTATGCCCAGCAGTGGGTACTTGAAGGCTATTGATGATGATATGTGTTACCTCTCTACACGTATCTGCTTATATACTTATTTCCAGGGTAGACAAATAAGGGTCGATATCTACGATACACTAACAAACTTACACAAACGAAAAACAGAAAAAATCTTGGGTATTTGGCTTACAATAAGACCGCTATGTCTCCTTGGAGAGGCCACTGTCCAGCAGTGGATTTTTGTAGCTGATACGATAATTTCTTCTTGTTGATATCGCACATCATGCAACAACTGTATTTCCCCAAGCTTTAATAGGGAAGGGATGGACATTTTGAAAACGCTTGATTATTTTTTGCTCTTAAGAATAATATTCCTATTTACCATAAAAAAATATCAGATTTTTCTGAAAACAAATAATTATTTTTAGGTTATGTCAAATTAACTCCCACAGCCATTTCTCTTGTCCTGAACTTCTGTCTTATTAAGGAAAATAATGTCGTATGACAGTGACAACTTCTGTAATTTATTATAGTTGTAAAAGTATGGCAGTTACATATGACAGTTAAAAAGTTAGTGTCATTTAGCTGCCATACTTGTCAAAATATGACAGCAGAAAAATATTCAGCGATTGCAAATTTTCATCCCTACCCTCACTCCCTATTACAGTACCTATGTGCAATAAATCAGTACAAGCCCTTAAATTCTGCGAAATCCAACACAATATAATATTTTGACTGATTTGTTATATTTGAATGGTTTCATTGGAGAAATTTATTAGGATTGTGTTACATTTGTGGATCAGTCTTTCTTAGAAAAGTGAAAATTAATCTAAATTATTAATTAATTTCATCAAAACAATTTAACTAACTTTATTGTTTGTTTCGTTTGTATTTCTTACTGTCACTCGTTTTGTAAGGAGTATTAATGGGCGCCTTTGGTTAGGAACCTTTAAAAACGTACAAAATATACCATGAAAGACTTCAACATTGCAATGTCAAACTAAAAAAAATACAATATTTCGGAATTTTTATCCCACTTTTGTTTCAAATCGGTTCAGATTTGTAAGAGGTAACATTATTATAGGACAGCGAAATAGTATTTTGTGCAACCGTTGTATAATAGGGTCAAACAATTCGAATTATTTAATTTAAAGCCGTTATGCGAACATTGTAAAAGGAAAACACCACAAGCATTTATGACGTACTTATACAAAGTTGCATACGTACTTGCATACAATACTTTTTCTATGACTAGTATTATGGTAAATAGACGATAGGTATTAAATGCAATACAAAATTAATCAAATTATCCAATATGCACGTTACACATGTCATTGGCCCTACGGCGATAGCGTCGATCTGTTATGTATGACATCACGATCCCTCGTGCCGTAAAAGTGCCGGTCGTTTTGGGCGGCATAATACATCGGACTCTTGCCAGCATCCATTCGCCGGCAGTTTTAGAACCAAGCAGTTTGGCGCGCCAAACACTAGCACCGTCTTACCTCCTACCTTGAGAACCTCGTTCCCCTTCCTTGCGAAACGTGTTTTCATCGAGCAAAGCTCGGCCTCCAAGGTACTAAGAATACATATGAAGCGAAACAATTTTCTGTAAGGTCAAAAAGTCAAATTGGTCAAAGAGTTGCTGAGCTATGGAATAAGGATGTGGACTGGATCCGAAATACATTATTTTATTTAGTCAGTTACATTATACTGAAATAATGGAGCTATATTTTTTGGTTTATCGAAGTAGTAAAAATTTACCAAGATACAGTACATCCATGTTACGGAGTGGGGCCGATGAACGTCACCGTCCAGTGAAAATACTAGACTGTGACGTAATGCAAATTAAAATGCGTTGTATCGTCGTCATTATTTGGTTAACAGAGAAAAGAAAAGTGATTATTCAATATTTTTTAATAAGCTAGTTACCTGTTGAGCCAAAAAGATTTTCTGTCCACATCCATATTAGGTACTAGCCTACGTTGTTTTTGTCCACATCCATATTAGGTACTAGCCTACGTTGTTTTTGTCCACATCCATATTAGGTACTAGCCTACGTTATTTTCGTGGCCGCACACATACACAAGCACATTAGACTGATCAGTATACAATGTAGTCAAGCTTAGTCCCGACTGTCTCCCAACTAAGTCTTGTGTTAGAAGGTGTTCCATTAAGAACCACGCGCTTTATGAATCCGCTAGTTTCAATAATTCAAATCAGACACTTTTTTCTGAACGTCAAAACAAACATTTTCTATGAAATTTTTATGAAATATCGGACTGTGACGTCATAGATTTTTTTTTGAGTCAAATAGCTCTCTTAATATCCGTTTTTAGGGTTCCGTACCCAAAGGGTGCAAACGGGACCCTATTACTGAGACTGCTGTCTGTCCGTCTGTCCGTCTGTCCGTCTGTCCGTCTGTCCGTCTGTCCGTCTGTCCGTCTGTCCGTCTGTCCGTCTGTCCGTCTGTCCGTCTGTCCGTCTGTCCGTCTGTCCGTCTGTCCGTCTGTCCGTCTGTCCGTCTGTCCGTCTGTCCGTCTGTCCGTCTGTCCGTCTGTCCGTCTGTCCGTCTGTCCGTCTGTCCGTCTGTCCGTCTGTCCGTCTGTCCGTCTGTCCGTCTGTCCGTCTGTCCGTCTGTCCGTCTGTCCGTCTGTCCGTCTGTCCGTCTGTCCGTCTGTCCGTCTGTCCGTCTGTCCGTCTGTCCGTCTGTCCGTCTGTCCGTCTGTCCGTCTGTCCGTCTGTCCGTCTGTCCGTCTGTCCGTCTGTCCGTCTGTCCGTCTGTCCGTCTGTCCGTCTGTCCGTCTGTCCGTCTGTCCGTCTGTCCGTCTGTCCGTCTGTCCGTCTGTCCGTCTGTCCGTCTGTCCGTCTGTCCGTCTGTCCGTCTGTCCGTCTGTCCGTCTGTCCGTCTGTCCGTCTGTCCGTCTGTCCGTCTGTCCGTCTGTCCGTCTGTCCGTCTGTCCGTCTGTCCGTCTGTCCGTCTGTCCGTCTGTCCGTCTGTCCGTCTGTCCGTCTGTCCGTCTGTCCGTCTGTCCGTCTGTCCTTCTGTCCGTCTGTCCGTCTGTCCGTCTGTCCGTCTGTCCGTCTGTCCGTCTGTCCGTCTGTCAGGCTCTATCTCTTGAACCGTAATAGCTAGACACTTGAAATTTTCACTGATAAACTCATCACTATTTTGATTTATTTATCCGCCTTCTCGCCCACCATCACGCTAAATGCGACCTTGAGTCTTGCGACCCAGGGCTCTGTCTGCTTAGAGACGCAAGACGCAAAATGCTAAGTCTGCCCCATTAGGAATAAAGACCTGATAGCGCATATATTAATTTACCTGCCGCGTGGCTTCCGGCCTAGAATAGGACGACTCCATCTCTTCCTGTGGATGTCTTAAGAGGCGACTAAATGACTAAGCACAAAGTTTCCCGTGCTACAATTCTTTTGTCGATGGTTGACGTCAGGCGGCAGCCGGTTGTAAAACTTTTCGCACAAATGCATTCACAAAGAGGGTTGACGTCAGGCAGGCGGCCGGTCGTAAAACTATTGCCAAATCATTTATACTTTTCTTGCTATTTCTTCTCCATTATGCAAGGTCTTTGGTATCCTTGGGTAACCATTGACATGCATGTTACATTTGGAGAAGAAAAAGCGGGAAAGCGCACTCTGGGCTCCGAAGCAGCACAGCTGAGGATGCAACCGGAAACGCGCTAAGACGAAGAAGAAGTTCGAAACCATCAAAATGACAGATAATAATGTTCAAACTTCTAGCTGCGAATCTAGATTCAGATTTCACAGTCCTTTGTCCCCGCTACAATAATTTCACACATGGTCGGCTGGTCGCCGTAAAGGGACTAGTTTGCTTTGTGTTGGAAAACTGAGACTTTAATCCCGCTGGTGTTCTTTGAAATTCAGATTTAGTTTTAGAGTGCTATAGCTCAGCTGGCATGACCTTTGGGTTTCGAACTCTTATTAAACCATTCTGTTACAATATATACAAGTCGCGTTTAGCTAAGAATAATAACAATGTAAGTATTAAATTTTAATGTCTCACTCCTCTTAAGCCATCCTTTCGGGAGGTCACTCCCTTACGACACAGCGTCAATTTTCTCCTTTACTTGATCTATCAATGCTCTTTTTGGTCTTCCCTTTCCTCTTGTTGCTTCTAGTTTTCCTTCTATTATTTTTTCAATGGAAGCAACTCCACCGACAAGAACGTAGTTATTGAATTATCGATAGATAGAAGTACTAAATTAAAATGTGATTGAGGCCGTGTGGTTCCCGGCAGAGTAGTATAGGACCACTCCAAGTCTTCTCGTGGATGTCGTAGAGGGTAAATTAGGAAACACAAGCTAAACAAAGCTTCATCAATGAGAACTCTCCAACCCGTCTGGCCAGCGTGACTCTGGCAGTACAGAGAGGTTCGTGCTCCTGCAGTGGAAACTAAAAAGAGACCTGATTATTATATGCCATACACGGGTAACTAACGTAAAAAATCAACTACTGGCTCGACCTCATCCGGAGGCCTTCCTCAGGGCGAATGCGGTACGCCAGGACGTGTATGACGCTACTAAATAAAAAACTCACCTTAACAGTAGTCAATGTCATTAGACAATGTCTCTTAAATTTTGTCGTATTAAGCAGAACACAAGCTACATTTTTACTTTTCACGTTTAGCGGAGTCTCATTCTAGCAACAGTAAATGAGGATAAGATGGAAAGAGACAAAAGATGAATTTTAACCAACCAGCTATAGTCGTAAAAATGTCAGATAATAATTTGCACAATTTCAGATTCAGATTCGGGCAGTCCTTTGTCGTCGCCACGAAATGATTTCACACATGGCCGGCGTAAGGGAACGAGTTTCAGGCAATTTGCTTTGCGTCGCAAAACTGAGATTTTAGCTGGTTTTCCTTTAAATTCAGCCTCATTTTTTTTACCCAGGAGCTCGATAGCACAGCAGTGTATCGTGTCATCATCATCCTCACGTATTCCCGGTTGCATCGTCAGCGGTAACGCTTCAGAGCCCGGGGTCCGCTACCTTACCTAGGCGATTTGACGAGGTTACTGGTTTTTACACAGAGCGACTGCCGCAGTGTATCGTGTAACGTGAGATAAATCAGAAAAAATATATAAATATACATGAAAAAGAAATACTTTTAAACTTATTCGAAGCTGCTTTGTGCTTTGAAAGGTGCATTGAACTACATTTTTAATGTATAATTTAGGTTTATTTTGTAGTTTAGTTTTTATTCTTCTCCATCTTAGCGCGTTCCCGCGGTTGCAACCTCAGCTGCTTCGGATCCCAGGGTGCGCTTTCCTGCTTTTTCTGCTCCAAATAATAGTAGTTTGCCGCGAACTTAGACCTCGCGGTTATAGTTCCGTAAGTAACATCTAGATGGTGCTATCCAAAGTTAGAACGCGCTATTGTTTCGTTTGCTACTTATTCGCGGACATTTTTATTAATATTTCAAAAACTACAGAACCGATTTTGATGCCTAACGAACTTGAAAATTCTATTGATATTTCCTACATGCCTACCAAATTTAATCAAAATCGGACCACGGAATGTGTTTTTTCGCCCCCAACTCGATTTAAATAATATATATTATAATATGCATGTCAATGGTCACCCAAGGATACCAAAGACCTTGTGAAGTAAAGAAGAAATAGCCGGAACAGTTTAAATGATATAGTTTTATTATTTTATTTTATTGTAACTTCTTAGATAATAATTTGCAAAATTTTAGATTTAGATTCAGGCAGTCCTTTGTCGTCGCTTCGAAACGATTTCACGCTTGTCTCGAACTCGTTCCCTCACGCCGGCGTAAGGGAACGAGTTCGAGACAATAGGTATGTTTTGCGTCACAAAACTGAGATTTGTCGAGGTTTCAAATGCACTTATATATAATATAGATAATGGGCCTTGTATAGTAAAATTAGTAGGCATCGGGATCGAGGATCGGCACAGAGGCACAGAATACATAAGACAGAGGGATCGCTGTGGCCACATACTGGTCACAAGTGATTTGAAATTAAAGGTACAGTGTTACCATTTCGACTCGATAAGAAGAAGTAGGCATGTCCACCGGGCCCTCTGTACACAGAGATTTCATACTGTGTGCACCAAAATACTGTAAAGCTACGAGTACTAACACTAGATGTAGTTTGAAGTTACTGTTATACCTACTATCAAATCCTGGATCATAGTTATCTGAAATAAAACAATTTGTGGGACCTCGACCTGTCCCGGCGCTCTAGCGAGTTCCCACAAAAAGATAGTAGGAGAAGTGGAGAATAGAGACTCGATAACAACACAGATTATATATAATTTATTATCTGATATTGACAACTTGTTATAAAAGACTATTAATATTTAATTTATGAAGGTATACTGTAACGATGCTGCATGCATCCTACATGCAGCTTCGTTACAAATTGAATTAAATATCAAGGAGTTCGAAAGCATAACAGTGTGCTATACTTATACCTAACGAGAAATAAATGAATAACGATAATCAAGTAGGTAATCATCAAACAAACAGACATACATACAAATGACGCAGTGTCATGCAAGGGGGTACTCTGGGCTAGCTGAGCCCTTCTACGAGTATTTAACCCGGATTGAGCAACCCCAGACAAAGAATATGGAGTCTAAATCTTTCAAATGAATTATGAAGTATTTGTGATCCAATGGGTCTATGCTGGGTGAGAAATAAAAATATTTTAAACCATTAATACTCATTCACTTTATTTCTATATACATCCCAGGGCAATCAGTAAGCCTTTAATCTCTTCTTCCAGCAGAGGACACCTGGCGGGAGACCAAGAGTGCTATTTTTCATTAAGGGACTCAGCGAAACACAAAACGTGTAGTGTTCCAACTCACCACTCGCGTTCCGACGCATTGCATCGTATTTTTGAAACCATCGTATGAGTGATAAGTAATATTGTGTTACGCAGAAAATATCATAAATTTGTCAATCGTTTTCTTAACATTTCAACAAAAATAAAAAAAGCAGCGTGAAGCGGAACTAATTCTCCATAGAACGTTTTTTAGACATTTGTGCACTAGAAATGTCAAAATTACAAGTCAAGACCACTCGTTGCAAATCCTAAATAGCTCTCCAGGCATCCTTCCTAGATTTCTCCAACCAAAGAAATAAAATAAAGTTCTTTGTTCTCCTGTCAACGTCAAAGTGACATTTGTCGTCATAAACAATATGGCACAATGATAAAAATTCTTACAGCCAAAACCGATATTCAAAAAAATCACAACGTGGCAGCAGACTCTGAGGACTTCGCTCGCTTCGCTTGCTCGTTCCATGAATGAGATAAAAAAGTCTGAAAATTCCTCTTCAACAAATTGAGCTCACATTATTACGCACTATATCACAATCTACATCGAGCGAGTCGTATTTCATATTCACCAGCGACCAATAAATCTGCGGAATGTTATATTTCTCTTGGTGTTTGTAATAAAGTATATTACAACAAGATAGATACAAATATTTGAAAATAAACTTCTTAAAAAATGTATAGTTACATTTAAGATGAGTTGCGTTTTAGTTGTACTTTGTGTAAGTTGAAGAGTTGAGTAGCGTAGTGTTCCAGTGGATGATGGAAGCAGCTGAGGATAGTTGATGTGAAGAAAGAAAATCACCAAACCAATCACAGTTGAACGGTAAGTATATTAGTTTTAAGTAGTTAGTTAAGTATTACATGAAAACTTTGGCTATTCCTTTCCGTATATAGTGCGAATGCACTTCGGTTCGATGCACTACACATACTAAGTAATATGAAATAAAATAGGTATGACGCGCGCCTGGTGATAGCCGCGTAAGCACAAAATATTAGGTAATGGACAGTTAGACTGTACATCTTGGCAACGCCAGAAAAACACAAAAAGTTAAGAGATAAAAAGTATAAATTAAAGTTAAAAGTAAGTTTTGTAAGTATGTAAATTTAAGACAGATTGGAAAAGCCATCACACAGCAAAGAATGTTTTAATCAAAGTTGAATGCTAGATTTGGTATTCCTCCGGTGACGTTCCGACGCGATGTTTCCGGTGGACTCTTGATGTGGTGGTCATTCCCTTCTCTAGTCTCGTCCGGTCGCTGAATAACTTGCAGCTCTATATCTTCAGTTTTCCGAGTGTGGGCGTGTCTCCTGTCCTTTGCAAAGCAATGGGGACAGTGCTTCCTCCCAACCAGCACGAGCAAGAATGTTACAGCTGCCGCCAGTAAGGCATAACTAATCACGTATTGATGAATATCGTGACTAGAAATTGAAGTGGTTGGCAATCGAGACTCTTGTTTCCTTTGCTCGGCTATACTTTCGTCAATCTTGTCGAATGAGAGTTTGTGCGGGATAGCTCGGTAGGAAGTTAAGTTAACAATCTTGTTGATAGATGAATTCAAATGGAAGTCTGGGGCTGTCAGTTCATAATCCATCTTAATGCGACTTCTGTAATGGCTATGGGAGAAGATCGTCAAATCTTTAGATTGCACCAGGCATCCTTGCGGCAGTGTTATTATCCCTGATGATGTCATAGTGTAAGATGTGACATCATTGCCACATATAATTCTAAGTGGGCAAGTATCACAACAGACGATCAACCAGCTGTTCGCCGCGTGTAATTCAATCTACGAGTCCTTGCACTCCGCGCGCTCGATGTCGCAGGGCTCGGTGTTTTGATGTGACAGCAGTTTCGCTTCACATGGTGCGCTGTTACTATGCAAATCAAAAACAGGTGGGTTTTTCTTGCAGATAAATTTGTCAGATTTTTGTTGCAAACAGTGTTTAAAGTCCTCTTCATTTAGAAGCACGTAGTTGTTTTTCCCGAAATTGACTCCTATGTATTTGGAAGTCACTTGTACGTAGCCAAAATCCAAGTCCATTTTCATTGGTAGTGGTATAGTTTGATAGAATGTGAACTCTTCGTTGGAAATCAGTGGGATGTGCATTTCAAACAGAAAATTATTTTCTGTGATTCTAGCTTTGATGTAAATGAGTTTGTAAATTTCCTTAACATCTTCGTTATAGTTATCAACAGGTAATGATAGTGACTTCGGAATGCTACCTGAGATGTCACTCAGCTGTTGAAGTAAATGTGCTGTAGTGACCAAATGCACATCAACGTGTCCTTGATACACGTTAGTGAGAGAGTCGAATAACATCTCTTGGAATTTTCTCAAGCTGTTAATTAACAGAAAAAGTGTCAGCGATCCTGAGTTAAAGTAAGTTGTGGCCGAAAGTATCTCTATTTCCGTCTCTAGAGAAGCCATATTCTGGTTAGTTTGATTTATGAAGCTGTCTATCATATTATATTGGCGCTGAATATTTTTTTTCACTTTTCTTCAATATTTGGTTCTCCAATTCCACGATAGTTGTTTGATTTTTTATAAGTTCCAAGAGGTAGTTGTCGTTGTTTCGAATCGATTGTATATCGTCTTCGTATTTGTCGGCAAATCTTTGATCGAGTATTCCGAACAGGCTGTTGGCTATGTATCCCACACCATCAATCAGTCCTCTTTTCTTTCTGTTGGTACTGAGGTGTTTATGTGGGTTTAGTAATATGTCGTTGTAGTGGTGAAGGAGATCCATCTCGTGGCTTAATTGTTCGGTTGTTGTTCGACATTGCTGTAAGTTAGAGATGAGGCATAAGTTTTTTAAGCTTTTAAAGTAGTTGTCAATACGTTGAGTGCCTTCCCAATAAGTAGATAAGTTATAGTACATAATTAGCATCCACTCATTATGCACCGTTTGCATTTTGCCGATTGTATCGTAGTAAATGGGCCGCTCGTGTTCCAGTGATGTAATCCGAGCGTCTGATGCCACGGCGTCCTTGTGACCATATGATCCTGATAAGAATGTAAACAATGTCAACACTGTGAGTAGTAAGTTAGATAGAAGTTTATTGCCCTTTCTTTCACGAGTTTTTCTTTGGGAGTTCTGTGTCTTAGTTTCTTTTTGATTTTTTGGTTCAGGATCAGTGGCTTCGACTTCAGAGTTAATTGGAAGTGGGCATAGCTTGACTACAGGGCGCTTGAGAACTCCTGTTTGAGTTTTTATAGTGGTAAATCGAACATATCCGTCCGATCCAGGATGAGTCTCTAGTACACGACCCATAGCCCATTTTCCTGGAGGCAAGTTGTTGTCCTTGACCAGTACAATGTCGTTGATGTTTATGTTCTTCGTTGGTCTGTTCCATTTACTGCGTGCTTGTAGTTGCGTTAAGTAATCAGCTGACCAACTCTTCCAATATTGTTGAAACATACGCTCAATGAGTTGCCACCTGCGACGTATGTCGATGTTGCCTTCACTATAGTTGGATAGTGGTAGAGATAGTATCGAGCTTCCTGTGAGGAAGTGTCCGGGAGTCAGACAGTTATAGAACTCCTCCGGGTCTTCGGTTAGCGGACACAGTGGCCTCGAGTTCAGGCAGGCTTCGATTTTTGCAAGAAGTGTGGTGAACTCCTCGTAAGTTAGTTTCTGGTCTCCCAGTACTCGTCGCAGATGATGTTTCATCGACTTCACAGCACTTTCCCATAGGCCACCAGCGTGGGGGCTACCAGCTACGTTAGTGTGCCAAATAACCTCTAATTTGGCTAGTTCATTGAAGAAGTCCGTCGATATGATATTTTTGAATTCCTTGAATTCGCGACGAAGTACTTTTGCTGCGCCGATGAAGTTAGTACCGCAATCCGAGTACATGTGCTTAGGGGTGCCACGCCTGGCACATAAACGTTGAAATGCAGCGATGAACGTTTCCGTGCTGAGATCCGAGACAAGTTCGATATGTATTTTTGTTACCATATGGGTTTTTCGATATGTATTTTTGTTACCATATGGTGGTTTTGATACCACATGGCTTTTGTTACCATACATATGGATATAGCGATGTAGCCTTTTGAAGTTTTGGCGCTTCTGCCCTTATTAAGTTTGATTTCTACAGCCCCAGTAAAATCAACCCCACAGCGTGTGAAAGGTCGACACGGTGTTACACGTTGCGATGGAAGATCACCCATGAGTTGATGGTTTTCGGTTGAGTTATAACGTCGACACCGCACACAGTTACGTAACTGAGTTTTGACAGCCCTATTGCCGCCAACTATCCAGTATCGCTGTCTTATATGAGTCAGCGTTAGGCGAGCTCCGCCATGCAATGTTCGTAAATGCGATTGTACTATTAATAGTTTCGTAAATCTGCCACTGTAGGGAACGATGATGGGATTTTTCATGTCCACAGGCAAAGTAGAGTTCTTGAGCCGTCCGCCGACTCTTATCAGTTTGTCCTCATCCAGGTAAGGATTTAGTTTTAAAATAGGACTTTTAATATGTATGGGTTCCTTTCTCATCAGCTGTTTGTATTCCTCGGTGAATTGTGTTTGTTGCACATGATTTATTATAAGTAGGTTAGCTTTATTAAGTTCACTGGCACTTAGGTACGTAGTTTCGGATTTCCTTTTGTTGCGCAAGTTGTTATTGAATCGTAGTATCCAAGCGGTAATCCGTGTCACTCTAAGTAAATAACTACATTTTTCTAATAATGTAGTTATAAAATGTTGTTCGTCGCTTAATAAGTTAGACGATTTTGAGCCTGGATATGTTATGCAACCATAGTTTGTTTGAAAGTTGCGGGATTGCTCCAAGTTGTCGTTAGTTGTTTTCTCAGTTTTCTTTAGGAATTCCGGTCCTTGCCACCACAAGTCGAAATTAAGTAGTTTGCCGGGCAGCATGCCTCTCGACGCGCAGTCAGCGGGATTTTGTTCCGATCTCACATAACGCCAGTGCGTTGCGGGAATTATTGTTTTAATTTTGTTAACTCTGTTGGCTACATACACCTCCCATCTTGAGGTATCGCCTTGAATCCATGCCAACGCCACTTGTGAGTCACACCACGCGGTCATAGTTACTTTGTACTCAGAGAAAGCTTGTTTAATTTTCTCCATAAGTTCCGCCAAGAGCTGAGAGCCGCAAAGTTCAAGTCTAGGTAGTGAGGTTTTTTGTACCAAGGGCGCTACCTTTGTACGCGACGCTATCAGTGTGAGTTTGGGCGTTCCATGTTCATCTATTATGCGGCTGTATACAACGCAAGCGTATGCTTTTTTACTAGCGTCGCAGAATCCACATAACTCGATATGTTTTGTCGTTCTTCCGATCCATCTGACTAAAGTTATAGTTTTGATTGTTGGTAATTCTGATTTGAGTTTTATCCACTCTCTCTCAATGTCCTTGGGTACATCGTCATCCCAGTCGAGTTTGCTAATCCAGAGTTTCTGAAAAAGTAGTTTAGCGGTGACAGTTATGGGAGACAGCCAGCCCAAAGGATCTTAGAACTTAGAAATTTCCGAAAGTAGGGATCTTTTAGTTATAGATCGCGCGTTTACTTCAACAGGCCAGTTGAAATGGAATGTATCGCTTGAAGGATTCCAAATTAGCCCTAGTGTTTTTGAAGGTTCCTCAGTTTTGAATTCGTAGTTGATGTTAGATGAAATCTTTTCTTTAGGCAAGTCTTCCAATAAGGCGGGATTGTTACTGGACCACTTGCGGAGATTCATACCGCCACCTTTCAGTAAAGCGATGAGTGACTGCTGTAGTTCTTTAGCTTCAAAGAATGTGTTTCTGCCGCAAACTAAATCATCTACGAAGAAAGCGTTTTTCAAAACCTCTGCAGCAGCTGGGAATTTGTGACCATCATCGTTAGCTAGTTGTAATAAAGTTCTCATTGCAATCCAAGGAGCGCATTTTGTTCCATAAGTTAATGTGCATAGTTGATACTCTTTTAGTGGATCGTTAGTTGGTTCCCTCCAAATAATTTTTTGGAGATGTTGATATTCAGAAGCCATCCATATACATCGGTACATCATTTGGATATCTGCAATGAGCGCAAATTTGTATGTTCGCCACTTTATAATGAGAGCTTGAATGTCTTTTTGCAATTTAGGACCTTTTTCCAGTAGGCTGTTAAGACTATTTCCGTTGGAACTCTTTTGAGATGCGTTAAACACAACTCTCAGTTTAGTTGTAGCAGAGTTTTCTCTTATCACTCCATGGTGAGGCAGATAACAGTCGTTAGGTGTAGATTGAGATGACGGCTTCATGTGACCCAAATCGGCGTATTCCCTCATAAAATCCTTATACATAGTCAACAGTTTTGGATTTTTGTTAAGTCGTTTCTCCAGTTGAAGAAATTGAGATACAGCAATAGACCTCGATTTTCCCAGTTTCGTTTCATAGTTAGGACAAAGTGGCATCTTGACTATATATTTGCCATCCGAGGCTCGCTGCACTGTTTCCTTATAAAATTGTTCGCATTGGTCATCCTTAGAAATATCCTGCGATTTTTGGATTTCCTCGGTTTCCCAAAATTTAGTTAGTTCTTCCAAGTTGATGAGTGTCACATGACAGCTGAGAGTTCTCATTTTACCGCATAATATCCACCCTAGTTGCGTCTGTTGCGCAACTACCGATTGTTGACTTCCCTTAAGGACGCCATCCAGGATGATCTCTGAATAGACGTCGGCACCCAGAAGTAAATCGATGGGGCGAGATATGTTAAAGTCGGGATCGGCAAGCTTAAGATTTTCCAGATGAGGCCAGTTGCATTTTTCAAAAGTTGAGTGAGGTAAGTTGTTAGTTAGTTTCTTCATTATAAGAGCTTGTGTTTCAAAGGAGAAGTTTGAATGTATTGATTGACAGGATAAGTTGAGTTGTCCCCTACAATCTCCAGACACCGAACCGATGCCATTTACAGTAGCTGCCATCTTCTTGCGAGGAAGACGTAATAGTTGTGCGGCATTTTCAGTTATTAAGTTTACTTGCGAGCCTTGGTCTAGAAGGGCTCGAAGCGTAAGGTATGTACCATCTATCGATTTCACTTTCAGTTGAATCGTTGTAAGTAAGATTTCTGTATTAGTTTCAGATAAATGGTTGGAAATCTGATGCTGTGAAAACGTAGGTTTTTGTTCCACGTGGTTAGTTTTTCCAGGGGTAAATTTCTTGTTAGAATAGTGCAGTAATGTATGATGTTTCAAATTACATTCTTTACAAGTTTTGTTTGATTTACATTCATCGTTATTGTGACTGTAGAGACAGTTTTTGCATAGTTTCAATTTCGCAACAGCGCTGTTTCGCTGCGAAGTGTCCAATTCAAGGAATTTGTCGCATTGCATAAGAACGTGACTTCCGCTACAATGTGGGCATTTTCCATAAATTGTATGATAGTTGTAAGATTTTTTTAAGTCAAAATTCTTATTCTTCGTAAACTGTTTTGATGTTTTCCAATTAGATGATGAGTTTGTCGATTTTTCAGATGGTACACTTCCCTTCTTAGTTGATTTTGCAGTTTCGTACGCCATGAACTTGCATTCCAAAAAATACAAAAAATCTGTTAAGTTTTGTATCTCTCTGTGATCACGTATTTCATTCATGTAGTCGTTTAAAGTTGAGGAATCCAGTTTTGGCAACATTAATTGCACAATAATAGGGTCCCATGTTGAAGTATCTAGACCAATGTTAGACATTCCGTTCATACATTCTTTTATGACGTCATGCATTTTCTTTAAGTTGTTAGAGTCCGGATGCTGAATGACCGGAAGATTCATCATAGTGTTGAAGAACGAAGTAAATTGTAAGCGTCGATTATCGTAACGTTGAGTTAGTATTTCCCAACAAGAGTTGTAGTTCTCGGCGCTCACAGATAAATGTTGCACCAAGCTTTCAGCTTCGCCTTTCAGTTTAGTTTTAAGATGCCTCATTTTTTGAGCTTGGTTAATAGTCGGGTTGTTGTGAATAGTTTCTAAGAAAAGATCTTTGAAAGATATCCACTTACTGTAATTGCCAGAAAATTCCGGAAGTTCCATTTTAGGTGCACATTTTTCGTAGTGTGAGTTTGACCAAATTTTAGAGTTGAGTTTCTTGCGCAAGTCGTCGTATTGCTCTTCGATTTCAGAAAAAGTTTCGTAGTAATGAGAATTAGAACCCTTCAGTTGAAAATCTATTTCCCAGTGTAGTTTATCGATAGGTTCCCACTTAGATTTTAGGATAGTTAAGTTCTCTTCCAGTTCCCATTTTTCAGATACACGTGAGACATCGATTTTGGACATCGCACGCTGGATAGCGTTGAAGTTGCACTCCTGTTTGTTCAATAAACGTTGGAGTTCAGGAAAACTCTCGTCGGTTCCCTGCAAATCGTCTTCATAAGCACCAGTTAAGTCAAACTTTATACCTTGAGTTTGTTTGGATAAAGCGTTCAGCATATTGTTCATGTCCGTTTTAGTTGAGACATAAAGTTGCTTAGTTTTCTCATACACATCCTCAGCAAAGTATTTGATAGTCTTATCTTCAATCTCGAGCACCAGAAGAGCCTGCCTCGCTTCGAAGTCCTTCCATTTATCTTCTAGGGATGCTAGTCGTACGCTGAGATAGTTTTCTGTTTTTCGAGATGAAGAGTCCTTGCGATAGTTGACACACAAAGACTTGATGTTTTCAAAGCAGGCTTGTTGCAGTTCCAGCTTGCTCATGATGTTAGTTGTAGAGATAACTCAGTTGATCTGACACGTAGTTGACGGTGACAGAAGTAGAGTAATGCTTAGTTCAAGACACGAAGACCACTTAGTTGACGGCAGGCTTCGGTCCTATAAGATTGCCCTTGCACTCTATGTACAGTGTGTGCGCCTTCTCAATTCAACTGGGGATTCTCGCTTGTGAGAGGCCAGCTGAGCCGATTCGCCACTGCAGTTAGAGATACAAAAAACACCAAGTTCTTACCTTCTCGAAGGACCAAAAAATGTATAGTTACATTTAAGATGAGTTGCGTTTTAGTTGTAGTTTGTGTAAGTTGAAGAGTTGAGTAGCGTAGTGTTCCAGTGGATGATGGAAGCAGCTGAGGATAGTTGATGTGAAGAAAGAAAATCACCAAACCAATCACAGTTGAACGGTAAGTATATTAGTTTTAAGTAGTTAGTTAAGTATTACATGAAAACTTTGGCTATTCCTTTCCGTATATAGTGCGAATGCACTTCGGTTCGATGCACTACACATACTAAGTAATATGAAATAAAATAGGTATGACGCGCGCCTGGTGATAGCCGCGTAAGCACAAAATATTAGGTAATGGACAGTTAGACTGTACAAAAATTAAAACGAAATATACAATTCATAAATCTTTTTAATTTATACATATTTTGTCAAAAAACTTAACTGCACAGTTTTTTTTTCTTATGTTTTTTTATGTAAAATTTTTATCTATTATATACATGTTTTATAATAATACTTCAATCTAGTTTTATATCAATAATAAATAAATTAAACTAAAACCTAAAATACAAATTAAATATTGTATTGAACAAATCGACAGTAATATTAAAATTTTAATTTTAAATAATTTAGTGCTTTGGCCAATGTTGCAGTGCAATTCGGTTTCTCTCATTTACACTAGTGGCACAAAATTTTTAAACGTGAAAAATAGTAGTAAAATCAGAAACTTAACAATTATGAAATACATCAAAATATTTATTTTACAGTTTTGATTGGTAACTCAGATTGAAATTAACAAAAATCCTTTGATTACAAGTAATAATTAAGTAACTATAAAAATATTCAAAACATTGAAAAATCTATCTACTTTGAAGTTGAGCATGGAGCCTCACTTGATAGTTTTATTGGCAGCTTTTTAAAATCCCGTCCCCCTGGTGATACGTGGTAAGGTTTTAATTGCCCCTCCACCAAAATCAAAATATTTTTTTTCATAATATTATCTTCAAATACAGGTAAGTACTTATAATATAATAAGGGCTCGGACAGGTCTCACTAAAAAATTTTTGTTGTAATTAGAAATAATGTTAATTAAATAAACTGACCATTCAATGAGTATTTTTGTGAAGTAATAATGATTTATATTTTTAAATCAAGAAATAAAATGCGTTAATTGCAATATTTTGAATCTGTTCACCACCTTGAACGAAACAACAATCACAGCGCGTTACGTCATTCGTTTGTAATTGTCATTTTTGACGGCTGGGATAACCTTAAAATGTCAACCATAGATGTCAACATTACTATGTGAATTTCTGGCCTCCACTACTGCCATCCTTTTCACCACTTGATTGTTTGATGTCTACTCACACAGATGACGTTACACGGCCAAGGTGACAGATGGGAGCGTTTACGCGGCATTTTTATACATTCAAATTTTAAATGTAATTTATGTATATGTTTACAGCCTTATTTAAATAAAATATTATTTTTATGGTAATTAATAACCATTCTAACTAAGCATTCTTATTACTTTCAAACACTTTGTGAAAAGTTGTCCGATCCCCTATTTAATTAAATCGTTGCTTAGCAACTCCGAGAAGGACACGCGCTACTTTTCGAAATAGTATTAGCAATTTCCACATAAAAATAAATACACATGATATCTCAATACACCCTCCTATCCCCTTGTGATATTACGTGGTTTTACCGAACTCCCTTTCAATTTTCTTTCTCATATGATTAATGAACTATCCCTTAGTTCTCTTAAACACATAGCAAAGAAATATGTTTACAGGTTTACAACGTACAACTACAGATTTATTGGGCGCTGGCGAGAATGAAATACGGTTTTGAATATGAAATACGAGTCAGAACGTGAAATACAATTCAGTGCGGGATTTACCGCGTTCTCATGATGGACTGCACGTTGCTAACACGCGGCCATGTTTTTACATTCTTGTTTTCTAGCGTTCCTAGATTTTTACCGTGATATTCATAAAATCTGTTTAAGTTTCTGATTTAAAAAGCATTGCTTTTTCCGTCAATTTCATAAAGTTATGTTCAAAACTCCGCATACTATAATCCGCTGATTTCCAATAAGTCAAATCAGATACTATTTAATAAACATATTCTATAGGATTTCTATTGACATGCAATATAAAGGCCAGCATCACAAACATTGGCCCCTGCTCTATTTTTGAATATGTAACGGCGTGAATTTTTCATACGTATCTAATTAATTTTGTATTTTTTTTGGATGGAAAGTTACTGCTTTACACTTTGCTATGTTCTTTTAATTATTATTACAGTGTTTAATTCAGCGTAGATTACGTGTAATATTTATTTATGTCTTTATATACAACTTATATATTTAAATATAACAATAATAAATTAAATCTAAAACTAATATTACAAACAACAAACAAAGAAAACAAAACAGAAGAAGGAATAATAATAAAAATATTAAATATAATGCTAATCGAAGAGCCCACCTCGGAGCATACCGGGCTCAAAAGTACCCATAACGCCAGCCGCATTGCCACGCTGAATGGCGAGGGCAATGTGTTGCGTCAGGTATGCTCCGGAGCGAGGATCGCCTCGATTGTTACGCAGGCGTCGCCCTAAATGAGCGATAAATTTTTTGGCCTCCTCACACCAGGGCCCGCCAGTTTCGACAGCGAATGGAATGAAATGGTATTGATTTAATTCCGCATACTTAACGTGTTTTACTTTAGCGGCACATTCTGCAGCGGATCCTGCTTTCTGGACTGTACGAGATAAATGGGACGTGGCAAAGGTACTCACGCAAGTGGCGTCCCAGAGTAGGCATCTGCCTTTTTCCCACGGTATTAAGGTGAGCCCATCTGGACGTTTACCGTCCGTGCGGCAAAGTCCGGGAGGCTCAAGGACGCAAGGTACGTTTGCCGACACTAGGGCTCTGCGGATGATATCATTGAGTGTATGGTGTCTAGGGAATCTTCCGGCGCATCTTAAGCAGCTGAGGCCGTGGTAGCCGTTAGCATCAACGTGCGTACCGCATGGGCAACGGTGTGGCTCACAGACGTTACAACCTAGCCTCAAGGCGACTGCAACCCGTAAAGAGTTATCATCTAGGTGAGTGCCTAGTTGAGGTGAGGGCAACGCTTGGAGCCAGGCGCCTGACTCTGTACAAGTTGCGGCTTTTATTCGTGCTAGGTTTAAACCGTCAAGTGACTCCGTTAGCTCTTTTAAAAAGAGTTTGGAACTTAAATCATCCCATGCCCTCTGAGAATGGAGATTTTCAGGCGGCAGTATGTTCGGACACATAGTTCTCCAAGCCTCCAAAGCATCATCCTGTAGGGGAATACTACAACTGTTACCTTCTTTATGTAAAATCTTAGTGACCAGCTCAGTAACACCATAAGAGGAGGCGAGGAATGCTGGTAACCCCACAGTCTGGGCACATCTAATGCCTAAACCACCGTACCTAACGGGTAGCACAGCTTGTTGAAATTGATGTTCGTCTAAAGTGACATTGATTATTGTTTCTAATATGGTTTTTATAGTGCTATCAAAAGCAGAAATAGCGTTCGGGAAAAGCCAGGTTGGGGTAGTTCGGATTAGATATGTTACCTTTGGTAAAGAGAAGCATGCTCTAAAGAGTACTAACGCGACGTGAGCTGATAGTTTAACAAGATGCTCTTGAACGCGTTTAAGCATTTGCGTCTTAGAGTTTAAAGCTGCTGGAGTGGCTATAGGGAAAATAGGAGCCCCTAAAAGTTCAAACGTATTGTGGTCAATTATTCTAATGTTTGGAACCATATTATCAAAGGATGTTATACTTTCCTTTGCTTCCTCTCCGCATGGGTAAAATTCACACTTGGATGAGTTTACTGTTAGGCCAATTTGCTCCAAGCCCGTTAAGAGAGTTACCACGTTTTCGTATCGTTTTGGCTTGAAAATGTCAAAGTACCAAGTGCGAGCTAGGAAACGTCTAAGTTTGTGGAGATAGGACAAAATAGTGATATGTAGTGTCTTCTCCAGTACTTTAGTACGTAATAGCTCTTTGGAGATTTCTATGAAATATCACGTCGTACGTCATTTTTCTTGAGGTCAAATACAGCTCTTTATCAGTTTTTCTGCATAAATAAGTCTAAAATCACTTTCAAAATGGATATGATCATTGATCCATGACAATTGACCCTATTTTGTGATGTTTTATTCTCTTATTAACGGAAAATAATTTCTTTTTCACCTTGGATAGTACCCTGAGTTTTGGACGTTTAAGATAGTATGCTGGGTCTAGAATAACATGTATGGGTACGGGCCCTTACTGCTTTTGCAGGTAAAGTATGTAGCTCTGGGAGTCGTCACCTATTTGATTGGTGACAACAAGTGGCATAAAACATCTTGGGCTCCTCTTTGATTTCGAAGACACGTTAAGCCATTGGTCCTAGCTGTCATCATTCGATGGCAGTCGTCAAGTTATATCAGATGCCTTTAGGCAGCTTGAAAAATCTGACACCAGTGTTGTCCAATTACTTTTTTCCACTGCTGTTAAAAGCCCTTAAAATCCCAAATAAAAGCTTGAAATCGCAGTCAATAGCTTCAATTGATGACAAGAGCAAGAGTCTACGCCCTCGCTTCAGCAAATATTTCCAGAAATCGACGGCCACGCGACACGATGAATAAAATACGAGACGAAACAGCGACAATGCAGAAATGTAACTTAAGGTCTGCGTTTATACATACATACACGTCATCATCAACCGAGCGTTTTTCCGATTACATCCTCAGCGGTAACGCTTCAGAGCTCGATCAGCCTAACCTAAGTGATTGGACGAAGTTACTGGTTTTACACAGAGCGACTGCCGTCTGACTTCCGTAAAGGGTAGACCAGAACCAATCCCATGATAGGTTTCAACAAACACTAGATGACGTTCGGGGCCCACAGCTCCGAAACATGGAATCATCTTTCTTTTCGGATAATCAGGTGATTCAAGCCTGTAATATCCTAACCAGATCGTACTTAATATGTACCAATGTACCTAAGTTAAGACATTTCTATATGTATAAACCTTTAAGAGGGACCCGTGCCAGACTTTTTTTTGATCCCGGATGTGGCAGCAAGCTACTCGTATGTTAGATGCCTTTAGTAAGCTGGAAAAATCTTACACCAATTTGGCCACATCCACACATGAAAAACAAAAACAAACAAACTAAAAGCTTCCCATCTATATTATATGTAACGTACTGTAGTCGAGTATTTGTAAATAGTATTAGTTTGGCTCTAGTTTGTAGTGTTTATTTTAACATCGGCTAAATATTTAACCAATAGTCTGTTTTAAGGCTTTCATTGGGGCGACGAACTTCTCCTAATATCATTCAGTGTCCACAGATTGCGATATAGGTTTCTAATTTAAGAACATTTATATGCAACTTTTTATTCTTCTTCTTCATCTAAGCGCGTACCTGGTTGCATCCTCAGCTGTGCTGCTTAGGAGCCTGGGGTGCGCTTTCCCGCTTTTTCTCCAAATATAACATTCACGTCAATGGTCACCCAAGGATGCCAATATATGCAACTTTTTATTATTTATTAATAAAACAAAGAAATAGAAAGCAAACCTAGTTAATTTTATTATTATTATTATTTATTTACACAATACATTTAATACATTAATGTTAAGTCCATTTACAATGCCATCATAATCTCTTTTGAGATTTACCGTGCATCGGAAATTGCCATGTTAATTTGCGATTATACATATATTATAAACACTATATAAAAAATAATAAAACTAAGATATTTTACACCACAAACAAACCTAAATGATATGCATTACAACAACTGAGGTGTTATTATAAAACCCTTTTTGTTGACGAAGCCCGGTGCCGGTGATTTAAAAGTAGGTACTTTACCTGCATCGAGCGCGAACGACAGAACCGGTTAAGTTAACTCGTAAACAACTTAGATATGGGATGATACTTTTTGTCTAAATCGATTGAGAAGTTGAAATGTGTGGTATGTTTAGTGTACCTCCATGTAAAATAGTATATGTGTTCTAAAAAAAAAAAAATATAATAATAATAAATTTAAAGTGGGATATTTTTTACAAAATATTTAAGAACTAATCTCTAAATTGGTATATTTTGTATAAAGTATTTTTCTAACTTACATTTAATGTTTTTCTTATTTATTTGTGTTTTTAATTCTTTTGGTAATTTATTTATAAGATCGGGTACCATATACTGTAAGGTCCTTTTGCCGTGTAAGTTATTATAGTTCGGAAGTATAAGTTTATCCTCTAGTATTCTACGTGTCATCTTATGATGGTGGGTCTTCTTTTTATTTTGTATTTTTTCATTAAAGAATTCTTCTTTTAGTAACGTAAGTTTAATTTTTTCATTAACAGGTATAATTTTACAAATAGAAAATAGTTTATAATATTCGTTATTATATTTTACTTTTATATTTTCGGGTACTATTTTTTTCAAAATACGTAGTTGCAGTGAATAAATTTGATCAATGTTGGTTTTGTTTGTTCTGCCATAGCTTGACAACCCATACGAAATAATTGATTCTGCTAAAGATTTATAAAGCATCAAAAGTGTTTGGTACGGTAATTGATATTTTATTATAGAAAATTTTGCTAAGATACTTCTTAGCTTATTACAAACATATCTGGTATGTTCTTTCCAGTTAGCTCTGTCGTCAAATATTAATCCCAGATATGTTTGTTTTTCGACTATATCTATTGAATCGCAGTCACACGACGACCGTCTGTTCCCATTTTGTTTATGTAAACATGCATGATTGTACGCAATTAATTGCGGTCTTTCGTTCTGTCTGTTCTGACTCGTGCTTATGTACATTAACTTGGTTTTGTTTGCATTAAGTACCAAACCGTTGTCGTGTGACCATTTACTAAGACTATCAAAGTCCCTTTGAAGTTTCTCCATCGCTTCTTTAACGCTGTTTCCTGATGCTAGCAAGCAGGTGTCGTCTGCATATTGAAATATTTCACTATCTTGGATAACATTAGCAAGACTATTAACATATGCGAGGTAGTGCAGAGGACCCAACACCGAACCTTGCGCCGTTCCTTCAGTCACGTTGATCTGGTCACTAAATTCATTGGAAACCTTTACTAGATAACTTCTATCTTTTAAATAATCTCTACACCACTCAAGAAGCTTTCCTCTAATTCCCGTGTCTTGTATACTATCTATAAGTGTGCTATGTCTAAGAGTGTCAAACGCCCTGCTATAGTCAATAAACACAACTACTACGTGTTTTTTGTTATCAAGATGTTTATATATACTATCTGTAAATGACTGTGAATTCTTTTATCAATTATTTGTTTTGATAAATTCCTCATTGTCCTCCTAGTTAATAATATCTTATCATCATCATACATATAATAAATGAATAAATATATACAAATCACACCGATTAAGCTAGCCCCAAAGCAAGTTTAAACTTGTGTTATGGAATACTAACTCAACGATAATATATTTTATAATAAATACATAATATGACCCAAGACTCAGGTCAATTTGGAAAAGGCCATTTTTCAACTTGCCCTGGCTAGGGACCGAACCCAGAATATCCGAAGTGGTGGGCGTGTTAACCACTACGCCACTGATTTATTATTAATTTATAATTTATTATTATCGATAAAGTTGTAGAAATAACGTGTTCATATAATAAATTAATCAAAAATTGAGTGTGGCGATAAGAAAAGATTTTTGAATTTTTTTTTTGTTTGTCTGTCTGTATGTAAACGCTAATCTCCAAAACTACTGTACGGATTTTATTGGTTTATACAAAAAGATTAAGCTCAGCTTGGAGCATCTTACAAACTGATGTCAAAGCAAAAAATTATCATCGTTTGTGAATTTCACGCGAACGAACTCGCGGGCACGCACTGCAATTTTGGATTGATCATCTCACAAAACATCGTATCAAACGCAGTGACGTGCATATTTCACAAGCAGAACGATCAATCAATGAAAATCGTCTGGAGATTTCAGTAAAATGAGTACTATTGCAAATTCTTTCGTTAAAAATTGCCCTTGAGAAAACAATTTATAAAATGGGCATCGAACCTACAGTAATATATTCCAATGTATTATCTGTCAATCTAAACCCCAATCCATCGAAGAGATTCGGAATCCCAGACTCAGCTAGGCGCACTGATCAATAATGTAAATAGACATGGAAAGACTTTTTCGGTGTGGGAATTTGAGTTTATTTACTACAAAAACATTCACTACCTTTTATATAGAGTTACATATATTTATCATGTCTGTATCCATAAAAAGATAGACAGAATCTAGGACCTTAAAGCCACGGTTAACGTGATGGTGGACTTAAAGATAGAAGAAAGGAATCAAAATAGTGATGGGTTGCTAGCCGCATCGCCTTTTAACATGATTCAGAGTCTCGCCCATTCCCTCGATCGGATTTTAAGATCTGTAAGATAGAGTTAAAGAAGCATTTGGAGAAGTTGGAGAAGGTTAGAGGAGCAGTTAGAATATTCTACGATTTTTCTTTTCTCCGATAGAAGAACCAGAAAATAGGTATATTACGAAGACTGGTATAACCTACGAGTACTTATTGCTTTATACAGATATAATTCTCACAACATGTCAACAATCCGCCGTGTGGTTCCCGGCAGAGTAGAATAGGACCACTCCATCTCTTCCTGTGGGTGTCGTAAGAGGCGACTAAAGGACTTAGCACAAACATCTCGTGCTACAATTGCATTCCCAAGGAGGGTTAACGTCGAGCGCCGGCCGGTTGTAAAACTTTTCGCACAAATACATTCCCAAAGTGGGTTGACGTCAGGCAGGCGGCCGGTCGTAAAACTATAGCCAAATCACTTAAACTGCTCCGGCTATTTCTTCTTAATTTTGCATGGTCTTTGGCATCCTTGGGTGACCATTGACATGCATGTTATATTCGGAGAAGAAAGGCAAGAAAGCGCACCCCGGACTTCGCAGCGGCTCGGCTGGGGATGCAACCGGGAGCGCGCTTAGACGAAGAAGAAGATAATTCTCACAACATCTTAATCTACATCATCATCATTTCAGCCGCATGACGTCCACTGCTGGACATAGGCCTCTCCCAGGGATTTCCAAAATGAACGATCTAGGAGCGGCCTGCGTCCAGCGCTTTCCAGGGACTTAGTCAGATCGTCTGACCACCTTGTGGGTGGGTGTCCAACGCTTCGCTTGCCAGTACGTGGTCGCCATTCGAGAAACTTTCTGCCCCATCGTACATCATCATCTCAATCAAAAATATGTAATGAATGAATGGTATAACCTGTAATTCAGGTAGGTATCTAAGTATCTTCTTCAGGCACCTTCTTCAGGCTTCTCTCTCTCTCTCTCTTCTTTTAAAGGTATCCGTTACTAAAATCGATATACCCTTAGTAAAAATATAGTCACGTTTACCGGTATTTATTATCACACACCTTTTTTTTCGTTTACAAAAACTATGTCAATTTTTTTAATTTTTTTCTCTTCTCAATCTGATTTATAACCCCAACATTATGAGGGACAAAGAAAAGAAAATGATGGGTCTCTCTCTCTCTATTTATTGCATTATCCATAATATTGATGGATGATAGCCTCCCTCTCTACCATTTGTATTCATGTCTGTGGCCACACTACTCATGCAAAATTCTTTGGCAATTGCTCGAAAATAACATTTGTATTGTCTTGAGAAAACTGTGGATTTTAGAGACTTTGAGTTGTCGTGGAATTGCATAGAATTGACTCAGCTTTTGTTGTTGTTCGACTAGAAATATACGAAGATTCGTTAAAAGTTTTAGAATAAGACTGGAACAGCTGGTTAAATATCAATTTTACATTAGAGAAATTAAGCGTAGTTAAGTACCTATTTTTACTTTGCTTCGGAAGGCACGTAAAAGCCGTTGGTCCCGGCTGTCATTGTATGGCAGTCGTCAAGCTATGTCAGATGCCTTTAGGCAGCTTGAAAAATCTTACACCAGTGTTGGCCACTTACATACACGGAAAACAAACAAATTTTGATATTTGTAATAAGCAAAACGTGTAACTACCTATATAGGTGTCGAATATAATAAGTTTTGTTTAGAATTAAGATAAAACAATGTAAAACTTCAATTAGTACTTTTAACCTCCTCTAGCCCTTATTATCATCATCATCATTTCAACCGTACATAGCGTCCGCAGCTGGACATAGGCCTCGCCCAAGGTTTTCCAAATCTTAATGAATATCTTTATTAATTTAGTGGTTTTAAAATCAAATAAAATAGACTGTATTTTTATACTTTTTGTTTTTCATGAAATAAAAAAATGTGTACATTAAAATAGATGCCAGTTCTATAACAAAATATTCTGGTGATATACATGCGACTGAATAAAGACTGTGATAAAGGGCGTAGTCTCGAGTCTAGAGACGTATCCATACGAGTATGTGTTTCCAGAATCCTTACTGATGGCCGGAGCAGCGGCGGCCGCGAGCAGGGGCTCATTGCGAATGCCGACAATAAGGACATAACCTCATGGAAAATATTCAGACGTTCCAAACAAGTTTATTTGCCAGACAAATTTAAAAAAACTTTTAAGCTTTCACCCTAATAACTTTTGTACGGCTAAACCGATTTTCAACAAACATAGCTAAGAACCATCTCGACAGGCAAGGCTTTCGATTAAAAAACTGCATGGAAATCGGTTTATTCGTTTAGGGCCTTATACTGACATTAACCAGTCAGCCTGTAATGCAATATCGATTCTTTAACGTTATTCCGCATCATTCCTGTGCACTTTGGAGATGGTTCTCCAGATAAAAGGATTTCGCTTGTCGGTGTGATCTTATCAAGGCAGCTTCGATAGCTAATAGCCAGTTAGTGTGGATCTGCTGATGCGGCAATAGGCATGTGGACTAAAAAATATTTTTTGCCAATCAAATAGAATATTAAATATAATTATTATTTCAAGTAACACTCATTTTGTTAGTAATGCTTATAAACTATGGATGGGTAACATGTAGCAGTCAAAATTAAATTTATATATAAATGCACTAGCATCAATATTGCCTTCAGTGGAATTATCTTCGTAAAATCAAAATGAAATTATTAATGAAATGCATATCGTTTATTTTATTTTACTGTATAAAAATGTAATTAGCAAGTTAGAAAAATTGTAAAAAATTATAGTTATATCTATATATATATATTTATACCATAACTTATACTATTATACTGAAAAGCAATCAAAATCTTGGTCAACATAGTCTCTGATCATGTTAGAGGTCGTAGAATAAATTAAAAAAAAAAAAAAAAAAAAAAACATGTAGCAGTCCAGCCTACTTGCAATCATTTTCAGGATGCTGTTATATAACTATATAGATAGAATAGGCGATCCGCGGTAGTAGCATCCTATTTATTATGCACGGGTAGGTATATATAGTTGTATACGTATTGTTCTTTTCTCTGACCAACAAGCAGAGAAGAAAATTCAGCTAATTTTAATTTCGCATGACATTTCCATGCACGTGTTGATGTACGGATCAGCCAAACGCAGAACAAGATATCTAAGTAGATTGTACTTACTTATACACTCAAAGCCGAACTCGCTCAGAGCTTACTACATTTACCCGAATTACCCTTGTCCGATTAACTGTTTATTACGAAAAAAAAATACAAAGAGCGCAAAGTAGCTTCAAATTGAATGCTTTACTAAAAGTATCAATTAAGGACAATTCTAAAAAGAACTAGCTTTTGCCCGCGGACTCGCCCGCGTAGACTACACAAATTAGATTGTTTTTTTTTTTTAAACTGGGGTAGCAATTTATTAAATCCAATGAAATGTGTCTCGCTTTAAAAATTACGAAGTTTCATACAAACTGCCAACCACTATTTCGCCCCCTTAGGGATGGTATTTCCAAATATCCTTTCTCAGCGGACGTCTCCTAGTTACAATTTACCTTCCTGCCAAATTTCATCTTCATTGGCTAAGTAGTTTTCGAGATTTCGTGATGAGTGAGTGATTTTCGCTTTTATATATAGATAGATAGATAAGAAAAATTATAAACGACGATGCCTTCTGTAATGAAATGTATTAGCCAAACTTTCAACACAGACACAGTGAGGGAATCTGCGAGTCTTTTCCCACTATTTCCAGTCAACATTATTACAAATTTTAGATTCAGACAATGCTTAATCGCCTGGTTCTACGACCGACATGTTAGCTAATTTTATTGCTTATGTAACTGATATCAGTAGAGATATTTAAACGACTTAATTTTTTTTAATGTAATGTTATACGGTTGTTGTTGTCGATAATCTTCCTAACAAATAAAAAAAAACAGTAACACTCCGGAAGTGCCGGCAGAAGTGAAAACTTGAACAAGGTGGTGTCGGTTCCGGTAACAGTGTCGTGAGTTCAATAGTTTATTCCCATCTCAAAAAATGCCCAACGCGCCTAAAGAAGTATATGTTCAACAAAACACGTTTACAAATTGCGTTCGAAAATTGCGTTTAAAAATTGCGTTTAAAAAGCCCCGAAAGCTTTTTCTTGACTCAGATCCCTAAAACAAACAGCCGAGGTAGATACCCCAGCTGTGATACACAAACCTTTAACCTGACTCAAAACATCCTATTTGTAGGTCGTTAATCTTTTTTCTCAAGTTACAAAGCATTCGACTTGTTCTCGCTTGTTCCTCGATACAGACATGACAAGAGGCGGGAGACCTGGGGTTAGAGCACTGGAAGAGCACCGAAGGTAAATAAAAATTCTGAAGTTTTTTTCTGTTTCTTAGATTTTATTACAGTCTTCAAGATAAGAGCTTGGCTTCAAAAATCTGACAACAGTGTTTGCCACTTACACACACGAAAAACAAACAATCTTGTGCCAATGTTGTCAAATCTTGCAAGCTGAATTTGACCAAATTTATCATCATCAAAATTTGTAAGCCACGCTACCGTCAAAACTCAGTGTTGCTAGCAGGAGCGTCGTCTCCATATAACACGATTCCTTTCAAGTTGCCTTGGCGATTCCTAATATATACATTTTTTTTATTATAAAATATATATCTTACCCTCGCTAGTTCATCTCCGTACTCCGCTTTAAATTTTTTTCCCCATCTCATAAGCCGACTAATTCACGGCTTTAGTTAATCGCACACACTCAAATATTAACAAATAGACATAATAAACATACACACACACATTTATCACTTTAACTCGCACTCCTACAGATAAAACCTGCAAACAACTCGGCCGATCACGAATTCTATCACGCTCACACAATGTCATTTTTCTATGAACACACGCACACAGACGCACAATTTGTGCATACTCAGGTAACTCGGTTCTTTTCATTTCGCGGCTTATGCATTTTAAAAATTAAACTTATTGTACACGTAACTAAAGTCATTTTTACAATGACGTCTTTGGCGCTAGTGTGTCGATTTTTAAATATCCAATCAAAATCACTTATCAACATCGCGGCCAATTAAAATACTCTTACTGTGTCGCGGTGTATCATGGCTGCAGTGTTTTGTTTACACATTGTGTTTATTGCAAAATAATATGATAGATGTTACTAAAAACAGTTAAGGTGAGTGAATTAACCTGAGAAATGCCGTGTTTTAGTTAATTAAGGTGTGTATGTAGTGATCTTCTTAATCAATGGATGTTTATGTGATAAGTGATTTGTTTTGTTTTGTCGTAACTGCGGTCGGCGCGGCGACCGGCGATGGGCGCGCGATGAGGCAAGTCTGTTTATTGTTTTAGGTAACTACATAATTAAATAAGGTTACTTCGATGGCGGCTGTACAGAGCCAAAGAAGAACGATTGTCTATATTTTACTTATGTCCGTTTTTTGGTCCGGGTTCACTTGTCATTTTTTTCACGCTACGCCACTGGTTGCTAGTAGCATGGGCTGGCTCGTCCGGGGAAGTACCACACTCTCACAGAAAATCGACGTCTGAGTAGTAGCTTCACCGCTTCTATGCTTAGTTCGGTGAGTGAGAGAGCCGGAGCCCCCCAGCCCCCCTCCCCCCTCCCTGAAAGGCCGGTAACGCTTTTGTTACATCCCTGGTGTTGCAGTTGTCCATGGGCAGCGGTGATCACTTACTATCAGGTGACCCGCTTGTTCATTTGCCTTCCTGACATAAAAAAGCGTATTCCCGGTTGCATCCTCAGCGGTAATGCTTCAGAGCCCGGAGTTTGCTACTTATCCTAGGTGATTTGACGAAGTTACTGGATTTTACACAGAGCGACTGCCGTCTGACAACCGCAACCCAAAGGTTAGACCAGAACCAATCCTAGGATAGGTTTAAACAAACGCTAGATGGCGCGTTCGGGACCCACAGCTTTACTACTTACTTACTTTTCGGATAATCAGGTGATTCAAGCATGCAATATCCTAACCAGACTGGAAACAACTTTTCACAAACAACAGTAGGATTTGAACCCACGACCTCCAGTTCACAAGACAAACGCCTTGACCACTGGACCACTGAGGCAGTCACTTGTGAACTCCTCAATACGGCCAAAAATAACTGGGTGTAACACCCCGTATCGCGCTATCCCCCTTACAAGGTGTCACCCATGCTAGTTACCCCACTGGGTAGTATTGTCTCATCCAGTGGCTACAGATCCTTGGGCAAGCAGGCTGGCAGTCCTAACGGCGTCTGCCTGAAGATAAATCGTTTCAAACGCTCTCTTCCTTCCGGCAGGCTTTCGACTCAAGGGGAGCGTAAAATAGGTAAATAGGGATTTTATTTAGTGCTTGGGATTTATTTAGTGAATAGGGTATATAAGGAAAATATCAAATATTTTTCGCTCCTCGGTTGTAGTTTGGATATTACGAAGTTTCGTTTATTCTTATACCTTTTTCGTGTTATAAAACATAGAACTTCATTATATCATCCCCAAAATCAAGTTGACATCTAGTAATAAGACACTCTCATCTGTAAATGTCAACTTGATTTTGTAAGACATCTTGTAAGAGCGTCATATAATTCAGCTTTTGATATAGTTCATTTGCTGAATTGATGTGCATGCCGTTGTCGCGCCACAAAGGCCGTGTCTTTGTAAAAGCTGATGCCGCCTTTACGGCGCGCCGACAGCATACAAACCAATTGAACGACTAGACTTTAATAAACTACATGGAGCCACCATTTTAAAGCGATTGTTAGGATATTTTTTAATCAGTAATGCAAGATCAAAAACCCATTTAAAATGTGCTTAGCACACTCATATATGACCAAATCTTGCAAACAAAAGGTTTTATCCATGTAAACTAACTTACATGTAACTTAACTTACTTGATTTAGATACTGTACAGCCTGTTAAATATGACAATACTGTGATTCCATTTAGCCCCTAAGTTAAAGATTTGGGCCTCTTAATAGACACTAACCTAAATTGGAACTCACATATAGTCGAATTTTGTCGAAAGATATATGCCACTTTACACTATCTCCAACGCTTTAAACATTTCTTGCCAATTAAAACTAAGATCATGCTGGTTCAAGCTCTCGTCTTGCCCTTGATTGATTATGGTGATCTGGATATAACTGAAGATAGTCTGAATAAACTAGATATACTTCTTAATAATTGTATAAGGTTTATTTTTTGCCTTCAAAAATATGACCATGTTTCCGAACACCGTTCTGAGCTTAAATGGCTCCCCATCCGCCAACGCAGGAATCTTCATATTTTATGTCAACTTTATAATATACTTAATAATCCCCTTGCCCCTAAATACCTCAAATCAAGTTTTCAAATTTTATCTTCCACTCATGAAAGAATCCTGCGTTCTTCTAATACTTTGACCCTTTCTATTCCTTCTCACCGTACTGGTTTTCTTTCTCTTTCGCTATTACGGCAATAAGACTCTGGAACGCGCTTCCTGAATCCATTCGAACTGCTCCTAGTCGCGCTAGCTTTAAGACACAGTTATTTAAACACTTCTTGGCCAAGTTATATATATATATATATATATATATATATATATGTAACAATGTACATTGTGTATTTTATGTATACTACACTTTATCTTGCAACCCACATTTAGACTTTCTGTATAACCCAAAGGTTGACTGGTAGACAACACTTTTAGCGTTAAGTTCGCCTATTGTTCTGTACAATTTGTATTTGATGGACAATAAAGATTAAATAAATAAATAAACTTTCCTTAGGGATTTACGCGGACGACGTTGCGAGTATTTAGAAATATCCAGCTGAATTTAAAACGATTCCCAGTAGTTTTAGCTTCCTGAATATTGTACAAATCTCTGTTGTTCAGCTATTCAACCTGCGAGACTGTTCAACATTCTCTGGCTGTCAGATTACTTGCTACATTTTATTTCGCTTTCGGAAAATCTCCTTAGATGCTTGTGAATATTTTGTAAGACATTGCTTCTCAAGTAGACATGTAAAAAAGTTTAAAGTAAGTATTGTATTGATGACGTCGTGTGGTCAGATATATCCTACACTCTCCACGCTGGCCAGACGGATTGGAGAGGTCTAATTGATGTTTATAAGCTTTGTTTAGCTTGTGTTTCCTAAGTCACCTTCTACGACATCCACGGGAAGACTTGGAGTGGTCCTATTCTACTCTGCCGGGAACAACACGGCACATTTCTGTTCATTCTGTTCAAACTAAATTAGACTTTATCGTTATTTATTAACGCTCAATGATGCTTGACCCTGAAACGTGGATACACAGTTACATAGGTACGTCTTGCTTACAGCTTTTGGAGTAACCCTACTGTTTATTATTCACCATAGACGTACTTACCTCATGACCTTACTTCACGATCATCATCTTAGGCACTACGGCCTCGGGTAAAGCAAATCTCGCCAGCCGATTCTGTCCTTGTTTCTCGCCAATTTCTCACTCCAAGCACTTTTAGGTCTCCATCCATCTGAGTTTTGGTCTACTGGGGGGTCTTTTTCCGTTGGGTTTACCATTAAAGAGACGCTTGGGAGCTCTATCGTCGTTCATTCGCTCTACGTGACTGGCCCGGTTACTCCACGATCGTAGATAGATAAAAAGCCTCGCCAAACAAGGTAGTTACCGATTCCTTAGGCAACCCCCTTAATAATAAATGAGCACAACGCAGGATCTCGCCCAAACCTATAAGATTTCGAGGGCACGCTTCGTTTGCGACAATTTCTGAGGGCCCTTTTTTCTTTACATTCGAGAATTAGGCTCCCCACAGACGGTAAATTATATTTTTTAAAAATCCAATTTTTCCTTCTATTGAAAGCAAAAAGGTTATACTTATATCCAAAGGATACTGGATATCTGAAGAAGAAGATGCCTTTAGTAGACTGATATTAGACTGGACTGGTAAAGATGAGCAATTGAACCCAGATAAGACATCAATCATTAATTTCATGATTCATCAACATTATTCTTTACGTCGAGTCCTAAATCCAAGACATAGCCACTTTTTTCTTTCATCTTAACGCGTTCCCGGATGCATCCTCATCTGTGCTGCTTCGGAGCCTGGGGTGCACATTCCCGCATTTTCTTCTCCAAATATAATATGCATGTCAATGGTCACCCAAGGACGCCGAAGACCTTGCGAAGAACAGAAGAAATAGCCAGAACAGTTTAGTTTTACGACCGGCCGCTTGCCTGACGTCAAACCTCTTTTGGGAATGCGATTGTAGCACGAGACGTTTGTAATTAGTCCAAGACATACGAACTAAACCTGCTAATTATATTTTTGGCGCCGCTTGATTTTAAAGGATGAAGGTATAAAAACGAGCGCCAAATACCGTCAGCTAAGTACCCAGCATAATTTGTACCTATGGCTAACGGGCGAGATAGAAGTAACATCTAGAAATAATACAGGATTTTGACTTTCTAGTAGAGTACGCTTTTCTGTATGAGGTAATATAACAAACTTTCTAAGTTCCGTGCATCGCGATGATGATCATTCTCATTTAAGTAATTCACCACAGCATACCTTTCTAACTCATGTTAATCTACCTTCTGTACATTTACAGTACTTCGATATTTTGAAAGTTGGAGGTATGACAGTCGGTTATCAGTCAACAAGGACTGATGTCCTTGTTGCAACGATTTTGTCGCAAATGTGCAACCGGCCTAAACCTATTATCGCTAAATGTGAGCAACGGTAATCTTCCGACGATTTGTCACAGCTGAGGACGGACTCTAATTACACTACTTTAAAGGTTGACACCAAATTTGGTAGACCTAATATGAAAAGGCAGTGCCTACAGCCGTGATATAATGTCATCACGGCTGTCGTGATACAGGCACTGCCGCCCGCTACTCAATCGGCTGAAAACCAGCGAACTCGTTTTTCAGAAGCTCCCTTGAAGAAATTAAAGGCCTACTTACATCAACCTTTGATTGTAACTTGGTAGGAATGAAGAAGCGACAAAACTATAGATAGGCTCCGAAGGACTTGTATCCAAGCCCTTTAAATAATTCTCAAAAAATATCATCTTTTGATATGGTGTCAATATTTATTTTATTTATTTATTTAAACTTTATTGTACAAGATACAATTTGTATAGCACAATAGGCGGACTTAATGCTAATAGCATTATCTGACAGCCAACCTTTGGGTTGTTAGAAAACTCAAATGGGTACAAAAGATATTCATTTAATTTCAGAGCATTCAGATATATATTTAATTTCTACATAAACTACTTTATTAATACTTACTATACTTCAACAATATAAATATCTACATAAATATACATACATTGATACATACTATATACTTATATTCATCTATAAAATACACTACTAATAAATAATAGTTTCTCATAACGATATTACAAATGCAGCAATTAAGTACGTACATAGGTATTATAACTAAACAATATCATTGTTTGTCAATCTTCTTATAATAGAATTTACCTATGTATCTGGTATTATTAGCAAACACTGGTGTCAGATGCCCGAAAGCTGTCTATAACAAATAAAAAACTTACAAACTACTAATACAGTAAGTATATTTTGCAGTTAAAGTATACATTATACCAGAAAAGCGATATTTTACACGCTTTTTAGTAGGTCAAAAGTGATTATACACACCCAAAAATAAATACCTACTATGCCCATGATATGAAAGATTATCAATTTTAAGGTGAAATATTACTTAAACATCAATATTCAAACACCAGACAGTCCTTCCTCTTCATCATGTACCTAAAAAGGAAAGCTTAATAGACCTATTATGAGGCGTCTCATATACCTGTACATGCGAAACCTCATAAAATGCTTGAACTTTATTAATATCTAGCATAGCCCCCAAATTCCCGATTACCCCGCCCCCGACTCTTTAGGGCTATCACTCATTATACCAATTCGACGCTGACTCACGACTAAACCTGCAAAATCTTTAACATCTATTTTGGCTAATACAAACAGTAGCATGGACTGAAATTTTTGTAATGCTGTATTTCTATATAGGACTTTTATCGCTTTAATACGGAGTACACAAAGCCTAGGGCCATAATTCCCAAAGTGTCAGCCCAAAACCTCAGACACAGAAGACAGCTCCTAGGGTACACGCATTATGCGTCCCCGTTCCCGGTCCCAGCACCTCTTCTCCGTTCTTGTGCCGCCGTGTGCCGCCGCACACACGTCAATGCGACCTCGACAAAGCGATAACGGGGGAAAGGTGCGGGTCGGGGAACGGTTGCGCATACCTTAGGAGATTCCGTTCTGTATTTAATACTCTTACTGTCTTCTGTGCCCAAAACCTCAGCGTTAGATTCTCGCTCTTTCCTTAGAACAGCTTTAACAATCTACGCGGGAGAGAAGCAGCTAGAAAATTATATCTTATTTATCTTTAAGTACTCAATTATTATTTTTAATAGCATTACAATGCTCGGAAATTTATCCAAATTGAAAATATGTGATGAAAGAATCCGCCACGAGTGGCACTCGAACCCACGACCCTCACGTTAACGCCGTGAGTGAGTTAACGTGAAGGTCGTGGGTTCGAGTCCCACTCGTGTCGTGCTTCATATGATGGAATTCCCAAAATTTGATTAAAGGAATGCGATGTATGCATCATTTGCTTACCACACGTCATATTTTAGAAATTGAGTCCTAAGCAACACGACATAAAATAAAACTCACATTTCAATTCTTGACTGTGAGCATAATAATAATTATACTGTGCTGTGAGCCTGAACGAAGTCGTCGTCAATGAGCCAAAGCCCTTATACGGCTTAAAACTTCTGAAGGGCAACAACATCCCTCTTTGGGGTTATTTAAATAAATTGGCGAATTTTACGCGAAAATTTACGTTCGGTGATTTTACGGGGCTGTTAAAATTTTGGGGTTTTATGCGTGAGAGTTCTGGAGTAGGGTTGTTGTCGATTGGAATATTGTATCTAAAACAGTATACAATACAAAACGAATTTATGTGAAATGAAGTACGGTCAAAGGTCATTCAGGGTTAGGATACATCTGTCAGCTCTGTCAGCACGGAACAGCACTTTTCTATGTTTTTTTCTAAGGCGATTTACCCACTGGCAAGGCGCCCCGCCGCGGTGCGCGGAGGGCAGATTCCGCGCGTGGTAACAAAGGCGCAGCAGCTGCCTCGACGGCCCCGCTCCAAATATTCACTTTAGTCGATCGTCGTGGAGATTCTTGGACAAACTCATTCAAAGCATCTTGAATGAGTGCCGTAAAGTTCTTTTTTTTTTGTTTTTATACTTAAAAACACCGCGCCCCCGCGCGGACTGGCGGAAACAGCGCGCGGGACGCACTCCCGCGCCTCGGCGCGGTTGCAGTGGGTTGGACCAGGCGTGATTTTTATACAAATTGAGATACTTGCATACAATGTCAAAATCTGCCTCACCGCGCTCCGCGACGGTGCGCGGTGCAGTGGGATCACCGCCTAAGACTGTTGTGAACAACAGGAAAGGATAGCAGCATAGGGAAGTGCTGTTCCGTGCTGACAGATGTGTCCCAACCCTTAATCAATTTAAGGTAGCTTTATTAGGGTTGGATTACATGTGGCCGCTCGGAACAGCACTTTCCTATGCTGCTAGCCTTTTCTGTCGTTCAGAACCATAATTTGCTAGAGCAAGAAAGAGAGCGGCTATACCGCGGAATCGGCGATGCGGCCGCATTCCCGCTCTGTTTCTCGCTCTACCAAATAACGGCTCTGTCTGAGCGACAGAAAAGGATAGCAGCATAGGATAGTGCTATTCCATGCGCCAGATGTAGTCAAACCTTTAACTCTAATATACTATCACAACAACTAATACACTAGTAATTTCCTAAGACAATCAGAGTCGATAAGCCAACCCCCCATCCCCACTACAAACTGTTTAACAATTTGCCACCCATTATAACTTCGTCCAACAGGGAATCAATTACGTACCCTTATTTACACCCGGAACTCTGTTTGGTCAACCCCCGATCAAGGGCGGATCCAGCGTTCAGTTCAGGGTGGGTCAAACCAGCCTAGATCAATTTACTGCTGAACTAAAGGCCTCTCTTAATAAAGAATAGATGTGGCCATAATCACCATGTTACCTACACCTCTTAATTGGGTTTCTTTCGGCGTAATCATCCCAGCAATAATCGTTCCGAAATGCTAGCAGTTTGTAGCTTTTGCACTAAAAATAATGACCTTCAATAAGTGATATACTTATCCTACATTGAATACTACATTTGACTTTGACCTCCCTTAGTCGGGGTCGTTTAAGTATTACGTATCGCACTTTTTAGATTTTTGACGTAACGTCTGTCGCTGTAGGTAATGCTCTGTCAGTCCCAATAGGGATAAAGACGTGATAGTGTAAAAGGAATGGAAAACTATATATTGTCGTAGTTTGTGTGTGTGTAAGTGATTTGATAAAATGATACGAGTAAGTATCTAAATAAATGATAAGTAAGTACATTTCAACAGCCCATGGGGGTAACGGCCCCTGGATCTGCCCTTGCCCCAAATTTAAATAATTTTCACTTTTAATAAATGCCTCGCGATGTTTTAATTTTTTCCCCTTCTCTGGGGAATAGAGGCTAAACAATCTTAATTTTCCCCTACAACTCCTATATTTTATTCGAGTCCCCTGACAATAACTCTTTGATGTGAAATGAAATATTTTGCAGGAACGTGGTTTTTGACATAGATGGAAAAGGAGAAGATAAGTACGCTTTTACCAAGGCATAGCCTATAAGGACCTATAACTATATCGTCTCCTCTTCATCTATAAATATTTAATATGAAGGACAAATCACACTGATTAAGCTATCCCCAAATTAAGTTTAAACTTGTATTATGGGATACTAAATCAACGATAATATATTTTATGATAAATACATTAGATAAACACCCAAGACTCAGGACAATTTGAATTTCCAACTTGCCCTGTCTGGGGATCGAACCCAAAACCGCCGGAGTGGCGGATAAGCGTGTTAACCATTACGCCACGGAGGTCGTCATAATTAATTTTATTGAAATAGTAAGCTTAGGTCATTCGTAATCTTTCGACATATCTCCAATTGTAATTACATCTTAGTCTAAGGGCTCGACAATAAGAAGAAAATTTACTATACAGTTGGAAATCGGGGTTGTTACCGAAACTCTCTCCTCATTTCGCCGAATGACAACACGCCGAAAATTCGGCGTGATTCTGTATTGTAAATAAACAGGGCTAAAAATAATTTTAAAGGAAATATCTTCAGAAGCATTATAAATGAAATACATACAATTGCTAAACAATGTTTTTCTTTTCACCCGACTGCAAAAGGAGGGTAAGGCTTTTTACCACTTATTGTATAATTATACTAGTGAGGAGCTCTACCCGAGTGGTTCCAGGTTAGAATATGACCACTCCATCTCTTCATGTGGATGTCGTAAGAGGCGACTAAAGGACTAAGCACAAACATCTCATGCTACAATTGTATTCCCAAGGAGGGTTAACGTCGGGCGGCGGCCGGTTGTAAAACTTTTCGCAAAATTTCGGCCGGCCGTAGAACTATAGCCAAATCATAACTGTTCCGGCTATTTTTTCTCCATTCTGCAAGGTATTTGGCATCCTTCAGTAACCATTGACATGCATGTCATATTTGGAGAAGAAAAAGTTATTTCTTTTTCTTTTTGTATTAAGTAATGTACATTTTTAATGTAATTTTTGTGCAATAAAGAAATTAAACAAACAAACAGAAAGCGGGAAATCGCACCCCCCAGGCTCAGAAGCAGCACAGCTGAGGATACAACCGGGAATGCGGTTATACGAAGAAGAAGAGACTAGTGAGGAGCTCGGTGGCCCAGTGGAAGTGCGCTTTACTAGCGCTTTCTGAAGTTAAGTGACACTAGGCGTGGTCTGCACTTGGATGGGTGGCATAAAATTTGTCACGAGCTTCTCCGTGCTTTGGAAAGTACGTTAAGCTGTTGGTCCCGGTTGGTTTGGTTACATGGTAGTCGTCAAGCTATCACGGATGCCATTAGACAGCTTGAAAACTCTGACAATAGTTTTGTCCACTACATACACGAAAAACAATAAAAAACAGCAATACAAATGCTTACGGAGTTGTAAGATAACTTCATCTATTCAAAACCAATCGGACTCCGGATCGAAAATAGAATGGGTATTTTATAGTTTGTTAGTTAGGTAAAGCTAACTATCGATAAGATATAACAATTTGGGTTATACCTCGAAGCTGTTCGTTAGGGGGCCAAAATACAGAGGGTGGTAAAGGGATAAGTTTCGTTCAATGCAAGTTATTGTTTATTTTATTTTTATTTTATTCTATTTACACTTTATTGTACACACATACAAATGTAATAGTACTACAAGCGGACTTGTTCTTGTGTTACGGGACTTACTGCGATTAAAATTAAATTCACAAGAGTTGCATTTTGTGTTATGGCACAGGCCGGAATCTCCTAAGGTACGCGCAATATGCGCCCCCATTCCCCGTCCCCACACCTCTCCCCCCTTTTCGCCTCGATGACTCACGTTGGCCGTCAAGAACCTGGGGAGAGGTGCGGGTGCGGGTAACGGGGCATATTGCGCGTACCTTAGGAGATTCCGTTCTGTTTACTCTTACTGTATTCTGTGGTTATGGTTAATTATATTATTGATTGTCTATCATATTGGTGAAAACTGTAACGATAGATTTAAGTCATTATTACAAATAAAATAAAAAAAATAAAAAAAAATTGGGCAAAAAAATTATTTTTAGCCAGATATTGACTACCCTACTGCCGTCATGGTCGCTAAGGTGCTATTTTTTAATTGCCAGTCACATTACGAATGGTTTTTGCAAGACTTTCCAAAAAGGTACATTTTGACGGTGTCCGTTCGGAATTTGTTCTTAATTGCTCGCACACACTTTTTACAATGCTCAATCAAAGGATTCCACGTCTCAGACAAATTGAAGCCGTCTTCTCGATTGAAATTTGGATGCTTCTGTCGCCTCTTACTAAACGTGGTATATGATGCGTTCAGTCGCAAGTATTTTAGGTTAGTGTCATCATCATCATCATAAACAGGTCTTTTTTAGTCTCCACTGCAGGAGAACGACCCTCTCTGTACTACCACAGCCATATGTTAGCCCAAAGTAGTCAGATGATTAAGCCTACACTCTCCACGCTGGACAGACGGGTTAGAGAGGTCTCATTATGTTAAAATTTATTCAAGATTGTTTAGCTTGTTTCCTAATTCGCCTACTACATCCACGGGGAGACTTGGAATGGTCCTATTCTACTCTGCTATATATTATTAGGTTAGTGTAGCTCGATCCAATGAGCAAGCCCCAGCCTTCGCAGCATTACAGCTGAGGATGCAACTGGGGAATACGCCGAGATAAAAGAAAGAGCTCAATCCAATGATTGATTCCAGCTTATGAAAGATGCTCGTCGTTGGTCGTCGTATTCAACTTATCAATATCCTTATATGTGACTGAATGTGCTCCTTGAGAAATCTCTTGTTTAGTCCAACATACTCGTACGAGCGTCCGCAACTACAGTGATCTTTCTAAGGGCGAGCTATCCTAAAGCGACCGCATATAGCTTACCATTTTCTTCGCCGGAGTAAACGTAGCTTTTATGGAATTCTTTCCTAATAATCTGCCGATTTTATCTGTACTCCTACTGTTACTCCTTTGACGTGTTGTAGGCACGCTGAGTACCTGTCTATCTATGGTCGGTGCTCACTCGCTACCAAGTTTAGTTATGCTGCCTACACACAACACAATTTGGCATACAATCTGCAGTAACTGTTCAGTCCTTCCTTATACTACCTATATAATACCTTCTTTTATTTCTTTTAGATATTGTAGCCGATATATGAGGAAATCGCAAGCCCCACTTTTTGAAATTTCGAAAGCGAAGGAGCTATATTACAGGAAGCGTGCGCACACTGACGATCGGACGCGCACTGACGTTGTGATCGAAATTGTGGTCGCAACTGCTAAGTGTGTAGATAACTGCCGACCACGACTCCAGCATGCTGCACTGCAGATTGCATGGAAAATTGTGTCGTGTGTAGCAATTAGTATTTGTTCATTCTGTTTCCTCTATATTCCATGTGTCTACACACAATTGTTCGTGTGACTAATGTATTTGCTCAGGCTGAGTGTTTAGGATGGCGCCTGTTTTACTTCCATTGTTTATGGAACATTTGGTGCTCCATTTAAACTTGCGTTCAGTAAGCATTACGGCTCATTGGTATAGTTTAAATTACTGTGAGATGGAATTACACGTGTGGGGAGAATTGATGGTGATGTTAGGGTTCACACTATTGCTCGGCACAATACTACACGCCATGTTACAGTGCTAATAGACTGAGTGAGCGAAGCGAACAGATGTATCCGCTTTAGCTCCAGCAAAATTTCTTTCGTGTGGACACACGAAAAGAATTGCGCTTTTCGGTTGTTCTCGCCTACAGGTCGCATTTCTCAACTGATTCTCGTAATTTTTTTTGAGCAAGTTCGATAGTTATGTACTTAGATTTATTACGTCGCGTCAGTTTCTCAAAGTTTTTGAAAATTATCAAAATATGGTGATTGAAAACTTCGATCATATACGAGTATTCTATAGATGCACAATTGCCGCCTAAAAAATGGCAACGGAAAAACAAGGCATAAAACAGTATTATGCCTTGTTTCGCTCTCATACGCTCGGTGACCGCTCGCGTGACGTATACGTCAAAAGATGCCAAAGTGCGTGGTGAAAATACCACGCACTCTTTATTGATTTATTTCCACGCTTATCTCAGTTACTTAAGGTTTAAATTAAATTAAACTGTATGACACTTTGGAACTTATTCGCAATACTTGAAATGGTATACATCTACCTATGTACGTATTGACACGAGGACAATATTTTATTTTTATTTTACATGGAACTGTGCATCTATAGAATATATGATCGAAAGTTGAAAACGTAAAAAATATCATATTTCAGCCATTCCGATAAATATTCAAAAATGTCATAAAACTTTTTTGTTACGCTTATTAAGATGCAACTTTTTCCTCTAAACCCATGCTCTTAACAACATTTTCATCCGATAAGCTTCAAAGACAGACCTTGTCAGAATCACTACACTGCGCTTCATTTCATTACACAAGTGGTTGACGTTGGAAATAAGTCTGCTAGATTAAACTGGGACTAGACGTGTCACACACGTTTGCCGCATGATGCCCAAAATATAAGCCCACCCAACATCATAGGTTCCTACAGATGGAAAGAGATCCAGAGGAAAAACCTAGGATGAGGTGGAAAGACTGTTGTCCGTTTTTGATAAAGAATGGAAGAAAACAGCCGAATATAGAAGTAATTTAAAACAAAATGGGGAGGCTTTTGCCCAACTATGGGACTGTAGGTTAAGAACTATTTTCTTTATTTTTTTTTTCAAAATAACAAACACAAACATTATTCTGGTGTAGGAGAAAAGAAGATGTGGCTAGCATCACTATTTCATTCCTTTTTCCACCTTCTCATCGACTTCTTCTTCTTCTTCGTCTAAGCGTATTCCCGGTTGCATCCTCAGCTGTGCTGCTTCGGAGCCCGGGGTGCGCTTTCCCGCTTTTTCTTCTCCAAATATAATATGCATGTCAATGGTCACCCAAGGATGCCAAAGACCTTGTAAAATGGAGAAAATAGCCGGAACACTTTCAATGATTTGGCTATAGTTTCACAACCGGCCGCCTGCCTGACGTCAACCCTCTTTAAGAATGTATTTGTGCGAAAAGTTTTACAACCGGCCGCCGCCCGACGTTAACCCTCCTTGGGAATGCAATTGTAGCACGAGATGTTTGTGCTTAGTCCTTTAATCGCCTCTTACGACATCTATAGGAAGAGATGGAGTGGTCCTTTTTTTTTTTTTTTGAACCGGAGAAAATCCCTTCGGATACCTTACCGGTTACGGGATACCGGTAAAGTTATGTGGTGTTACCACTAAAAACTCCGCGGTGTCACCTCTCAGCCGCTATCGGCCGGGGCCGTGTGCTTCTCTTGCTCCACAGCCCCGGTCGGCCGCTATCTCAGCGGCCCCGGCTCGCCAACGGCCTCACGGCACCCTCTGCTGAATCAGAGGGGCCGGAGAAACCGTCGCGTTGGCCTCTCGGCCCGACAAGAACAGGCGCGCTGACACGCACACGCGCCTGCCTTCCACTCCGGAGGGCTGTCCGTTGGATGATGGAATCCCGTTTCCACCGTCCAGCCAGCCCTCATAATTTGGGGCCTGCAGAAGCAGGCCCTGCCCCAGTCCACCTGACGGTGACCGGGGCCCACCAAGCCGGCCGCAGGGGATAGGGAGAGCGGCAACGTAACACCGACACTCCTCTTCCCCTGCGGCCCCACCGTTGCCGTGCCAAGCGCCACGGCCGCGCTTGGTCGCGGAGGATAGGGCGAGCGGCAACGACACACCGACACTCCTCTTCCCCCGCGACCCCTACCACGGCTGTGAGAGTAGGGAGTAAACCCCCTTCTCTCACAGCCAGGCCATTCCCACCAGGAATGGCCTCCTCCGGGCCCGGGGAGGCCTACGCCTCAACCTGGGCAATGGGTTCCTCTTGGCTTCCCTGCGGATGAGGCAGTCCGCAGGTACTGAGCCCCCCCATCGCGACAAGATGAGAACCCGGGCGGGGGGGAGATGGAGTGGTCCTATTCTAACCCGGAACCACACGAGTATCTAACCCGGAACCACACCTTCTCATCGACATCGCGCTAAAAGTGGCCTTTGGGTCTTGCAGTTATGGGTTCTGTCTGCCCAAGAGCTTACCCATAGAGCTTCTACCCCAATAGGGATAAGGACGTATTATCAAGGCAAAACCGTACAAAAAGTTTTTCACTCTCGTTGTTGTATATTGTGTCAAAATGTATCAGAGCTTAAATTAATTAAAAGAAACGTTTTCACGCCTCGCACGCTGCGAATGTTCTAGAAAAGTAAAATAAATTGGAAGACAGGATCGGGGCTGGAATATTTACGTTACTGAGTGAAATCATTAGGCGTGTCGCTCGCGGGGAGCGAGCATATTGCATGAAAACAAGCGTTTTAATTATTTATATTTACAGCATTACAAAATTCGGAACAATATCTAAATTAAAAATATGTGATGTTAAATTTCGCCAAAAGTGATATTCGTACTCACGCCCCTCACATTAGTACTGTGAGTGCACTTCCAATTTATTGTGCTATTGTGACTTCGAATCACCCTGATGAATTTCCTCATCACATAACCGCATTTGAAGCATGCGTATTTCTTTATTACTAACCACTATTTCATCATCATCAGGACTTTTTTAGTCTCCACTGCAGGATCACGACCCTCTCTGTACTACTAGAGCCTTATATTGGCCAGAGCAGTCAGAGGATTTGGCCTACACTCTTCACGCTGGCCAGGCGGGTTGGAGAGGTCCATTGATTATTAGCTTTGTTTAGCTTGTGTTTCCTAAGTCGCCTTATTCTTCGGAAAGACGACTCTACTCTGCAAGTACTAAAAATAAAAAATATACAGGCTGACTTTTTAACCACCAGCCACATTTTTCAGTCTATAGTCTATACGTCATACCACTGATTTCAACTCAGGATAAGCCCATTGGAACATTTTGCATAAATTTCCTTCATACATTTCAACGTCGCGCCTGAATGCATAGGGCCGCCAATTGGTTACAAAATTATCGCGTTTAAATTCCTTAATATTTTAATTATAACAAACAGTTGCGTAACTTACCGGTGATACGATATTCCATGTACTTTTTTAACCTATATCATAGTTTTTGCAGCCTTTAAATGCGCAACCAGGCATTTTTATGGCATTTACAAGTATGAAACAAAAACGAATGAACTCTTCCGCGGACCGAGGACGACTAAGTCGCGTTGGTCCGCAAACCGACTTTATCGGGTCAACGAGTTGGTGCCATTTCTTCGCGCGGTTAGCCTAGTCCTTACGCTACTAATATATTAGTCAATGTGTCATACTGAACTACTTTCCATAAAAACAATTAACGAAAAACTAAAATAAAAATTCGCCTACCCATACAAATCAGCGCTCAACCAAACGGATTTTGTATGTAAGGACGAAAAATTTTTATCGATATTTAATAACTTTTTTTATGGAAAGTAGTTCAGTATCATGGACTGAACTTGTTCCAAAAATTTGGCTGGTGTTTAAAAAGTCACCCTGTATAAAAAAATCGTACAGATAACATGTCCTCGGCCTTAAACAAATGCGTCATAATGACAACGTCAGAGACAAGAGCTAGTTACTTGCGGGCTTGCGGATTACGTCTGTTTGTTGAGAAAAACGTTTTTTTTACATTTTTATTTACTTGTAGCACAGAGTAATAATATACTACATGTCAGCTTAAAATATTCTAAAACTCTTTTTATTTGGCCTAAGTCTTATTTATATTAATAGCAATTCAACTTTACTCTTGGGATTAAAAAAAAAAAAGTTAATAAATTGTGAAATGACGCATCGAAAATGTTGTTGTCTTTTTTTTGTGTATGCATATCTCCCTGAAAGTAATCCTGGCGACGACGCCCATGTACACAATACAACGTTAGGGATAAAGACATGATAGGTGACAGTCTTAAAATATCGAAGCTCGGAACTACAGTTAAATAGCGGATACATCAAAAAATAATGCTCGTTTCGTTATCGCTCATTACTGTGATTTGAGCCGTGTTTTTGACTGTTTGGCACAACTTTGGCATTTATACAAAATGCGACCGTTCTCTTTTCGAATCGAATAATGACTGTCGGAGCGTGTGTTCAAACCAAGACGCTTGAAATGTATGAGAATAATTAGGCCGGCTTTTTAAATTTTAAGAGATCAAACATCAGAGGTACACAAACGCCGCAATGTCCGAGTACCTACTAACATTCTGTGAACTTTGCTTACTCATTCACTAAATGCAATATAAAGGAATAATACGGCAAACGTCCTTGTCTAGGAACCTCCTCCTCAGTTTGATGTAAATATAACCCCCCAAAGAGATCGTTATTAATTACACGAATCTCTTTGGAGAGAGCCCTCACTGTAGCTATGTGTGGCCACAAGAATAGCGGGAAAACAAGACCTGATGTAAAGTTCGGCTTCTCATCATATCTAACTGCAAATTTATTATTTGTCAGTATTAGGACCACTATAGTAATAGGACCACTCCATTTCTTTCTGTGGATGTGGTAAGAGGCGACTAAAAGACTAAGCACAAACATCTCGTGCTAGAGTTGCATTCCCAAAGGAGGGTTGACGTTAGGCAGGCGGTCGGTCGTAAAATTATAGCCAAATCGTTTGTACTGTTCCGGCTATTTCTTCTCCACTTTACAAGGTTTTGCAAGAATTTTTTTTTTTCTTGGTGAAGGTTGAGTTAGTAGTTTTACAAATCCATAAGAAATCGTGGACAATCGTACAAATTTCAGTATTACAGCAATTTTGCTGTAAGAATAAGCCTTTATCTCCATCTTAGCGAGTTTCTGGTTGCATCCTCGGTTATGCTACTTTAGTCCAGGGTGCGCTTTTTCGCTTTTCCTTCTCCAAATATAATATGCATGTGCTATGATGTGATGGCGAAGATCATGAAAAATCGATAAGAAATAGTTGGAACAATTTTCAATGATTTGGCAAGTGTAGTTGTAGCATGAGATGTTTGTGCCTGGTCCTTAAGCCACTTAATGACATCCACAGGAATAGAGAGAGGGCAAAATTCTTTATCTGCAGTTCCTTTATATGATCTGAGATCTGCAGCTAAAAAAACTAGCGGGGAATCATAAACTTAGGGTAAACATGGAAACATAAACAATATTTATTTGTAACAAATGTGAATGTACATACAAAGGTGGTAGTTACAATTATAGCATAAATTTAATAATCTCGTCTCGAACAATGTCAAAAGTTACTTTGTTTGACGTGATTACCTAGATGAACGTTCTAACGCTGTTTTCCTGGCCTCAGCTTAATAAATAGTCCACGTAAGGCGCTCCCGTCTTAATTCCCGCTAGATTGAATAGCGAAAGATTTCTCACGCGGCTACGTATAGAGCGGATTAGCTAGCCCACGGAATACCAATGCTGGGCAAACTCACGTGTTTCGAACAATTTCCGACGTGTTTCCTTGGAAGGCGAAGATTTCTTAGGTTGATTTGACGTGATGTGCCTACCTATATGGTTATTTTACGAGCTATCCAAGCCCTCCGAGTCTTTTTGTACCAGTCAACTTTTCAATGAAATTTGATAGGCGAGTAGATGACAATACATATACATACATGCTTACATACATATTATAATCTAACATATTTACCCCTAATGGGAAAAGTGGACTTTAGGCTTCGCAGCATTACAGCTAAGAATGCAACTGGGAAATACCCTAAGATGAGAGAGAGAGAGTATAAAGCATGAGCTAGTTTATCAGACTAGTATGTATGTGCTAGACATCAATTTCAGCGGATTCTGCTAATGATATTGTAACGATATTGTTATTGTTCATGGGATCACGTAAAATTAATGGACTATCAGTGTCGCACTTTATAGTGAATTATTACGGGACCTAACTACTGGCTGGTGTGTAATTGGGTACCTACTCGACTGTGTTTGATTTTGTACAATATACTTATTTTATGGAAACAAACATACTTATGTAATTTTACAATAACAATTATTAACACTAAAAATTTTTCTTCTCCATATATAATATGCATGGCAATGGTCACCCAAGGATGCCAAAGACCTTGCAAAATGGAGAAGAAATAGCCGGAACATTTAAATGATTTGGCTACAGTTTAACGACCGGCCGCCAGCCTGGCGTCAACCCACTTAGGGAATGTATTTGTGCAAAAAGTTTTACAACCGGCCGCCGCCCGACGTCAACCCTCCTTGGGAATGCAATTGTAGCACAAGATGTTTGGGCTAAGTACTTTAGTCGCCTCTTACGACATCCACAGGAAAAGATGGAGTGGTCCTATTCTAACCCGGAACCACACGGGTGGTAGCATTTGAAATATGAAGAAAAGTGGGAGCGTGATTCGGACTTGATGGGTGGGACATAGAGGTAGAAAAACGTGGCATAAACATTTCTATCAATATATATTCAGCTATCAAGCTATGTTAGATGAAGGCGACTTGAATAACCTGACACCAGTTTTGACCAAATATACATAATACAAAAAATGAACAATTACTCGTATACCTAGTTTTAAAAACTAAAACCCGTCTATAAAGATTGTCGCTGAAAAGTACGTTTATCCAGTGAATGCAAGCACAGCAAGGAGGAAACAGCTAGTAATCTATATATTTTTAAAATATGCTTATTGAGACCTTTCATTTGATACCCTACACGGTATTATTCAATTTATTTTATTTTCAGTTCATTACATTATGTATTTATGGCCTATAGAGGAGCGCCTAACGCCATATCTAAGACAAGCCATATCTGTGACATCACATAGCCATCAGCACCAGCGGCCAGCCAAGCAAGACGCTTCCAACTATAGGTACCTGATTTGTTAGGATACCATGGATATCATTGAAGATACGTGGAAACGAACATACATACATATTATCTCTCTCTCTCATTTTAACTTCGCCGTAGTCAGATAAAAAAGCGGCCAAGTGCGAGTCGGACTCGCCCATGAAGGGCTCCGTAGCAGCAAGTAACATTTTACGATTTATGACGTATTAAAATAAGTTGGTCGAGTTGTATAAAAATAACTATCTATGATACCGAGACCGCTATAGTTTTAATTGAAAGTACATACTTTGAGGTATATACTCGTACCACGTTTTTTTTTCAGAATTATTTTAGTAATATTTTAAAAGTTACGGTGGGGGACACCTCAAATTTTAATTTTGTATTAGATTATCTCAAGACTGGGTGGTTTGATCTACATAGTTTCAAAGCAGTTTTTGTTGCATTTTAAAAGAACTTTTCAACGATATCACACACGTTGGGATTAGTCCAATTTAATTTTTTAAATTCACTTTTCTTTGTATGGGACGGCTGAAAAAAAAACATTTTTTCATGATTTTAAAAACCAACTTTTGGGACTTCAATATCTATCTCTCCACCAATTTTCGTGACAATCGGTGCAGTAGCGGCGGATTACGAGCCCGGACGGACAGACAGATGGATGGACGGACGGACGGACGGATATGACGAAACTATAAGGGTTCCTTGTGGACTACGGAACCCTAAAAAGGCCACGCCTTTATTAGATTAATTCTGTGACTAGAGTTCCAGGGGGTATTTACCTACACCACTGTTGCCATTCAGTAGCTTTCTGTGTTTCTCAAACTCTAGCCAACATAAACTGCAAGTGCCGTTTGTTTGGTGTTTGAATTGGCAATCGGCTAACTTAGTCTAGATATCCATTTGCTTGCCAAAATTAGTTCAGTATCATGGACTGAACTTGCTCCAAAAATATTGCCGGTGGATAAAAAGTCACCCTGTATACATACCCATGCCAAATTGCAGCTTTCTAGTACCAATCTATCAACTACTATCAGACGGACTATAGGGGTTAATTGTATACTACGGAACCCTAAAAAGCCACGTTCGTTCGATGCCTTTAGGCAAATTGGATAATCTGACACAAGCTTGTTACACCCCAAGTATTGGCTTTAAGCCGAAACTTTTCCAAAAGTAAAGTTATTTATCGTATCCGGTTTCGATAAATCTACCGCCGGTCACGTGACCTTCGTCTGTTATATCGCACGGCTGTTATTAGTGGACCTAGTCTCGAAGTTCGCTCATTCGGGACTACCTACCGATTTGAACTTATAGGATTACTTACTTAACTTACAAGAGCGAAGTTAGAGGGTAACTCCGCCGTTGCCGGTCCCAAGCCCGGATGAGAAAGGGGGACGGTTGGCTGGAGGTGACCTACCCAGCCGTAAAATGTATATTCTGAGTATCGGGCGACCATATCTGATCCAAGCGGCTACCACAAGCCCTAAGGGACTAAATCCCCTATCAAAAGCGTGGATTCGCCAGCCCGCAATGGCCTGTAAGGCGTTTTAAGGCTGAATCTTTGGTTTTTAGTATGAAACATGATACATAATGACAGAATATATATTTTATATTTCGCATAAAAAGTACTTTCCTTTCAAAATCCTGCGTACCTTTACTTAAACAGCCTTACAATTGTCAAAGTGTCCACTGATGTTTAACTTTTTGGTAGTTTATTGTTCTCAACAATCTCTCTTTCTTGTTTTATTATTACTTTCGGTAAATAATTTTATGTAATCTTTGCTTTGCCTTTTATTTCAGCTACATTTCGTCCCAAGTCGTAACTTTGTAATTACGTAGTGGTGTCATCCAGCCTCCATCCAGCGCGTATTTACAGCTACGGTCCAGCTGGCAGCGAGCCAACCAGAGATTCAATAACAAATTATTAACCGTTATTTAGACCCCAAGCCCTAGACTATAAAACGATGTTATTTGTTGCGAATAGTTGTCGTATCCAAACAAATTTGAAACACTTGAAATATCAGTTTTTAAAACCTGCCTAAATTTTCGTGCCTTTGAGACCACGGGTGTTTGGGGAACCGAGGCAAGGACATTTATCAAAGTTTGGATATGGAATACCAGAGCAGGAAAATGATAGAAGTTCCTTATCTGGCTCAAAGAATTTTCATTGCTATACAGCGCGGCAATGCCGCCAGTTATATGTGAACATTTGAGCCAAGTACGATACGGGGTGGTCTTTGACGAAGCATGTTGCGGATTACTGGCTGTCACCATTTTGACGAAGCGTGTTTCGGATACATTTTTGTGACCAGTTTGACGAAGCATGTTGCGGATTTTTTAATGTGTGTCATCAAATTTTGTTTGTCAATATTTGATGGGGTGAAAACAGGGTCACTCTCACCACTAAGACGAATCAAAAAGAAAGTAAAAAGGTACCAAGCTAGGCTGATCCATGCTTCAGAAAGCGCTCTGGTAGAGCTATCTTCCTTATGTTTCTATTACAAATTTACCTATGGTCAATTGGCAAGACATTGTGCAGAATAGAATAAATAAATAAATAAATATATAGGGACAAATCACATTAATTAAGCTAGCCCCAAAGTAAGTTTTTTTTAACTTGTGTTATGGAATACTAACTCAACGATACTATATTTTATGATAAATACATATATAGATAACCAAACCAACCAACCAAGACCCAGGACAATTTGAAAAAGGCCATTTTCCAACTTGCCCTGGCTGGGGATCGAACCCAGAACCTCCGGATTAGCGGTCTAGCGTGTTAACCATTACGCCACGGAGGTCGTCATATATAAACTATGAAAAAACTATGGCATAATCTCAAATAAAGTCAGCTTCATACTCGTAAATGCTCTGTCGGCCCCATTAGGAATAAAGACGTGATAGTGTTTTTATTTTTATTTTTAATACAGATTTAAAAAAAGAAGGTTATCTATTCAACCTGTATGTTTTTTTTTGTATGTAATTATGTTACGCGATATCTTCGCCAGCTGTGAACCGATTTTGAAGATTCTTTTTTTATTTAAAAGCCTTTACTACCAAGTTGGTCCCATATTAATTTAGTGAAGAACTTTAGAGATATGAAAATAAGTCCTTTTTGTTAAAAAAAAATAATATTATTAAGAAAAGTGACACGCGTGTTGCTCGTTGGCCACGAACACGTGCAAATGGCAGTCGCAAAACGTTATCCAGTGCCGTATTACGTTGTTACTTGTAGCGAGTTTATTTATCGTATGCAAAGTGACCTACTGAATATGCAATGTTGTGATTCTGTATCGGGTTTGTGTTCGTTTTTGAATTGCACAACCGGGGTTTTAAAAAGGGTTACCTTTATTAACTAGCACCATCCGACAGTTTTGCACACTATTTAAGCTATGTTGCCGAAAAAATGCTTTATATGTTATGTAAGAACCGCATTAAAACCTATCCCGTACTCTTACCGCCGTATTCATAAAAATATGCCCTCTTAAATCCGTCATACAGGTTGATTTTGGACCTAGTAGCTTATTCAAGTTTATTTTATATACTTCATTAAATTTTAAGACAAAGATTTATTCCTTTAAGTGTGGCATCCCGGATAGAATTGCTTCTTTAAAAAAGATAGGGTACCTACTGTCATTTATCTTCAGAATAACAACGCTTAAGTAGTTACCCAAATAAAGATTACTTTTTAACAATTTCTCAAGTAAATGCGTTACAAAATAATAAACTTTTTCTCGATACAAACTGAAGGCGCTTACTTAATTGAATTATTAGCATATTTTAACAACTTGGCTTTAGAGAATTACTGCGTCTGCAACATTGAATACATTATACTGGTATCCACCCCGACTTTGTCTATGGCTCTTATTAGGGCTCAGATGAAGCATAAATGGCTTTGCTTAGCAAGGAGAAAGGGGTAAGTGTTGGATATTGCATGGTTATAAGGGCTCGCGAGGTCTAATGTCTTACAGAACCACTAATCTAGATCAAACGTCCGCGTTTTAAATTATTATAGGGTATGTATCTATCTATTTCGGTGTATATCCCCTTTATCTGCATCCTTTTCGCATTAATTTCAACTGAATTGATTAAAAATAATACTTCCGGACCACCGGCCAGCGGCACAACCCTTCTTGATTGAAACAAAATGAAAAATTAATTATTCCGCAAGTAATTACGGTTTGTTCAAAAAATTGCAACACCTTCTTTATTAGGGTTCAGTTGTTGATTAATTAATAAATAAGGACCAATCACACTAATTGAGCTAGCCCCAAAGTAAGTTTAAACTTGTGTTATGGGATACTAACTCAAGGATACTATATTTATAATAAATACATATACAACGTGGATGGGACATACCCGTAAAAATCTAACCACGGTATATACTACTCGTATAGATACACATAATAAGGGCTATTTTCCAACTTGCCCTGGCTGGGGATCGAACACAGAAACCTCCGGATTGGCGGACTAGGTAGTCGTCTAAATTTCATGATAATTAATCAGTAGTGTGGTGGCAAACCGACCTCCTATAATACTGTCTTTTAATACCGTCCCTCTCTATTTTTTTATAAGTAAAAATGTTAGTAATTTTATTCACTTCAAAAACATAGTTAAAATAAAACATGGGTTTTCTTCCCGGGTAACCGGATCCAGGTATACCCGGGTTTATGTTTTTTTATCCGGGTACAATTTATTTGTAAGACCCGGGTACCCACTTTGTTAAAAAAAATCATTAAAATTATTACTAAGTAGCGCCTTATAAATAAAATGTTGTAACAAAAAGCCGGCAAGAAACCGGCTTTCGGAGCGCTCATTGCACGCAGTGTTCTTGAAAGCCCTGTTCTTCTTTCTGAATAAAAAAAGGCGGAACCAATTTGTCCGAAGCTACCCACCAATTTACAGAAACAAGTACACAATTTGTGGCTTACCATCTGTTACCGGAGGCGAAAGAGTTAATGCTATTACTTCGCCAAAGGCAGGCAATTTCGCGGCAAAAATCCTTCTTCAGAAATATTGAATATTCATTATACTCTAGGAGCGGCTGCCAAAAAAAGTTAATTGAATTTTTACGAAGCATCTTGTTAGCATAGATAATTCTTTAAAAGTCTACTGCAGTGTATTAAAGGGCTATTGTATAGGTTGTCTGGAAGATATTGCTCGTAAATCGAAAATAGATTGGAAAAAGATCCTAATACTTACATAGGTACTTGCTTTTCGTAATCCTTCAAGTAGCAATATTGATATACTTTAAGAATAGTAGACAACCTAACGGGGTATTAACAATAGACGGGACAATCATCGATATTTTAAAGGAGACAGGCAGGCAGTGTTTTTACTTATTTTAAATATTATTTGAGTATTTTTAACCGACTTTTTTTTTTATGTATGTCACACCTTACATAGGGCGCACTGTAAGTTTCCGGAACTGGCCACTTACATAAACAATATTTAAAAATTTATTGCAACATTTGAAAATAGAACTCTTTGGCTGTAGAATACAGTTTGTTACATCTGACTGTCTTTTGTTTTTACCACTGCCGATTCACTTGCCTTTTAAAAAATTAAGATATAGCAAAAAAAAAGAAATTAATTCTTAGTGGCGAGGCCTCGAATGACCTGCCAACTCGCGCACCGCACCTCACCCCCGCGGTCGCCCAGCACTTACTTACCCAAAAAGGTTGGCAGTACTGCACAACAATATCCCCGAACTCTTTGTTTGGTTTCGAAATAATTTGAATTCTATTTTTTCATCTTGGCGCCATTTTGTGCAAATTATGTCAACTATTGAAAAAACTAAAACAAGTAATTATAATTTTGTTTTCTAAGATAAACAAGCGACAGTTCATCTTATTTTGTGCTGATGTTATGTAGATTGGAGTTTTCGCTCGTCATGGAATAAGGAACATTGAAAGAAGTAGGTAGGTATTTGGTAAGTAGGTACCGATTAGGTACCTCTATATATTTAAGTAGGTACTAAAATGGTTTATTCTAGTGTAGGTAGTAGGTACATATATTTTATAACTTGTATTTTATTGTTTTAGCGCAAATAAAATTCAAGCAGTCAACCATGAAAAGAACAAATCGATTCACCCCATTGTAAAAGTTTAAACATTCAATACCTAACCTATCTTCCATATAAAAGGTACCTATCCTAAGAAAATTCGAAGTGAAGTCCAATTGTAAGTACACATAATACCTAAGTTATTATCGTAATTGTCATACTATTATAATCTTCCATGCCATTTTTTGGAAAAAAAGAACCCACGCCAGTCGTAAAAGCCGAGTCAGAACTCACTTCATTTCAAAAGTGCACTTATAAGTTTACTTTGTCACAAACTATTCAGGAATATCTTTGTTTGTTTACCTCTCGCTCAAACTCGGCTTTTACGACTTGAACGGGTGAGGCAGCAACATCCAACGTAAGTTTATATTATTTGATAGGTACAGAATTAAAGTAAGTAGTACTTAGGTATGTAAGTACATATTTGAAGTAAAATGTCTTACTTAAAGCTAAAACTAGGAGGCCAAATTGACCGTAAGACCACCGGCATTAGTTTGTAGTTTGTTTGAAGTAACTGCTGCGGCTATGCTAGCCCATGTGCGAAAGCTCTAAACTTGTGTCTGACATTTTGAATTCCTGATAAAGACTTAATTTTTTGCTGACGACGTAAAAAGAGTATATATCGTAGCCTAGGGCCGCGTGATCCGAACGCCTCTTTTAGCGTTATGGTGGAGATAGGAATCAAAATAGTGGTGGGTTGCTAGTCGCGCTTATTAAAATGATTTGTTTTTTCGCCTATTCCCTCGATTGGACTTTTTACGATCTGCGCGTGAAAATAAGTAATGGAATATACCAGTCCAATATTTTCTTTTCTCCCTGACTAACATGTAAAAATGTCTTATACCTCTACCTGTGCCTCTACATAAACAAGTAAATAAATATATTTTCTTTTTTTTTCAGATAAGACAAATCACACAAATCAAATTTGCTCCTCCCTGCCTAAAAGGACTACTTTAAATTTTATATAAAAATGAATAAGTATTATATCGATGTACCTACCTTTTATATTTCACGTACGACGTAATATTATGCTTAAATAAAAATATTTCCTTTTTATTTCGTTGTTTTCTTTGTAATAAATATGAGGTTTTAATTAACCTTAAAAGGTACCTGCTATTTAAAAAAAACAAAATAGACAATTTCTTTGCCTCAAATGTCACGGGACAGAAAAAAAGTCAAATGTCAAATTCAATCAAGGCCCCGCCCATAGACACTATCCACAGAAAAATATGTATGGCAGTCGGTCGTCTGATACTAGTATAGTATCTGCTCCGTAGTCTGTGGTTTTTACCTTGTGGCGCCATTTAAAAAATTGTGTGTCTGCATCAACATGGATTTAACTCGGGAAAATTTTCGTAGTATGATTTTCTACGATTTTAAGTGTAATTTGACAGCTCAACAGAGCATCGCTCGGCTTGAAACAGCTTTTGGCAATGAAGCACCATGCAAGACAACTGTTTATAGCTGGTTTGCAGAATTCAAGCGTGGTCGTATCAATCTCAGTGACGAATCTCGCGATGGTCGGCTGTCCACCGCTGTGACCAACAAAAACATCAATGCTGTGCGCCGTATGATTGAAACAGACAGGCATGTGACCTACCATGAAATTCGCGCATCCTTAGAAATAGGCATGAGTCAAATACAATTAATCCTACACAAACATTTGGGTGTGAGAAAGCTGTGCTCGCGGTGGATCCCACACAACTTGACCGAGGCTCAATAAACGGACCGCGTCACTTGGTGCAGTGCCATGCTTACCAGATTCAACGAAGGTGCGTCAAATTTGGTGTGGGACATAGTAACAGGTGACGAAACATGGATTTATTGCTACGATCCCAAAACAAAGCAGCAATCGAGCGTATGGGTCTTTCAAGATGAGCCGAAACCAACCAAAGTGGCGCGCGTGAAAAGTGCATCTAAGCGGATGATTGCTTTTTTTTTAATAAAACTGGACACGTGGCTACTGTTGCTTTAGAGAATCGTCGTACAGTGAATAGTGACTGGTACACGACCATTTGTTTGCCGGAAGTTATTGACGAACTCCGTAAAAATAACCGTAAACGCCGTATCATCCTGCACCACGACAATGCTAGTTCCCACACGGCCAGACAGACAAACGACTTTTTGAAGGCGAAAAATGTAGAACTCATGAGTCGCCCTGCATACAGTCCCGACCTGGCACCTTGTGACTTTTTTCTGTTCCCAAAAATTAAGAACCAATTACGCGGTCAACGATTTTCATCACCAGAAGAGGCTGTCGAGGAGTATGAAAAACACGTTTCATAGGTCACCACAGAGGAGTGGCACAAAAGTTTTCAAAACTGGTTTCATCGAATGAAAAAGCGCATAGACGCCAAGGGAGATTATTTTGAAAAACAATAAATTAATTTTGTACCTTTAATAGTATTTTTTCATATTCATTCCGGAAACTTATAGTGCGCCCCACGTATCTTCGCCAATTGTGAACCGATTTTGATGATTCTTTTTCTATTTGAAAGCCTTTACTACCAAGTTGGTACGATATAAATTTGGTAAAGACATGATGAAGAACGTTAGAGATATGGAAGAAACTCTTCAAAGAAAAAGAGTCTTTTTTTTATTATTGATCGGAATTTTAATGTTCGAAAACAAATCAGTTTGGTCAAGCAAGGCTTTGCTTCAGCAAATCCATCTCAATATGGATTTGTCCTTCAGTAGTACAACTTCGATTCATTCACTGATCAGTGAGTTCACACTTTTACTATAAGTTTATAAAGATAAACTGTCACGTTTCTGTCAATAACGGGATAGATAGAGCCGAAAGACCCAAAATTCATACCTAGCGTGATTATGGCCGTGAAGATGGTAAAAGGGAATCAAAAATCAGACTCTCCATTCCCTTGATCTGCTAGGCTCGATCTGCGTGGGAAAATACTTTGGTGGTACCGTGTGGTTCCCGGCAGAGTAGAATAGGACCACTCCAAGTCTTTCCGTGGATGTCGTAGAAGGAGACTTAGGAAACACAAGCTAAATAAAGCTTATAAACACCAATGAGACCTCTCCAACCGTCTGGCCAGCGTGGAGGCTGGGAGTGTAGGCCAAATTCTGTGACTGCTCTGGCTAATAATGGCTCTGGTAGTACAGAGAGGGTCGTGCTCCTGCAGTGGAGATTCAAAAAGACCTGATGATGATAATGATGATGATGATGGTACAATCTACGTTTTCCTTTCTCCCTTACCAGGACGAAGGCAAGGAACTAAGATACTAGTTTAGGTATACGGAGAAACATTATTTCGGGGTCAATGTGTGCCCAAATTGAAGGTAATATACCGTGTAGGATAACGACGGCCGGATATCGACAACTTTATTGTCGTATTCAGAACGTTGTTTAGGGTCTTATGGCCGACCTTTAGTTTTTGTAGGGTCTTCGAAAGTTATGCGTATTAATAATATCTCACAATATACAGGGTGATTATGATCCTCGTGGCAGTCGTAGCTATATTCAAGTAAAGTAAGAACTCTTTCAGCGAAATAAAAAATTCTTACATATTCTGTCTTGATCAAACCAAATATATCAGCCGACAATGCATACAAAAAACCTCCCATTGGCATGTCACCGCGGTTTATTCCGTTCTTATACTAACAACTAATCTAATACCACTGGTATGACTCTCCATAGATTCAGAGTAACATATATACCTACTACTACTACAAACGAAACAATTTATCTGTACACACGTCGATGTGTGAGTTTTATACTTAGGGTCGCACCGCAGAATTAATTTAATACTTACCTACTAACGAGGTCGACAAATTTACGATTGTATCTTTCTATACCGGGAGATTTGCGAACACTATGACGTAAAAAATATTCTGTTTTATATGTATTAAATGTTACAGCAAAAGTCGGAAACAGCTACATAATATCATTCACAAATATTTTTTAATATAATATTAGGTCCTTACATATGAAATTGCCGTTCAGTATCAAAAAAGTGAAACAAGTTTTTTTTAATGAAATTATTATTTAATCAATCGAAGTATGCGCCGTTGTTATCGATACACTTTCGCCATTTTATAGGCAGATCATTGATACCTTTGGAAAAAAAACCTGTGAGCAAGAGTCTATGAACTGTTTGAAGGCGGTTTTGACTACCTCATCAGATTTGAAATTTTTTCCTTGTAAAAAGTTATCCAAATTTTGAAAGAAGTGGTAATCGGTTGGGGCAAGATCTGGAGAGTATGGTGGGTGACGCAGAAGTTCCAGTCGCAGCTCCTCTAACTTGGCGATCGTTTGATGTGCAGTGTGTGGTCTAGCGTTATCCTGAAGGAGCAGTGGGCTAGAGCAATTCATCAGTCTCGGTTGTTTAATGGCGAGCTTTTCCATCATTGTTTGCAATTGTTGGCAATACGAGTCTGCAGTAATCGTCTGGCCTGATCTCAAGAAGCTGTAGTGGATAACACCAGCACTGGTCCACCAAACACTAACCAGAATCTTCTTTTTGGTCAGTTTTCGCTTAGGGCAAGGTTTTGCCGGTTCTCCAGGGTCAAGCCATTGTGATGATCGCTTCCGATTGTCGTACAGGATCCATTTCTCATCACAAGTCACGATACGGTTCAAAATCCCCTCATTATTGTGGCGATTAAGCAAAGAAACGCAGCAAGCAACGCGTGTTTGTTGGTTTGCTTCAGTCAATTCGTGCGGTACCCACTTTACGAGTTTTTTTAGTTTTCCGATTTGGCGCAAGTGGATAAGTATCGTTTTGTCACTTACGCCGAAGGCTGCTGCTAATTCAGAAGTGGTTTGAGATGGATCCGCTTCTACTATCACCTTCAATTCTTCGTTATTCACTCTTGAGTATCAGGTCGTCCACGAGGCTCATTGTGTAAATCGAAATTTCCAACGGAAACGTTGAAACCAAAAACGCACCGTTCGTTCGTTAGCGGTGCCTGGTCCATACACGTCGTTAATTCTTCAAGTCGTTTCTGCAGCACTGGTGCCACGGTGGAACTCGTATTCGTAAATACCGCGAATTTTCAATTTGTCCATAGTTGTTGTTATAGCAATGTTGAAACTCAAACAAATGATGTTAAAACAAATGAAATACGAATTTTAAAACAATATTTTTCTGGCTTTATTTCGAAATAAATTTGAATTTGGAATTCCTAATGAAACGCAAGATATTTGATTTTAAAGTTGCCAGTATTGAAAATCGGCAATTTCATATGTAAGAACCCAATATTATATTATATGTCCATTGTCCATTTCACCATTAGTTGACTTTACTGATTATTATTGAGTCATTTATAATGTAACGCACTAAATTCACTAATTCACTATTGTTATATAGTAATTTGCATATTCGGCGCATAACTATACGGTAATTATTTAAATAAATTTAATAAAAATAAACAAATGTTTATCTTATCATGCTTCCGGTTTGTCAAGTTGTCATTGTCAACAATGGCATGGCATTATAGCACTATAACCCGCGGAAATCTACTTGGCATCTGCGTGTATGTGATTAACTGTGAGCGAGGAGCCTATCTATTTTTACCGGGTTATACTGCTGCCGATTGATAATACACCTCTCGCTCTTGTGTATCTACCGCCAATGCGAGAGAGCGAGAAGGGTATATATATCAAGATGGTTGCTGGGTAACAACGTGAAATTATATTGTTGCTTTGCTACCTGTTTTCATAATTTCGAAATCTATGAAATATGTGTTCTTTGTTGAAATCGGTGGATAAACAATTATTATATGCGCATCTTCTCACCATGATGGTTACTATTGATTGACAGTTCTTAAGACAAGACACGTCGTGTATTGCGTGCGGCTAGTAACTAAACCCTAGTTTAGAGCACAGAAAGGCGCAGAAAGTGCGGGGACGCTAATTTGCGGGAGACGCTGTAAGATTCCATTCTGTTTGACTCTTATGTATTATGTGCTAATACCACTGGTATTTGTTTCAACACATATGTAGGGACAGGTTGTTTTTGCACCTCCTATAGCTATATTGAAATCTTAATCATTAATAGAACACAAAACCATAATTAAAATACTTTTTCTTCAAAATTTCTAATAAGTGGCTAACGTACTAACTTTACTATACGCGCGGCCGTTAACCTCCTCGCTAGTCGGCCTAAAATCATCCTTTATTTATTCATGTAGGTTCAAAATCATCCTTTATTCATTCATGTAGGTTCAAAATCATCTTTTATTGTCCGTGCACCCTGCCAGACTTTGTGTCACTGGCACCTGTCCCTGACCTGTCCGATTGGCCTGGCAGCTTGCAAAAGGCATTGAAATAGTAGTCTCAGTATCATATATAAAAATCAAGACAGAGGAAATTAAGAAAAGTATGCTACTGTTTGAACCTACCCTTGGTCTTCTGTACCAGTAAATCGGCACTGCTTTCAAACTAGCGAGTAGATACGTGGAAACTGAAACTACATGCTTAAAGTGAATATAGAAGCAAACGGCCTTGAAGTGGCGCCCTCATTTGAAATAAATTGTTAACTCGTAAATATAGTGATAATTTCCATATTGTGATTCGTCTAGCTTTAAACTTTTAAAGCTACCCGGACTAATATATATACTTTCAACGGTGGTTCATGAAATAATTTAAAGGGCTATCTAGTGCCGGAAGGTCTGGTCTGGCACTTCTACTGCTCTCGATCCATAAGTAAATCAATCCAAACAAAAAGCAAGTATTCATAACTTGTTTATTCTCAAAACACAAACTCCTTATTCCTAGGAATAAATTCCACGGACATATCCTCACTGGGCATGAGGAATATGCCGTTCTTCTCAAACTCGATCTCATCTGGCTTTTTAGCTCCAGGCAAGGGACGGACTTCGAAGTTCAGGAAGATGCAGGCCAGGGCGTAGCGGACGTTTTGGAGGGCGAAGCGTTGGCCTGAAAATACAGGATCAAAAATTTCAACATCAAATCTAAATATTCTTTCATAAGAAAGAAAGAAAGAAAGAAATCATTTATTTGTCAAACATAGGTATAAACAAGTTGGTAAATAATATTATGGCCGCTATGTTTTGCCGTTGTATACAGCATACAAATATTTATTAAGTCATAAATACACTAAAATACTTAATCATGCTTTAGTTACTGAGCTAGTTCAAATTAAATTTAAAACAATACATAAAATAATAAAATTTTCAATTATAAAAAAAATCAGTTACATACATTAATGTCAGCTTTACAATTTATCATTCAAAAAGTCCTTAATACTGTAATAACATTTGTCAATGAGAAAACGGAATAATTTATGTTTAAACATTTTAAAATTTAATTCTTTAATTTCATTTGGGAGATGATTAAAAATTTTCGGAGCCATACCCATTATACTTTTTCTGACTAGAGCTGGTTTACATTTTTGTGTGCTAACATTATTTATATATTTATTTCGTAATTTAGTTTATCTTTTACGTGTATCATAAACTAGGCTTTTACGCTTTAAACGTTAGTATACAATGTATGACACAGATACATTAAATTAGGTTTTTGGGTTCAATCCTCAATAAGGGCAAGTTAAAAAATAGCCTTCTTCAAATTGTCCTGGGTCTTAGGTATTTATCTATATAGGTACAGGGTTATTTTTACGTAAAACACCGGCAACATTTTGAAGCGAGTTCAGTTCGTGACACTGAACTACTTTCCATCTATAGTCATTTTATTGATTGACTAAAATAATGGACGTGGGCAGAAAGGCAGCTAAGCTCAAGTGGGACTGGGCCGGTCATGTCTGCAGGATGCACCCGGGTAGGCAAAAATAACCACGGAATGGGTCCCTGCAGGCTGGCGACGAAAAAGAGGCCGCCCTAGAACACGATGGGCAGATGAACTAACGGCTTACAGGAAGGACTGAGGAACTGTCGCCACTAACATAGATATATGGTAGGCTGGAGGCCTTTGCCCAACGATGGGACACTATAGACTAGTAAAAAAACTTACCAATGCAAACCCTTGGCCCCTCCCCGAATGGCATGAACGTATTCGGCTTGATATTCCCCTCGTTTTCAGGCAGGAACCTATCAGGGTCGAACTTCTCTGGCTCCGGGAAGTGGTTGGGGTCCCACTGCATGCCGATGGCGTTGACGTAGATAGGGGTTCCCGCAGGAATGGTCAGTTTGTCATCGATTTTGTAGTCTCTCGCGGCGATCCGGTCTAAGAAGCCCATGGGAGGGTATTTCCGAAGTATCTCTGTAAAAATAGGTCACAATTCGGTATTAGATTCATTTTTAGGGTTCCGTAGCCAAATGGCAAAAAACTGAACCCTTATGGATTCGTCATGTCTTTCTGTCCGTTCATATGTCACAGCCACATTTTTCCGAAACTATAAGAACTCTATTGAAACTTGGTAAGTAGATGTATTCTGTGAACCGCATTAAGATTTTCACACAAAAAAATAAAAACAAAAATTTTGGGGGTTCCCCATACTTAGAACCGAAACTCAAATATTTTTTTCATCAAACCCATACATGTGGGTATCTATGGATAGGTCTTCAAAAATGATATTGAGGTTTCTAATATAATTTTTTTCTAAACTAAATATGGTTTGCGCGAGAAACACTTCCAAAGTGTTAAAATGTGTGTGTCCCCCTGTAACTTCTAAAATAAGAGAATGATAAATTTAAAAAATATATAATGTACATTACCATGCAAACTTCCACCGACAATTGGTTTAAACGAGATCTAGTATGTAGGTTTTTTTAATACGTCATAAATCGTAAACCGCAATTTAACTTTAGAACTTTTATATTATGTTACTTGCTGCTTCGGAAGCCTTCATGGGCGAGTCCAAATCGCACTTGTTTGACCGCTTTTTCATTATTATTATTATTCAAATCAATAAGTAACACAATTTAAACATAAAAAAACTGAAAACAAAAAGATTATTTGTTTTCGGTTTTAGTTTGTACAAAATCAAACACAGTCAAGTACTTTTTACAAATATTTTAAGGGTCCATCATTTTGATCAACTTTTTCCAATAAATATATTATATATCAAAACATGAAAAAAGTGTTTTCAATTTCTTACTTTACGAGAACTTAAAAATTTATTTTTGTATGTTGATAAATGTTCTTTGGGAATACCACTTTGCTCCCGCCACAGTTAAGTAGTGCTCTCTTCATCAAGGTGCACATTAAAATAAATCCCTTGAGACTAAAACTCCATATTTACGGCTCACCTTGAATAACAGCGTTCATGTATGTCAAATCGGCAAGATCGTCAGTGTGGAACTCTTTGCCACCGAGTCGCTGCTCCAGATCCAAAATTTCGTTGTAGAGCTTTTCCTATAAAAGGAACCAAAGTTGATAACATATTGCATTGTAGGTATGGGGTTTGTGGCTTCTTCTACGTCACTATACAAGAACTACTGAGACAAAAATGAAGTCTCTGCTTCCACGGGAGCAACCTCCGCGTCCAGAGGAGCAAGTTGTGAGAGAGCATGAAATGCTACCTCCTACTGCTGTGGTGATACCGGAGGTTGCGCCCGGAGGGAGTGGGGTGACTACCGCTCGACCACCGCTGGACCTACGCAAGAAGGGTCAATAAATTCTTATTCACTTTGAGCGTTTGGCATCTTTGGATGACCATTGACATGCATATAATTTTTGGAGAAGGAAAAGCCGGAACAGTTTAAATGATTTGGATATAGTTTAGCCGTGTGATTCCCGGCAGAGTAGAATAGGACCACTCCAAGTCTTTCTGTGGATGTCGTAGAGGGCGACTTAGGAAACACAAGCTGAACAAAGCTTGCAAAACATCAATGAGACCTCTCCAATCCGTCTGGCCAGCGTGGAGAGTGTAGACACAGAAGACAGAGTGAGTATTGTGTAAGCCAAATCGTCTGACTGCTCTGGCTAATATACTCTGGTAGTACAGAGAGGGTCGTGCTCTTGCAGTGGAGACTAAAAAAGACCTGACGATGATGACGAAATAGTTTTACTACCAGCTGGCGACAAAAACAAAAGAGTGCTTACCTGAACTTGTGGTTGGTAAGCTATCTCGTAGGTAGCTAAGGAGAGGACAGTCCCAGAAGTATCAAAGCCTCCCTGGAGGAATATCGCGGCTTGAGCTACGAGGATGTCATCAGTGATTTCTGAAATAAAATTCAAATTATTCTGTACCGGCCTATGTCTGTCCCTTTCCAGAGGCATCTCGCAATAAAGGGTGGATTTGTTACTTGTAACATGTAACTTTGTCAACTTTATTTTTTTTATTAAATTGAACCAAATTATTATCAAAATAATTTGATAAAGCTTTATGAAAAATTAAAATATACAAAAAAATATTTATATATTTACTTATTTAACTTTATTACAACTGTAATAGGCGGACTTAAAGCCATAGGCTTTGTCTACCAGTCAGCCCACTGGTGATACGTATGTGGGTCCTCGACCTGTCCCGGCGCAGTCAGGGGAGCTCCCACATAGAAGATGGTGGAGTGGAGAACAGCGACTCAACAACACAGATATATTGAATTTATTATCTGACACACAACTTTCTATTAAAAGTTATTACACTATAAATAATATTTATTTATGTAACAGATATTATAATAAGTACGTAGTTCTGGATATCTTTCCAGGATAAGAGATGATGGTGGAATGAGTCAAAATATAGAGGGATGTGTAAAAGATTCGAAAATGGAATAAAATGAAATTTTAAAAGAAATGAATAATGAAAAGTGAACAGGATGAAAGCAAGAAATGAGGGTAACACATAATGCAGCATGCAGCATCGTTACAAGTACTTATATACCTCTATATGTATAATACGCCTATGTACGGAAGACCAAATGAAACAACAATCTATCTAGAAACTCCCTAATTTCGCCACGTAGCATGTGTACATGGAATGCCCTGCCTAACTTACTTTCTTGAGTTTTCTCGGCATCCTGCTGTATGTTCAGAAGGGCATCCACCAGGTCTCTGTGCTCGCTGCCCGCCAGGCGGCGCTGTCTAGTGATCGCGCTGAAAACCTTCCTAAAGTAGTCTGTGGCCTTCTTTGGGAACATGTGGAACCTGTGTAGGAACATAATTTCTATTAATATTAAGTACAAAGCTGAACAAAGCTTATAAACGTCAATGCGATGAGACCTCTCCAACCCGTCTGGCCAGTGTGGAGAGTGTAGGCTAAATCTTCTGACTACTCTGCCTAATATATGGCTCTGGCAGTACAGAGGGTCGTGCTCCTGCAGTGGAGACTAAAAAAGACCTGATGATGATGATGAATTGGATATCTACCCGAACACCTCCACCAATGCTGGGAAGAAGAAGATGCTAGACCAGGCACAGCCCCTCAGGAAGCTGTACTGCATAAACTCTTTGGTGACTGTCCTCATGTGGCTGTCCCCTGTGACGGTAGCATCGCTGTCCACTCCAAAGGACGCGATGCCAATCACGTCTGTGGTATAATCCGTGAAGATCATCTGTTAGGGAAAACAATATAAATTAAATAAGATACACATATTCCTATATACAGGCTGAGTTTTTAACCACCTGCCAAATTTTTGGAGCAAGTTCAGTCCATGATACTGAACAACTTTCTATGAAAAAAGTTATTAGCGCTCAGCCAAACGGTTTTTTTATGAGCGGACAAAATTTATATACCGATTTTTAATAACTTTTTTCATAGAAAGTAGTTCAGTATCATGGACTGAACTTGCTCCAAAAATTTGGCAGGTGAAACTAAGTACTTATAAAGACAGATGACTTCCGTGGTGTATTAATTGGTTACCACGCTAGTCCGTCACTCGGGGTTCGATCCCCAGCCAGGTTCAGATGAAAAAAGTCTTTTTCAAATTGTCCTGGGTCTCGAGTGTATGTATTTATTATAAAAATATAGTATTGTTCATTTAGTATCCCATAATACAAGTTTAAACTTACTTTGGGGCTAGCTCAATCAGTGTGATTGGTCCCTATCTATTTATTTAATTGTTTAATTTATTTAGATAAACATCCAAGACCCAGGACAATCTGAAAAAGATCATTTTCCATCTTGGCCTGACCCAGGACCTCCAGTGTGACAGCCTGCCATGATGACCACTAGGCCACAGAGGTCGTCAAAACCATTACGCCACGATATGTTTTGGTTTCTATTGTTAATATAATAAGTAGAGAAACATACTCTCAAATTGATAGTCGTTCCAGCTTTGGTCTCTCTTTGGATTCGTTCCGCCAGCTGCTTGCTCTTTCCAAGCATTAGGCCATGTAAGGATCTGAGTTTTGAAGAAGTGAACACTGGAGTCAGACGTCTCCTCACCGAAGTCCAGAGCGGATCCTGAAAAAAGGGTTTATTTCATATTAAATTAATTCTATGCACGAGTTACCTTTTTTTTTCCGCCGACGAAAAAGAGGAGTGTCTGTCTGTGGCATCGTAGCTCCTAAACGAATAAACTGATTGCGATGAGGTAGCCTAGCCTCGAAAGCCTAGTCTGTCGAGATGGTTCTTAGCTATGTTTCATGAAAATCGGATTAGTCGTTCAAGAATTATTGGGAGTTGAAAAGTCGAGGTTCTTTTTGATTTCTCTGGCAAATAAACTTGTATTACATTAAGTCTTCATATATATTTATAAGCCTGAATGCATTCTTCTGGGGGAAAAGAAAAATCTTATTGCGCAAATTGTAAAAGCCGGACAATAGAATGGGCGAGGCAATTCAGCTGGCAATTTTGATTAGGTTCTATCTTCTCGCCCACCTAAAAGTGGCCTTTGGGTCTTGCGGCCCTGGACTCTGTTGCTTAGAGCCGCAAGACTCAAAATGCTCTGTCTGCCCATTATTGATTAAAAAGTAATGAGTGTTTACTTAGGAAACACAAGCTAAACCAAGCTATAACATCAATGAATCCTCTCCAACCCATCTGGCCAGCGTGGAGAGTGTAGGCCAAATCCTCTGACTGTTCTGGCTAATATATGGCTCTGGTAGTACAGAGAGGGTCGTGCTCCTGCAGTGGAGACTAAAAGACATGATGATGTGTATACATACCACATAAGTACAAGTGTTACTCACATTGACTGTGAAAAGGTTTAACCCCCCAATAGGGTCGTTTTTCCCTGAGCCCAGGAACCTGTCGCGGAAGTAGTCAAAGTCCTTGATGAGGATCCTCTTCCCGATCTCAGGGTCGTTGACGATGAGCGCGGGCCTCCAGAACAGCCAGATGCCCACGTACGGGGAGGAGAAACGGAAGTACATGTCTTTCATCCATAGTCCCTGAAACCACAGAAGGATAAGAATAGGGAAGGGGATTTGGGTCCTAAAAATATTGTTTATATTTAGTTCGTCAGTTAAATTATCTAAAAATAATGGACCCATATTTTTCCGTTTATCAAATTAATAAAAATAAACGTAAATTGCGATGGTAATATGTCTTGTTATCAAATTAATAAAAATAACAAGACATTACCATCGCAATTTACTATCAATATTTGTAATCAGAGAGAAGAAAAAATATGTTTAGAATATTTTTTTATAATTTACCTGATGAGCCGAAAAAAATTGGCAGTTCTATACAAAAATTTGCAGCCGCCCGGGTAATTTGTATGACAATGTCGAATTATTATTTTTTGTATAGATCTATACATGGTTCGATTAATTACTTTAAGTATGTCAATTAAACGTAAATATATGATAATAATAACACTGATTTTATTATATCTACTTACACCCTCAACCTCAATGCTGAGGCTCGTGACATTTTTTTCCAGGCTTTTCGGTCGTCAATACCATGGCAACCATGGACCACCTTGCCACAGAATACATAAGAGTCAAAACCTAGCATAGAACCTCGAAAAGCTTCCTTTATACGTACAATCGGCCCATGGGAGATCCCGGTTGGATCTTCAGCAGTTACGCTTTAGAGCCCGGGGTCCGCTACCTTACCAAGGTGATTTTGACAAGGTTACTGGCTTTTACACTGAGCGACTGCCTAACCTTCGCAACCCAAGGGGTAGACCAGAACCAATCCTAGGATAGGTACAAACGCTAAATGGCGTTCTTGACCAACAGCTTTACGTGCCTTCCCAAGCACGGAATCATCTTTCTTTTCGGATAATCAGGTAATTCAAGCCTGCAATATCCTAACCAGACTGGAAACGACTTTTCACAAAGGATGCTTCTACAGTGTGATTTGAACCCACAACCACCGGATCAAAAGGCAAACGCCTTGACCACTGGACCACGAAGGCAGTCAAAATGTAACTAATACATATAATGGAAAGAAATGCCTTGTATCCAACCTAATCATAATATCATCAATGGTTTTACTTTTTACGTAGGGCAACATTGCCAACGCATGTTTTCCTCTTTTCTAACAAAGCTCAAAAATTCAAATTCAAAATATCTTTATTATCATAGGATATTTATAATATCTCTTAATAATAGTCACTTTGTTTTGTTTTGCACAAATGTTGACGTCAAATCGTTACTTAAAGCTAAGTTTACGCCGCTTCCTAGGCGCAAGTGCAGAAGAAGCGGCAACAAACTGCACTGCACGTTTTCTCCAAAGACGTCAACTAACAAACTAAAAACTTAAAATTAGTTATATAGATGGACAGAGATTACATTGTTTATTATGTCATAATTAAATTGAATTATAAGAATTACGAAATTTAAAATAATGTCAATTTGTAAATTTAGTATGTACCAATGTACCTAAATTATGACATGTCTAAGTATACAAACCTTTAAGAGGGACCCGCGCCAAGCTCAAGCCAGACCTTTTTGTCTTTAAGATAGTCATCGGTCCTATAATAAGCCTTCTCACAAAGTACTTTCTTTACATAAGCTTTGAATTTTCTGTCTGGCATATCAAGGACCGATTCTGACAATTTATTATAAAAAAGTATACACTTCCCCATAAAAGACTTACTGACTGTATTCAGCCTGTAATACGGGCTAACTAAGTCATTCTTATTACGTAAATTTCTATCTGTAAAATCACTTACTTTATTGAACATGGAAATATTTTTCCTTACATACATTATACTTTCAAATATGAATTGTGATGCAAAAGTAAGTATACCTATTTCCTTGAATAATTCCCTCAGTGAGTCTCTCGATCCTAAACCGTAAATAGCACGAATTGCTCTTTTTTGTAAAAGAAAAATAGTCTGAATGTCCGCTGCACTCCCCCATAGAAGTATCCCGTAAGACATTAGACTGTGAAAGTAACTAAAGTACACTTGTCTAGCAGTTGCTACATCTGTCAATTGTCTTATTCTCCTAACAGCGTAAGCCGCAGAGCTAAGCCTATTAGAAAGTTTAGTTATATGAGCGCCCCATTGAAGTTTCGAATCAATTGTGATTCCTAAAAAGGTAGTACTTTCAACCAGATCGAGTTTCTGACCATTAATTAGTATGTCAACACAGGCTTGATTCACATTAGGAAGAGAGAATCGAATGCATTGGGTCTTGTTCGCATTTAACATGAGGTTATTGGCCGAAAACCAATCAGAAATTAAAGATAAGGTGCTGTTCACCGCGCTAGCATCACTGTTATGTCGATCTATTTTAAATATTAGCGAGGTGTCATCAGCAAACAGCACCATGTCAGCCTCTTTCTCAACCATGTAAGGCAAGTCATTGACATAAACTAAGAAAAGGAACGGTCCTAGAATTGAACCTTGGGGTACGCCCATTTTCACATTAGACCCGTGTGATTTTACGCCGTTTATATCAACAGTTTGAAGCCTATCTGTTAAGTAAGATTCTATTAATTTAATTGACTTATCATCAAAACCGTATTGACGAAATTTGAGCAAAAGTGTTGGATGATCAACGCAATCAAATGCTTTAGAAAGATCGCAAAATGATCCAATTGCATCATTTCTGTTTTCCCACGCGTCGTAGATATTAGTAATAAGTGCTACTCCTGCATCGGTGGTCGATTTTCCAGCAGTAAAGCCGTATTGTTGGCTATGGAAAAGATTATTGGTCTTAAAGTGAAGTAGCATTTGATTGAGCATTATCTTTTCGAACACCTTACTCAAAACTGGCAGAATAGAGATAGGTCTGTAGTTGCCAGGGTCTGTTTTTTCTCCTTTTTTGAATAAGGGGATTAGTTTACTACATTTCATTAAGTTAGGGAATATGCCTTCATCAATACATTCGTTAAATATAAAAGCTAAATCGGCAGCAATTATGTGTATAATATGACTTACTACGGCTACTGACATGCCCCAGTGATCTTCTGATTTTTTTAAATTTAACTGTTTAAAAGCATCTATTATATCGCTAGGGCTAACATGCTTAAAACTAATTTAGAATCACAAAGGCTAACATTACTCTTAAGCAAAGCCTCAGCACGCTGGGCGCTAGAACTCACATTAGAAGTGAGTTCCAAAGGAATGTTAGTAAAATAATCATCAAATATATTTACTATTTCTTCAGTTTTTGAAGTATTTTTACCATTACATTTGATTCGGCAAATATTTTCTTTGGTTTTATTTTTACCTGTTTCCTTATTTATGACACTCCATGTTTCTTTAATTTTATTAGGAGCATTATTTATTTTTTTGCTAATACTATTCGACTTGGCTCGTCTACAAACTTTTTTAAATATTTTAGAATAATTTCTAACATATTCTATAAAAGAAGGATTAAAGTTATATTGTTTTTGGGCATATAGATCATATAACCTGTTTCTACTTATGTAGATGCCGGTAGTAGCCCATTCACTAAACTGTGATTTACTATGAACTACTACTCTTTTTTGTTTTAATGTTTTAGAATACTCAGAGGAAACAGTACTAAATAGTTTATTATAATGGTCGTCAGGATTATTTCCTGTATATACCACTGATAATAATTTGTTATCTAAATTATTTTTAAGTTTTTTTATGTTTTTAGAAGTAATCGGTCTACACAAGATCTTATCTTTTCTCAAATTACTGGTGGACTCTTTGACAAAAGCTACATATACACCAGAATGATCTGAAGGCAATTTATTAATAACAGATTTACCACAATATTGAATATTACTAAAAAAATTATCAAGACATGTGCCAGATGTAGCTGTAATTCTGGTTGGCTCAAAAAATAAGTTTTCTAATCCATAACACTTAAAAAGATTTAGGAATTGTGTGCTCTTTGGATTATGTACTAAAATATCAACATTAAAATCACCGCAAATAATTAAATTCTTTTTACTAGTTGAACAGGACTTAAGAACCTGGTCCATTGCTTTTAAAAAACTTTTGAAATTACTATCTGGTGGACTGTATACACAAACAATTATATGATGATCAAGCTCGGCACAGGCCACCTCACAACAGCGCTCAACAGAATGTCTAACAATATCCTTCCGCTCTTTGCTACGGAAAGAATCTTTTATAAAAATTAAAGAACCCCCTCGTTGAGCAGACTTTCTGTTAAAGCAGCTAACAATAATATAGTTGTTTAGGCTGAACATCATCTGACTCTCATGCAGCCAATGTTCAGTCAAACATAAAATATCCACATCCATTTCTTTTAAAACTAATTCTACTAATAATTCTTTGCCGGAAAGACCTTCTAAATTTTGATGAAGTATTCTTAATTCATGAGGCCTTCCCGTTGTCCGAATGGTCAGTTTAAATCTGTCGTCAAGTCTACAGAATTACCGTTACATAAACTTGGTAAGTCTGTAGGTGTCTTAAAACTAGAATCTTGTTTACAATGTAAACTCGTCCAAAAATTAATATTATTTGCTATCAATGTAGCAATCTTATGTCTAAAATATTTTGAAAGATAAATATTATCTTTTGTCACATGACAATTACTTATAAAATTGTTAGTGTCAAAAAACACTAATTTATCACTATAACGACATGTCATATTATGTATCAAAGTATTGAGATAGTGAATAATTTTGTTAGTTTTTGGAGACTGGCAATGTAGATATGGGAACGCACATAATATTATTTTGCTTACTTCTAGTTCAGATAAATAATCCATACAGCTGATTATTTCTTTCTTTCCTACTTTGTTACTATTGCCTATTAATAATACAACAGTAGATTTACAATTCAGTTTGGTTGATTTAATTTTATCTAAAATTTGAGTATAGGTTGCGTCCGGAAAGCAGTAATTTATACAAGTTTTATCTAGAATTTTGTTTAACATGCAACCCATATTGCGACCTATACTGTCAGAAAATACTATAGTATTACATGGAGGGTCAATAAAGTCAACACAATCAGACACATTACTACACAAACTACCGTCACAAGGAGAGAGCTCTGGTGTGGAGACACTGATGGTGGGCTGGGTGAATTGCCCGCAGGTACATTGCTTAGTTAATAAATCAAGAGTTTCTTGATTGTACCTGCTGTCGTTAATCAATTTCTCCACAGTCAGCATGTGTTCGGTATTTTGTTTTTGTTGGAGGTCATACTTAGAGAATAATTTGGAATAGTCCTCCTGCAACTTAATAATATGAGATTCAAGTCTAATCCTGTTGTCCTCATATGACTCCTGACTTTCCGCCAATTGTTTATTACGTAACTCTAACTCTGACTGCAATTTACAATTTAATGAACTGGATTTTAATAAACATGATTTCCTGAGATTAATTTTTAATTTATTATTAGCTAACGAATAGACGCGTGTGAAGGTTATCTGCTGCATTTTGTTGGATCAGCCCTTGGCAACCCTATATTAAGTAACCCTACCTACAACGTGCTACACTTACAGTCAGCTTTCTCTCTGGAAGGAAATGCATTTTCCTACATCCTAACAGTGCCTCGGGGAGTGCATTATGATATACCCAAAAATTATATAACTTAGGAACAGCTAAATTTGTATCAGACATATCTTGTCCTTTGGTCTTTATCTTTTAAAATATAAGTCGATGTCGTGTTATGATAACCTTATCAAGGAATGTTGATTATCTAATTTTAATGATGGATGTATTAAAACATAATGAGCTGACCCCTCTTAATAATTGTAATAAGGAATATGATAATTGCTCGTAGCAGTCGTAGCTAGTGATTGGTTGTCCCTGGACTCTTTTGGATTATTCCCGTCAACATTCCTATAGTAAGTTACTACTCAAATTAAATAATGAAATAAGAAATGGTGAAAAATACCAACCACGTGAGCACTTGAACCCGCGACCTTGGCCTAAATACGACCATACTCTAACTAAAATTTGAGTACTTTAATACTGCATCTTGAATACCTAAAAACCCTATAAAAATAATATTCCTAAATGTCCTTAAACTGGAAATTTAGGGGAATATTTACGGACATATTGGGAATAAGAAGGCTCAAGGTAGCTCAACGCGCTATGGAGGGCTATGCTCGGTATTTCTCTGAATCAGAAATGAGGGAATTCGTAGGAGAACGAAGGTCACTGATATAGCCCAACGGATTAGCTCGTTGAAGTGGCAGTGGGCGGGACATATAACGCGACGAACCGATGGCCGATGGGGCAGAAAAGTCCTTGAATGGTGACCACGTACTGGCAAGCTAAGCGTTGGACATACCCACAAGGTGGTCAGACGATCTGACCAAGGTCGGTGGAAAGCGCTGGACGCAGGCCCCTCTAGATCGGTCGTTTTGGAAATCTTTGGGAGAGGCCTATGTCCAGCAGTGGACGTTATGCGACTGAAATGATGATGATGATGATGATATTGGGAATATTTACGGAAATATTGTGAATGTTCCCGTAAATTTACAAGGGGAAAGTTCACGTTTTGAAATATCTCCAGCAGCACATCACATCAGACCATGAGGAGCGCAGCGGAGAATGTTTTTTTTATGGCACGCGAAAATATTTATTTATTTTTATTTATTTAATCTTTATTGCACAATAAAATAAAAGTACAAGTGGCGGACCTAATGCCATATGGCATTCTCTCCCTAAATAAAATAAAATAAATAAAATAAACTTTGAACTAATTGGTATACCTAGGCTATTTGATAAGTACCCGTTTATGGAAAAAAAAAACATGTTTTTGTTGTATATATGCATTTATTTTTCTACGTAGTCATCTTTTAACTCTATACATTTGTTCCACCTATACACAAGCTTCAATAAACCATCCAAAAAGTATGATTTTGGAAAGTCATTAAAATAGGCCTCTGTGGCGGCAATGACTTCGTCATTTGATCCAAATCGCTTGCCACCGAGCCATTTTTTTAGGTTGGGAAACAAAAAGAAATCGCATGGGGCCGAATCTGGAAAATACGGGGGGTGAGACAATAGTTCGTAGCGTAACTGTGCTAATTTAGCCGTCACAACTCTGGACGAATGAGCCGGGGCGTTGTCGTGATGAAACAGTACTTTTTTCTTTTTTAAATGGGGTCGTTTGTCCTTCAACACGGCGTCAAATTCATCCAATAAATTGGCATAGTACTGCCCTGTTATTGTTTTTCCCTTTTCTAAATAGTCAATATGTATAATACCCTGCGAATCCCAAAAAACGGTCGCCATGACCTTTCCAGCGGATGGGACGGTTTTTGCTTTCTTTGGAGCAGGTTCACCCGGTAAAATCCACTGCTTCGACTGCTCTTTCATTTCCGGGGTGTAGTGGTGGACCCACGTTTCGTCCACGGTCACGAAACAACGCAGAAACTCCTTCGGGTTACGTTTGAACACGGCCAAACACTGCTCCGAAGTAGTCAGTCGGTTCCGTTTTTGCTCCTCCGTGAGTAAACGCGGCACCCACCTCGCCGATACTTTCTTCATACCCAATTTTTCTTCTAATATGTGTTGTACCCTCTCGATTGAAACATTTACAGCATCAACGATTTCTCGAAGTTTAATTCGGCGGTCGGCTAAAACGATATTTTCAATTTTCTTAACCATATCGTCTGTAGTCACGTCAACTGGCCGGCCTGGGCGATCCTCATCAAAGATGGTTGTTCTCCCCCGCTTAAACTCGTTATACCAATATCTGACGGTTGTCATAGAAGGAGCACATTCATGGTAAGCCGCTTGCATTCTTACTTTTATTTCATCACATGTTTTTCCTTCCAAAAATAAGAATCTAATTACAGACCGATACTGTTATTTCTCCATTGTAACAATTTTAAGTTCACGCATTCACTGAATCGTTGTCAAATGAGAAAAAAACAAAAGAATGCCTTTTTTTTTTAATTTTGCCGCCTCTGAAAAATGTATTATATGCACTGTATACCAATAGTTTAAAGTTTATTTTCGAATAACATAAACAAATCCTCTTTGCTGCGCTCGTCTCGGTCTAGCTACCTACTCCGCTACTCGCGTATCGACGAAATTCCATGTTCTTTAATCAAAGATACTTAAATTATCGTCAAAATTTTCTCATTTTGGCAACCGTAGCTATAATATCCCCCCTTTTTTTGTATCTCTTTTGGATTCACGGGTCTTTTTACCCCGGCCCTTTGGGAGGCTTGCGTGGGGATACAGATCCAACACGTAGAGGCCCATCGATAGAAGATACACCCTTGAACAGGTTTCCGCATAAGAAGGATAGAGCAAGAAAAGGATTTTAGTTATGGGTTATGAAATGAGGTTGGGATGGACTGATGCTGATTAATATTATTGTCACATTATTATGTACTTCGAAAATAAAACTGTGTAACTATACCTACGTACAACATTTATTTTTTGCAAGAACGTGAGGCTCCCCCAAATGGGGTGGGGCGGCAGGTGAGGGACCTCCTTCTTGGCCCAGAAGGAGCTGACCCTGGTCCACCGCAGGTACAGCAAGCCCAGCAGGATGGCCAACGTTATCCACAGCAGTTGCACCAGCATTGTAGCTACTGGAAATAATTGTAACACAAACAAGATATAAGTTTAAAATACTTAAACCCGACTATGTAGATATACAGGATGACTTTTTAAACACCAGCCAAATTTTTGGAGCACGTTCAGTCCATGATACTGAACTACTTTCTATAAAAAAAGTTATTAAAAATCGATAACAAGTTTTCGTCTTCCCATACAAAATCCGTTTGGCTGACCGCTGATTTGTATGGAAAGGCAAAATTTTATTTTAGTTTTTCGTCAATTCTTTTTATGGAAAATAGTTCATATTTTATATAAAGAATTGACGAAAAACTAATCATCGTATCATGAACTAAACTTGCTCCATAAATTTGGCTGGTGGTTAAAAAGTCAGCCTGTAGGTATAACTACGGGAAAAATCTTACTAAAATCATACTACCTATATAAATCTACTTAAAAGGTCTGGCTTGAGCTTGGCGCGGGTACCTCTTAAAGGTTTGTATACTTAGACATGTCATAATTTAGGTACATTGGTACATACTAAATTTACAAATTGACATTTTAAATTTCGTAATTCTTATAATTCAATTTAATTTTGACATAACAAACAATGTAATCTCAGTCCATCCATATAACTAATTTTAAGTTTTTAGTTTGTTAGTTGACGTCTTTGGAGAAAACGTGCAGTGCAGTTTGTTGCCGCTTCTTCTGCACTTGCGCCTAGGAAGCGGCGTAAACTTAGCTGTAAGTAACGATTTGACGTCAACATTTGTGCAAAACAAAACAAAGTGACTATTATTAAGAGATATTATAAATATCCTATGATAATAAAGATATTTTAAATTGAATTGAATTGACTGAAAAGCACGAGCACAGGAGATAGAAACAGCTAAAAATGTGTCTATTTTGAAAGAGCCTGTATGACCCTGCTAGTACTTAGAGCGATCTTAAGTATTATTAAAGATAATATAATTACTAACGTAAGTATTATCGATATTAACGAAATACTCACTTTGAAATAAAAACACAGCAAAGTTCAGGACTAACTCTATACATATTTATATTTCGAAAACAAGATTGCTTAAAATTTTATCCAAAGAAAAAAATTCTGAAGTTGCCTCCAAAAAAATATACATACTTATAGGGACAAATTACACTGATTAAGCTATCCCCAAAGTAGGTTTTGAATGTGTGTTATGGGATAGGTACTAACTCAACGATACTATATAATATACTATCACTTCAAAATTATACTAAAACGGAAAGTATTCAAGAAATACAATAAATTAGCACTTGTAACTTTGGATTATAATTGTAGGCATAAGGCAGGGATCATTAGTCTTTTTTTTTAAATAACTCTTAAATATTTTTAGTAAAACGAAAAATACCTCAAAAACCAGAAACGCGTAAACCAGCCTCATTGACCCGCCGTGACCGTTTCACCCCGCATGGCTCGCTGTCTCGCTTCGGCTAGAGTGTGTGTGGAAGCGGGAGCAATATTTTGATTATCCACATGAGGCGCCGTCGTAAGCCCTTTTCATATGATCCCCTACACGGTATGATTCGGTTTATTTTATTTTTAACCCCCAATAAATAAATTTGAAATATCTGTCTGTAAGTCTATCTGTGGCATCGTAGCGCTCGAACGGATGGACTGATTTCGATAGACGGCGCCACGTTGAATTTAGTAGCCTACCTATAAATAAGCTATAAGTAACTGCCAACGAGCGCGATTGTTGGAAAACTACACACTATCACGTCTTTATCCCTAAAGCGGCAGACTGAGCCTAGGGCGGTAATGCCACGGCCACTTTTAGCTTGATGGCGGCCATAAAGGTGGAAAAAGGAAATCATAATAGTGATGGGTTAATAACTGCATCGCCTATTGATATTATTCAGATTCTCGACCATTCCCTCAATCAGCTTTTATGATCTGCGCGAGAAGAGATGCAGCTGGTACATTTTCTGTTTTTTTCTTTTCTTCCAGACCAGGAAGGAAGAAAAACATTCCTTTATATAAGCAAGCATAGGTACGTGGAAAAAAAACTTTTGTATGAGACAATTTACCTCTATTATGGTCACTTATTCACGGAAACACAAACCAGCTATCTAAGGGAGCGTTCAAGTATTTCGTAACGCAAGTTTTAGAGATTTTGGACCCCTCCCCCCCTCCCCCCATGTAACGCGCCGTAACGTTTTTCTGTACCCCCTCCCCCAAGTAAAACGTTACGTAACCACCAAGTGACAATTTTTACCTAAAAGTCACAATTAGGTGGCGTAAAGTATCGGAAAGTCGCTAAAATAGCATTGTTATTGTTTTAATCGCGTTAATAGTATTTATTATCATTTTTCTATTAAACCTTCAGACCAATTACCAAAATCAATACTGTTGTGATGAGAGAAAATCTCACACATAGACAACATTATATTTAGAATAACAATATATAATTTCTAATATGGCGATTGGAGTCTACGGAGGCAACCGAAGTATAACGAAGCCATCCAAATTGCGGTTTTTTTAACCCCCGACAAAATGAGGGGTAAGTTTGACGCTAATGTCGGTCTGTCTGTCTGTCTGTGGCATCGTAGCGCTCGAACGGATGGACTGATTTTGATGCGGTTTTATTTACGTGATAGCAAGTTCCCTTGCGGTGGTTCTTAGCTATGTTTAATGAAAATCGGTCCAGCCGTTTAAAAGTTTATTAACGCTTGGTTCAGATCACTAGATGGCGTTCTTGACAGTCGGGGTTTTTTTTAATTTGCCTAGCAAATAAACTTGTTACCTACTTTACTGGAGTGTTGAGAAAAACTATCACAGCTGTTGATAAATATTTTTTTTTGCTTTATTTTGGAGCTTTTAACAATGATTATTGATTTCTGTAAAGCAAGCAAGCAATTTTGTAAAGGTAAAAAATTTCAAGTGGTCATTCCTTTTGAAATTTTGAGAAAAAAAACGTTTTTAAAAAAATGTGTAGAGAATCTCTCCCGCGACCGTTTTGAAGGGGTAAAAAAAACAATATTACGTAACGCGTAGTGCAAACCCCCCCTCCCGCCCCTGTAACGCATCGTAACGTTTTACAAGACCTCCCCCTCCCCCCAAATTCGTAACGTAATACTTGAACGCTCCCTAAACAAAAAAACTAACAGCATCAAAATCGCGTCAGCTATTATTATAATGACATTCTACGAACATGAATATTTTGATGCAATTCATCTTTTTAAATAACTCTTCGTAATAAGTCACTTATCTAGGTAGGTCGGTGCGTCGATTTGAGATTCATGATTATTATCTCTAAACACAGCGTTTCGTACGCTAATGATCAACCAAATCGGATTGGCATCCTTAGTGACCATTGATATGCGTACCATATAGATGGGTTGGGTTGGGAGACACGCTGGGGCCCATGCCCGGGCTAAACCCTCTTGGTTTGCACCCCTATATTCATATACCTTATAGTGGAGAAGTTGGCGCTATACTATATGTATAACGTCTAACAAAATATACTAGGCTGAAACTATTAAGTATAAGAGTGATAATACAGTCAATGATACTAAAAAATTTCGATTTACATATATCGAATTATGAAAAATAGTTTTTGGCTTTCCATCCGACTTTGTAGTCGGATCAGCTAATCGGTCAACTCGTATGGGAGGCCAATAATTATTTTCCATATTTCGATATGTTCCTAGGGAAAGTTGTTCGGTATCATGGACTGAATTTACCCCTAAAATAGTGTCAGTATATTTTGTAAGAACCTGTATATGCCACTATCTAATGGTAGTCCTTGAATTAAGTCGATGATAAATAAGAAGATGCCTTTATACAAAGTGGAAGGGACATACCCGTAATAAATCAAACCACGGACTAAACTAGATCACTAAAGCATAATTAAATTAAAATAACAGTCAAAAAACCAAAAACAAATTCGACATCCCATACAAATCGCCCGGGCGACCGCACACTTTTGTATGGAAACGCCGAAATTTATTTTTGTTTTTTGGCTGTTATTTTAATTTCATAATACTATAATGATCTAGTTTAGTCCGTGGTTTGATTTATTACGGGTACCTATGTCCCTTCCACGTTGTATAATAACTATATAACTATATTTAAATACTTTTTTATAAAATAGTAGGTTGCCTTTGCTCGAAAACTTGACCAGTGATCGCATAAACACTTGATAAGAAAAAAGGAAGGTATACTTACTTGGGGATGTGAGTCAGCCAGTCAATATATAAATAACTTTTTGTATGAGACCAACCTACCTTCTCGCACTTTTGCTTTTATCACTGTTCACACATCACAATCCACGACACTACTGCCACCGCTCACTGATGAATCTCAATAATGTTCATTTATTTATATAGACAGATAAATAACATCTTGTGAAAAAACCTGATAATGACAAGTAGGTAGGTACTCGTAGTGCACATGATTTTAGCAATTACGTTCATCATGACTAGATAAAGTTTTCAATGTCATTTTCCAGGTTCCGTATCCGAAGAGTGCAAACGGGACCCTATTACTGAGACTCCGCTGTCTGTCCGTATGTCCGTCTGTCCGTCTGTCACAGGGCTCTATCTCTTGAACCGTAATAGCTAGACACCTGAAATTTTCACCGATTATGTATTACTATGACCACTAACAACAAATACTAAAAATAAGATAAAGTTAATATATAAAGGGGGTCGTCATACAAGAAACGTGTTTCTTCAGCGTTGTACGCTGTCAACATTGTACGGTGGTACGGAACCTTTCATGTACGAGTCCGACTCGCACTTGCCCGTTTATTTTTAAATACTTAAACGTTTGATATAAGAAAAAACGTAGAATGACCAGCTGCTTCTTCGTAAAAGACAATCGAGGGAATGGGCGAGAATATAACTCATATCAAGCTGATGCGGCTTGCAACCCATTACTATTTAGATTCCATAGCAACATTCGCAACTAATAGTAGGGGAGCCCAAAAGGGGATTTTGGATTTACTCGAGCGCGTCAGATAAACATGCAGTCGTGTCATGTCAGGATGACAGTACAATATAACGATATCATATTGGTAAACTGATGGTGGAGCCGGGAGATAGCCATAGGAAGTCAGTAATGAAACGACGAAAACCTATCGTGTTTGGGCTCATTTGATTTGTCTTGACTAGCACTTTGGTCTCGCAATAAAATATTTTCCAAAAAAATTACTATTTCCTTAATCTGACGGTTTGAATAGTTTTTATTTCAATTTCACGACTGCATGTTTATCTGACGCGCTCGAGTAAATCAAATATCCCCTCTTGGGCTCCCCTACTTTAATACAGGAATTCAATATAGTGCAGGGGTCGTGCCGTAATCATTAAAAACAAAATAAGAAAGAAACAGGCTAACGATGAAGGGAGACAGTAATGTTATTTGTTTTTGTTATACCTACACCAACGTACCTACCTCTCTATGAAAAGTGAGTTAAATAGATAAGAAGAAAAGCGGCCAAGTGCGAGTCGGACTCGCCCATGAAGGGTTCCGTAGCAGCAAGTAACATAATATAAAAGTTCTAAAGGTAAATTGCGGTTTACGATTTATGACGTATTAAAAAATAACTATCTATGATACCGAGACCGTTATAGGTACGAATATATACCACATTTTTTTCAGAATTATTTTAGTAATAATTCAAAAGTTACGGTGGGGGGACACCTCAAATTTTAACTTTGTATTAGATTATCTCAAGACTGGGGGGTTTGATCTACATAGTGTCAAAGCAGTTTTTGTTGCATTTAAAAAGACCTTTTCAATGATACCCACACATTGGGGTTAGTCCATAAAATTTTTTACATTTACTTTTCGTTGTATGGAAGAAAACAAAACATTTTTCAAATTTTTAAAACCAACTTTTGGAACTTCAATATTTATATCTCCACCAATTTTCGTGACAATCGGTGCAGTAGCGGCGGAGTACGAGCCCGGACGGTCAGACAGACGGACGGACATTACGAAACTATAAGGGTTCCTTGTGGACTACGGAACCCTAAAAATGATTGTTTGTTTGTTTTTTGTTTGTGTACTTAACTGGCCAACACTGGTGTCAAATTTTTCAACATGCCTTTATGTACCTACCTATCTTGAAAAATCATACAATACAATCTGAGAATATAATAATGACAGCCGGGATTAACGTGCCATCCCACGGAATATAGAAACTAGGCTTTTCTGTGTGCCTTCCGAAGCACGGAGGAGCTCGAGATTTTTTTATGCCACTTGTGGTCACCATCCAAGTGCGGACCACCCCCGATGTCGTTTAACTTGCGCAAGCGTTAGTTTTGTGTGTGCACCCAGCGAGCTCCTCATAGTAGGTAACTATGATGCTTGTTTACTATATTACTTATAGCTTATCAGCTCGACATAGGGCAGTGTGGTATAATGTCGTCGAATCATCTCGTGTAGATTACATAGACACTCGTAATTTTACAGTTTTTTGTCATCAAATTGAGTTAACCCTTAATCGTAGGTATAATATTTTATTGGTTATGAACTTTATCTAATAGGCATAAGGTTTAATTTAACGTGATAACTATTCTATCATTGCCCTATTAAGAGAGACCTTGACTTTTTAAAAAGATACTCTGCTAGTATTTTCGTAATAAGTAGGATGGATGCCCCGAATTTCAGCCTTTTAGTGCAAGTTTGATGTTTACAAAAATATTCTGCATAAACTTATGGGTCAAAACTAGTATTTTTATTTTTAAACGGTAGGATATTTAATGGACAAATATATGTATTAGGGTAATTGATCGCAAGTTACATAGAACTTTTTTTAAATAATTCAAACAGAAAATGTATATCTTGCCACCCATTTGTGTACCGAATATCAGCCTAGCATAGGGTCATGTCGCTCTGAATATATCAGACCTTCTGGGAATCATTTTGTATGTACATAACAAGTATTGTGTTTTTAGGGTCCCGTACAAAAAATGAAAAAACGGAACCCTTACAGGATCACTCGGGCGTCTGTCTGTCTGTCCGTCCATATGTATGTGTAAAAATCCATAAATTAGGAAAATGGCAGTCTCCTACAGTTAATTTCTTCTAAAATGAAGTCAACTGGGATCCAAACGTAACATTCGAACAAGTTTTTGACACCCTTATTATTAAGACATGGCCGTTATTATTATTAAGTACTGACTCAAACCAGCCTCTGGGGCTGATATTAAGTACTCCATACATTTCGTGTATCTAATTGCGGCCTTATCAATTTCTACTAGCAGAAAAGGCAAAACTTGTATATTTACTCAGAAATTCGTGCCTTACATAATCCATAATCTAACAAGTCATGACATATAAAGCAGAAGAAATACGAATTATAGCTTGTTTTAGCCACCGTCAAATCTGTCGAAAAAATTGCAATATGGCCGATATCCGTCCTGTGCAAGTTTCGATTTGAAACTGACATGTACATGCCAAATTTGGTTTTAAATTTTCTACTGAATATATATTTTTTTTAGATGACAACATTGGTTTGTGATAACGAAGGTTAATTTAAATATCAAATAAATAAGTAAAAAAGGCTGGTATTAGGTACGGGGCCGGTATTCGGGGCATCCACCCTACCTCATGCCTATATCCACTTAGTGCGCGTGTGATGATCTGATCCAAATTAGACACGCATATTCACCTGCCGAAAAGCATACTTAGCGCCATGCCGAAGGTAGCCAGTCATTGAGCTACATCAGACGCCTTTAGGCAGCTCGAAGAATCTGACACTACTTTGAACAAGGCCATTTTCCAACTTGCCATGCGGGATCGAACCCAGAACCTCCAAAGTGGCGGACGGGCGTATAAACCACTACGCCACGGAGGTCATCAATAAAGTTTGTTTATGTTTTTTTTACCAGCCTGTGGCTGTTATGTCCCATAGGTACCATAAAGGGCAAAGGCTCCGTATTTAATAATAAGTATAACTAGCTTTTGCCCGCGGCTTCGGTCGCGTATCCGGAACATTACTTTTTTTCGGGATGAAAGGTGAAATGAAACCCTATGTCCTTCTCAGTACTCCTATGTACATATATGCGAATTTTCAAGATTGGTTTAGTAGATAAAGCGTGAAGAGGTAACAAACAAACAAATATACAAACTTATTTTCGCATTTATAATATTAGTTGGGTAGTTGAGATTAAATATAAAAAATAAGACTGCAAGTGTTTAACTCCAAAATAACATTCAAGTTCGCAATAAATAAATTCAGTGAGTGGTTGGCGATGCGAACAAAATCAATCCTATTATCACAAGTTTGAGCACTTGGCTGTAAGCTGTTGGTGGTGAGTAGCTCTACCTAAGTAGTCTGTGGTAGTCATACCTACTTATCTAATAAATTCCGAGAAATATTCGTAGAGCGGACTAACAAGTTTGCAGTGTAGAGCTGAAAAATTTCATAAGTAAGTATAAACTCGATAAGTGTATTAAGTGTAGAGATATTCTCGAAGAATCACTTTAACAACTTCTTCTATCTTTATAAAATCTTCAGAGCATGAGGTAAACCGATTCTTTTTCAACATTTAGCGAGCCCTTGATGTAAATGAATGAATGGTGGTAAGTTCGAATCGAAAAACCGTTCGGACTTTTACCATTAAGGCGAAAAACGGCCACTTTTGGCAAATGTGCCTAGTAAAGCTTAAAGTTCTCATTATAAAATACTTTGAAGGGTTATCTAGGACTTGGTAGTAGGAAAATTTTAAATGATGTCTCCGTTTTCTTTGAAATTATTTATTTTAAATGGGGGCAGCACTAGATCCTGGAAAATTCAGGTACGGCCTTAAGAATCCCCTTACCCTAGACTTACCCATACAGACGTAGTCTACGTTTTATTTTGAAACGACATGTCAGATTTCGGTAAAAAATTGTAACTAAAGAAATTGCATATACCTATCTAGGGTTAGAATTGGTTTTCAGTCCAAATATGAACTTGAAAGAAAATATATTAAGGGTCTAAAAGTTTTCTATAACCCTATATGCATTTATATATGCAATTTCTTTTAAGTTACAATTTTTTACCGAAATCTGACATGTCGTTTCAAAACAAAACGTAGACTACGTTTGTATGAGAAACTCTGATTCTGTCTAGGGTAAGGGGACTCTTAAGAGTTGGTAAATCTTAGGTTTTACTGATAAATCTTAGGATTTGCCGTAGTCAGGGCTTTTACAGTAACATATATAAACAAATTACATCGGCGCCGGCAGCCGGGTGCAAGGGGGCGTCGCACAATGGAATCAAAATCTAGAAGCTCTAACATTTTACAAATAAAACACCATTTTTTTAAACTCCTATATTCATCTACATTTCCTATAATTTGAAATAACTAAAAAATGCAATCAAACTACTAAAAAATAATAATATAATGTTTTTAACCCCCGATGCAAAAAAAGAGGGTGTTCGTCGTGTCTGTGTCTATGTCATTGTAGCTCCTAAACGAATGGAGCGATTATGATGCGGTTTTTTTTTATTTGAAGCCTGACAAGATCGATATGATTCTTAGCTTCAGTTATGTCGAGGGTTACTTAATTTTTTTACTTGTGCAGTACATAATTATAGTTATGTACTGCACAATATAAGTTGGGACACATCTGTGAGCACGGAACAGCACTTCCCTGAAGCGTTTCGTCGTCGCTCTCTTTCGCTCTAGCAAATGACTGTTCGGAGCGACAGAGAAGGATAGCAGCATTGGAAAGTGCTGTTCCCTGCTGACAGATGTGTTTAACCCTTACTAGCCCGGAGAAGACACAAAACCATATACCTACACACATAGGCTTACATTTTACTTCCTTCGGCATTCTCGGTGTACAGGTAATACCTACTTTAAAGAAGTGAGGGCTGTGAGTGAGACCTGAGGCACAGAATACAGTAAGAGTAAACAGAAGGGAATCTCCTAAGGTACACGCAATATGCGTCCCCGTTCCCCGCACCCGCACCTCTCCCCCGGTTCTTGACAGCCAACGTGAGAATCGAGGCGAAAACGGGGGAGAGGTGCGGGGACGGGGAACGGGGACGCCTGGGTGACGCATATTGCGCGTACCTTAGGAGTGTCCGGCCTGTGCCTGAGGTCTTCTTCATCAGCAGTTGAAGACGTAAAAAGTAACATGACCAGCCCAACGCCATTTGGATCTTTCTACGTTTTGGAGAATATTGTTGACTTTGAAAAAGTCAAAGACGTATAAATTAGATGCAATATTAGTGGCAATGTAAGCTGTAAACCTCGCAACTCACCCCCAACCTGTCGAAGTTTATCAGATAAAAAAGTTGTTCAGACAAAAAAGCTGCGTCTTAATAAGGGTAACAAAAAAGATTTGTGACATATTTAAAAAAAAATTAAAATGGCTGAAATATGGTTTGCTATTAATTTTTTAATTATTTTTCTTACTGACTCTTATTTGGATTAGAAATAAATTATTGAAAATATGCAAATATTGCGCGGGAACTTTTGACAAACAAAAGGGAAATGACGACAAAGTTCACAAAAGGGAAATGACAAGTTCGGGTGCGTTCGGTAGGACTGTCCGTCCATGTAGTTTGACTATCGATGACATTCGAAATGTATGTACTTTTATATAGACGTTTAACAAACATCACTGGGTGATAATATCGAAAGTACCTACCCAAAAAATAAGTTTTTTTTCTAACGGGATGTCAGCGGATACAGAGCGGATATTGCAGACTTTGACGTCATATTTTAAAATTGTGTGTTTTAGTTGTTATAATCTACTTGCTATTTTTAATATTTATTTTCTACACCATATACATGTTTTTCGGCACTGATTTATTTTTTGCGGCTATTCCTCGACGAGGACTATCGATTAAAAATATTAAAAAAAAGGCATGCATACTCTCTATTATCGAACCTACTTATAAAATTTCACGAGAATCGGTTGATAAATGCGACCTGTATGCGAGATCAAACCGACAGACAGACTGATGGACAAAAGCATTTTTGGCCTATCTCGAAACTAAGAACACCTCAGCTGTTTTCGTAAAACATCTCCGAGTACCTGGGTTGCCTGGAAGAGATTGCAGTTGCGATAAGGCCGCCTTTTGACATCTGTTTTCTATTTCTATTATTCTGTTTTATTATGTTTTGGTGCAATAAAGATTTTAACTAACTAACTGAGATGCTTTGCTTGCTTGGTCAATAAAAGAAAGTGTAGGCATAGGCAGAGATCTAGCTACTTCTTCTTCTATCGTGTCAATGGCAATGGATCTAAAGTGTTTTGGCCCAGAAATTCGCCACATCTATAGCCCTTTGGTTCGCCTCCATTAGATCGTCTCTAGAACAAGATGCGTTGGACGTGGGGCATGACAGCAGATCTTCCATGGACTGGATGCATCCACAGGCACATCTGTCGTCGTCAGAATATTTCCACTTCTTCTTTAGCTCTTGACATCTAACGACGCCTACCCGGAGTCTATTTACAAGTGCGTGTAGTGTGGAACGACTTCCAAGTGCGCCAGGGTAGATTGTAGCCTGGTGGAAGCTTTTCACTTATGGGAAAGCTGCTGGGAAACTTCTTTTGCCACAAGTCTACTCTGGGGCTCAGGGGATCGCTAGCAAGAGGTACTAGCGATGTAGCTACTTATACAATTTTACGTTTTCAACTGCTGATCTCAGGTCTCACTCACAGCCCTCACTGCTGTAAGGTATTACCACACCGAGATCTATCTACCTATTGCCAAAATTGAGTCTATTTAACACAGCTTGAAAAATCTGATGAATAAAATATCAACAGTAGTTTGATCACACCAACACACTAAGCTTTGTACACATCACTGTGTTTGTAGTTGATCTTCTTGTCGATGCCCAACAGCTGTCGGATGATGAACTCGGGCAGTCTCTTGTGTCGCCAGCGGGTCGGCAGCGGGGTGTGGTTGGCTTTGCGGATCTTCTCCGCTACGTACATTTCAGCTGAGAACTCGTTGGCTCCCTTCACCAAGGCTAGGAGACTGTTTTGGAAGTTCTTTTCTTTTACTTGGCGACGGCGCTGCTTGATCTGTAATGGTAAACGGAGTAGGTATAAGCATTCAAATAGTAAAAACACTACTTTTAAGAATTGATGTTAAATGCTTTGAGACAAAAAATATTGGATACAAATCTTCATTGAATCGAATACCTCAGGACGAGAGGACTTATTATGTCTTCTTCTTCTTCTCAGTGTATTTTTGTCTACTATTATGACTACTATTATAAATCTACTAAGACAAGTCCTTACTAGAGGACTTGTTATGTCCTATCAGGAGCGAAGATACCTTATAACACGATTCCTATTGACTTGTCTTCTTCTTCGTCGGTCCCTCAATTCTGAGGATTATGACCACATATTTGTTTCCAGGCTGTTCGGTCGTCAGTACTATGGACCACCTTATACATGGAACCTCCAACACCTTTCTTTATGCAATCGGCCCATCTAGCCGGCGGTTTTCCTCTAGTATTATTATATTTATTAGTTCTTATTTATTTATAAGTTCCGTAAACTTTGTAATTTTTTATTGTTTTTTATTTGGTGCAATAAAGACTTTTGTATTGTATTGTATTGTATTGTATTTCATAAGCTGAGTCATTCACGGCTTATTGATTGCAAACACTCAAATATTCACAAATAGTCATTAATCATAACATACATTACACACACATTTGTAACTTCATCTCGCACTCCTACAGAGCAAACCTACTAACAACCTGGTGGCCAATCTATCACGAATTTGAACAGACTAGCAATGACAGTTTTCTATGAACATACGTACACATACATGTTACTTACACAGACACAATTTGTAATAATATACATTGAAAATAACTCGATGCCTTTGCGAGTTATTATAATTTAAACTTAATGTACTTTGGGTACTTATTGAATTCACCTGATGATACAGACAGAGCCAAAAAATCACACCCCACGACTTTGTATAATCAGTATAATCACATCATGCTGGAAAGAGACCATTATCCCATCCCACCCTAAATGTGTCTTGAATGCCAGCAAGCAATCCCTGCCAGATTGGATTTCACACTCCTTTTTATAATTAATTTTAAATATTTACATACATTATAAATGCTGTTGTAAAAATGTTTTATACACTGCACCTTAAAGTGAGAAGTATAATTAAGGAACTGACCCTGGCCCAGCGATGCCTCATCCTCTTCCACAATTTCCTTCGCTGATGCTTTTTCATCTTCTTCCTTCTAATCACAATCAGCCTAATAGCTTGTTTTTCTTCTTTCTCTACGGCCGGCAAACCAATCTCATTATTCCTCCAATTTGTATCAATCAGTGGTATAATGGATCTAGGATTAATTATAGGTACATAAGGCACAGGATCCTGCCTTATTTTACTCACAATACCTTTATCCAAGATCTCTACATTAATATTTCTTGGTGAAAATGTTACGGTTTTAGTTTTGGATATTATAGCAGGTTTTTCCACTAAATACGGCATGGGCTTGCATTCTTTTAGTGTATTTAGTGCCGTTTTCACGTTTATCAGCCGTAGATCTGTAAAATTATTAATGAAAACATAGAAGAAGGTAACTACATTACGACATAACCTCAAATTTTTATATACTTACATTTTACGGTGTTTTGGAAAGAATTAATCATGTTGAAAAAAACTATATTTTTAAAATGTTACATATTTTGTTACAAGCTTCTTAGATATTAATGGTTTTTAAGTTGATAATAATTAATAAAGTCAAACAGGTAGCTAACCCGAAAAGAAAGATCGTGAACTGTATTATTTTCCCGAATCTGTTTTTCACGATATGACATAATAAACACTGACATTATTTTTTTTAAGATTTTGAATAAAATGCTGGTCGAGGTGTCGTGTCGGGTGACCAACGGGCTGGCTCGACAAAAGGATATAGAAACAAACAGAACTGTTGTTTTTTGTGTTATTAAGTAGATTATTATTCGACTGGGTCTGAAAATTGTATTTTAATCAGTCCGTCAGATTATCAAAAAATATTTTTCTTTTTATCAAAGTAGTGTAAATTCACAAAGATACAACGCGTCGAAGTTTCGGGGTGGGGGTGATTAACGTCACCGTCAAGTAAAAATCGTCCTAAAAAGAATAAATACGAATACAATATTTTTAATAATCTACCTGATGAGCTTAAAAGATTTTTTTAGTCCACATCCGTACTATCAAGATTGCTCATTCCTAATTTGCAAAGGATTGCCATGTCTACATATTTCAAATTAAAAAATAAAAACTCAGTATCACGATTCGGTGGCCAAACTCTATCAATTTTGCATACCACATCAAATAGAATATAAGCGTCTGAGTAAATTTCTTTTTAAATTAGGTACTAAAATCCATCAAAAAATGACAAGTTATTAAATTCTTGAAAAGGGTGTTGTAAAAACACGCCGCGCCGGCCCGCGCGGAAAATGCGAAATAAGTGGCCTAGTACCTTCGCGCGCGAGACCGCGAGTGTATCCATGCGCAAACACACCACTTTCTTCCAGCGTTCTTTTTACATGACGCGACCTATATGGTATTATGGTATGGTAATGGTACCATATCATATAAATGATACTATATCGAAATATTTTTTTACTACCTTGGACAACTTAAAATTTTGACCTAGCACATTTAATTAGTTATTTTCGAATGCATAATTGCCCCTTTTACAAAATAGGTACTTTTATTTATAATGTTTATGTTTACGATTTATATTTCATATTCTCTTCTTCTCAGTCGTTCACTCTTGACAGAGTGGTCGTGATTATGGCACAGACCGGAATCTCCTAAGGTACGCGCAACATGCGTCCCCGTTCCCCGTCCCCGTTCCCCGTCCCCGCACCTCTCCCCCGTTTTCGCCTCGATGACTCACATTGGCCGTCAAGAACCGGGGGAGAGGTGCGGGTGCGGGGAATGGGGACGCATATTGCGCGTACCTTAGGAGATTCCGTTCTGTTTACTCTTACTGTATTCTGTGATTATGGATTCGGTTGTTCGTCCAAGGCCGCTGCTTTTGCTATTTTTCTCTACGTAACTCTGTCTGCGGCTTTCTTCGAGCATTCAGTTGCTGGGCACTGTGTTACAGCTTTGACGAGATCTAACCACCTCATTGGAGACCGACCACGTGAACGCTTGACTTCAATTCGACCCTGAATCACCAAACGTTCCATCGAGTTTTCTTTGCGGGTGATATGGCCGAAGAATTTAAGGATTCGCAACTGAACAATCGAAGAGCAGTTAATATTTCATATTAAACTATGTTTTCCTTATTTTTTTAAGTGTATGTTTGTAAATTTCCAAGTGTACTTGAATAAATAAAATAAATAAATAAAATAAATCAATGTAAATAGTTCTGATAATTGTATCGCCACACCCAAACTAGGTACATGTAGGTAGGTAGTACTGCAACAACATTTGTCATCTTATAATATGCAACATGTTAGCGATTATGATTTTTTTTTTATTTCCATAATACACGGATCAGCTTATCGTTCAACTTGTAAAGGAGATAAAAAGAAAACAGGATTTTGGTTGAATCGTCAGGAAATATTTTATTGTTCAGGAAATACTTTTAAATGAATTGCTTTTTTTATTCATTGGCTGACTTTTTATACACCTGCAAATTTTTTGGAGCAAGTTCAGTCCATAATACTGAACTACTTTCTATAAAAAAAGTTATTAAAAATCGATAAAAATTTTCGTCCTCCCATATTAATCAGCGCTAAGCCAAACGGATTTTGTATGGAGGACGAATAATTTTTATAGATTTTTAATAACTTTTTTATACAAAGTAGTTCAGTATCATGGATTGAACGTGCTCCAAAAGTTTTGCAGATGGATAAAAAGTCAGCCTGTATACTAGATATACTTCTACAAAAATTATAATACAATTTTCATTGCTATTGTTCATGAAAAATAATGCATATTTTACATAAAAAAATTGCAATCTATTGCATAAAACGTAAATTTACAAATAGGTAGGTACATACAATGGAATTTAAGTATTAAATTGGTATTCTTTAAAATGAAACTTGTGAATTTTCATCCACAGTTTCAACAACTTTTTCATCATCCATCATCATTATCATTATTATCAATTTATCATTATAGGTACCTACTTATTCCAAAACTGATACTTACTAGTTATAGGTTTATTCATAGTAACTAAAATAGGAAACAAACAATTCTGATTCGAATCTATTTAATTAATTTAACCAAATTTAACGCAATCTTAGGATTGCGATCATTGGTCAAGGTCATCGTAAAATCATTTTTATTCTCCATTTAAAAATTCAATTAAGGTAAAGTGGTAGCATAAGTGGTGCCCTCATCTATAATATAAAAATGAATCGCTGAATGTGTTGCTAAGCGTAAATCTCGAGAGCAGCTGAACCGATTTTACTAATTCTTTTTTTAGAATATTTCTTGAAGTACGAGGATAGCTCTTACGGAGCTTAAATACCCGTGCGAAGCCGGGACGGGCCGCTAGTTTGAAATAAATTGTTAAAACTAAATATGGTGATATTTACAAATTGATTTGTATCAACAACGTCCAAAAAGACCTTTAAACTATTTTATGAATAACCTTTGAAAGTAATATTGGTAGTTCGTCTAGTTTTACACCGTTTTAAAACTAGACGGACTATTAGTAATAATTTCAAAGGTTATTCATAAAATAGTTTGAAGGTCTTTTTGGACATTGATACAAATCAAATTTTTAAATATCACCATATTTAGTTTTAAACAATTTATTTCAAATGAGGGCGCCACTTATGCTACCATTTCGCCTTAATAGTAGATTTTTATCATCTGCAATTTTGATGTTGAAATTCTCACTCAAAATCATGGCAAATCATCTCTTCCCAAAATATTGAAGTACCTAACTAATGCAGAAGCGTCTTTAGAATAAATTAGTTAATTTTCATACAAAAAATCTCGTATTGCACTTAAGAATTATCCGGTGAAATATAAACGGCACGACAAGCAACGACAAACACATATAATATATCACCGATCAAAAACTTAGTAGGTACTAGTGCTAAACATTCGCATGCACAACTTTCAACGGTGGTTCATAAAATAATTTAAAGAGCTATCTAGTGCCTAACATTGAGAAATATGGAAATTTTAACCACATTTACGAGTTCACAATTTATTTTAAATGAGGGCGCCACTTAAAGTCATTTGCTTCTAACTTCACTTTAATGGAAAGTAGTTCAGAAACTATCATGGACTAAACTTGCTAAAAAATGTTGCAGATGTTTAAAAAGTAACCCTGTATTTCTATTTCTAAGTATGGATGAATGACTGGTGGTACGTGTACCTATCATCTCTATACCACTTACACTTTTCTACGTTTATTTGTTTTTGTCTTGCCTGTTCCATTTTTCATCATCATCATCATCGTCAGCTTTCAGGGACCCACTGCTGGGCATAAGCCTCCTTCTGTTTGCGCCATCTTAATATGTCCCTGGCCATTGCAATCCAATTCTTGCCAGCAACTTGCCTGACATCGTCGACCCACCTAGCCGCCGCCGTTTTTGTATTACTCGTAGAAGAAGCATTAAAAGAATCAGCAGTGGCCTTAAACAGAACAGCAACCTCAATGTCATTCTTTTTTTTGTTCATATTCTCTGTATCGCCTACTCTTTTTTCTATTCCTTTATTTTATTTCTTCTTCTCTTTTTATTTCAACGGAATCAGAAAAGCCACTGATGGGCAGAGCAGCGACCACATTCTTTTTCTTTTCTCTGTATCGCTTACATTTTTCTCTGTTTTTTTTTCTTTCTTCTTCTCTTTTTTTTTCATCAAAATGGCCACTGATGGACACTGCAGTGACCTCATTCTTTTTCTTTTCTCTGTATCGCTGAGTCTTTTCTCTATTCTTTTGTTTTCTTTCTTCTTCTCTTTTTTTTTCATTGGAGTCAAAAGAGCAACTGATAGGCAGAGCAGCCACATTATTCTTTTTCTTTTCTCTGCATCGCTTAGTCTTTTCTCTATTTTTTTGTTTTCTCTCTTCTATTTTTTTCTCATCAAAATCAGAAGAGCCACTGATGGGCAGAGCAGAGACCTGATTCTTTTTCTTCTCCCTGTATCGCCTACATTTTTCTCTGTTTTTTCGATTTCTTTCTTCTACTTTTCCATCATCAGCTGAATCATTTATCTGTCTTTTTCTATTTCGTTCTTCGTGAGAATCATCCGTATTTGTGTCCATCATTGAGTGAAACGGGTGAAACCTACAACCAAAAGTATCGATTATTTGAAAGCTGTATTTTTGTAAGTCTTCATTTTACTATATAGGTATATAACGTTTCAAAAGCGCTTAATGTTTGGGTATTCAAAATTTAAAAGCAGAGAGAAGGCGCGCGCGCAAGCGCTGCCTTACTGCACCGTAACAGTTGGTAGGTTGGTACAGATATAGTACAGATCTCATGACCAACATAAGAAGGAAAAGAGACAGCTGACGTGCTGCTACAGATATTGGAGGTGTTTATACAAAGAGCTTCTCCTTCAAAGAGAGAATTTGCCTTCAAACTCAGCTTGTGTCTCTTGACTCTCTCTCATATCGTATCGACATTTACGGTAAAAAAATTGAGACTTCGTTAAACGTCAAAAGTAAAGCGTACACAGGTTGTGAACCCCGGGGAGGACATGGCATGAAAATTATTGACATGGATACTTTTGAGAAATACTAACCTCGTGCACGGGTAATAGGATTAGCAAGTAGTCAGTAATAAATGTAATAAAAGACTTGTCAATTATCAAAATGTGGTTTTTTTTCAGTAAAAAAATATTCAGTATTTATTCTTTTAAACTAAGTACATACATATTACAATAATTTCGACTCGACAAGAAGTATCTCAATAAGTATAAATCAAAGAAATTAAATACATTAAACGTGATAGCTAGACAGTTGAAATCACAAATGATGTATCAGTTGCCGCTATAACAACAAATACTAAAAACAGAATAAAATAAATATTTAAGCGGGGCTCCCAAAATATATATCAATCAACAGGGATTGCTATAAGTACAGAGGAATAATAAGATACCTGTGCCACCTCACGTAGTGCGCGAAGCGCGCGGTGGCACAGGTATCAGAATAACCGTCTGTACTAAGATTTTTAAAATGAGTCCTAGGAAGGTACACTCATCCCATAACCATTTTCTTCTCTCTCACGATTAATTTCGAAAATAAATTTTTAATATCTGGTATTGATATTTTTTTATCTACTAGTTTTTTCTCACCCTAGTCAACAATTTTAATACTTACGAACAACTTACAAAATGTTGAAATAACAAACATTCTAGATAGATTGTATACAATTTCTTTGGGTGTACCTCGCATACACATCCATGTGATTTGTGCAAAATAGTAAAGTATGGATGACTGGTAGATGGTGTACCATACCACCATCCATTCGGTACATGAGGTACATCTCTTGTTGATGGGCTCGCGATTTGAGTAGGTACTATGTATCTGTTGTGGTACGTTCTAACGATTAGAAATATTTTGTGTTTATAAATTTGATGTTTTTTTTTGTATATACCGCTTTTTGCTTTTTTTATTAGATATTTTTATTTATTTGTTTATGTCTTGCCTGTTCCATTTTTGTACCAGAAGAATCACTTAATAACTCAGCAGCGGCCATAGAAAGACCAGCAAACTCAATCTCATTATTATTTTGCTCTGTATCGCCGAGTATTTTCTATATTCTTCGGTTTTTCTTTCTTCTTCTCTTTTTTGACGTGACGTCTTATAATTCGATAGAGCCGGCTGCACGCACGAAAAAACATGACTCATGCGGCGTTACCTCGCTCTAAGGCGTTCCATGTAAGGCTTGAAGTGCAAGCGAGAGCGCGGAACGAGCGACAAAGAAGCACAATCGGCCTTTGCGTTCGGCAGCGTTCGACATCCGTCTCTCTCCTACTTGAGTGAGCGATGCGTCTGCGCGGACAGCTGCTATACTATAGTACATTTACATGTTTTGATCGAGTATCAAGTGCAGTGAAAAGTGAATGTGGTGTCAATTGTTTATAGCAACGATTATTACAGCGATAAAGTTAAGAACGTTGTCACGTTCAACTATCGTCAGTAAACCGACTTACAGACAACCAATTTTTTTATTCATCGAAATCAGAAGAGCTACTGGTGGGCACAGCAGCGACCTCATTCTTTTTCTTTTCTCTGTATCGCTTACATCTTTATCTGTTGTTTTTTCTTTCTTCTTCTGTTCTCTTTTCATCGGAATCAAAAGGGCTCTTTTGATAGGGCTCAGTGGCTACTGATGGACACTGCAGCGACCTCATTCATTTTCTTTTCTTTGTATCGCCTAGTCTTTTCTCTGTTCTTTTGTTTTCTTTCTTCTTCTCTTTTTTTCAACTGAATCACAAGAGCCATTGATGGGCAGAGCAGCGATCTCATTCTTTTTCCTTTTTCTGTATCGCTTATTCTTATCTCTATTTTTTTGTTTTCTTTTTTCTCATCGAAATCAGAAGAGCCACTGATGGGCAGAGCAGCGAGCTCATTCTTTTTCTTTTCTCTGTATCCTTACATTTTTCTGTTTTTTCGATTTCTTTCTTATACTTTTTTATCATCAGATGAGTCATTTATCTGTCTTCTTCTTCGTTAAATGAGTGAGTCTTTTTATCGTTCTTCAAGAAAATCAGGGGTTTGAGTGCAAAGGCTTCGCTTCGCTTAGAGGAATAGTAGGGAAAACCCAACAAAACTAGTGTTAAATAAACCATGAGGCAAGTGCGAGTCGGACTCGTAGATTAAGGGTTCTGTACCTCCGTACAATGTTTTAAAACGCTGAAAAAACACTTGTGTTGTATGAATGACGAACCCCTTTTATTTTTAACTTTTTCTTACTTTTAGTATTTGTTATAGCAGCCATAGTAATACATAATCGAAGAAAATTTCAAGTATATTTAGTTAATGCCATCATAAATATTGAGTTAATAAACGGGAAGTGCGATTTGGACTCGTACATGAGGGGTTCCGTACCACCGTACAATGTTTTAAAAGGCATTGATTTAAAAAGGCAGTTGTAAATAGCAGTTTTGGTAAGTAAAAAATTTTAAATGGCATGTTTAATAACTAGTTCAGCAGTTAAAACTAAGCAGTAAAGTAAACAAAAATGAGTAATAAAAAATAATGAACTGGATCAGTGAATATATAATTGGGCAGAAAAATAATTAAATTATGGGCGGTAAAAAAATTGAACGAGCGGTTCCATAGGTTTTCCCTAACCTAGTAAAATGGATAAAACCGACCTAGCGTGTGTTGGTCCCAGTTCTAACTTAACCAAACCTAAAGGTTTTCCCTAACGTAGTAAAATGAATAGAACTAGTAATATGATAAAATAACCGACTAATTGATTTTTTATTACTGTTCATGTTTTACTGTCGCAATAATTAATCAACCGCCATTAAATTAAATAACTGCTCAATATGTTTTCCAACTGATCACAATAACATCTCGAATATTTAAATAACAGCTCAAAAAATAGTTTCCGTTTTAAAACGCTGAAGAAACACGTTTCTTGTATAACGACCCCCTTTAATTTTCAACTTTTTTATTTTTTTGTATTTGCTGTTATAGCGGCCACAGTAATACATAATCGGTGAAAATCTTAGGTGTCTAGCTATTACGGTTCAAGAGATAGAGCAGTAGCAGCGTTAGGGTAGGGCGCGGTTGGGCGACCGCCCAGGGCGCCAGATACAAAGGGGCGACAGGGGGCGTTTTTGGGCAAGGGGGGGTCACAGCACAGGTAATAATAAATATATAAATAGCGGCTGGTTAATGGCGGCAACTCCTAGACTCATATGTGTATGCCCCCCCCCCCCCCCCATTCCAATTTGAAGAATCCTATATTGTACTTGCACCCCTCCCCGTCGGCAGAAATAAATCCTATAAGATTGAAGCCGAAGTCAGAGTCTGTATTGCAGTTTGGGGGAGGGGGGGGGGGGGAGGAATCTCGCCCAGGGCGCTGGTAGACGGACAGACAGACAGACGGACAGACAGCGGAGTCTTAGTAATAGGGTCCCGTTTGCACCCTTCGGGTACGGAACCCTGAAAACGATGAAAAAAACACGATTCTTGTATGACAACCCCTTTAATGTTTTACTTTTTTTATTTTTAGTATTTGTTGTTATAGCGGCCATAGTAGTACATAAGAGGTAACAATTTCTATTACGGTTCAAGAGATAGAGACCTATGACAGATGGACAGACAGATGGACGGACAGACAGCGGAGTCTTAACTAATAAATTCTTCGCACCCTTTGGGCACGGAACCCCAAAAAGCTATGTGATGATAGCTTTGTTAATTCTTAGATTTTCCCCAAACGGCTTTTACGATCTAGTTACGTGGAAAAAAGAGCTTTACGTTTTAAGGGATTCGTACCCAAAGGTAAAAACGGAACCCTATTACTAAGACTCCACTGTCCGTCCATCCGTCCGTCTGTCTGTCACCGTCTGTATCTCATGAACCGTGAGAGACAGTTGAAATTTTCACAGATGATGTATAACAACACATAGGTACACAAAAAGAGAATAAAATAAGCAAAATAAGTATTTAGGTAAGCGTGGATCCCATACAACAAACGTAATTTATTGCAGTTTTTTGCTTGATATTAATAACGGCAACAGGTAGACGCTCGAAATATGTTGTACGAGTAATAGCACTGGACCCCGAAAAACTTATGTATGTAATAAAGAAACATTTTCTCCTTTACAGCCTATATATGCAGGCTTCTTCCGACAAAAAACAAGGAAATCCTACTTATTGGTTGATAAAATCCGCATAGCTCCACTCAGCTTACGTGAAGGTTGGGGCCCTTATAGAGGGAGGGGGGGATTTATAGGGGGATGGGGGATTTATAGAGGGAGGGGGATTTATAGATGGAGGGCGGTGTGCAAACAGGATATATATTTTAAAGTTATACAGAATTGTTGACTATACCGCCCCTAAAATCTCTGCTGCCCAAGGCTCCAGCTCCAGCCTACTAGGCCTGCTGCTAAATCTGCCAGGCCCTTACCTTAGGGTTCGTACACAAATACGTCACGCAGAAATTTGACTTTTCGATCCCCCCCCCCCCCCTTGCCACTCTTTTTTCCGATCTCTTTAACATTGACTGTCACATTTGGCCCTTGAACACTTGACTGTCACATTTGGTCAAGGGCCAAATGTGACAGTCAGTCACATTTGGCACTACCCCCCCCTCCCCCAACTGTGACGTAATATATGTATGGCCCCCTACGAATAATAATCCCTAGAAGCGTAACTAATCCCGGAAAATCATTCCACGCGATATGTACCGGTGCGGGCGGGGCTTAAAATATGAACCGCGCCACGCGACAGTTCGCTGTGACACTCGAGTCGTGCGGTTGCGTCGCAAAAAGTTTCCTTTGAGAATATTGCTGTTTTTGCGATAATTGATACATTAACAATGCCGTCATGTGCCGTGAAGTAGTGTAGAAGCTATACAGACATGAAAAACACAGGACTCACTCATTTTAATAATCCATACTTGACATCTGTGGAAAGTGTTTTCTCGTTGCGGTGAACGCCCCCACCCGACGACGAAGCGTGACCTTGCCGCGACCAATCGCATGCATATTTTTCTATGTGTGTGTTTGAGTGTTGCGTTGTTATTACTGTTAGATTGTTTACGTAAATGGAATCAGTGAATCATCGAAGCGGTGAATGTAGGAGCGTTACAATTCTAGAGAATTTATTATTCGTAGATGGCCCCTTATAATGAGGAAGCTAAACAATCTTATTTGCTTAAAAAAATAAAAAACCCCCGACTGTCAAGAACGCCATCTAGTGATATCCGTAGCGCCATCTATATATTTGCTAGAGAAGGTCCTGACTTTCAAGCGTTAATCCCAATAACTTTTAAATGGCTGAACCGATTTTCATATCATACATAGCTAATAACCACCGCAAGTGAACCTATTTTCACGTAAAAAAACCGCACCAAAAGCGGTCCATCCGTTCGAGCGCTACAATGCCACAGACAGACGGACGGAAGACAGACCGACACTAGCGTCAAACTTATAACACCACTCTTTTTTGTCAGGGGTTAAAAAATAGAAATACTACAACAAGTTGCACATATATTTATTTAACAGTATTAACCCTTAAAATCTATACACAATTCTCAGTATTACAAAAAAATATTCATTAAAACTACTAAGTCGGATTGTCACTAGAGTCTTCAACCTTGAAAAAAACTAAAAAGTCGCACCAACTGAAATTATTTTCCCTTACTTCCATACTTCTTCAGTTCCGGATGCCTGTTGAGGAAGCGGCTATACCAAGACTTCTCCGGGACGCCATTTTTGAAGAACTTCTCGCGCTTTAACTTCTTCGTCAACTGCGCTGCTTTCTCCAGAACAGACTTTGGACTCAAATGGCCCTCATTTATCACATGATTCACTAAGATTTGTTCTTCTTCTTTATTAAAAATGGGATCGGGGCCCATTTTGGTACTGACAGAGCCGTTCGCTAGAGCGTAGTGTAGGGTGGTTCTGGGTATTCCGAATGTTCTGGCGGCAGTTCGTATGTTCATCTCCTTATTCTTAGCGGCCTGGAAGGCCTTCTCTAAATTTTCTATTCTGTACATCTTCCGCTTCTTTTTCTGTTCGATTGGCGCGTCATTGCTAAAAAAAAACAGCGTCATTAACAAGATTTTATTTATAACATTTTGTTTGTTTGTTTTTCGTGTGTGTAAGTGGCCAACACTAGTGTCAGATTTTTCAAGCTGCCTAAAGGCATCTGACATAGCTTGAGGACTGCCATACTACGATGACAGCCGGGACCAACGGCTTTGACGTGCCTTCCGAAGCACGGAGGAGCTCAATAAATTTTTATGCCACTATTTGGTGACCCATCCAAGTGCGGACCACGCCTGGTGTTGCTTAACTAGTAATGCGCTTTACCACCGGGCCACCGAGCCCCTCTATAGATAACGTCTAACAAAATATAATGAAACTATTTTAAGGGTGGATTCAGTTCATTCTATGATACTGAACAACTTTACCCAAGGAACATATGTCGAAATATGAAAAATTATGTATGAAGATGAGTCTAGATGAAGCGAAAGAGGTCTGTCAGGATCGTAGCAAGTGGAGGTCCATAGTCTGTGCCTACCCCTGTGGGAAACAAGCGTGCTTGTTTGTATGTATGATGGCGGACGGCGACAAATCCATATTTTATTAAGTTATGTAGTCGAAATGTTAAAAATCTAAGCTTTAGAAATCATTTGTAATAAATTCTTATTGCATAGTCATCGATATTTTACATCAAAACAACAAATGTTCGATGAATCATCTTGTTTACCGCTTCGGTCGGCAAACGACGGGTGGGGAGGGTAGTGCTTATAACGGCGTGTCGCCGCAGACGGAGCCCTCTTCTCGCTTGGCATCTGACACGAACGTAACCTTTTAGTGAATTTTTATTGTTTGTTGTAATAATTTTAAAATTAAATCCTATTTATTTATGAACGTAGTGGCTAGTTTTTAAGAGATAAAGAATATTGTAACGAAATAATAATTTTGTTGAATTAATCATGAAAAAATAATAATAATAACGGTGACAAGTTATTATTGTTTAATTGAACCTTTACCATTAAATTTAAGAATAACAAAATAAAAGAGTCTAGTTAGTCTAGTAAATCACCTCGACTCTAACATGTATGTATGTATGAAAAATAATCTTTGGCTTTCCCTACAAACTCGGATCAGCTGATCGGTCGACTTGTATGGGAGGTCAAAAAATATTTTTCATATTTCGGTATATGTTTCTTGGGGGAAATTGTTCAGTATCATGGACTGAATCCACTCTTGAAATAGTTTCAGTATATTATGTTAGACCCTGTAGAACACGTTGAACGCTATGGAGGTTGTTATTGAAACTACGTCAAGCGGACGTCCCGTCATCAACTCTCGACAGAGACACGCGACCCGCAACGGCGTCAGCCATCTCTGTCACTCATATGGTTTGTCTCCGCTTAACGCAGAGTTTCAAGCCTTATAAATAAGGTGCCTTGTAAATAACTCACATGTGATGGCCATTGTCCAAGTGGCGCCGCCACGCGGCCTCCGTCGAGAACTGAATCCCGCACTGCGAGCACAGCAGGTGAGGCTCCGCGAATATTTCTCCTTTAGTATTCATCTCCACTTTGCCCTTAGTTTTCTTCTTCAATTTCTTCTTAACTTTCATCTAGAAATAAATAACACTAGTTATTGGAATAACTGCAACTAGTTGTTGGAATAACATCCCACCTCCTATTACAAACTGTCAAATATTTAAACCTTTAAAATTAAATTCAAAGAATATATTTTAAGTGTTTAGAAATTGTAAAATTACAACGATATAATCTTTTTATTCTCTTAATTTCATTTTGATGTTAGGCTAGGTTTTATAATATGTCTATAAAAAGTAAAATATAAAAAAAACATAGTACAATATATATACGCATTATAAAAACCTAACCTAACTGCCTGCTGGCAGCGGGGCAATGCCCAATAGTAGGGGAGCCCTAGAGGGGGATTTTGGGATTTACTCGAGCGCGTCAGATAAACATGCAGTCGTGTCATGTCAGGATGACATAACAATATAACGATATCATATTGGTAAACTAATGGTGGAGCCGGGAGGTAGCCATACTCAGTAAAGAAACGACGAAAACCCATCGTATTTGGGCTCATTTGATTTGTCTTGACTAGTATTTTGGTCACACAATAAAAGATTTTACAAAAAAAATACTATTTTCTCAATCTGACGGTTTGAATAGTTTTTATTTCAAACCGTCAGATTAAGTAAAGATTTTTTTTTGCGATTTTTGTAATAGTGGATGGATCGATGGCTGAACGGATGTGACTCAAAATTGGCATTTAGATAGTTTATAAGAGCGTTTTAACACGCGCAGCAACGCACCCTTTCTAATTTTGCATGAAATCCGCTAGTTTTCAACAATTCAAATCAGATTTTCTTTTTTAACATCTGCAGAATGTGTAACACCAACGTATTGTTGAAGATAACGTTTCGCCTAGAAACTACGTTAAGCGGACGCTCCGGACGAGTTTAGTCCGTCTCTTTCACAAACCCTACGTGCGATAGAGATAGCTGAAACGGTCGCGGGTCACGTGTCTCTGTCGCACATAAACAGATGCGGATTATCCTTAAGGTAAACTAGGCACGTGCCTAGGGGCGCGAGGTATAGACATGGGTAATCTCGACTCCGAGGAGTGTTTCGGCTCACTGAATCTTACTCCGCATCCGATACCGACTCATCTTAATTATTCCTGCTCCCTTATCGGCTCCAGCTCCGAGGTCCGCTATTGAATCTACAGAATACAGACGTCCTTTCTGGTACCGGTTTCAATACAGAATAATATTGACTCCCGACTCCCGATTCCTCCCGAGGCGCGGTGGAGCCGAAACGCGGCGGCGTTTCCGGCGGGACCAAGATCGGTGCGGACTCAATAACTCGCGGGAGCCGATATTGATTACCGGGATTCAGAACGCGTATCGGCTCCTGTTGATGAATCGGCTCATTTAAATATTCGAATCCGGAGTTACCCATGTCTAGAGATTTTAAACGATAGTTTAAAACTACCAGCCATGCAAAGTGACAACTAAATACCTACCATACATGTAGTACGTTAACTACAGTCATCAACAATTTCACTATTACTAGTGTACTACTAAGTTAAAATGTATAACATGGCCGCTACAGGGGCGCCCATAAGGTGCTTGCCTAGGGCGCTCTCGACATATACTTAATCCACCTCTGCACGTAGTTTATGACTGAGAGAGAGTTTCTGGGGCGTCTGCTTGTCGTAAATTCCAAGCCTAAAGGCGCGTACAGACCAGTGTAATGTAACATGTAATGTATCATGCAATGAAAGAATTCGCCGTCCACAAACGTCCACGTCAAACGACTCACCGACGTGAGAATGTTTCGCGTGATGTGGTGCACGCGCCCCTGGTGTATGTGCAGCCCGGGCGCGTTGTCGAAGCACGCGCCGCACACGCCGCACGCCAGCTGGCGGGCGTGCCGCGCGCGCGCATGCCGGCCAAACGGGCGGCCGTCCCTGCCGACACAATCTTGTCGTCAAATCTTTCTATGGAATATCGGACTGTAATTGCCGTAAGGTTCCTGGCAGAGTAGAATAGGACCACTTCAAGTCATCCTGTGGGTGTCGTAGAAGGCGACTTAGGAAACAAGCTAAACAAAGCTTATAAACATCAGTGAGACCTCTCCAACCGTCTGGCCAGCGTGGAGTGTAGGCCAAATCCTCTGACTGCTTGTAAGCTAAGTATGGCTCTGGTAGTACAGAGAGGGTCGTGCTCCTGCAGTGGATGGTGATGATGATCGGACTGTGACGTCATAGTATCTTGGACTCAAATAGCGCTGTTAAGAGGCATTTTACACTTTGTTGGCTGTCTTGCTCTCACAATCAAATTTTTTTACAGATTATTACAAAATATGCCTCATTATTAGATAAATGTTTCAATATTAACCTACTTATATGATTATATCGTGGATATATTAGATGTTTTTTTTATATTGTGTAGACATTGACTACATCGTGAATTAGTAGATCAAAAATTTTAGTTTCGATCAACTAATTTACGATGTAAGTAGTCAATGTCTGCAATATAAAAATAAAAAAGCGGCCAAGTGCGAGTCGACTCGCCCATGAAGAGTTCCGTAGCAGCAAGTGACATTTTACGATTTATGTAAGTAGTATTAAAAAAAACTACTTACTAGATCTCGTTCAAACTATTCAGTTTAAAAAAAAAAATATTAGAAAACTCTCATTCATCAAAACGTAATTTTTAAGGACCTATCTATAGCAACACGTATGGGTTTGATGAAAAAAAAATTTTGAGTTTCAGTTCCAAGAATGGGGAAACCCCAAAATTTATTGTTTTTTTTTTCTATTTTGGTGTGAAAATCTTAATGCGGTTCACAGAATAAATCTACTTACCAAGTTTCAACAATATATGTAGTTCTTATAGTTTCGGAAAAAAGTGGCTGTGACATACGGCAGACAGACATGACGAATCTGTAAGGGTTCTGTGTTTTGCCATTTGGCTACGGAACCCTAACAAGTGTAAAATATCCACAACATAATTATTAGAGACGCGCCGAATATTCGTTTGGTATTCGGTATTCGGCGTATTCGGCATCTTTTCCACTATTTGTATTCGGCCGAATTATTCGGTCTTGATGCCGAAAATATTCGGTTCAAGAATTTCTATTTTCTTAGCTACATGACATGGTGTAGAACTCAAAGAAAACATATTTATTTCTTAACCTATAGTTATACACTACGAACAATAATTCTCTAGAATCGTAAATAATCCCGAAAAAACATTCAACGCGATATGTACCGCGGCGGGTGGGGCTTAAAATATGAACAGCGCGGCGCGACAGTTCGCCGTGACACTCGAGTCGTGCAGTTACGTCGCAAGAAGTTTCCTTTGAGAATATTGCTGTTGTGTTTACGATAATAGATTCATTAAAAATGCCGTCATGTGCCGTGAAGTGGTGTAAAAGCTATACAGACATGAAAAACACAGGACTCACCTTTCATATGTAAGTAAATAAACATTTTAATATTGTACCTCACCGCTCGTGGCGTTGACCGCGGCCGACCTGCTTGACCGTACGTGACCTTGTCGCGACCAATCGCATGCATCTTTGGCTATGTGTGCATTCGAGTGTTTTGTTGTAATTACTGTTCGTTTGTTTGCGTAAATGGAATCAGAATCGAAGCGGTGAATGTAGGAGCGTTAGGTATCTAGAGAGTTATATGTCGATGGTTATACGAACTTTTATTCTGTCATTTCCCATTTCATCAAAAACGTCCCAAGCACGTGATCCCACGTCCACGATCACACGTGGTTGCCTGGAAGAAATTGCTTAGCGATAAGGCCGCCTTTTGCGCATTTCCTAGTTTTTAAGATAATGTCCTGTTTTTTACTTTTGTGCAATAAAGGGTATTGTATTGTATTGTATCCCGCCCACTCATATTGCAAACACAATGAAGTAAATATTATCAATATTTTAATATTTTTGGAATGATAAGCACTTTTGTTTTGTTTATTTGTAACTTAATCGTGCGATGTTTTGAAGCAATGTGACAGCGCGGTGTGTGAGCGGGTAGCGGGCGGTGAGGTACGGCTCGCTCGCCATCTAGCCAGCAGCGACACGTAGCGTACATGTTACGAGTAGAACCTGTTTACGCGGCAAAACAATGTAATGGTAAACCGAATAATTCGGCCGAATATCCGGTTCGGTAAAGGCTAAACCGAATTATATTCGGTATTCGGTGAAACCACTATTCGGCGCATCTCTAATAATTATCTAGGTTAATAATGAAACACATTTTTGAATAATCTTTAAATTTTTTTGTTTTTGTTCGTTTGATTGTGCGAGCGAGACAGCCAACCAAATGTATAATGAGTATAATGACTCTCTTAATATCAGTTTTTCTGAATTAACAAATCTTAAATTAGTGACAAGTAACATTGCGACTTTTTATTTTCTTATTAGTTATTATTTTTAACCCATTCCACATCATCATCATCATCGTCATATCAGCCACAGGAAGTCCACTGCTGGACATAGGCCTCCTCCAAGGATTTCCAAAACGACCGATCGGAAGCGGCCTGCATCCAGCGTTTTCCTGCAACCTTCCACATCCCTTTTACAAAATATAACCTCATTTCATAATAAAGGTTATACATTTGCATAGAAAAGTCACAGGTAGGAAACTTTTTAGAAACAGAGTATCATTTATGCCTACCCTACTACAAACGAAACTATATATCTTATTAATTTCTGTGCTTTTAAAGTAAAGTAGAATGTAAAAGATATACTCACATGGTCCGGTAGTTACAGTAGGGGCACCTGTACATTTTGTTTTTGTGTTCCTGTTGACGATGTTCACGCGCATCTTCACTGTGGATTTTTGTATCGAATCAATCATTTTATCCGCGGATCATGGAGTATCGTTAGAATTCGTACATCAGCCCGAGTGACTTAGGTTTTTTTTTTGAATATTCAAGGCCATTTCTTTTTATTTTAATTGTTTGCGATCCATTCGCTCAAATGGATGGTATACTGTCGGCGTGCCGATAAAGGCGACACTGACTGCCGACGTGCCGACAGTATGCACACTATTTCACCGAACGAATTATATTCACTTGTTCCTACTATGATATTTCAGTAAGAGTAATTCTCTATTTTTATTATTCATAAATATACCTAAACGTAATAACAATAAGATATACGCTTAAAAAACTAAAACCCGACCGAACGAGATCTATGTACTTACGTACTAGAGAAGACGCCACATACAACAGTAGTGTTCTATTCATCATAGGCTATCACTGTTCACCTCACATTAGTCACTCGCTAGCAATACGCGCATAATACACTCCACGATTCATTAAAGAAAACACTGTCAACTTAGTCAAAAATGCCTTGGTGTGTGTTGAGATACTGCACTAGTAATTCAAAGAATAAAGCAAAATATAAAGGAATAACTTTCCATCGGTAAGTAACTAGATTTCATTGATTAAAAATTAAATACGGACTGCCAAATTTCGGCTGCCATAATGTATGAAGTGAGTGAATGATCTGTCAACCGATTGAATAATTCGTCATAGACTAACAAAACAGAAGTGAAATGTAGACATCATAAATATGCCTACATTTCACTTTCTTCATGGATGCATCGAAAAACTACTTGTTTGCTACTCAGTTATTAATGTTTGTAAAACGTTTAAAAATGTTTATATTTATAATTTTTATCTACATATGCTATAAATGCTTTACAAAAGTTTCCTAAAATCCTATAAATCCTTTATAAAATTAAGTCACATCGTACACACATGTCGTAACGTCTCACTAGAACCTCCGAGGGCTCAAAAGTTTTGTATGTGGGCTGTACCCCTAAATTCTGTTACAAAAACCTACAAAATTTCTGAGCCCTTTGAGGTGCCCCGCGCAACTTGAAACTACTATCAGATTTTGGATCCAAGATGGCTGCTTACACATTTTTGATGTTGTATTATGTTTGTCCCTATAATTCTGTTTCCTCGTAACTACTACACGGCTAAATAGATTTTGATAAATTATATGTGGTTAGATTCATCTTAATCACTTGAGTGTCATAGCACAGAATAAATACCAGTAGTAGTCATAGGCTATATTTAAATTTTTGGTAAGCATAATGGCGGATTTTTGGCGCCCAATTGCGCAGCATACGTGTATGATTATATAATACATTAAATACATAGATAGCTAACAAAGAAAAAAAAACTAATAGGTATACAAGTACAAGAAATCACTTTCTTCTAGTGCAAAACATCATGTAAAGAATTTAAGTAAGAATAATAAAAGGTTACCAATGAAACATATATGTGCAGTTTAACTTTTACCTTTATAAATATGATAAGAAAAAAAAACAAAGAAAAACACATTAAGAATGCAGCCGCCTCCCCTTCCGTGAAGATCGTAAAAGCTAGTCGTGGGTCTACAATCTAAAAATCTATATAACCATACAACCATCCATACATCCATCCGTACATCCAGCCATACTTACCAACATTCGCGTTTGTTAAAATATATGTAGGATTTAATTTGAACCACGTACTCGTAGGTAGGTAAAAATATATTGACCTTTCTGTACTACTCTCGTGTTTAGTCTATGAGAATGAAGAATGAATGAATAATCGAATCTGGGACATGGCCGTGTAGGAAGACGCCGAGTCTATATATTCATGTCGATGAACCCGACTAAGGGAAAATTTTTACTTAAATGTATAAATTATCCAAATAATGCAAGCTCGGTAGCTTTTTACAGATAACAATTTATACGTATATATTTTTGAAATATGCTAATTTAGACTTTTTATGTAATGACTCGAATACTCGATGTCGAAGCAATTTTTTTAAACACATATTTTCTTATTAGTATGTATCATTCATCATAGGTACCTACTTATTTTATACATACAAAATGTGCCAATGTCACCCGGACTATCGTTATAGTTAAATATGATGATAAGAAAATGTGTTTTAAAAAAATTGACAATCGATTCATATCATTTGTGAAAAATTGGATAAGCAGTTCAGATGCTGGTTGAACAGAAATGGACTGCTAAAATCATTACCCTTCCATAGTCTTTGCCGTAGTTGGGTAAAAAATAATTGGTTGTCTGTAAAGTCGGTTTACCCCATATCTCTGGTTGACGGACGGTAGTTTGACGTGACAACGAAACAACCAATAATAATACACACCGTTTTAGCAAGAAAAGTGCTAAAACGAGTGTATATTATTTTTGGTATCATTTTACGTATATATCATCTGCTACGACACGACGACTTCAAAAAGACTATCACTAAAGGAAAGATAAGATAAAAGAAAAGAGGAAAAGAGGACCAGGAAGACAGAGGCATAGCTACATGAAACAGATAAAGGAGAAGGTGAACGTCGTGTCGTACAGCAAAGTAAAACAGCTGGCAGATGAGAGACAGCCGAATTCATACTCCACCGACAAGAGTATAGCTCTTAAATATAGATCGATTTATGTACAGAAAGAGATGTGCCAAGACAGAAAGAGTATTAAACACAGAACGGAATCTCCTGCAGTCCCTTGCAATATGCGTCCCCGTCCCCCGTCCCCGCACCACTCCCCGTCCGCCTTGTCTCAGGAGAGAGCGGGCGAACACACACGCATTGACGTGTGCACGGCGGCACAAGAACGGGGCGAGGTGCGGGTGCGGGGAACGGGGACGCATATTGCGCGTACCTTAGGAAATTCCGTTCTGTATGTGTATGGCTCTTATTGCCAAAGCCCTTCTGGCGCGTAGGCGACCAATACTGTGTAAATGAGTTTCTTTCGGCGTTTCTTCTCAGCAGTGGTCGTTGCGAAACGCTAGTATCGGTAGCTTTTGAACAAAAAAAACAATAATTTAAATATAAATAAACATTACACGTAATGTACACTATAATTATTGACGTGTAAAAGTACCTGCAAAGGCCTAATTACTGAATAAATATTAAATTTTGATTTTGTCTTTGGTATAGGTATAGGTATGTAAGTACTTACACATTAGTAGCGGAGAAAGGACATGTCCTACAATTGTAGGTCCTATGTTCAGTGGAATGGTCGCGGTACTCGTTTCCGCTCCCGAACTCGAACGGACAGCTGCCTGCCGGCTGAAACAACATCTATCTTACGGCCTGGTACTACGCTTGGTTTCGGTATGAAAGTTGGCAGACTTGGCAGTTGCTTACAATGGCGGCACTAAAAGGAACGAATAATTGGAATGGAAAAAAATAAACGCCAATAAATATTTAATTTTCTTTAATGATGAGACCAGAATTAACTGTAATAAATATAAATATTATAGATTCGAATTACCAATTTGAAGTTTACACGAGAATTATATGGTATTAAAGTAATTACATTATCATTATTTTTAAATTACACAATTTTAAATTCGTCTGAGAACAGTCTTAAAAGCCTTGCATTATTTAATTAAAAATTTTGCATTAACATTTCCCAATAGTTCTATAGTTCATTTGCTAAGTCAATTTAAAAAAGAAACTTATTCAAAAACCGCGTCTTTGTAAAAGCCGATGCCGCCTAATTGGAAGCGAGCCAACAGCATTCCATCCAATTGAACGAATAGACTTTACTAAGGTAGTTCTACCAATAAGTCTAAAGGCCATTTTAGTCGAAATGGATCTACCAGTACAAAACTGCTCGTAGACTACTGAGAATTTTATCCCAATAGACTTACCAGTAGTCCTTCCACACATATTTCCAGTTACTAATACTTGCCACTTTACTAACATAGTAGAATACTTTACAAGGCTTTAGTTTAACTAAGCACTTCACTATCAACTTGCTCTTTAACATTTATCTCTTTCTTCTTCTCCCTGTACCTCCTAGAACTCTTCTTCCACTGCTCTCTTCTCTTACTTTTCTCCTCTTCGCTCATGCTGCTTACAACCAAGTTCTTCTCAGCTTTCCTCCTGTGGTAAGACTTGAGATCCCTCTCTCTTTTCAGGGCCCGCTGTTCAGGCGTCATTTTGTCCAAAAACCTCCTCTTCCGAGCATTTTCAGATTGTCTAAAATCCGTGTAAGATTTACTTTTCACTTTTCTTTTTCTTTTGGATTTCGTGCTTTCAACTTGTGATAGCTAAAAATTAAAATAACTATTGGAAAAATAATTGATCTGAAGGTAAGTACTACCTATGTAACTATATTATTTTTTAAAAATAAAACTTAGGTTACAAAACCAATGTATTTTTACATTTTGGCGCGAAAGGGATTTTATATTTGTAAGGATTAATGTCTGTTAATTTTTTTCGCGATTTCAAGATTTGGTCGAATATTAAAAGTTGTTCATATTAATGAGTAAGTCCACCAACTTTAGGGTCAACAATTTAAAGTATACGTTGGAAAATTCAAGACATAAGAAGGTTCTAGGTTCTCCTTACTAGACTGTAAAGATCGCCAAAGTAAATGGAGCTCGCCACAATGCGAAAAAACCGGATCTAAATTTACCATGCCGCCCTCATGACAAAGATTTAAAAAAAACCTGTAGCGCAGTCATTTCAGGCACAGATATAGATGACGTAGATGCACCTACTCCGTGTGCCCGAACCCCGACCAAGTATCAAGGTCGGCCGGTAGCCGGTCGACTGCGAAAACTAAAAAATGTCTCGTTGCGTGATATTTAACTGCAATAGCCAAACATTGCAAGTATGATTTTCGCTTAGGGTGCGAGAGGTCCCGGGTTCAAATCCCCAACGAGCCCAAACCTTTTTGAAGTGAAAACTTCTTTAGCGGCGTTGTGCACTTTTTGTCATGTTTGTGTACGATAGCGCAATAAATAAATATTGTATTCTACCACATAAATTATAGTACTTTTATACTGATAATTAAAGCAATTCGTGCAAAATTATTCCCTAACCATTCCAAAATATCAAAAATGCACAACTATTATATAGTTAATATTCAAGTTTTTACTTCTGCCGGCATTCCCGTAATGCAACCCGTCGTTTTTTTTTTTGGACATTTCTTCCCAAATTTCTAATAAATGGCTAACCTTCTGACTTTACTATACGCGCGGCCGTTGCCGTCTCCGCTCGCCAAGGCTCGGAAACCGGTAAATTTTTCAAACCGGTTTTGATCATTTTTCCCGAACCGGAAAGGATATCGGTTAAGGGTTCGTTTACCAGTATTTCAACAGGATAATCAGATAACCGGTATTTTTTGCTAATTTCGGTAACTTTGAAGAAAAATAACTGGTTAAAATGAATTTAACAACATAAGTGAGCTACGCCATCTGTTGTTTTTGGGTACAAGCGAATGGTGGGTGCGGGGCAGCGGTTACGGCGTTACTGCGTGTGCGTAAGTTTAACCGGTTTCGTTTAGGTGTTATTACCGGTTAAAACTATACATAAAATACTCCTTCTTAAATTAAGCGGTTACCGAAAATATTTTGGTTAATTTTAAACTGATTCTTTGTTTAACCGGTTAACCAACTAACTAAATTTTAACGGTATTATGAACAATATTAACAGGTAAATTAAAACCGGTTCCGAGCCCTGCCGCTCGCCGCCCACCAGTCGCCCGGTAGCGAGCGGTGACATTAAAAATTTAAAATTATATCAATGAGTCGGCTGATATCTTTTGTTTTTATCATGAAACAATATACATAATGACAGAATATGTATATTTTATTTCGCTGAAAGAGTACTTTCTATGAATATTGCTTCGAGGTTCAAACTCACCCTGTAGAGTAGGTTGTATGACACTTACATGAGGGCATGCGGCGGCGTCTTCCCCGGCAGCTCTTCGGCAGCATTCGTCGCAATGGTATGCAGAGTGATGGTCGGACATCTCGTCTATCTCCACCTCAATTTTTGGTGTCAGCAACTGAAAAAGAAATGTGTGGCGTAATGCTAATACTGTGGTATTCTTCATCTGTTCGCGCGTTCGCGTTCCCGGTAACATCTTCAGCTATGCTGCTTCAGAGCCCGGGGTGCGCTTTCCCGCTTTTTATTTGTCAAATATAATATGCTTATCGCTTATATTTTTTGTATACTTATGAAAAGTAAAAAAAAAATAAACAAACTATCAAAACATCACGCGTCGCGCTCGCGAGAGTGCTATGGCCCCAGCGCTGGTAGGTACACTAACCAGCTGTGGCGCGGGCGGCCGGCATACAAAAACAGACTTTATGTTGCGTGGATAAGGTGGATAAGTCGAGTGGGGAAAGACATGTCACGCGACCGGTTGAGAATATTAGGTAATTCTGTACTACGGAATCTACGACGACGCGATGAAATTGATACTATTATAACTAATTTGTTTTTCGTGAGTTTTATGACGATAAGTTTTTTTATTTATAATTGCAGTATCTAACGCATGTTTAGATAGGTTTTCTTTAATATGAAAATTATGACTATTGATTGACGTTTTATTAGTCTCAAATTACTTTGTATCATGGGTATAGTGCATATTTAAAAGGATGCCAACGATTTCAAATCCACCATGTATAGGGACAAATCACACTGATTGAGCTAGCCCCAAAGTAAATTTTAAACTTTTACTATGGGATACTCAACGATACTTAATTTGATAAATGACCACTTTGGCAAATATGCGAAGAAAAGCTTCACTTTCTCACTTTAAACTCTCTCTGTAAACAGTCGTTCCTAAAATAGTTGGAAGGGTTATCTAGGGCTTACATCTCCGTTTCCTTTCATATCATTTATTTCAAATGGGGGCCCAGCACTGGACCCCGGAAAATTCATGTAGTCCCTTAGCAGGATAAAGACTAAAACAATAGTTTATAGAAAATATGTTTAATAAGACTTACGATTAGACGACTACATTAGATAGAGGAAAAAGCGGTAATATGGCCGCCCACTTTGTCACTGAGGCTTTTTTTAAAAAAATTAGGACTGAAACCTAAAAGATACATCATAGGGCCCCTTATTCGGTTGTATTTACATATGTTTCTATGGAATAAATTAAACTCGCACAGGATAGTTAAAACTATTATTTATTTTCGGGCAATTTTGGCACATCGAGATCAAGGCATAAGAAAATTTAAAAAATATTAGGTGCTGCTTTAAAGCGACATAAATATAAATTTAAAAATAAAATTTTACATACCTACATTTGAGATTTTCTGTCAAAACTTCACGCCCTACCTCCGATTTGTTAAAATTGTCCCGGGTTGGTTTTTTTAAAAGTTGGTAACCCTAACTTGATTGCGTTATTCGAACATACTAATATTGAAGGGCCAACATACCTTGCAAGGGTCACATTACCACCTTTTCCTCTACATTTCATACAATTACATGTCTTTAGCCCTAATGGGGCAGACAGAGCATTATAGCATGCAATACAAAGAAATTTAGATAGACATAAGGCACGATTGATACTCAACATAAACAATTATTGAAAAAAAAATAACCCGACTACGTGATACAACAGCAGTGCCTAGGATCCAACGGGAACACGCTCGGATGAGCGGGTGCGCGAGCGTTTATAAATTGTTTTTAACATTTATCATTCGTAATTAAATTTAAACATATCAGTTGCATATATTTTTTTGTAATTCTTTGACAAAATTCTGTATTGTAATACTCGATAGGTTTATAATTAAAAAAAATTAAAGACTACTTTATTTGGCGCCAAAAATCTGCTAATTTGTTGTTTTTTTTTTTAATTTTGATATAGGTACAGAATCTAACGTCACCTCTAGATCAGTGATTTTGGAAATCCTTGGGAGAGGCCTATGTCCAGCAGTGGACGTTATGCGGCTGAAATGATGATGACAACGACACCTCTCAATCCTGAGCCGTTTTGGCTGCAGGGGCGTGCCAAATAAATATACATCCAATCCATACATTCACTTGAAAAACATAACCCTCCTGACGCAATCGGGTAAAAAACGTATTACCGCTACTAATCACCGCACTTAATACACATATCCACGTTGTGCGACTTACAAATAGGTCTCTGACAGCGCGCGCAGCGCTGGCGACACAAGTTGCGAGCCCTGCGCAGGCACAGGTAGCAGTGCGCCCGCCCCTGCGCCGCGTTGCGGGCCACGGGGATGCAGCCGCGCCCCGCCCCGAGAATATCTTGTATGGACATTCTGACGTCCCACCGTAAACTGGCCACCCCCGCTCGCTGGCGCAGCCAGGGCAACATCAGCTGGTCGGCCAACTTTAGAACGAAATCTCGACGCATAGCTTTACAATTTTTCTTTTTGGATGTGAATGTTGAGATAACGTAAGCGTTAAACGCGGCTAAGTCTAACATATGATAGAACATACGAGTCGACCATCTTTTCGTGTTCCGCTGAGTACTGAAACTGGAACACATGTAGTCGACGGACTCCACCACCCCTTTGGTCAGCTCGTAGTAGCGGGCGATGTTCGGCGTCCCGGTCTGCCGGTTCACGATCGGGGTATTGGCGATATTGTGAACCGTTGACAAGTAAAAAGCCACTTTGCGCGGCTTAGGCTTATAGGAGAGTAACACTTTCTTGCCATCGTAGCAGAATATCGACGTGCCTTTGCGGCGGCTTTTACAATTTTTCATTTTTTGAGGGATTGCGCGCTTGGTGCTTCTCAAAGTTCCCACTAAAAATAAATTGTAAGGGGGTTTTAACAGCTCATCGACTAAGGAAACGCTCATAAACCAGTTCTTCGCTGTCACATTCCGTCCGGTGCCGTGGAGGGGAGACGTTACCTTTTTGAGGAAAAACTTAGGTTCATTTTGAGTATTTCCTTTCCCTAGGTACGGGATAGCATTTATAATATATTTGGAGTCGACGTCAGCGGCCAAAAACAGTTTAATCCCTGATCTAAGCGGTGTGTTTTGGCGGTGAACTTTGAACGGGCATTTTCCAGCGAACGGTACTAACTGTTGATCCACGGTGACATTGGAGCCCGGGGTGTACCACTTTTGAAAATTATCCACCATTTCTTGCCAAAGTTTGCTCATCGGAGCAAATTTATCTAATTTTTTTTCTTTCTTATTGTCTCCGAATCGCAGACATCTGAGAAGAACGTTAAACCTGTTTGAAGATGTACAAGCCTTGTAAACTGTGCCGCAGCGCTGGGTGTCGAACAGGAAGCTGTTTGGAAGAAGGTTGCTCTTTGTGACAGCTGTATTTAAAAAAAGCCCGATATATGCCTTGATTTCATTCTCGTCCGTCAGTGCTGCCATAGAGTTATAGGTCTTATATTTCTTCTGTTCGATAGCCATTTTAGCATTAGTGAATTTGACCACCTCCTGAATCATACTATCAGTTATAAACAGTGAGAACAGATCTGCAGGTTGGTCTAAATCTTTGGCCTTGCCAACTGGACCTGCGGTGATTTTTTGCTCCACAGTTGGTTTAACAGTCTCAGTTGGTTTTAAAGGTTTAGTGAACCATTTATGACCATTTTTTCCGTATAGATATTGAGAAGTTGGCTTGAGTATACGTGGATTCTCGTACCACTTTGGAGAATAGAATTCAACATATTTGTCTGGGTAGTAAACGGTCTTCTGTCCCTTGTTTGGTTGTTCATCATCATATTCATCATCATCACTGATGTCTGACTCGCTGTTGCTGTTGTAGTGTAACTCAATCTCCAAATGATCCTCAGTTTCAGAGTTGGAGTCGTCACAATCTTCCTGTCCATCCTCTCCGAGATAAACAACTGCTTCCGCTCCAAACCATTGAGGAATATCATCCTCTTCGCTTAGACCCTGAAACAAAATTCAGTATCATCAGGAAGAGTCATATAATAAAACACAAATACTTGTTTAATCTATGCCTTAAGGTCAAAATTTTATTTTATACTGAGACCACGGACAAACAAATACAAACTGACAACCCTATACAAAAAAGCGTACTCTGCTAGAAAGCCAAAATCCTGTATTATTTCTAGATGTCGCTACTATCTCGCCCGCTATCTATACAAAGGATGTTGGGTACCTAGGCTGACGGTATCCACGAAAAATCACAGATGGCGCTTGTTTGTTCGTAGAAAATGAACGCTTATACCGCCATCTTCCCAAAATTAAGCGGCACCACTACGAAACTACCTTCTTTGAAACTAGTAGCTCCATCTACTTACAACATTTAAACTAAAAATCGGATTATGCTTCCAACAACTGACAACCTTCATACTTTCGACTGGGTAGGACTGAAAAATATTGACACTTATCGAGAGGGCGCCACCGTACATTTTAACGTTTGTGTCTCCTCTACACGTCAACAGATGCGTCGGCGGCCATCATCTGCGGATGCGTCCGCCGCCGACGTGTAGAGAATGATTTGTGCGTCTGTGGTAGGTATTTTACGTCGCCAGATACGTCCACCTCGAATCCGGGTTTTGGCGCGAACGTTCGGCGTTGTGTCCACACGTCTGCCGATGCATCAGTTTGATCGTAGTTCATCCACCACCTTCTTCTTCGCCATTTCTTTTTAAATAACTCTACTGCGATGCACACCCAAGTAGTAGTTATAAGTATTAAATAAACAAATAGCAGCGGCAACGTACGAGTGCGAGTGCGTCGCGTCTGTCGAGAATGATTATAGACTGATCGATCTGCAGACGTGTGGACAGCTCGTGGGAATTCATCTGCGGGTGCATCTGTCAGCGTCCGCGGACGCATCTGTTATGCGGGCTCCAGACTCCTGTGTGATTCGCGGCGTGAATTCACTTCGTAATTTTACCGCGAAGTCGGCGCGAAAAACATGGCCCTCCACACTCGCTATCGTTCACAGTTTAGTTCGCACGCTCGTCGAGAATGGACGCTGAATGCACTGCTATCGCCGTGACGCTGTGCGCTTTGGCCTTAGATCATTTAATACAGGATAAGCCTTACCTGCGAGTTCCCCTCTGCCAAAGTATAAGATCGCATGCTCTAATACGTTCATAAAAACTAGTTGCGTAATCGATTATGATCATTATGTGCATCGGTAAAGTATCGAAAGGACGTCTACAAGTGCTCGATTAAAAATGCCAAATTGTGCAGTTAACGCATGTAAAAAGAGGTCAAATACTTCTAATCTTAGTAAAGATGGAATAACCTTTAATTTGTAAGTATTTTTTTATTTTATTAACATTGATTTCTATTTAAATGTAATTACTTAAAAATCGATATAATATCTTTCAGTTTAGATTACGGCAAAAATAATCGAGTCAAGTTTGCAACTGCTTTCCTGCCATCCTGCCATGAGTGACGAGACATCGCATTATTATCGATGTCGATAAAAATTACATTTCCTTGATATAGTTTTATTTGTGATATAATTTTAATATCGAAATACATTAATTATTTTTCAAAGCTTTTATTTAGTTTTACCTGTCCCGTTGTCTGTCTGTCTGTGATCAAATCTTGCAAGTTTTGACCCACTTCCTGGTTTCCGATTGAGCTGAAATTTTGCACGCATACGTATGTCGCGTGACAATGCAATATTATGACAACATGGATCTGATCTGATGATGGAGCTGGAAGGTGGCCATAGGAACTCCATGATTAAACGACATAACCCCATTAAGTTTGGGCTCGTAATATTCATCTTGACGAGTATTTTGTCTTTAGATGGTATCCAGGGTCTGATTATAGAGCTAAAAGGTGGCCATTGGAACTCCGTGATTAAACGACATAAGCCCATCGAGTTTGGGCTCGTATGATTCATCTTGACGGGTTTTTTGTCTTTAGATGGTATCCAGGGTCTGATGATGGAGCTGGAAGGTGGCCATAGGAACTCTGTGATTAAACGACATAACCCCATAATCTATATATGTATTTATTATAAAATATACAATCGTTGAGTTAGTATCCCATAATACAAGTTTTTTAGTTTTCTGTTTCGGCTATTTCTTCTTCACTTCGCAAGTTCTTTGGCATCCTTGGGTATATAACTTTATTATATTTGGAGAAGAAACAGAGGAGAAGCAGCACAGCTACGAATTCAACCGGGAACGCGCTTAGATGATGATAAAATATATATTGTCGAGTTAGTATCCCATAATACAAGTTTTCTGTTTCGGCTATTTCTTCTCCACTTCGCAAGGTCTTTGGCCTACTTGGGTAACCATATTATATTTGAAGAATAAAAAGCGGGGAAGCGTCACAGCTAAGGATGCAACCGAGAACGCGCTTAGATGAAGAAGATGATAAAATATATATTGTTGAGTTAGTGTCCCATAATACAAGTTTAAATACTCAAAAACTTGTATTATATTGTAGTATCCTTGAAGCGCCACGTAGGCAGTTTAAATAATAAAACTTGTTAAACTAATTAACAAGTTTTATAGTATTCGTGAAGCGCCACGTGGGCAGTATAAATAATAAAACTTGTAAAACTAAATAGATACTAAACAAGTTCTATTATTTAAACTGCTCACGTGGTGCCTCACGTGACGTATTAACTTCTATCCCGAATTTCCGACATAATTATATGAAAACATTCCAGAGTTAAAACGAACGTATTTTTTTTTCCGAAATATTGATGTCGATATTTTTTTTTTGTTGTTCAATCCTTTTGCACTTGGGTGTATTATTACGTGTACATACACATTTGTTTTAGTGTGAGTCTTGCTAGTGTGCAGAAAATAAACTAGTGTGTCAATTTTACGTAAGTGTGCGTTTATAACGACACAAATTATTTTTGTGACTGTGTGTGTTTTTTAGATGTAGTAGTACCCTTCCCCCGCACCAAAAACGGCAGAAAGTTTTGTAAGATTTGTCTGCGTAACTTATCCTGTATTAAATGATCTAAGGCTTTGGCTAACGCGTTACTGTTTTCACACGCGAGTGTGGATGCGTTCGCGTTCACGGGAATTTCACGCCCCGCGAACCCTTTGACGCGGGCGTAAATACCGACACTGAACGGGGAACAAGGCGCGAACGGGCGCGAAAGTCATCCTCATTCGCGATTCACGGCGTTCGCGGGTGTTCGCGGCGCGAATGTGGAGCGGGCTTTAGAGGTAGAGGAGGCTTAGAAATATCATGCGTACAGTCTGTCAATCAAATACCTGTGTCACCGCGCCCGCCGCGCACTCGAGGTGGTACAGGTATCATATCATGCGTCTGTACATAGATACAACTATTTATTTACCCATTCTCTCGGTTTATTATGAACTAAATTGTAAAAGTACTACATTGTTACGACTAGCGGATACGAAGATGGGCTTTTAATAGTGATATTAATGTAAACTAAAGCATGAATTCTTAAATAATTTCATTATAGAAATAGCATAATACTTACAGGGTAAATTGTTACAAACACCACACTTTTTCGACGACGAATCCGAATAAGTCACAGAAGAGCAAGAAAAAATTTTGTAGGTATATTACGAAATGTATGATAGACATCAGTAGAAGCAGGCCTGTGTCACTCCCCGTTTAGGTATCGAAAATGTACCTACATTATTACTATGCGCGAGGCGGCCCCTCCGGGTGGTAAATTCAGTTATACGAATCGTTTGTCCAGAGTAATAAGAATGAAATTGGCTTGCTATGGATGTCTAGGTATCTATACGAAAAGGTGCTGAGTTCTGACGTGAGCTAAATTAAACCATATCGCTAGCCACATTAAGTAGATATTTCTTTGAATTTCTTCGCTGAGTAAGACTTCTGTACGTTGGTATTATTTATTCTGTGGTAGAAGTCGAAGGCGAATAATAACAATGCACTATAAATAAAGAAGTGGAAGATGGGAAAACCTTTTGCCCAGCAGTGGGATAGTTAAGTTCTAGTAGAAGTGAAAAAAAATGCAACTTTGTTTACAATTTTGGTTTTATTTTAGTTATTACTACAGATTCATAACTTCATAATAGAAACATAATACTATAAAATCTGTCGTTACCCGACTGCATGTTAATGTATGTATTTATATAACACGCTTATATAGAACGCTCTAAAGCCCAAACGGCTGAATAGATTAAAGCTTGTAAGGTGTCGTTAGATTCGTCTTACTTAACTCTACGAGTGACACTGAGTCCGAGTGTATAAAAAAATATTAAGCCATCGGGTTTTTTTTAAATTGTTTATAAGCAGATGTAGACAATATCTTTTCTAATTTGAACAACTTGTATGTATGTTACCTCAGAACTCTGTCATTAATAAACAAATTCGTACAAAAATATTTTCTTATTTGAACAATGGATACGTTTGTTACCTCAGAATTCTGTTATTTATAAATAAATTAGGACTAATATATTTTTGTCTTATTTGAACAATGTGTGTGTTAATTACCTCAGAACTCTGTCATTTATAAACCAATCTGTATTTATTTTTGTAATAATGTTCCTTTTTTATTATTACATTAATATAATAGAAATATTTTCTTTTTTAATACATTCATTAAAAAAATTTAAAACACATAACACACATCATGCTTTCACTGCTCTGACAAAATACCTTTCAATATCACTATCCCACAGCGAGTACATTTTGTGTTAAACTTGATAAACATCCCGCTGAATTCGAAATCGCAATAAGATTAGATCTCGCTGTTAGATTTAAAGAAAAGCTGCAGATACTAGCGTTTCGGAACGACCACTGCAAGAGGCGCACCTTACCCATTTAATGAACTACGATATATACAGGCTGATTTTTATCTACATGCTAAATTTTTGGAGCAAGTTCAGTCCATGATACTGAACTACTTTCTATAATAAAACCGGCCAAGCGCGAGTTAAACTCGCGTGGATAGGGTTCCGTACAATTAATTGAATTCTTATAGGTTTTCCTGTAATCTACAAGCAATATTTCGTATTTTTTTCAATATTTTAGGCTCAGTAGTTTCGGAGATCAGGGGTGGATTGGTCAATTTTTGTCTTCTTTCATGAATAAAATCAAAACTATTTATTTTATAATTATAACAAAAATATATTTGAGATCCTCATAACGAGCCCTTTTATTTGATACTAGCAGTCCACCCCGGCTTCGCCCGTGGTACACACATAGCCTATGTCACTCGGGGATAGTGTAGCTTTCCAACGGTGAAAGAATTTTTAAATCGGCCCAGTACTTTTTGAGCCTATTCATTACAAACATACAAACATACAAAAATAGGTACAAATCTTTCCTCTTTATAATATTAGTATAGAAGTATAGATATGAAACAGTAAGGTTTGCAAGTCTTTTTTTTTTTATTTCCTAATTTAGCACCCGAAAAATACCCTTATTTAAAAAAAATATTTACTTTGCACATATGTGTTTGGGTCATAGGATTACACCATCCTACCAAATTTCACCTGATTCGGTCCAGTAGATTCGGAGCAAATTGGCTGTGACAGACGGACGGACAGACAGATGCGGGATCCTAAAAAAAGTTATTAAAAATCAATAAAAAAATGTTGTCCTTCCATACAAAATTTTGGCTGAGCGTTGATTCGTATGGGAGGTCGAAAAATTTTTATCGATTTTTAATAACTTTTTTTATAGAAAGTTGTTTAGTATTATGGACTGAACTTGCTCCAAAAATTTTGCAGGTGGATAAAAAGTCAGCCTGTATATAATATAACTAGCAGTCCACTCCGGCTTCGCCCGTGGTACACACATAGCCTATGTCCCTCGGGGATAGTGTAGCTTTCCAACGGTGAAAGATTTTTTTAAATCGGCGCAGTACTTTTTGAGCCTATTCATTACAAACATACAAACATACAAAAATAGGTACAAATCTTTCCTCTTTATAATATTAGTATAGAAGTATAGATATAGATAATATTTGCATAGACGACGTCGCCATACAGTAAATAAAATAAATATAAGGCTAATACGTGGAAAGAGATGAGAGAATACATTGCAAGCAAGGCCATAATTAAAATAAATGGGCAAGTGCTAGTCGGACTCGTATATAAAGGGTTCCGTACCTCCGTAAAATGTTTAAAACGCTGAAGAAACACGTTTCTAGTATGACGACCCCCTTTAATTTTTAACTTTATCTTATTTTTAGTATTTGTTGTTATTGTGGTCATAGTAATACATAATCGGTTAAAATTTCAAGTATCTAGTTAATGCCATTATAAAGATCGAGTTAAAAACGCTGAAAAAAAAGAACGTTTCTTGTATTATTAATTTGACTACCTACATAAAATTTTGCATGCCTTAGTTTATTAAATTAATGCATACGGGAATTAACGCGAAACGTACCTTTTATTTATTTATTTTGCTGACGTTTCATTCGGGTTTCACCGAACGTGGTCCCAGCTTGCCTTAGTTTAGGTTGGATACATGATACTGTCGCGAACGAGATAGAATCTTCCTGAACAATATTCGCGAACGAATATTGCGATAGAATGGTGCAAGCCAAATTGGCCCATATGTCTTGTGTCATAAAGTCTAGAGTTGCTTAACCATGTTACACTCACATACATACCCGGCGCCTGGATGCTTCGAAACACATTCGTCGACTATGTAGAATATTCGAGATTAATGTGGACCTATTCGATGGCGCATATAAATAGGGAACGTTGGGTGCGCCACGGCAGTTCAATACGAGCTATCAAAGCGATCACTTCGAAGCGAAGGAAACCTACATTAGTGCGACAAGTGGAAGTACCTGCGACTACCTTGGCGAGATACCTGGACCTCAGCTGCTGGGCTGCTGAGGCTCAAGAGGGCGTGGCTCAGGCCACGCCTACTGAACCTCAAGCCACGCCCACTGACCCTGAGGCCACGCCCACCGATCATCAGGCCCCGCCCACCGGACGTCAAGCCACGCCCACCGGACCTCAGGCCACGCCCACCAACCATCAAGCCCCTCCCACCGGATGCCAAGCTTCTCCCATCGACCCTCAGGCCACGCCCACCGAACCGCAAGCCACGCCGACTGGCCCCGCCTACCTTGGCCAGACCACACCCACTGGCCACGCCTACCAAAGAGTGCCGCGTGCATTAGAGACATCAATGGATTTGAACACCTTAATGCGGATGTTGCAACGCATAGATGAAAAACAAGATGCACGATTCCAAAGTATAGAAGAGGCCCAAAATTTACGATTTGCACGCTTGAGTAAGGACCAGCAAATAATTTTGAGCAATGTCAGCAAGCTCAACAAGGCAATGGACCATATCCGTGAGGACGTTGATTTATTAAAGAATCGAATGACCGATTTGGAGATTCGGGTAACCGATCTGGAGAATAGGGTTGAAAAACGAATGGCAAGTTTGGAAAGAAAAGTTCTGCAGCTTGAGACTATGGAAGCGAAAACCATTCCAAGTACATCCGGAGGTCAAGTTCAGGGACTAAAAGTCAAAGTGCCACCTTATGATGGTACAACATCGTGGGTTGTGTACAAAAAGCAATTCCAAATTGTGGCTGCTGCTAATGGGTGGACGAATGAACAAAGGCTGGCCGCTCTCACCGTTGCCTTGAAGGGTTCAGCTCTGTCGGTACTGGAGGTACTGCCAGGCTCAGGCAGCACCTTTGAAGAATTGATAGAGGCACTTGAAACTAGGTACGGGGAACGGCACTTGGAATACGTGTTCCGAGCCCAGCTGCGTGACAGAATTCAGCGTTCAGGGGAAGGACTACAACAATGGGCATTGGAAATTGAGAGGCTCGTACGTAAAGCCTTTTCTTCTGCTGACTCTAGAACGGTGGACACGAACATTTTACAAACCTTCGTGGATGGTATTAGGGATACGGAGGTAAGAGCTGCAGTGAAGCTTCGCCATCATGCCTCTCTTAAAGATGCCCTGGCACACGCTCTGGAAGTCGAAGCTGTTAGGCAAGACGTTCGAGTACACAAATTGCGGGAAGTCACAGAAGAAGTAAAGGCAATTAAGAACCCGCAAAAGAAGACCGTGCCCGAAAGATTGTAAGCATTGTGCTAAACAAGAGACAAATGAGCTTACGGTTAAGATCACAAGGACGATCCCTACAGGACAATGGGACGATGAGAACTTCAGAGAAGCTCAAGAGGATGATGAAGATATAAGGCTCATTATCGCATGGAAAGAACGTGGTGCAGATAAGCCGAGATGGGCAGAGGTTGCGCCTACGAGTCCCATCACTAAAGCTTATTGGGCTCAATGGGACAGTTTCATCCTGCAGAATGGAATACTTTACCGTAAATGGGAAAAACCGAACGACAGAGAGTTTCATCTACAGGTTGTTGTTCCCAGGGATAAGGTGAAAGACGTTCTCCGTGAAATACATGATGGTGTAACAGGTGGACATCTTGGCGTCAAGAGAACGTTAACAAAAATTCGAGAACGGTTTTACTGGTTGAATTGTCGGGAAGATGTGCAGGATTGGTGCCGCAAATGTACAACTTGCGCAGCCGTGAAAGGCCCATCAACAAGAACTCGCGGTGGTCTACAACTTTACAATGTTGGTGCGCCCTGGGAGAAACAGCCCAGTTGACGTTGCCGGACCGTTCCCTGTAACTGAATCAGGAAATAAGTACTTCATGGTCGTCATGGACTATTTCAGCAAGTGGCCAGAAGTATTTGCTATACCTAACCAAGAAGCTACAACAGTAGCCTCCAAGTTGGTTGAAGAAGTAATCTGTCGGTTCGGTGTGCCACTAGAAATACACTCAGATCAGGGAAGGAACTTCGAATCGCAAATTTTTCAGGAAGTTTGCAAACTCTTGGGAATGCATAAAACTAGGACCACCCCATATCACCCTCAGTCTGATGGCATGGTGGAGAGATTTAACCAGACGCTGGAGAGACATTTAGCGAAACTGGTTGACAAACATCAGAAAGACTGGGACAAGTACATACCGCTTTTCTTCCTGGCTTATAGGACATCGGAACACGAAAGCACGAAGCTAACCCCAGCTCAGGTGAATTTCGGTAGAGAACTTAGATTACCTGTAGATCTACTGACAGGAAGGCCACCAGAAGATCCACATACTGTGCCAGACTACGTATCTGATCTTCGAAAGCGAATGAGTGACGTGTACGATTTGGTTCGCGAAAACGGGTTGCAGGCAAGCGAAAACATGAAAACTAGATATGACCGAAGAGCGAACACAAGTGGCTTTGAAGAAGGAGCATTAGTTTGGCTGCATAACCCGATTCGCCGGAAAGGAAAGTCACCGAAATTACAAACAAGATGGGAAGGTCCATATAAGATCATCACGCGAATGAACGACGTGACCTATCGGATCCAACGTCAACCAAGAGGAGCACTTAAAGTGGTGCACATAGACCGTCTGGCACGTTACCATGGCAGCAATAGTGACGCTCGGGACGAGCGCCTCTAAGAAGGGGGCAGTGTCGCGAACGAGATAGAATCTTCCTGAACAATATTCGCGAACGAATATTGCGATAGAATGGTGCAAGCCAAATTGGCCCATATGTCTTGTGTCATAAAGTCTAGAGTTGCTTAACCATGTTACACTCACATACATACCCGGCGCGGCGCCTGGATGCTTCGAAACACATTCGTCGACTATGTAGAATATTCGAGATTAATGTGGACCTATTCGATGGCGCATATAAATAGGGAACGTTGGGTGCGCCACGGCAGTTCAATACGAGCTATCAAAGCGATCACTTCGAAGCGAAGGAAACCTACATTAGTGCGACAAGTGGAAGTACCTGCGACTACCTTGGCGAGATACCTGGACCTCAGCTGCTACGCGACTTGGATCTTGGACGTTTGGAAGACCATCTTCACGTGTCAACTTAGGGTTCCGTAGTGAATAAATCCCTCATACGAAGTTTGGCGTTTTTCTCCAAATTCGAACCCCAGTTTCGTAACAATACTAATTATGCAATTCACATCTTATGTACTGTATTTGAGCAAATAAATTATTCTTATTCTTATGACGAACCCCTTAACTTTTAACTTTATCTTATTTTTAGTATTTGTTGTTATAGCGGCCATAGTAATACATAATCGGTGAAAATTTCAAGTGCCTAGCCGGTTCAAGATAGAGCCCTGTGACAGACGGACAGACAGCGGAGTCTCAGTAATAAAAAAAATGTCAAATTGTTAATTCAGTATGTACTAATTGTACCCAAATTATGACACTTGTGAGTACTTGTGAACATAAACGACTTACTGTTTTCAGTCTATGATACAAAGTCAATTTTTTTTATTCAATGTAGGATAAATTTTATCTCTTACTAGCTGTGCCCGCGACTTCGTTCGCGTGGTTGTCGGAACGTAATGTTATATAGCCTAAAGCCTTCCTCTATAAATGGACTACCCAACAAAAAAAGAATTTTTCAAATCGGACCATTGGTTCCTGAGATTAGCGCGTTTAAACAAACAAACAAACAAACAAACAAACAAACTCTTCCGCTTTATAATATTAGTATAGATTAGTATAGATAGAAGGTCATTGTTTAGGGTTCCGTACCCGAAAGGTGCAAACGGGACCCTATTATCCGTTATCTGTCCGTCTGTCTGTCTGTCCGTCTGTCACAGGGCTCTATCTCTTGAACCGTAATAGCTAGACACTTGAAATTTTCACCGATTATATAATACTATGGCCGCGCTATAGTAACAAATATTGAAAATTAAAATAATTAAAAATTAAAGGGGGTCGCCATACAATAAGCGTTTTTTTTAGCGTTTTTAACTAGATCTTTATAATGGCATTAACGAGATACTTGAAATTTTCACAGATTATGTATTACTATGGCCGCTATAACAACAAATACTAAAAATAAATGATTCGGTCCAGTAGATTCGGAGCAAATTGGCTGTGACAGACGGACGGACAGACAGATGCGGGATCCTAAAAAAGGTATTAAAAATCAAAAAAAAACTGTTGTCCTCCCATACAAAATTTTGGCTGAGCGTTGATTCGTATGGGAGGTCGAAAAATTTTTATCGATTTTTAATAACTTTTTTTATAAAAAGTTGTTCAGTATTATGGACTGAACTTGCTCCAAAAATTTTGCAGGTGGATAAAAAGTCAGCCTGTATATAATATAATAATATTTGCATAGACGACGTCGCCATACAGTAAATAAAATAAATACAAAGTCAATTTTTTTTATTCAATGTAGGATAAATTTTATCTCTTACTAGCTGTGCCCGCGACTTCGTTCGCGTGGTTGTCGGAACGTAATGTTATATAGCCTAAAGCCTTCCTCTATAAATGGACTACCCAACAAAAAAAGAATTTTTTAAATCGGACCATTGGTTCCTGAGATTAGCGCGTTTAAACAAACAAACAAACAAACTCTTCCGCTTTAAAAAAAAAGATAAAAAATTAAAGGGGTCGTCATACAAAACACGTGTTTTTTTAGCGTTTTAAAACATTGTACGGAGGTACGGAACCCTTCATGTACGAGTCTGACTCGCACTTGCCCGTTTATTTAAATATTATTTTTGTGCAAAAGCTATACGGGGCAATTAAATTATTTATAGATAAAATGAAATATCAAATTAATAATTATCTACATGTAGGTAGATAATTATTAATTTGATGTTTCATGGTAGGATTTAAAACATTGAGGTATACAGAGCGGGACCTTGCATACCTCACAACAATAAATGGTCTTGGAATTAGGTTTTCCAGCTCGTAACACAACGCACCGTTTTCTCAAGTTATTGCCCCTCGTCGGTTCATTGGTAGACTCATGTAGCGCCGGCCAATGAACACCAGCGGGGACGGGCAGTTCATGCGCAGATCTTCTATTAGATGCCGCGTACCTACGGCTTAGAGGGCAACGGTTTAGGTGTTTGGTGAGAATCTGATCTACGAGCTGGCAGCGGAAAGCCAAATGATCGTATTTTTACCAGTGCTCGACTGTAGAAGGGTCCTAGAATTTAATATTGATACGTTCAACAGTCGCTTGAAGAGCTTCATGTACCACTTCGTACGTTTCCGCTCTAATAAGTAAGGCTCCAGCATTTGATCTTTTAGATCAACCCCCCCCCCCCCCCCCCCCATGAATTTGTTGTAGTCCAGCACCACTTGTGGTTTAAAAGGTACTGGACGAACTGGCTGTATGGATGATACTCTAGGCAAGGCAGTAGATGAACCATGACAAGTAGATATCATAGTTATTCTTTTCTTGTCTTGCCATGCTAGTAAGGCGACATCGCCGGCATGTCTGGCTACAATTTCACCCCGTTTAAGCGGAGCCATACTTATTAAATCGGGAACATCACGACAAGAAGACCGCAAAGTACGCACGCAGTCCGTTCCATTAATTTTTAAAAACCTGGCTAAAACCAGCTAATTATACCAGTCGTCCATGAAAACCTTGTATCCTTTATTTAAAAGTGGTCCCATTAGCTTTTTTACGATTGACGTGCTCTTAAGAGTGTCGGGTGACGTTTCTAGGTCTGCTGGCTGCTTTCGTGTATAGACTAGGAAAGACCACATGTAGCCCGTGGCACTCTCGCAAAGTTCAAACGTTTTTATGCCAAATTTGGACGCTTTGGTCCTTATGTACTGTTTGATATCTAAGCGTCCCTTCCATAGCGTCAAACTCTCATCTATTGAAATTTCCTTATTCAATATTATATTCCGATTGAAATTTTTCATTTAAATGGGTAAGAATAGGCCTCAAACGGTGCAACCTGTCCAAGCATCTTGCAGCATTAGTGCTTGATGGATTCCTGTCATTGTTGCCCGGGGCGGAATCGATAAAATGGATAGCTCTAACAAGGTTTTCATACCTTTTCCTTGTGAATATACGCCGAAATATCTCTGTTTTTAAAAGGGGATCCAGTGAGAAGCAGTTGGTGTGTGTAGGCATTTTGATGATGCCCAGCATCATCCAAAATGCGAATAGGCATAAAATTTCGTCCGCGTTGGTGGGAAACCCACCCGATGCAATTTTTGAAGCATATTGATTCGTTTCTGTTACAATTAGGCCTAAGATGCCATCATCCCAATAAGAGCGGAAGGCATCATAAGCCGAATTGTGACTACGAACCGAACCAATACGCTCCGGAATAAATTTTTCCTCTTTACCATTGAAGGACGCTATGGGATACCATTCAAAATCATTACTAACATCAGTCGAGTCAAAAAATTCCTCTTCGTCTACACTCTCGCTTACATTCCTTGTTTCAGTTTCAGACCTGTTTCTTTCATCCAGTCTCCTTTCGCGGCCACTCACGACATCCGTCACCAAACATACCAATTCCGGCGAGACGTCCTCGCCAGTTAACCACACTTCAGTAAGTGGGTTCCCCACGACCCACTGCAGTGCTCCGCGCCCACGCGCACGTCCACCCCGGTCTCTGATACCCCGCACACCTCTTCTTCCACCCCTTCGGCCACTCCTTCCTCTCTCATTCGATACACCTCCATTCTCATCATTCATACTACCATCAGCCCCAGGGGGCGCAAACAAGCCATGATCATCGGGATCCCAAAATTCCCTATCGCTGACTCCTCTGCCTAGCGGCATGCCGTCCTCGTCGAAAATCCGTACGACAACACCCAACGGTATTCTAAAATAAAATTGTTATAATTAGCAAGACAGTTGCTTTAATATTAGACAAAAGACAAATATTTTCCTAAACATGTGATACCATACAAGATAATATGTCTAAAGTCCTTATTATTGTACAGATATCCTAACTGCCGGGCCGGAATTTGCACCTTTCCAGATAAATGTATATGTATAGTAGTAGTATTTCAGAATTAATAGTGCACAGATACATTTATGCACTTAATAAATTTAAAAGTATAAATCTTACGATTCAGACGGCTGCTGTCGCCTAATTGGCGAGCGAGACCTCTCTCGCCTTGGTGACGTCATGGCCAAGTCGGGAGTAGGTGACACTGGTCGGTCATTTTCATTCTTAAACATACGTAAATTCACCTTAAGAAGGCCTTCGCAGGCTCTTTTATGAGTTTAGAATAAGTACATCACGTACAGTATTTATTTATATTTCAATTTATGAGTACTAAAAGAAATTTTAAATTTATCGGTTTGCATTGAAACATTCCGTTAAGGCACAGAATACGTACTAGTACTCACGTACAGAAGTCTTGCTCAGCAAAGAAATTCAAAGAAATATCTACTCAAGTGTGGTTTAATTTAGCTCACGTCAAAACTCAGCACCTTTTCGTTTAGATACCTAGAAATCCATCACATGTCAATTTCATTCTTATTACTCTGGAGAAACGATTCGTATAACTGTATTTACCACTCGGAGTGGTCACCGCGCGCATAGTAATAATGTAGGTATGTTCGATACCTAGGTAAACGGGGAGTGACACAAGCCTGGTTAAGGGTACATGAATTTTTCGGGGTCTAGTGCTGCCCCCATTTAAAAAAAAATATTTGAAAGAAAACGGAGATATCATTTAAATTTTTGTCTTTGTGAAGCCCTAGATAACCCTTCAAACTATATTATGAACTACTGTTTACAGTTTAAAGTGAGAATGTTAAGCTTTTCTTGGCTTTTTTTGTCAAAAGTAGCCGTTTTTCGCAAAAATGCTTCCGAAAGCTTCTTTAGCCCAACGCTATACAAGTGTTGACTAAAAAAAAACCGGCCAAGTGCGAGTCAGACTCGCGCACCGAGGGTTCCGTACAAACCTGCAAGGTTTAGTATTTGGTATGAATTTCAATTTAATACCTCTACGCGTTTATGAGGAAATGGGTAGTAAGTTTAAAATTATTAAAAAAAAATATATTATGTGATGTAACTAAAAATTTATGGTTTTCGTAATTTTTCCTTTATCTATGCTATAAGACGTTGCTTCGTACCAAATTTCAAGATTCTGAGTTCACTGGAAGCACCCTGTAGGTTTTGATTCCCTTGCAAGTGTCGAAAATTTGCGGCATAAACGGCTGTATCTTTTGATTGCGTTGGCTTAGAAGTTTGATTTTTTCACAGCTTAAAGGGACAGTAGACCTGAGTAATTGATATAAATTTCAGCTTCATACCTCCACGCGTTCCTGAGAAAAAGGGTCTTGACAGACGGACGGACGGACGGACAGACGGACAACAAAGTGATCCTATAAGGGTTCCGTTTTTTCCTTTTGAGGTACGGAACCCTAAAAAGCATTCGGAAACACGCCTTTTTTTCATATTTCGATATGTGTTCCTTGGGGAAAGTTGTTCAGTATCATGGACTGAATACTCCGTTAAAATAGTTTAAGTATATTTTATTTGACCCTGTATGATCTGTGTAATGACACAGTCCCCATCCCCATGACATGTCCCCATCAAACACGATGTACGGTGTCGTCCGCCAGATCGAATTAACTTGCAGTAAACTGACTAAACTTGCAGTAAACTGATTAAACTTGCAGTAAACTGACTAAACTTGCAGTATAAATTCATGCAAAATACGCGTGAAAAAGTATCAGTGAACCTTGACGTCGGGATGAGTTCAAACAATTCCGGATGCCTTTTGAACTCTTCTTATCGTCATAACTCATTCCTGGTAGCTTCCATCCACAGCTGTGTCGTGCCGCTGAGAATTGCTATACACATACGCAGCCGGCATTAATAAATAGGCACAGCCAGGCAGTAAGTAAAATCGAATATATGTAGATAGATAGATAGATAATACGTTTATTCACGAAAACTGCATCACATACACAGATATGTAGATGAATATACGGGTAGAAAGCCGATATAATTGCTTCGGATCGGCTTTGTTGTTCGACAAATATTTCCGAACCGGCAATGCCGGACCGCTTATGTGTGTAGCAACCCTAAGATTTTTTTTCTCTCTGATATTGCAATCTATCTGATTTGGACATTTAGCAATAATTTTATGTATCTTGTCTAGCAGCTTTTGTGGTTCAAGGTCCATTGATTTGTCCACCTCATTAAAGTCGATAATATGAGTATTTAAGTTTCCTTTCCTTTCCATCATTTTCTCCTTCAAATATGTATAATGAAGGAATATTTTTTTTTTCAAATAACAACTCATTTTGTTAGTATAATGCTTATAAACTAGGGATTAGTAACATGTGGGTATCATACAAAAAACATTATAGAGGCAACTCCTGCACCACTCCCCCCGACGTGGCGCAGCAGTATCGTGGTCAACATACCGGCAGTCCAGCCTACTTGCAATCATTTTCAGGATGCTGTTGTCGCTGGCTCAATATGCATGCATGTCAATGAATCCAATATTGGTTCTCGCCAGGAGGCAAAGCTGTCATATGCTATAATAGGCTACAGAGGAACTTGAGAAAAGTATACCACTTGTGCTCACCCATCCAAGTGCGGAACACGCCTGGGGTAGCTTTACATGTGCAATTGCTAGGTAGTAATGCAATGCACTAAACTTAGCTAAAAGTAAATGATCTGACGTCAACAACTAGATAAATGAATGACTTTGACTTTCACTTGCGTACTCCCACTAAGCCACAAAGCTCCTTTATCTTCGCAACTCTTCTTCGTAACTTCGACCTCCGTGGAGTCATGGTCAACATGCTAGTCCGCCAATCCGAAGGTTCTGGGTTCGATCCCCAGCCGCCCTGGCTGGGGATCGAGGGAAGTTAGAAAATGGCCTTTTTCAAATTGTCCTGGGTCTTGGCTGTTTATATATATGTATTTATTATAAAATATAGTATCGTTGAGTTAGTATCCCATAACCACAAGTTTTAACTTACTTGGGCAATCAGTGTTATTTGTCCTTGTTTATTATTATTATCTATTATTAACTCTAGGCAATTAACATAATAAATATAACAAGTGGGATAGTTACCGGTGGTATGGATACGGTGAACCCCTCAGACATGTCTGCTTCTTCCGCGGGCAGAGAGATCTCCTTCTTTATGTATGTATGCTCTTCAAGGGGATTCTACAAACAAATATAAAAGATGTACCTTGTTATTGAAGAGAGGAATGGAGGCATCTCCACTTAGCTCCACTAACAAGAGCTAGCTCTTAAATGACAAGAAGAGAAGTGGTGGTTATTATATTGTAGTATTGTATTTTGGATGAATATGTTGCAGGTTGTCTGAATAAGTGAATAAAAATGAGTGGAGGAAAGACAATATAGGTTATAAAAAAGTCAAGTAGGAGACACCAGAATTTTCAAAACTTGAGCCAAATTGGTCCGTGTTGCCAGGGTGTGTTGTCACAAACGCTAGATGGCTTTGGGGAGCCAGAGCCGGGAGCTTTACGTGCCTTCCGAAGTACGGAATCCTCTTTCTTTTCAGATAATCAGGTGATTCAAGCCTGTAATATCCTAACAGGAATCCTAGACAGGAAAGAACTTTTCACAAAGTATGCTTCCCAGTGGGATTTGAACCCACGACCTCCAGATCACAAAACAAACGCCTTGACCACTGGACCACGGAGGCAGTCACTGGAAGAGAATACCTTGTTTTATTATTCCATGGCTGCAAGCTGCAAGGCCCGATTAAGTACAATCAGGCCTGTGTCACTCCCCGTTTGGGTATCGAAAATGTACCTACATTATTACTATGCGCGCAGGCGGCCCCTCTGGGTGGCAAATTCAGTTACACGAATCGTATGTCCAGAGTAATAAGAATGAAATTGGCTTGCAATGGATGTCTAGGTATCTATACGAAAATTCTGACGTAAGCTAAATTAAACCATATCGCTAGCCATATTGAGTAGATATTTCTTTGAATTTCTTTGCTGAGTGATACTTCTGTACGTTAGTATTATTTATTCTATGGTACAATGTGAGATAAAAGGATTGAAGTACTAGTATAAATCGACGATCTCCGAGGCTTAATGGTTAACACCCTAGACCGCTAATCCGGAGATTCTGGGTTCGATCCCCAGCCAGGGCATGTTGGAAAATGGCCTTTTTTCAAATTGTCCTAGGTCTTGGGTGTTTATCTATATATGAATTTATCATAAAATATAGTATCGTTGAGTTAGTATCCCATAACACAAGTTTAAAACTTACTTTGGGGCTAGCTCAATCAGTGTGATTTGCTTTTATAAAAAATAAATTATGTTATTGAAACATACATGAGTTTTGTGTAAGACTTCACTTTCCGATTCAAACTGCTCATACTGTACATTACTTTTATCCTCATCAATGTCTTTCTCAGACTCAGTTTCTTCTTCCACGTCCATCTCTAACTCTGGCTCTTCTTTTATATTCACTGATTCAATCTCGCATGGCTCCTCCTCTTGGTGTGATGCTGGTGAAGGTATATCTTCCTGAGGCATCGGAGAAGTTGAACTGACGAGTTTTAACCTCTTTCGGTTTAATTTATTTAATTCTGTTTCTGTTACCTGCAAATTTTTTCCTATTATTATAAAGGAACAAAACGTTTTTTCTGGAGGCTTCAGTTCCCTTGGTGTGACTATGCCAGCCTCATGGGAGAGTTGGATTAAATAGTTTCTAACTTACGACCTTCACTTAATGACCTTGATATTTTTTGACGAAACTCAGTATTTTAGGGAGAGTCAAGGCTGAATGTTTTCATCCAGCAATCCATCCATGGTCGAAACACACATTTTCTCATAGTTGTCTCAAGTGGATACTTACTGCATTACTTACTGTATCTCAACAACATCACCAAAAGGTACAAAAAAAGAAAGAAAAGTGGCTTCAGGAATATAAAATTTAATGGGAGTCAAAATACGACTGTAAGAAATAATCTAACAGCACGGCAGGCCGGACTATTGAGTGAGTGGATATACATAATATTATATTTTTTGAATATACTACCTATATTTTTTTAATTAATTCCCTATCTATTCTATTTTTATACTGAATCAAATAATACTATATTTAATCAAAAAAAAGTTGGCAACCCTAGTATGAACAGAGAGATAGTTTCATCATCAGATATCTTATATTAGGCCACATCGCTCATATAGTTGGCTGTGTGAACCAAAGTATGAAAAGAGGTGAAACGATGTTCGCCAACCTCGCTAGCTCGCCGGCAGTGTGGCCTGCCCTTCAAGCCGTAGAGTATAGTTCCTGGCAAACAACTTGACAAGAACAAAGCTTGATATACCCTTCTCACTCTTGTGTATTCTCCCGCCAATGCGTGAGAGCGAGAAGAGTATATATATCAATTGGTGTTCAAGTTGTTTGCCGGGCGGGACCTATAGCATTTTTTGTGAACACAGTATATTTATTTTCATCATCATATCAGCCACAGGAAGTCCACTGCTGGACATAGGCCTCCCCCAAGGATTTCCAAAACGACCGATCGGAAGTGGCCTGCATCCAGCGTTTTCTTGCAACCTTGCTCAGGTCGTCTGACCACCTAGCAGGTGGGTGTCCTACGCTGCGCCTGCCGGTACGCGGCCGCCATTCGAGAACCTTTCTGCCCCATCGGCCATCGGTTCTTCGCGCTATGTGCCCCGCCCACTGCCACTTCAATGAGCTAATCTGCTGGGCTATGTCTGTGACCTTAGTTCTTCTACGAATCTCCTCATTTCTGATTCGATCACGTAAAGAAACACCTAGCATAGCCCTCTCCATAGCCCGTTGAGCGACCTTGAGCCTTCTTATGAGACCCATAGTAAGGGACCACGTTTCAGAGCCATAAGTCATCACTGGTAACACACATTGATTAATCACTTTCGTCTTGAGGCACTGAGGTATTTTGGACGAAAAGACACTGCGTAACTTCCCGAACGCTGCCCAGCCGAGTCGGATTCGTCGAAAGACCTCTTCCTCGAAGCTGGAACTTCCTGCCTGGATCAATTGACCCAGGTAGATATACTGGTCTACAACTTCGAGGGTGGAGCTCCCAACAGAAACAGGTAAAGGCGTTACGTGCATGTTCGACATGACCTTCGTCTTGTCAATGTTCATTTTCAGGCCACTCGGTTTAGGTCTTCAAGCATCGTACTTAAGTCCTCCATCGATTCTGCCATGACAACGATATCTTCGGCAAATCGAAGGTGAGTGATATACTCGCCATTGATGTTGATGCACTGGGCATTAACATCAATAACCTTTCCATTCTAGAAGCTTGAAGGCATCTTCCAGAGCAGCGGTGAACAGTTTTGGAGATATGACATCTCCCTGTCTCACGCCTCTTTGCAATGGAATAGGCTTCGTACTGAGCTCCTGTACTCGGACCGACATAGTGGCTTTGTTGTATAAACACTTCAACACCTCGATATACCGATAGTCAATACGGCACCGCTGGAGAGACTGAAGCACGGCCCATGTTTCGATCAAATCGAAGGCTTTCTCATAGTCCACGAATCCCAAGCACAACGGCTGGTTATACTCCCTCGTCTTCTCTATAACCTGCCGCAGCGTATGGATGTGGTCCATGGTACTATAGCCTTTTCGGAACCCGGCTTGTTCGGGAGGTTGGAAGGCATCAAATCTGTTAGCGGGACGGTTCGTGATGACTCTCGAAAACAACTTATACACATGACTCAGAAGTGTGATGGGCCTATAGTTCTTCAAGAGAGTGTTGTCACCCTTTTTAAAGAACAGAACAGAACTTCGGTATAGTGTCGGGTTAACTTGGCTCTTGGATCTTTTGCCATATTTATGTTAGGTTTTGCAACGGATGTATATAACTGCCCATAGAACCTCTCGATCTCTCCCAGAACGGAGGGGGTTCTGGGAGAGATCGAGACCGTCGACACAACGTTTCCGCCCTGTCTTCAGCTTAGTCAATCCGCTCTGCCCAGTAGACATAGCCCTTGCAAACGGGTGCCCCTTGTTTCACAGACTAAAATTTCAAAGAATTTCGATTCACAGAAAATTTTTCATAGAATATTTAAATCTTATATTTTTATTTCAAATATTATTGTTTCAAAGACTATTTACTTGAATGAAACACAATTTATAGAAACACAGTTCAATGAATTTTAGAATCTCATATTTTCATTTAACAAACTAATCAAACAGTAGAATATTTCTTTAAAGAATATTGTTTGTTCGGTATAATCTTTCATGGAATTTTATTTTACAGAAAATTATTATTTAACGAAGTATTAAGTGAAAACATTGTTCAATTAAATTGAATACCATATAATAAGTTAGAATACATTATAAATGGCTACCACAATATAGGTTAGGGCAAACTTATAGGTTAGGTTAGAACTGCGACTTGCTGGGCAAGTTTTATCCATTTTACTAGAATAAGGCAAACTTATAGGTTATAAATATTATATTAACTAAACTTATTAAAAATAATAATATTTAATTTGATATTCTGATATTAGAAACATCGCAAAAGTAAATGTTATTTGTAATAAAATTCTATGATTTCATATTATTCATAACAAACATTCTAATTATTGATTTTCTGTGCAACGAAAATCTATTATTAAAAATTCTTTATACTGAGTAACCTACATATTGATTATTGTATGACATGATAATGGAAGAAAAAATTTTCTAAATAACGAAAATCTGTTAAACTTTTGTCTGTATAAGAAAGTACACCCCCTTGCAAACACTTTGGAACCTTTGTTTTGTTCTATCGTCTCCTTAATACATTTAGTATTAAAGGAGCGAATGTCGTGTCGCAAGGACTTTGAATTTGTCGGTTGAGCTTTCGATATGACTTAACGTCTTCGGAGGTTTGCAGCGGCATGGATCGTCGCTGTGTCAAGGATTTTTTGAGGCTTTCTTTTAGGTTAATATTTATTTTCAGACAAACTTTATTACAATATACACACATACAATTTGATTTAGTGCAACTAGTTGGTCTTGATATTAAGTAAATATTGTTGACCTTTTTACATTAATGTTCTTTTACTTTCTTTAAAATCTTCAAAAAATAGGTTCTTCACATAATCTTACACAAATTTTCAAACAAATATCTAGTAGACATATATACAAGAAAAAAGTGCATGATTTAATTTTTGAATCATTCAACAATTAGGAGAATTTATCGTTTCTTTCTGATCCTCAAATATATTTATATATATATGTATATGTATGTATATAATATGTTGTATGTATAAATATAGTATTTATTTTATACAATATTTATGTATGATTATTTAAAAGTACTTATTATTTCTGGATTGTTTCTATTTTTGACACCAACTATTCTATCTGTTTCTCTTCTCCTAAAGGTTGACAGGGAGAGAATGATTTAGCATTAAGTCTACCTATTGTAGCTTTTGGCTCAATAAAGTTTAAATAATTAAATAAATCTTTCTGTAAGTCTAATAATTTAGGTATATTCGAAAATCCTATTATGCACTTCTACCCTTCTTGTGAGTAATTGTCCTCATTTGATTTACTTAATCGCCGGTTGACTGAAAGAGATTCCATTATGGGATAAGTCCATTCCAATTTACTCTATATGTTGCTTTTGTCATTAATTATGTTTTCAAAGTAAAATAAAGTTATTACAAACAAACAAACCTGACCAGTAGACTTCAGAATATTATACAACACCGTCTGAGCAATGAGACACTTCTCTCGGAACTCCTTGAACCTCCTCAAGAAGGCAGCGCATTCATCACATGCATACTTTGGCAAACCAGACTCGTAAGATATCTGTAAATATAATTACGAACATGAAAGAAAGGACAACTTGCTGGGCGATTTTAATGGTAAAACCAAATAATTATCAACTCTAGAAGCTTATCAACTATTTTATAGCAAATGACAGAAATTAAGGGTTAACATGCCTGCTAAAGCCTAAAGGAGCTCAATGTAGGTCTTGTTTACCAAACTAGACCCAGCTCGCAAACAACGAGGCTATAAACCTCAATGGAACAAATCGCGAGCACTTATGCTTATGCGTCCGTGAGCCCCTAAGATATATACCTATACAAACTACCAACAACAAGTAGATACGCCGGGTGCATCAAATGTATTTTCTAAAAAATCTGATTATAACTACTCTATAGCTGAAAGTTAAACTTACACGTGGAAAACCGAAACGCATCAGATTTCATGACAGAAAAATACTCACATTTTGACCAAGAATGCTTCTCATACTATTTTCCAATTGAATGTCTACTGCTAACAGGTTACTGTCCGTTACCAAACATAGCCTACATGCTTTTGTCCCTCCAGATCCAGCCATTATTAAGACTTAGACAAGAATAACTCACAGTAAAATATATTAAAATCAAAATTATTTCAAACAAAACAACACAAACACATACAAACACATGACGCCATGACACTGTTTTTGACTTTGCTTTGAATGCTTTGATTGATGATTTGACAGTTGACTAGATTTTGAGTTTGACATTTGTTGGCTCAGTAATATGTCACTAATCCCGACCCGAAGGAATCTTTTCCACACAGCCAAGTTTTACGCCAGTGGTTCTGTACTGTACTGCTGACCGACTGAATAATTTCTTGATCTTTTAGCGCGGATTTCAAATCAAAGGACCAGATAATGGGAAAGGTACATTACTAGCTCTTTGCAGACGACCGTGTTTTGCTACCTAGAATATTTTTTGCGATCTTGCCCAGTTTGTAATTACTAACAAATCAATCGACCAAAATTGAATCATTACAAAACCAGCAATGTAGTTACTTACTTTATAAAATCAGCATCTGAATTTTATCATTTTATTCCCACCCAGCTGACCCAGCCCAAGTCGTTCCTACGTACGCATCCCCCACAAGAGCCTTGGACCATTTTTTAAAATGCGAAGTCATAGGAACGCAGAATTTTTTTTAAATCGTTCTAATCGAAGGAATCTTAGGTTAGGTAGGCCGACGCGCCGCGTGTCCGTGGACGCGGCCTTACGAATCTTTTAAGGCCGTACCTGAATTTTCCGGGGTCCAGTACTGCCCCCATTTTATTATTTTACTACGCACATTTGCTAAAAACGGCCACTTTTGGCAAATGTGCGTAGTAAAGCCTTACGTTCTCATTTTAAACTCTAAACAGTAGTTTATTAAATACTTTGAAGGGTTATCTAGGACTTGGTAGTAGCAAAATTTTAAATATTTCCGTTTTCTTTGAAATGATTTATTTAAAATGGGGGCAGCACTGGACCCCGGAAAATTCAGGTACGGCCTTAATAGACTCCCCTTTTGAAAAATAACGCTCCTCTCTCTCTCATCTCAGCGTATACCTAGTTGCATCCTCAGCTGTAATCTGTAAAAATAATGCTGTGAAGCCTGAAGCTGAAACGTGAAGCTTTTCTTTGCACATTTGCGAAAAACGGCCACTTTTGGCAAATGTGCGGAGAAAAGCTTCACGTTCTCACTTTAAACTGTAATAAAATAGTTTGAAGGGTTATCTGGGGCATCCTGGAGACTTCAAATGATATCTTCGTTTCCATTTAAAATGGGGGCAGCACTGGACCCCGGAAAATTCATGTATCCCTTATAAAATCACATTCAAAATGGACATGACAAGTGACATTGGTTTGCAACGTTTCCATCAGAGGTTTCCATGCTGGTTTGGAAGAAAAGAAAAACTTAGAATGTACCAGCCACTGATTTATTTTTGACCCTGGACTGGATACTACGCCGTTTGGTTCCGGCAAAGCCGAATAGGACCACTCCAAGTCTTCCCGTGGATGTCGTAGAAGGCGACTTAGGAAACAAGAATGAGACCTCTCCAACCCGTCCGGCCAGCGTGGAGAGTGTAGGCCAAATCCTCTCTGGCTAATATTTGGCTCTGATAGTACAGAGAGGGTCGTGCTCGCGTAGTGGAGACTAAAACAAGCCTGATGATGATGATACTACCCCATAAGAGTCATACATACACAACATACTATCACGTCTTTATTCCTAATAGGGCAGACAGAGCATTTTGGGTCTTGCGGCTCTAAGCAGACGGAACCCAGGACCGCAAGACCCAAAGGCCACTTTCAGCGTGATTGGTGAGCGAGAAGGTGGAAAAAGGAATCAAAATAGTGATGGGTTGCTATGCTAGCCGCATCGCCTATTAACATGATTCGTAGTTTCGCCTAGTCCTCGATTCCACAGATCGATTCCTATTGTCAGTCTTTTGATATATGATATTTTCTTTCAAGAATAAAACCAAAACTATTCATTTTACAATAATAACAAAAATATATTTTTTAGATCCTCTTAACGAGCCATTTCATTTGATATATGACACAGTAAGATTTGCAAAACTTTTTTTTAATTTCTTAATATGTCCCCCGAAATTGACCCTTATTTAAAAAAAATATTTATTTACTTTGCACATGTGTTTGGGTCATAAGATTACAACATTCTACCAAATTTCACCTGATTCGGTCCAGTAGATTCGGAGCAAATTGGCTGTGACAGACGGACGGACACACAGACGCACGAGTGATCCTATAAGGGTTCCGTTTTTCATTTTTTGTACGGAATCCTAAAAATTTAATAAACACCAATAAATGTTTGAATATCTTTAATAATGAGATCAGAATTTGCACAGATAAATAATTCAATTGTCGGCAGATGTATTTGGTTTTTATTATGAAACAAGGCGACAAATATGTCGGCATATGTATTTTTTTTTTCGTTCAAAGAGTACTTTCCTTGCATATCCACTTACTAGATTACAAGGCTTTAGTTTCACTAAGCACTTCACTATCAACTTGCTCTTTAACATTTATCTCTCTTCTTCCCATAACTTCTTGAATTGGTCCCTTCCCTTACTTTGCTCCTCTTCGCTCATACTGCATCTGCTTTTCTCCTGTGATAAGTCTTTAGATTCCGTTCTCTTTTCAGGGGCAGTACCTCTGACGGCACTGTTTCCGAAAATCTCCCCTTTCCATAATTCTCAGATTGTCTGATTTCTATGTACGATTCACTTTGCACTTTTCTTTTGGATTTGATACGACTTCTTTGTAATAGCTGAAAAGTAAAATTAAAAAGATTATTTATTTATATAATTAAAACTAAATTCAACAACAATAAATTAAATCTAAAACTAATATTAAAAACAACAAAAAAAATATTTAAAAAATTGAACCCAAATCGCCACCCTCAGCAGGCAAGGTCCCCAATAGGCTGGCGGCATTTCCACGTTGTATGGCCAGGCTACGCCTTTGGCCGAAATGCGCACCAGCTCTTGGATCCCCACCCTAGAGATGTCTATCAACCTGCGGAGATCTCTCTAAACAATTGACGAGATTTCACACCCCAGGGCCTTAATGTCTCCACGGCGAAGGGAGATATAATATAGTTCGCCCAGACTTGCGTACTTCTGCTTTTTAACCATTCCAGCTCCCGCTGCGGCCGCGCCGCTCTCCGGCAGTCGCTTGCAGGCGGGATGGGGCCACGGTGTCTGCACAGGTGGCATCCCAAACCAAAGACCGCCCGTTTTTCCATGGAATGAGCGTCATCCCGTTGGGCCTCTTGCCAACATCTCAATACTCAATCATTTATTGCTTCCTTAATGTATTACATACAGGTCTTTAATTATTAAACAGTTTTAATTAAGGACCCTGACAGGTGCTGCAATGGGAGAAGGGCTTGTAAAAAAGAAATGGTTATCATGTATTTTCATGCACCGTTGAGAGATACCAGTAGGCTTATTATTAATACGATGGTATTGAAGATTACTTTTTAATAGGGATGATGACTTGGTCAGAAAAGTATTATTCTAATTAGTTCGTTAGTTAGATTATCCAAAAACAATGTACCCATATTTTTCAGTTTATCAAAAAAGTAAAACTTCACAAAGATCATATTTTTCAGTTTATAAAAAAAGTAAAACTTCACAAAGATACAAAGTATCTAAGTTCCAAAGTCTGGGCTTGTGACGTCACCGCTGTGTAAAAATCCTAAGAATCCGTGACGTCATGCGAAATTTAAATGCGCTGTATCTTCGTCATTTATTGTTTCTCAGAGAAAAGAAAAATTATGTGTACAATATTCTTTAATAATCTATCCGATGGGCCAAAATCAATTTTTCAGTCATCATGCCTATTAAGCCTGGTTTCCTAAATCAACATATTCGTACATTTTAGCGCATATTCTGTTTATATTGTAAATATGCTATGCATCCTGTAACAGGATGCATGCTTACCTAAATGTATATTTTAAGAAAACGTCAGTCAAACTGACTACCTACCCATGTCCGCAATCAGTGAAATTGGGGAATCCCCATTTTCTATATACAGGGCCTAACAAAATATACTAAAACTATTTTATAAGGGTGGATTCAGTCCATGACGCTGAACAATTATCTCCAAATAACATAAATCGAAATATGAAAAATAATTTTTGGCCTCCCATACAAGTTGATCAGCTGATCCGAGTTTGTATGGACAGCAAAAAATGATTTTTCATATTGCACGCCTCATAAGCGAAGCGCATGAGGTAGTGCTCTACTCTCGCCTTACAAAAATCAAGTGATTTTTTTAACTAAATGTGTCTCTATTTATTTTCTATCGCACTTGTGCAATAATATTTACATATAAATGTCAAGGAAAAACACTAGTTTCAACACTTATGACATTTTTAAAACACATTTTGTCTTTTAAATAAATAAAAACAATGTTTAATAAAATCATTTTGTGGACGTCCGTGTGTCTGTATGTATGGAAACTGGCGTGGTCACGATAACTCCCGAAAAACTTATCTGATCAAGTCCATTTTTTTTTATGCGCTTCAGTATTATCCAAAACTAAGTCCCTTCGAAGATCACGGTCTAATTCAATGTAGTTTAGTTATAGCGAGCAGCAAAAAAATTCAAATTGTCGCGCGTGAGCTCGCCATTTTGTTACAAACCAAAATCTTACTGTCAAAAACAAATCAGGGTGACAGAACTTGAGCTGCTCTTCGCGCACGCGTAGATCGTCGGGGTGTAGGCAAAGAGGTTTGCAATAGGTTCTCCTTCACAGTGCCCGCTATATCTTTCTCAGCGGGAAGTTAAAAATAAAAGTTAAAAATAATCTCCAGTCGTGCGTTAAAGCCGACACATACTTTTCTTCGTTTTAAGTTAGCAATAAAACAATCAAAATCAATTTAATTGTGAAAAATGAGATTATGAGGCGTGTACTTTTGGATTTTCCAAACTATTTGGATATATGTTCCTTGGGGAAAGTTGTTCAGTACCATGGACTGAATTTACCCTTAAAATGGTTTCAGTATATATTGTTAAGACGTTATATGGGATAGTTACCGGTGGTACAGATTCGGTGAATCCCTCAGACATGTCTGCTTCTTCCTCGAACAGAGTGATCTCCTTCTTGATGTTTGTATGCTCTTCAAGTGGATTCTTCAAACAAATATTAATACTTTCTTCAATTAAAACTTTCATTACATGATAAATGAAAAAAAAAAAATAACTTCCTCCCATACAAATTGGGTAGTTTCCCGGGTCAATAATAAATTATTTGGTACTGTTAAGAGAATAAAACGTCACAAAATAATGTCACTTGTCATTGATCACATCCCCTTCGAACGTGATTTTAGATTTATTAATGCAGAAAAACGGATATTAAAAACGCTATTTGACTACAAATAAATATGACGTCACAGTCCGATATTTCATACAACCCCATAGAAAATGATTGTTTTTAAAAAAGTGTCTGGTTTGACTTGTTGGAAACTAGATGCTTGAGCGAGCAGCTGCCTACGTAGCATGGCAGCTTTGATAAACCCAGATAAAGTTTATATCACGCGACAGATTAGTGCCATCCCGCTCGTTATCGTAGAGCGAGATAGTGGTAGACACCTAATGGCGCTCGATAAACGCTGTCGCCGGTGCCATGCTACGGGGGCTGATCCAAGTTTGTATGGAAAGCAACCTTTTTTTTGACGTGACAACGTCTTATAAATTGGTTAGCCGGATGACACTTCAAGAAACTGCGTTACGCTCCGCTCACGTTATGCGCTCACAATGAGAGCGAGAGAGAGGCACGCGTGCGAGAGAGACAGACATAAAAAGTGAAAGGCAAAGTCGTTGTCACGTAAAACTTTCGCCCGTATACCGACTTTACAGGCAACCAATTTATTAATTTTTTTATCTATTACGATGTTCCTTGGGTAAAGTTTTTTAGTACCATGGTCTATTCTACCTTTAAGGGTCGGCACCATGTAAACTGGGTTTGCGCGGGCAACAAGTTTGTACAGAAAGCGTTTGATTTAAGTCAAATAATGTATACACATAGATAGAGGAAGAGTTGGGACAGTAGACGAAAAAAAGGATTTTTTAAAATATTTTGTAGTTTTCCTAAAAACGAGCATTGAATTTACCCAAAAACATGCAAAACGCACTTTGCGCGGGCAATAGTTATGGCTTAAGGCGAAGATATAGGCAAATGGCCTTGAAGTGTGAAATAAATTGTTAACTCGTAAATATGGTGATAATTTCCATATTGCTCTACGTCATGCACTAGATAGCCCTTTAAATTATTTTATGAAATGCCGTTGAAACTATTATTGGTGATCCGTCTAGCTTTAAAACTTGCCGTGGCCACTTTTGGCGGAGGCAAGTTTTAAAGCTAGACGGACTAATGTAAATACTTTCAACGGTGGTTCATAAAATAATTTAAAGGGCTATCTAGTGCATGACGAAGAGCAATATGGAAATTATCTCCATATTTACGAGTTAACAATTTATTTCAAATGAGGGCGCCACTTCAAGGTCATTTGCCTATATCTTCGCCTTAAGTAGAAAAGACCACTAAGAAAATTACATACCTAGTTATAGGTGAATAGACTAGCCAGTAGACGAAAATCGTATTTTTTAAATTTGATTTATTACCTATATTTTTTAATTGGCGATTAGGGTGAAAATCGGATTGGAACTTTCTCGGGTCGCGGAATCATATTAACTGTTTTTGTAATAAAAGGTGCTGTTTAATTAGGGTTTTACAATTATTTTGAGGGGTGATTCAGTCTGAAATTTTGAACAACTTTTCCCCATGAATGTATATCAAAATACGAATTGACATTATGCGTAATATGTCGAACCACAGGCTATACTAGGTCTATACTTGGCTTGGCAGGCAGGCTATAGTAGGCTATTTATCTACACTAATATTATAAAGAGAAAAGATTTGGTTGTTTGTTTGTTTGCATTACATGGCTCCGAAACTACTGGACCGATTTAAAAAAAACTTTCACCGTTGGAAAGGTACACTATCCCCGAGTGACATAGGCTTTGTGTGTACCAAGGGCGAAGCCGGGGTGGACTGCTAGTATAGTATAATGATATTAAAACAACAGTCAAAAAACAAAAAAAAAACTGCATTTATATACAAAAGTGTGCAGCCGCCCGGGAAATTTGTATAGGAACCGACTTTTTCGGTGTTTTTACTGTTTTGAGGGTTTCGCTTGTCTGTCTGTCCGTAAGTCACAGCCAATTTGCTACGAAACTATTAGAATGATTTAGTTGAGATTTAGTACCTACACTTATGTAACTTAGTGACCTAAAGATAGACGTATAATGTAAATAAATGAAATTCAAAAAAGGGGGCCACTTATTGTGGGTAAATTAGACATTAAAAAAAAGTTTTGATAACAAAATCGTGTGACATATCAAATGAAAGAACTTTTTATGCCAATTTTAAATATATTTATTTTTATTATATTTCTTAGATCGGTATTTTTAAGTTATTTAAGAAAATAGGCGAAAATTTACCCCCCCCCCCCCCCCTACTAAACTACTGGACCGATTCAGTTGAAATGTGGTGCACATAATGTAAATTTGTGACCCAAAGACGGAAGTAAAATGTAGGTAAATGAATAAATAAATAAAAAATGGGGCCACTTTATGGGAGATAAATGAGACATTAAAAAAAGGGTTTTGTGAACTATATCGCGTAAAATATCAAATGAAAGAGCATTTTATGATAATATTAAATATATTTTTCTATATTTTTTAAGTTATTTTTGAAAATAAATAATAAAAATACACTTATCTCCGAAACCACTGAACCCAATCTTTTGAAAAATATACAGTTAATAGTTCTTTACCTATAGATTACAGGAAAACCTATTAGAAGATAAAAAATAAAAGGGTGCAATAATGCTAATTACTGCTTCATTAATCAACCAATTTTTTTAGCTGTTTTCAGGAAAAGATTTCTTTTTAGTGCTCTTTGTTGATTCGTTAAAAATATTGTACAAAATCAAACAGTCAAGTCATTGATTGAGCACGTACAGCTGCTACGCCAAGACTGTTGATCTGTTCAACGTGCAATCCTTTTTTACCCTCCGTACTTACATAATAAGGTGAATAGAAGTGAAAGGTGTTACGATTGCAGATGGTCGCTAAACGTATTGTTTCACAAAGAAAATTCAAATGTGTACATTTTTTGTCAGTGGAACACAAAACGTGTAGTTTTCCAAGTCACCGCTCGCGTAAAATACTATTTGATTTTTTTTTGAGTCATGTCAGCGATAAGTAATATTGATTTACACAGAAATATCATAAATTTGTCTATGGTTCCCTAAAATTTCAACTTAAACAAAATAAACCGGCCACGTGCCGTGACGGGCCACGTGCAGTGTAGGGTTCCGTAGTCAGTACCTACTTGTTTTATGTAACTAACAACTGCCTAACTTTAGGTCTGAATTCAGTCCATGATACTGAACAACTTTCACCAAGGAACAAACGAAATACAAAAATTATATTTTGATCTCTTACACACAAGATTTGGCAAAATGTAATATTTATGTAATATATGTATGGTAATGTAAGGACAAATCACACTAATTAAGCTAGCCCCAAAGTAAGTTTTAGACTTGTATTATGGGATACTAGCTCAATGATACTATATTTTATGATAAATACATACATAGATAAACACCCAAGACCCAGGACAATTTGAAAAAGACCATTTTCTATCTTGCCCTGGCTGGGGCTCGAACCCAGAACCTCCGAATTAGCGGTCTAGCGTGTTAACAATTACGCCACGGAGGTCGAATGGAAAGCAAACATTTTCTTTTCATATTTAATTATGTGTTCCTTAGGAAAAGTTGTTCAGTATCATGAACTGAATCCACCTTAAATTAGTTTTAGTACAGGGAGACGTTATTTACTACTGCCGTGAATTTTTTAAAGTGTATATGTGTGTGTCATATACAACCGTTTAACTGACAGAGAGGGAAGACACATGATTCTAAGAAAAATTTGCAATCAAAAACCAAATATTTCACAAACGGATTGCTAAAACGAAAAAGGGTGTTCATAATCTTACAATATTTTTGAAAGACCTATTCAACGACGTCTCATACCACACATTTTTTTTTTCAAGTTTTCATTACCACATATCCATGCCCATGCCCAATTACAGCTTTCTTGTACTAATAGTCTATGAGTAAAACTGGGGATAGATAGACAGACAGACAGACATGACGAAACTATAAGGTTTTCTTGTTAACTACGGAACCCTAAAAAGCTGCGTGAAACTAAAAAGATTCTCTATTCTAAGGGTTCTTTGTCATTTGCGCTGTAACAAATTTCAAAATACGAGTAATCAAAACCACTTCTGCAAATATTTCGCTCCACTTCGCATACGATAAATTCAAAAAAATGATGGATGAATGACCGTGCTTTAACAGGTTAAGCAACTTCTAGCTTGGTCACAGTTAGGATGGGTGACCGTGCTTTCAATCTTAATGTTGTCCAAATCAAATGTTGAGATTCTTATGAATAAATTTCAGTTTTCTCTACCTACATAACTTGGCAGCTATTTAAATTTCAATTGTTTTGTCGGAATTTGAACTTGGCATTTTTACATTTATGTTTTTGATGGGATAAAATAAACACCCAAGAACCAGGACAAATTAAAAAAGGCCATTTACCAACTAGCCCTGGCTGGGAATCGAACCCAGAATCTCCAAGTGACGGACTAGCGTGTTAAGGAATCGCCACGGAGATCGACTAATAAATTGAAAAAGTAATAAATTTTACGCAAGATTCGAATAACTATAACTTGGATTTTTTAGAAAGTGCTATATGAATTGCACATATATTTAAACTTGCTTTTTAAATAAACGTCTTGCATTCACGCACACTACTGTATTTTCGACTTTAGCCTTTTTCTACTGATAGCCTGTCTACTAAAGTGTTAAGTACATTATAATGACGTCTGCCAAGGCCTTAATTCAGAAATAATAATTCAAACAAAATAATTCTTTGATTTGATTGATTTGAAAATTTTAATAAGTATCGCGGACTGGAAGTCTTGACGAAAAGAAACAAGTAAGCTTCTACGTTACAATTTATGATTACCTACATCTATTGTCCCGTTTACACATTATTAACTCTATGTAACTTCATCTTGACATTTTTATCCCCCTAGCGGGAAAATTTTGCTTATTTCAGAGCCAAATCCGACCACGTGGCTTTGTGCATACAGTCCTTAATTCAGTATATTTAGTTAGACGTTATATAACAAGTGGGAAAGTTACCGGTGGTATGGATACGGTGAACCCCTCAGACATGTCTGCTTCTTCCGCGGGCAGAGAGATCTTCTTCTTTATGTCTGTATGCTCTTCAAGGGGACTCTACAAATAAATATTATAATATACTTTCTCCAAAGAACATTTATTAAAAACCAGCCAAGTGCGCATCGGTTTCGCGCACAAATGGTTCCATTATCTATACAATATTAGGCACCAAAAAAATCACGTTTATTTTCTAGGAGACCCCCTTAAATAATTATTTTACTTTAATTTTTTTTTTAAGTGAATTATAGTGAATATATGTACAAATAAATATTCTGTGAATATTCCAAGCGTCTACCTTTTGCCGTTATTTAATAAATATCGAGCCAAAAACGCAAAAAAAATCACGATTGTTGTATGGGAGCCCCGCTTAAATAATTATTTAATGTATATGGAATAGTTACCGGTGGTACAGATTCGGTGAATCCCTCAGACATGTCTGCTTCTTCCTCGAACAGAGTGATCTCCTTCTTGATGTTTGTATGCTCTTCAAGTGGATTCTTTAAATAAAAATTAATACTTTTCATTACATTCAAAAATTAAAAAAATTGTCCTCCCCTCCTATACAAATTGACCGATCAGCTGCCCGTAGCATGACTAGCATGGCACCTTTGATAAACCCAGATAAAGTTTATGTCACGCGACAGACTAGTGCCATCCCGCTCGTTATCACGACGTGCAGCGAGATAGTGGTAATACCAAATGGCGCTCGATAAACGCCGTCGCCGGTGCCATGCTACGGGGGCTGATCCAAGTTTGTATGGAAAGCAAATTTTTTTTGCCTATTTCGATATACGTTCCTTGGGGAAAGTTGTTCAGTACCATGGACTAGTTCTACCTTTAATTCAGTATATTTTGTTAGGCGTTATATACAACGTGTAACAAAAAGGGGGTATCAACCCGAAAGGGAGTCAACGTACTAACCAATGTGAATTATCTGTACAACATTGGACACCAAAAAAATAACTTTTTTTATAGAAAGTAATTCAGTACCATGGACTGAACTTGCTCAAAAAATTTTGCAGGTGGATAAAAAGCCACCTTGTATACGTTAAAAAAGTTGAGCAGATAGTTAATACAATTAGAATTTTTAAGACATGACAATTTGTCAAAAGGTTCCGAGATGTGTGGGGGTGTGTTCTTTACAACAACAACGCATGATCAAAGTTCAGGCTGAAATCCTAGTATTAAAAATAAAATAAATTTAAACTTACATGAGATTTGAGTAAGACTTCACTTTCTGATTCAAACTGCTCTATCTGTATCTGTACATTACTTTTATCCTCATCCTTACTCTCATCATTATCCTTATCCTCATCCTCATTTTTAGGCTCAGTCTCTTCTTCTACATCTATCTCTGACTCCGGCTCTTCTTTTACATTTACTGATGCAATTTCGCATGGCTCCACCTCTTGGTGTGATGCTGATGAAGGTATATCATCCCGAGGCAATGGAGGAGATGTACTTACAAGTTTTGAATTCATTCGGTTTAGTTTTTTTATGTCTGTCTCTGTAACCTGCAAATGTTAGTTGGTTTATTACTAAAGATGTTTTGCAAATCATTTCTAGAACTTAATTTCATACACAGTCTGGCGATACTATCGCCAAATAAATGAATGTTTCTATATTCTGGCGAAACTTGGAAAGTCACAAAAGAACTCACCAAGAAGCTCCAGGTTTTTGTCAACCGTTGCCTGCGCCAGATTCTAGGCATTTGCTGGCACGAGACTATATCGAATGACCGCTTGCGACAGCTATGTCACGAAACCCCGATCGACCAACAGATAAAACGCTACGAAAGGAAATGGCTTGACCACACTTTCCTAAAGGGCCCTGACCGGGTACCCCTTGTTTCACAGACTGAAATTTCATAGAATTTCGATTCACAGAAAATTTTTCATAGAATATTTAATTCTTATATTTTTATTTCAAATATTATTGTTTCAAAGACTATTTACTTGAATGAAATTTATAGAAACACAGTTCAATGAATTTTAGAATCTCATATTTTCATTTAACAAACTAATCAAACAGTAGAATATTTCTTTAAAGAATATTGTTTGTTCGGTATAATCTTTCATTGAAAATTTTATTTTACTGAAAATTATTATTTAAGGAAGTATTAAGTGAAAACATTGTTTAATCAAATTAAATACCATATAATAAGTTAGAATACATTATAAATCGCTACCACAATATAGGTTAGGGCAAACTTATAGGTTAGGTTAGGTTAGAACTGCGACCAACTGGGAAAGTTTTATCCATTTTACTAGAATAGGGCAAACTTATAGGTTAGGTTAGGTTAGAACTGTGACCAACACACGCACAAGCCGAGCGAGCGAAGCGAGCGTGCTGCGGCAGCGGCCGGCGTGTGCTGGGAAAGTTTCATCCATTTTACTAGAATAGGGCCAACTTATAGGTTATAAATATATTATATTAACTAAACTTATCAAAAATAATAATATTTAATTTGATATTCTGATATTAGAAACATCGCAAAAGTAAATGTTATTTGTAATAAAATTCTATGATTTCAAATTATTCATAACAAACATTCTAATTATTGATTTTCTGTACAACAAAAAGCTATTATTAAAAATTATTTATACTGAGTAACCTACATATTGATTATTCTATGACATGATAATCTTTTAAATAACGAAAATCTGTTAAACTTTTGTCTGTATAAGAAAGTACACCCGCCCTGACCACATACCTAAAAAGGCTATGGATTGAAATCCCCAAGGGAAGCGCTAAGTCAGCCGCCCAAAACAAATATGGCGTCGTACCGTGCTCGATGAAATTAAGAAAATCGGCAAGACCTGGATTAAAATTAGCTCTAGACAGATCGAAATGGAGTCCTTGTGGATGTCCTCTGCCCCAGATCGGAGACATAGGACCATAAATCAAAGTAAAACTTACATGAGTTTCCGATTCAAACTGCTCTATCTGTATCTGTACATTGCTTTTATCTTCATCCTTACTCTCATCATTATCCTTATTCTTAGACTCAGTCTCTTCTTCCACATCCATCTCTGACTTCGGCTCTTCTTTTACATACACTGATGCAATTTCGGATGGTTCTTCCACTTGGTGTGATGCTGATGAAGGATATACCTTCACCAGCATCACAGGCAATGGAGGTGTTGAACTGACGAGGTTTAAATTCTTTTGGTTTAGTTTTTTTATTTCTGATTCTGTAAACTGAAAATTTTAATTGGTTTGTAACTAATTTAAATGCAGAAAAAATACTAGATGTTTTTTTAATAATTTGACTGATTTCATACACATTGCCAGTTAGGTAAAAAAGTATATGAAATTATACACTGAATTTAAGACATTGTAAGACTAACCTTACGGGGATACGAGTATGTATGTATTTATTAAACTTTATTACACTTAGGTAAAATTGTATTTTGTAAAACAAAACAAAAAATATCTATATTTAAAATAAATTCGCCTCGCAATATAAATATAAAATATATAGCAAATATTTTTTTGTTTTTCCTAAAGGTTCACTAGGAGAGAATCCATTAGTGTTAAGTCCACCTCTTGTAGCATTGAATTCAATAAAGATTTAAAAAATAAATAAAGAACCTGCCTTAATTAGCAGTATCGCCAGACTCGCAAGAAAATCTACCGAAGTCCACGCAGAGACAGAAGACTTTGGACTGACGGTATTGTAGATCTTACGTCGACCGCCACAAACCAATCTAGCGACGGAACGTGCTGGATGAAATTAAGAAAATCAGCAAGACCTGGAGTGAAGTTAAGCTCGAAAGAGAGATCGAAATGGAGTCTTTGTGGATGTCCTCTGCCCCAGATAGGGGACACCGTACCATAAGTCAAAGTAAAACTTACATGATTATCCGATTCAAACTGCTCTAACTGTATCTGTACATTGCTTTTATCCTCATCCTTACTCTTATCATTATCCTTATTCTCAGACTCAGTTTTTTCTTCCTCATCCATCTCTATCTCTGGCTCTTCGTTTACATACACGGATGCAATTTCGCATGAGCAGAACTCCTCCTCTTGGTGTGATGCTGAAGGTATATCTTCCTGAGGCAATGGCGGAGTTGAAATGACGAGATTAAAATTATTTTGTTTTAGTTTTTTTATTTCTGATTCTGTTACCTGAAATGTTAATTGGTTTGTAACATACAAATTTGAATGCAGAAAAAAACCACTAAACATGTTTTTCAAATCATTTATAGAACTTCTGATTTCATACCATTGCTGTTATAATTAATCTGAATTTTATCATAAAAAAACCGGCCAAGTGCGTGTCGGGCCACGCGCAGTGTAGGGTTCCGTAGTTGCGAATACCAGTTTCTCTAAGCCGCCTCACGGATTCACGCCTCACGGTTTAACGACTAAAAAAGTTTTATAAGTTGGTCTACTATAACTCTTTAATTTGTAACCCTTCTTAGCTAGCTCTGATAGTTTTCCTTTACATTCATTATATTAAGGCACTGATTTAAAGAGGCAGTTGTAAATAGCAGTTTTGGTAAGTTAAAAATTATAAATGGCATTATAACTAGTTCAGCAGTTAAAACTAAGCAGTAAAGAAAAAAAAATGAGTAATAAAAAAATAATGAACTGGATCAGTGAATATATAATTGAGCAGGAAAATAATTAAATGGGCGGTAAAAAAAATTGAACGACCGGTTCTATAGGTTTTCCCTAACCTAGTAAAATAGATAAAACCGACCTAGCACTCGCCGGCCGCTACCGTGTGTTGGTCGCAGTTCTCACCTAACCTAACCTATACATAGGTTTTCCCTAACCTAGTAAAATGAATATAAGTAGTATTATGATAAAATAACCGACTAATTGATTTTTTATTACTGTTCATGTTTTACTGCCGTAATAATTAATCAACCGCCATTAAATTAAATAACTGCTCAATATGTTTTCCAACTGATCATAATAACATCTCGAATATTTAAATAAAAGCTCAAAAAAATAGTTCCCTTATATTAATACTGCCGTGAATTTTTTCACGTGTCCATAAACAACCGTTAAGCTGACAGACGGAGGAGGCACTTAACTGTAACAAAAATTTGGATACCTAAACCTAAAAAAACCACAATATTTTTTAAAGGCCAATTCAAAGACACCATGGCATGGGTTAGTCGAGAAAAATAAATTTATTTCCACTTAACATGTATGGTATTCGTTAAAAAAATTTTTTCAAGATTTTATTTCACGTTTTTGTCGGCGTGATTAATTTTATATACATACCCATGCCGAATTACAGCTTTCTCTAGTACTAATAGGCTCTGAGTAAAACCACGGAAAGACAGACAGACAGACTTGGCGAAACTATAAGGTTGTAAGTTGTTTACTACGGAACCCTAACATCCTAACAAAAAGGAAAGGTATATATGAAATTATACACTAAATTTAAGACATTGTAAGGCTAACCTCATGTGGATGTACTTATTTAACTTTATCAACCTTAGATACATTTCTATTTGTAAAACAAAGCTAGTTTCTTAACAATCAAACTATCAACTACATTACAATTTAATCTAGTTTAAACTAAAGAAACCCCATTACCTGACCAGCAGTTTTCAGAATTTTGTACAGCACTGTCTGAGTAACCAGACTCTTCTCTCGGAACTTCTGAAAACTCCTTAAAAAAGAGACACACTCGTCACACACATACTTTGGCAGACCAGTCTCAAAAGATATCTGTAACATAAATATTATTGATAAAACCAAACAATCGGGTACTTGACTTTATTTAATTTAGTACAATATTGTTAGCGAAACAACAATAACATTTAAAAATCTTTTCTGAAAACAGCAACAAAATTGGCCATCAAATGAGGCAGTAATATCAGTATGAAGAAAAGTGGGCGTGGTGGGAACATCTCGCTATCTCTTTCGTACGCGCGAAACCTTCTCATACAGTTCTTTCGTTTGATATGTCACACAATATACTTGACAAATATTTTTTTTTAATGTCTAATTTATCCCCCATAAGTGGCCTCCATATTTGAAATTCATTTATTTACGTAATACGTCCCTCTCTGCTTTACTAAGTCGCATATGTGTACCAAATTTCAACTCAATCGGTCCAATAGTTTTGTAGCACATTGGCTGTGACAGACGGACAGACAGACGAGTGATCCAGGGTTCCGTTTTTACCTTTTAAGGTACGGAACCCTAAAAATACTGGATTATATTCTATAGCTGGAAGGATGTCATGTTATCCTTGACGCATAAACAACTTAATCTTACACGTGGAAAACCGAGATAATATCAGAAAATACTCACACTTTGACCGAGAATTCTTCTCATACTACTTTCCAATTGAATGTCTACTGCTAATAGGTTACTATCCATTACCAAACAAAGCCTACAGGCTTTTGTCCCTCCAGATTCGGCCTTTATCAAAACTGCAACAATTTTTTTATTTAAATTCATAGTCAGCAATCTTTAAACTTCAAGATTCAATATTTTTTTTTATCAAATTCTCAAAATCAAAATTATTTCAAGTAATAACAACACAAACATACAAACAATTACTTAGAGAACTAAGTTGTCGCACATCCTTCAGTGTACCCACCATGTTGATTGTGAAGGATGTGCTGCCACTACAAACTCCAGGCTACAACAAAGGTGGATTGCAGCTTCGCTAGTTCCAATATAGCTCAAGCGAAGCAGACTATGACCGAGAGGATCAAAGAACATATCATAACAAGTCGACATCGTTCTCTAAGTAATCTGTGCCCAAGTTAAGACAACAAGCTGTAAGCTGTTAATGTTTTAGAAAATAACAAAAGAGAAAAAATACTTTTGAACTATCGTCACAGAATACATAAGAATCAAACTATCGTGTTGCATTATTATAAAATTATATACGGGAATTACTACATTGGTCCCTGAATGAGAGTCAGACTGGGACCATCCTTGGTAAAACCTGGATGAAACGTCAGCAAAATAAATCAGTCAGGCTGGGACCATGTTTGGTAAAACCTGGACGAGACATCAGCAAAATGAATAAAAAAAGGTACGTTTCGCGTTAATTCCCATAAAACCTAATCCTAACTAATATTATAAATGCGAAAGTGAGTTTGTATATTTGTTACCTCTTCACGCTTTATCTACTGAACCAATCTTCTTGAAAATTCGCATACACATAGTTAGGAGTACAGAGAAGGACATAGGGTACCTTTCGTCCCGGAAAAATGTAATATTCCCGTGGGATACGCGAGCGAAGCCACGGACGAAAGCTAGTAATTTAATAATAATGGAAAAACCCTTTAAAATAAGGAGATTTTGACATATTTCTCCTCTCATACAATAAATAAAGTTGGAAAATGAAGTAATAAAACAAGTGTTTTATATAAACATACCCTTCCTAGTTCTTCTCCTTGCTTTAGTGTTCATCTCTGTACTGCACTCTACAGTCACACCAGGGATGCCGGCCGTGGCTGCTGGCTGCAGCGACCCTGGAAATTAAGTAAACGTACAGTTTTGTTCATTAGTTTCTTTGATTGGTAGTTTCTAAGCTGCGTAGTTGGTAGTTGCTACGCTACGTTAACTTCAGACATCTTCGTGTAAGCGTCGCGAGTCATATTCGCCCCGAGGAAGGCCTCCGGAGGTCGAAACATGTCGGTCAGTAGCTGACTTTTTATGAGTTACCCATTTATTTATTTATTTAAAAACTTTATTGCACAAAAATATTGTACAAGTGGTGGACCTAATGCCATATGACATTCTCTAACGGTCTACCGTAAGACCAAGCAGAAAATTATTATTTATTGCATACATATTAAAATAAATTACTTATTACCTTTTGATATAGATGGAGCCTCAGTTCCATCTACTTTGTAATGATCAGGCACAGCCAACTTTGACAGAGTGGTTCTTCTTCTTCCAACATTTTTAATGAATTTCTTATTAAAATGGTTGATGCAAAGATATTTATTTCTAAGCTTTTCTAGGCTAAAATGTGATATGGTCATATTACCTAAAACAAAACATTAATAATTATTATAGTCACACGCAGCATCGGTACAATACCCCGGCACATAAGTTGACTAAAAATGGAGGACACTTCGCACACTTTTTCCTCTAAAAATACCTGTGCAGAGCCGCCATTTTTGGTCAACTTATGTGCCGGGTACTGTAAGTACATATTATTTTTATAATATAAAGTTGGTAAATACGATCTTTCATAATAATATAATACATGGGAAATATACTGCGGATTTTTCTGAAATATCTAACTTTATATACCTACTACCGATACTAGGTAAAAATGTAATTTTCAAAACATGTGTTTAAATCACTAAAATGTGTTTATTGTCATTTTCAAAAAGAAAAGCACCAATAATACAAATAAGCTACTTCACGCAAGTAGCTAAGAATTTGTATAAGGTATATTATTTATTTATTTATTAAAATCTTTATTGACCAAAATGGTACAAAAGGTGATCTTAACGCAACCTTTAGGAAAAACAGAAATTATTTAATTGCGATAGGCGCTTTAAAGATGTACTTAATAATTTACTATTTACAAGTATACTTAAATACATTCATATAATACACTTAACACATATAAATACTTATATAAATATACATATATATACTACAAATGTTTAAGATAATGACTAATTCTGCTGCGAAAATTTTAAAGAAAGGTGCGTGTGAACTTTCTTCTTAAATAAGTATCTGTTTGAGATACTTTTGATGTCTTCAGGTAAGGCATTCCAGAGTCGCGTAACTTGAAGAGTAAAAGAGTTAGACATAAATTCAGACCGAAATAACGGAAGATAAATTTGAAGAGTATGACTGGAGCGAAGCTCACGGTCATGACTTTCAGACTGATATTTAAATTTGGTTTTCATATATTGGGGAGAAAGAGGGTTCTTAAGTATAGAGAAAAGAATACAGAGCATTCTCTGTTGTCGGCGCTGACGAACAGGAAGCCAGTTAAGCTTAGATCGGAAAGAAGATATGTGGTCATATTTACGAAGGCAGAAGATAAAGCGAATGCAATTATTAATGAGACGATCTAGCTTATCAAGAAGATCTGCATTTAGATCAGGATAACACACATCAGCATAATCAATAATAGGAAGAACAAGAGATTGTATTAAAGTAATTTTAGTTTTGATTGGAAGAAAATTTCTATAGCGATTCAGGTATTGTAAGGAATAGGTGACTTTTCTGCTGATCTCAGTGACCTGATTTCTCCAGCTAAACGTAGAGTCCATCAGAAGACCAAGATTTTTGACGGATTGAGTGAGTGAGATGTTAGTATTATTTAGAGAAATTGAGGGAACAGAGCTCATATCAATCTTTGCTAGCTGTCTAGAACTACCGATCATGATTGCCTGACACTTGGACGCATTAATTTTAATTCCAAAATCATCTGACCAAGAAGAAATGTTGTTCAAGGACGCATTTAGCTGACTAATACCAGAATCAATGTTTTCAGCGCTGGTTTGTATATAGATTTGCAGGTCATCTGCATAAAAATGGTAAGAGCAGCTAATAGAGTGTGACAATAGATTAATAAATACAGCAAACAGCAGAGGTGATAAGATACCCCCTTGAGGGACACCTGAACAAATATTCTTCCATTGCGACAAATCACGGTCCACTCGAACTGCTTGTTGCCTACCATGGAGATATGAAGAAAACCAGTCCATAACTGAGGATGAGAATTTCATATATTTAAGGATAGCTAGGAGAATATCGTGATCAACCATGTTGAAAGCATTAGAGAAATCAATAAGTACAAGAATGGTGATTAACGAATTCTCCATACCAAGGCGAATATTTTCGGTAACGTTGAGAAGAGCAGTAGCGGTACTGTGCCCAGACGAAAACCTGACTGTAGGGGAGTTAGAAGAAAATTATCAAATATGAACGCGGAAACCTGAGCGTGGGCAGCCGCTTCTAACACTTAAGAAAGATAAGGTAAAATTGAAATTGGACGGAAATTGTTCAAAGCCCGCGGATCAGAAACTTTTGGCAAAGGAGTAACATATACCTTCCCCCAAAGAGTGGGGAAAGAGCCTGTAGAGAGGGAAAAATTAACAATATGTGTAATGATAGGAATTAATATGTCAATAATATTAACTATCATTTGCCTACTGATATCATCACAGCCAACAGCATTTGACTGTAAGGAGATAATGATTTTCCGAATGTCATCCTCAGCTAGTGGAGAAAATGAAAAAGAGTCTATGTGAAGGTTGGCCATGGAAGAAATTTTGGAAATAGTGCGTAGTTTAACGGAAGCATCCATATTGGCTGAGGACTATGCTAAAAAAATACATAGCTGAATATTATGAGCTGATTGATTAGGCCTGTTACTACTATTAATTCATTCATTCACTACCATTAAATTCAGCCTTTGAGGAAAATATTCAATTTTAGCTGCAATAGTTCAAACAGCTCTCTTTACCTTATTTTACAGGTATTATTTGTATCTCCTTTGGATTCATGGGTTTTTTCACCCTGGTCCTTTGAAAGGCTTGCGTGGGGATACAGATCCAACACGTAGAGCTAGGCCCTTTGAAGAAGTTAATGTAATGTGGTGCTCCCGCTAGTTAGGAAATACTAAAGCATAAAAAAATATCTGAACTGAATTTTAAATGTCTGCCAGACTTACCACAATTGTTTAGCCAAACTTCCAAACGTTTGGGATGTCTGGTAGGGAAGCGAAATAGGGGTTTCTGACCCATGGTGGTATTACATAAGAAATAAGAACAAGCAGGTGCCATTTCGAAGATTCGTAGTCTGTAGTTCGTTCGTAAGCGAAGTATTCGTGTGTGGAATTAGTTCAATTTTTGTAAGCAAAGTCAGTTTGTGTGATGTCCTTAAACAAGCCGAGTAGATACTCCAAGTCCGTTTTCCAATGCCTAAACCATAGAAAAATTGGCCAAGGCCTTAGACTCCGTTTTGTAACCCGTTACAGTCACAAATTAAATAGGTAGTAGTCACAGACCATGTCCTGTTGCAGTACCTACAACTTGTACGAGACTCGCAAATTAAATAGGATAGGGATCACGGATTTAATACTTGACTTGCAGTTCATGAAGTAATTCACTTTACTGACAAGTGATAACTAGGTAATAGCCAACTCAAACAAACTAAAGTAGTCTAGAATATCCATACAGATCAGATCCCACAAATTAGAAATCTATAGTAAGTAGTAAAATTCATTCACAACTAGAGGTGTTATGAATATATCGTAACCATTACCGAGAACATGATATTAGAGATAATATTATAATACGAATATATTAGGTTCTTAGGTATCGGAGTAATCGGTTACCCGGTAACAGTTAAATATCAGGCACCTCAAGCGATTACCGGCCTCGCGCCATCCGTTCCTAGATATTATAGTTACTACGATACAGACCGATACTGATATCACTGCATCCATATTTGATACTTGGAACGCACTTTGCGGATGGACGAAACGAAACGGAAATACGGAGCGCCAAGCCGACGGCCATCGTTCGCGAGCCACGAACAAAGCCGAACCGTGTCTGTTCTGTCTCTTTCTGTGCGAGGCAGAAACGTGATGTGCGAGCGAAACATAATATCACTTGCTTGAGTTTCTTCAAGCTCGCTCGTGTATGTGCGGCCAAAACCAGTTTAACTTGGTCTCTTGTCCCGGTAAATCGCGTGCCGGTTTATGTACCTATTAACAACATTAACAATTTCGCGCCGTGTTCAAAGTTTTATTTGCATTTGTTGTATTTGATTGTTAATTCTAATATTTGTTCTGTAAATAAAACGGGACTTCGCAGTATGTGTATATGTAAATATTGTGTATTGTGTAAGAGTGTATTATATATGCATTACAATTAATATGTTATTTAAAACTTTTTATGTACTTATGGAGTAAATAAAATGATAACGCTCAGGATGCAATTTATGTATTCTATTTTGGCAGTCCTAAGCCTGTTAAAAGTATGAAGGGAAATATAAATCAACAAAGTAATTATAAATAATATGCAATTTTTTTTAGTCATTCATACATATTACTCGCATAAAATATATTATTTGGTTGTTCGGCCTAACAAGAGCGAGGCGAACTCGTATCGTATCGTATTCGGAAGTTCTTAACCAAGCCGCTCAAAGCGATCCGTGCCAGCAATGCGTTACTATAGCCCGTAAGCCCGCCCGTTCTTGACCGTTCCTGGGTAACCGTTACCGGAACGTAATACGGACAATACGATATATTCGATAACATGAATACCGATATCTGACCCTAATATAACACCTCTATTCACAACACCGCACTGACTGACTGACACTGACATTTGGAGTTTTTATTTTACGGCCCTGTATACAAGTCCTTCGGAGCCACAGATAGATAGATAGATAGATAAAAATTTTATTTGTTCCACAGACCTACCACTACTAGACCTGCAGGTCTAGTAGTGGCACTATGCATAGTGCGTGGCCACTTTAGTGCATCTCTTTCTATCTTTGATTGTTGCCTCCACCCACCCATATTTTGCGCACGTCACAGAACACACTATGGTTACTAACTTATAATAAGCTCAAATAAAACCCTGAATCACCTTTTAAATAATAAAATCCCTAAGATTAATAACTTTCTTCGATCGTTTTGTGGTTTGTTTGGCCCAGATTTTGACAGTAGGCCAGCTTATAGCAGCCACGCCGATGAGACAAAAAAACATATCAGCGTTTCTTTCACACTCACGTTGTATTGTATTTGACAGTCTCTTTCTAGCAATATCGTTGCAAGTCTAGTAGTGGTAGGTCTGTGTTTGGAGCGTATCTTTAGTTTTGTTGCTTCTTTATTCCTATCCTAACAATAACAAGTTACCTACATACAATCAAAAGTTGATGTCGGCCTTTGATTGCTTCGATGGAACTTCTGGTGACAAATCTATACTATATGAGTCCACTTGTTTTCGTAGCCGATAGAGGGGCGGACGGCGGCGTCTAAAGACGCCCACCACAGTCCGCATAACACATACTCGTATCACTACAGCAGCAGCACAGTCGAGCAGCCGTACTGTACTATTATGACTGTCCAGTTTAACTCTCTCTCTCTCATCTCATCTCAGCGTATTCCCAGTTACATTACATCCACAGTCCACAGTTGCAAACTTGCAACGCTGCGAAGCCAGGGGTCCGCTTTCCGACTTTTCCTTCTCCACTTTGCACAGTCTTGAGCATCCTTGGTTGTAAGACCATTGGCACGCAAATCATCCTTGACGACGTCAAGCCTTCGTCTTGGGCTTCATATGGCATGATGTGGGGTGGTGGGACCAATCTAAAGTTATATCCTCAATTAAAATCTTGTCAAACAAAAAAAATTAGGTAAATATATTAGCAATTAGTTAATAAAATCTGATTTAAAGCGAAAGCCATACCTGAATCACGAGGAGGTGAAGGATTCTACGACTGAATCACAACATACAACCGTAGGAATCTAGGTATAGAGTGATTCATGAATTGATGGATGTTTGAATCACGAGCGTAGCAAGTGTTCAAAATTCAAATGTTGCATAAGTTCTATTTTATACCATAACAATATACAACATTTTCGCTAAAATCTTTCTTTTTCTCTAGGTACGAGAAAAAGAAACGTACCTAGAGAAAAAGAAAGATTTAAGCGAAAATATTGTACACAGCATTTGTTTGTATGGCGATTATTGTTTGCACAAGGAGTTTATATCGGTTTTTTTGTACAAGGAGGTTGTATTTTTTGTATTGTACCTTTTTAGAGGGGAATCGTTTATAATTTTTTAAATCGGTTTATAAACAACGAGTTCTGTCGAGAATACCTCAGGAGAAAACAAACAAAAAAAACTACATTGAAACTTTTTTTCTAAAGTCAGCCTATACACACTTATTTAAAATTCTCAAATAATTTATTACAAAAATACAGAGACAATGACAATATTACATTGTTATATTCCACAGACTAAAAACCGATCGTGTGGCACCGCTCCAATGTCCCCGACTACTGCCACAGCCATACACGGACCTGATAAAGTAAAAAGGACTAAGTAGGAAGCAGCCATCTGGTTTTCAAGAGTAGTACCACTCTATTTAATATTTATATTTATTCAATAACTTACATACAGATTTACAGTACACACCAATATTATTTGTATGCTAGAGACCTAGAGACTTAAACCAAGAATATGATAAAAAATAAATAATTTATTTTATCAATCAGCGATTATTTTCTAAGATAAACACCTCAGACCCAAGAAAATTTGAAAAAGACCATTTTCCAACTTGCCCTGGCTGGGGATCGAACCCAGAGCCTCCAGACTGGCGGACCGGCGTGTTAACCACTACGCCACGAAGATTAAAAAAAACTGCTTTACGTAAAGATGAAATAGAAAGAACCTACTCAATTGAGACATGCATCTTGCGGTACAAGATATCTCATCAGCAGATATGCTTTCCACCAACGCGAGCGTGCTGCCGCAGTTGTCCATCTGCACGTTGTTGGCTAACTGCAGCGCCAAACCTTGCGTGAGGTTCACGCAGATATCGTCGTTGAGAGAGAGACTTACTTCTGTAAAAAAATATTACTATTGATCATAGACGAAAAGTGCTAGAGTATCGACAATCTCATTATTTTTTTCTGGCATGTTATTATGTCCCACTGCTGAGCAAAGCCTCCCCCTTCCTCTTCCACTCGTCTCTATCCTCTGCTATCTCTTGCCAATTATTGGCATAACTATCGAGGTCATCCCGCCATCTCTTCCTCGGTCTGCCTCTACTCCGACGGCCATCCGGCAGTCAGAACGTAGCTAACTTCAGCCTTCTTCCGGGCACATTCGAAAGCTCCTTGATCTATTATTTACTAGAGAAAGCCCTGACTTTCAAGCGTTAACCCCATAACTTTTAAAAACGGCTAAACCGATTTTCATCAAACATAGGTAGCTAAGAACCACCGCAAGTGAGCTTGGTCATCGAAATCGGTCCATCCATTCGAGCGCTACAATGCCACATACAGACAGACAGACAGAGCAACAGACATTAGAGTCAAACTTATACCCCTCTTTTTTATCGGGGGTTAAAAAAACGTCCTCTGCTTGAAAGCCAAAATAAATCCTGTATTATTTCTAGATGTTACTACTATCTCGCCCGCTAGTCATGCAATGGATGCTGGGTAGGGTAGGCTGACGGTATTCACAAAAAAATCAGAGATGGCGCTTGCTTGTTCGTAGGATATGAACGCTTATAAATACCGCCATCTGTCCGAAATTAAGCGGCACCACTACGAAACTACCCTCTTTTGAACTAGTAGCTCCATCTAGCCACAACATTTAAACTTAAAATCAAATTACATTGCAAAGTATGAAAGTCAGTCTTATATTATTTAATTGTTCATCCATGCTATTGATGCACATATACATATTTTTTTCTAGCCATGCATGTCCCAGTGCTGGGCAAAGGCTAATTGATATAGACATTTTTAAAGATCTTGTATTACGTAGTAACTTATTTATTAATCTGTGTCTTGCATGTTGGCCTGAGACTGAGAGAAAGGAATAAAAACTTAGACCGTATTATACAAAAAATGGACTAGGTTACGGCTAGTATTATAGTATCTGACATTAAGACTTATAAGTAGTATGTACTTATAAGCGTTTCTAAAAGGGTCTCATAAAAAAGGCTCAAGGTCGCTCAACGCGCTATGGAGAAGACTATGCCTGGTGTTTCTCTACGTGATCGAATCAGAAATAAGGAAATTCGTAAGAGAACAAAAGTCACTCATAGCCCAGCGAATTAGCTCATTGAAGTGGCAATGGGCGACGAACCGATGGACGATGGGGCAGAAAGGTTCTCAAATGACGACCACGTACTGGCAAGCGAAGCGTTGGACACCCACCCACAAGGTAGTCAGATGATCTGACCAAGGTTTCTGGAAAGCTGGGCGCAGGCCGCTGCGGTCATTTTGGAGATCCTTGGGAGAGGCCTAAGTCCAGCAGTGGACGTTATGCGGCTGAAATAAATGATTGAAATCAGGAAATGATGCTTCTAAATAGGAAATACTTACTAAGCCTCTTCTTGCCGACCTCGATTTGCATAAAGTTTAGTTCTCCGACGTTGCTCAAAAACTCGGCGGCGCCCATCGCCGCAGACTTCGCATGAGTTGCGTGGGCCTTTGCTAGAATCCCTGGAAAATAAATAAATAGATTAGAAAAAAAGTAAGTTTAAACTTGTATTCTTCTTTTTCATCTACCTAAGCACGTTTTAGTTACATCATATTATTATAATAAAAATATTTTTAATAATTTTAAACTTACCTACTTAAATACTTAGGTACCTACAGGTTTGTACGGAACCCTCTGTGCGTGAGTTCGACTCGTACTTGGCTGGTTTTTTTTTCCATTTAGGGATCCCTTTGTGGAATATTTGGTTGCAAATTGCAAATTTTTGTTTGAGTTGAAATTTGGTAGGTACATAACAAGGTACGCACCAAAGACTCCAGTGTTGTTGTATGAGATGTTGAACGCCTTATACTCGGTGTGAGGGTCTCCCCCCACCATCATGCCTAGGGGGGGTTGCGGGGTGTTATCCATGGCGTGCTGCCCCTCCGAGATGTTGCCTGTGCCGCAAGCAGCCGCTATTATTGCGTGCTTTATCATATTCCTGAGAAGCAAATGTACGTCCTTCTTTATCTAAATATAGCTCTGGTTGAGCACTTACGAGTTAAGGTATAAGACGTGGAAGGTGGTGGGTTCGAATGAAAGGTCCATTTACCCAGTACTAGTAGTTCGCCGCAAACTTAGACCTCGCGATTTTTATTAATATTTCAAAAACTACTGAACCGATTTTGATGCCCAACGAACTTGAAAATTCTATTGATATTGCCTACATGCCTACCAAATTTCATCAAAATCGGACCATCGGTTCGGCAGTTATCGCGGAACAAACATACATACATACACACAAACATACAAACAATGTGTTTTCGCCCCAACTTGAATTATAGACCCTGCTCGCTTCGCTCGCTCAGTCAACCAGTTTCTTTCCTGTGGCATACAATTAAACTGAAGCAAATGACTTGCATGGTATCTAAACAAAACGTTAACCATCTAAATAATGTACTTATTGCTTTTTACTCATAAGTATTCTGTGGGTATTGCTTCAACAAGTTAATTTTTCAACCAAATAAAAAAAAGCGGCCAAGTGCGAGTCGGACTCGCCCATGAAGGGATCCCTTCGCAGCAGCAGGTAACATAATATAAAAGTTCTAAAGGTAAATTGCGGTTTACGATTTATGACGTATTAAAAAAAACTACTTACTAGATCTCGTTCAAACCAATTTTCGGTGGAAGTTTGCATGGTAATATACATCATATATTTTTTTAGTTTTATCATTCTCTTATTTTAGAAGTTACAGGGGGGGGGGGGACATATTTTACCACTTTGAAAGTGTCTCTCACGCAAATTATTCAGTTTAGAAAAAAAAAATATGAGAAACCTCAACATCATTTTTGAAGTCCTACTCATAACCGTATGGGTTTGATGAAAAAAAATAAAGTAAAAAATGAAGTAAATTAAGTAAGATTTTTACACAAAAATACATTTATTTTTGTGTAAAAATCTTAATGCGGTTCAATACATCTACGTACCAAGTTTCAACAGTATAGTTCTTATAGTTTCGGAAAAAAGTGGCTGTGATATACGGACGGACAGACAGACATGACGAATCTATAAGGGTTCCGTTTTTTGCCATTTGGCTACAGAACCCCGAAAACCCGACTTTCAATCGTTCAACCCCAACGAATACGGTAGACTCTAATTTCCATCTTCTTTCCCATTTCCCAGTCTGCAATTCCCCACAAACTCCATATCCTATACATATACGTGCTCCTGGTCATGCACGAGTCCGACACATACTTGCCCGTTTATTTCCTTTCCCGGAAACTTTCAGGAGTAGTAAACTCACCTCACGTCAGTCTTGGTCCCGGCGCCGGGGATGCCCACAGCGACCCAGGTGTCGCTGCACTTGCCCAGGTCGTACAGCTCGAAGCCTCCCCGTGAGCAGGACGTCATCTCGCAACGGGGCGTCGGCCGCTCCTTCAAAATTATTACATATTGATTACCTCCGTGGAGTGTTGGTTAATACGATCATCCTCATCTGGAACCCGATGAGGGTAGGTTTTCATCAGGGTAAAGTAAACACTAAATAAACACATATATTTTAGTTTTTGACCGAACGCGCGAAGGTCTTTAAATCGAGTTGGGGGCGAAAACGCATTGTTTGTATGTATGTTTGTACCGCGAAAACTTTTTTTTTACTATCATATTACAATTATGTACAACAGAATATTTACATGACATTTCTATAAACCACTGAGGTTTGTAATGAAATGCCTAACGAGTTTACATACAAAAATTTTAACACACAATATATTTATTTATTTATTAAAACTTTATTGATCCACAATAATAATTGTTTACAATTGGCGGACTTAACGCTAATAGCGTATATAATGTTTCCTCGTACTCAAAAATTTGACAAACGCCTGCCAAACCTATCCTATATAAAACAAAATAATACTTTTGCCTGCCGAACCGATGGTCCGACTTTGATGAAATTTGGTAGGCATGTAGGAAATATCAATAGAATTTTTAAGTTCGTTGGGCATCATAATCGGTTAAGTAGTTTCTGAAATACCATAGCGCGTTCTAACTTTGGATAGCGTCATCTAGGTGTTACTTAGGGAACTATAATCACGAGGTCTAAGTTCGCGGCGAACTACTAGTACTAGAGTTATAGGGAATCGCACATTCTCCCGAGCACTTAATACCATAGGGGTTTTTTAGGGATCAGATCGGGAGGGGGCGGTTAAGCCCCTTAGCCCTATCCAAAATCCGCCGCTAAAGCTTGATACATTTGGGGAAAATGGTCAAGCAATCAATAACAAAAAAAAGTGGTCAAGTGCGAATCGGAACATAATATAAAAGTTCTAAAGGTAAATTGCGGTTTACGATTTATGACGTATTAAAAAATAACTATCTATGATACCGAGACCGTTATAGTTTTAATTGAAAGTACATACTTTGAGGTATATACCACATTTTTTTCAGAATTATTTTAGTAATATTTCAAAAGTTACGGTGGCACCTCAAATTTTAACTTTGTATTAGATTATCTCAAGACTGGGGGGTTTGATCTACATAGTTGGGAAGCAGTTTTTGTTGCATTTTAAAAGACCTTTTCAACGATACGTTCAACAACACGTTGGGGTTAATCCAATTTAATTTTTTAAATTCACTTTTCGTTGAAATGGGCTGAAAAATGGCTGAAAAAAAAATTTTCATTATTTTAAAAAGAAACTTGGAACTTTAATATCTATCTCTCCACCAATTTTCGTGACAATCGGTGCAGTAGCGGCGGAGTACGAGCTCGGACGGACAGACAGGCGGACGGACATGACGAAACTATAAGGGTTCCTTGTGGACTACGGAACCCTAAAAAGATACAAAATCAAGACTCACTCTTCTAGTTTCAATTTTCTCAGCCATTTTCAGTGTTTCCTCAAACGGGACTCCGAGGCTGGCCACTGTGCAGACGTCTGTGCTGTGGATTATTATTTATTATACACTACAACGTTATTTTTCATATTATACTTACACCCCGACCTTACTACAAATATATTAATCTGTGGCCCCGACAGTCATTTTCAGCCACAACGAGTGATGCTATGGACATAATCCTACCCCAAAGGATTCCCAAAACGACCGACCAGCCAGCGTTTTCATGCAACCTTGCTCAGACCTTGTCATGTAGGTGAGTGTCCGAATCAATGGTTCCTACGCTGCGCTTGCCGGTAAACTTACATGACTATCGGTTCTAAGCGCTCTGCGTATCGCCCACTGCCCCTTCAACGAGCTAATCCACTGGGCTATGTTAGTGACCTTCGTACTTCTAAGAATCTCCTATCACGAAAAGGGGGAAGAGGGGCAGAAAAAGGAATCAGAGACCATCGAATGGCGAAGCTCATGTGTACCAAAGGGTAGAAACAAGTGCTGGGCACAACCTCGCTTCTGACGCTGTGTGTCGAAAGCCAGTTTGTTATTGGCGACGAGATAAAGTCGCTTCTTACGGTACCTTAGGTGCCTTAGAATAGGACCCCTCCATTTCTTCCTGTAGTACAGAAATAAATAGAGGGGTCCTAGTCTAATCCGTAAACCGAACGTCTGAAAAGTGAACTGTCTCGCGAGTCTTTCTACATTAAGCCTAAAGCCTTCCTCTATAAATGGACTACCGAACAAAAAATAATTTTTCAAATCGGACCATTAGTTCCTGAGATTAGCGCGTTTAAACAAACAAACAAACAAAATCTTCTGCTTTATAATATTAGTATAGATATACGAGTATATAGACAAAAAAACTACGTAATTATCGAACCTGCTCTAAAAATTTCAAGAGAATCGGTTGATATTGTTGATAAATGCGACCTGTAGGCGAGAACAACCGGAATGCTGGAATTCCGACACACGACGAAAGAATTTTTGGAGGAATGGAACAAAACATCAACCTGTAGTTACACTTAGTGAAGGTGTTCAGAGTTTCCTCAGTCATGGCATCAATCCTGTCTTCCACACAGAACATGGAGTTAGAGAGCGGCCCGGCCCACATCGCGCTCTGAAGGAGATCCATGACCCTCTGCTCTGGCGGTATACGCACCAGGTCCTCCTTAATGAGGGCTTTCCGGTCGTCAATCTCCCATTGGGAGAAACAGCACCTTTGGAATGAAAAATAAGTTCACGTATGTTACTTCTCTTTCGTGGTGCACAGACTGTTGTAACTTATTCAAGCTAAAGCGTGGTCTAGAAAGAGTAGTGACTGGTGCGATGGCAAAAACAACAATACCATTGACAGTACATAGATCTCGTTGAACAATACAAAGAAGAATGGTACCTCGTGGCAGCATCCAAAAGATAATACTTCAGAATGGGGTAGTTGGAGGGTGGACAGCGGAGAGTATAGGAGATGGTCTGGCGGTCGGAGGTGCACGACAGGCTGGCGCCGTTTTGTTGAAAGTGGCGGTTCTTGGCGTAAGCGGAGTAAGCGCAGCCCGTGCCAGCCGCCATGGTGCGCAGGAAGTGGGTGGCGCCGATCTCGTCGTTGATCTCGTAACGGGAACCTGCCTAGAATTTAAATAAGTTACAAGTCATCCAGCCGACTCACGTAAGTTCATAGATGAAGTTCAGCAAAGAAACAAAGACCCTTGTACTAAAAAATATCAGGTCTGAGGATATGAAGCTGCTCGTGAGAGGTATGCGGGTGAATCCGAGTGAATGGTAATGACGATGTAAAAGTGGTAATGATTGCACGTTCTATGGTAATGATAACAGTCAAATGGTAATGATGTAATATAGGATTATTAATATCATCATCATTACCTGTTATCCTTATCATTACCATAGGACGTGCAATCATTACCATTTCTACATCGTCATTACCATTCACGACGAAATTCTCGGATTCACCCGTCGATGGCGGTGTCGTCATTAGCACGGAAAGCAAGGATGACGTCGAAAAACTCAAATCTGCACAAATTATTACCACCAACCAACAGAATTTGAGCGATAAATTGCAAGGCATGAATTACCTACGAAGAATTTTTGACCTCCACAAAATTGAGCCATACCTACCTAACTACTTAAGTCGGGTCAAAAAAACGGTGAGAGATGTAACTAATACATACCTATTGAAGTTACCGCTCTTATTCGTAAGGCCATTATTACACAATACAGAATACTTATTCGTGCACTGGAACTTCTTACTTTTAGTTCTGATTCTTACTTTTAGTGAGTACTTAATCATATATACGTATACATACCTACTTACATGCATACAAAACCCATTCCCTTCTTTGCCACAACGTGGCGATTCCGGAGAAAGCTGTTCTTTAATAAAAATTACTTTAGCACACAAAGTGTTTAGCACACTAAGTCATTTAGATCAAAACATGTAAAAAATCTTGTAGAAAGTGACCCTCCATGACTGGAAAGCCTTCCTTTGTTGCTCCAATGACACTAGATGGGCGAGGCGGCGACCCAGTTAGATTACTGACAGAAATCACGCAGATATTTTTTATGATTTTATTGCACGAATCGAATTATTTTCCATCAATTGGCACTATTAGCCTTTCTAGCTTACCCTACAATTTTCCAAACAAACGTAGTCTAGCATTATTATTATTATTAGTAGTATTTTGAAATGACATGTCAGATTACAACAGTAATTTGTTATTTCAAAGAAATTGCACATAATTATGTTGTACTTTATTATTTTATTATTATTAAACACACTAGCAGCTTATTATGCTGATGCGTGTGTGTCTTAATATTTGGAGATTTTGTTTTTGTCCAGTCTATTCTTGAAGCTGTTCACTGAAGGTGCAGTAACAACATTCTCTGGTAGCTTGTTCCAGTCTGTTACAACTCGATTGGACAGGAAATTTTGAAATGGTTTCCTTTTAGCTCCCATGCGAAACAATTTCAGCTGATGTCCTCTCAATCGTTTATTGTCAGATAATTGGAACATGTCTTGTAGATTGAACATCATAATATCCTGTTAGAATTTTGTAGGTCTCGATGTACTCGGTGTACTTGAACCAATAAAATTAAATTAAAGGAGAAGAAACCGCCTTGTAAGACATCCGTGGGAGAGGAAAGGGGGAGATGATAAATTGTACTCGTATTCTACTCTGCCGACACCTGCGAGTATATAAAAGCTTTTTTTTATAAAATATATATCTTCCATGCTAGTCAGGAAAACGCTGGATGCAGGCCGCTTCCGATCGGTCGTTTTGGAAATCCTTGGGGGAGGCCTATGTCCAGTGGACTTCCTGTGGCTAATATAATGATGTGATGATGCTGGTCAGGGAGAAAAGAAAAAAAATAATGTACCAGCTGCTTTTTTTCCCGCGCAGAGAAATAATGGGCGACAATGCGAATCTTGTTAAACCCATCACTATGTTGATTCCTTTTTCCACCTTCTCGCCCACCATTAAGCTGAAAGTGGCTTTTGAGTCTTGCGGCCCTGGGCTCTGTCTGCTTAGAGCCATGACCCTGCTCTGTCTGCTTAGAGCCATAAGACCCTGCTCTGTCTGCCCCATTAAGGATAAAGACGTGATTGTGTATAAAAGACCTGAAACATGATGGTGCACGAAGCCATGTACGAGCCCATGGGTTTGGCTGCGGCCACCCGGACTCCGTTCATCAGTTCTGACCGCTGTACTTCCATAGGTCCGTAGTCCGCTTTCGGCCAGCACAGCGCCCAGCTACTCCTCGACGTGGAGAGGCTTCTAGACAAGATCTTCGGTACGGTAGTCAGGATAGTCATTGTGAGTTATATAAAAACGAATGTTGTTTCTCTTGATAGGTAGGTATGTTTTGATTTGTCGAAAAACGACAAATACCCATCAAATACCTACCTAAATAAATTCTCTATGAACGACAATGATGCATTTGACAGTGCATGACTTTTTGATACTCGTACAGTACACAAAAAAAGTTTTGATAATTATCAATAAAATCCTTTTTATTCGACTGTCGGAGGAAGATAAGATTTTCACAGAGATATTAGGATGGTATATTACTAGTTCTTTGGTTTTTCCTGTAGTTTTTCAAATACCTACTGCTTTGGCAAGCTTTTTATTCCATAAGTAATTCTCGGGGGAGGACTTCGGCCACAATACTAATAATGTTTTTAACAAAAAAAGGAACAACCGAATATATTTTCTTTGAGTTTCTTTCATATTCCAAAGTTATGGTACCTAGATACCATATGACCAAGGATACTTAAGATATGGAACCAATCTAGATCTCGTTCGAAAAAAATGGCTGTGACATACGGACGGACAGACAGACAGAAGGACATGACGGTATCCATAAGGGTTCCGTTTTTCGCCATTTGGCTACGAACCCTAAAAAACATTCGGGTCGAATTAATAATTTCACCAAGCAGTCTTCTTTTTTCTCCTACTAGGTCTCTAACCAGGAAGACCAAGAAATGTCGACCAACTGAGACAAAAAGCACGGGCAGAGATGGCCAAATGCACGGGTATTAAAGGTAAATTGGGAAGATTCCCGATAGACACATGTATTCCTTAATTTGGGCAGGAAAATAAGGAATTATGCCCAAAATGCCGGGAATCTTCACAATTTTCACGTCTGGGCAGAAATACTTTGCCCATCTCTAAGCATGGGTCATGTCTAATATTTTATATATAACTTATTATATGTTATTTAATTTTATATGCAGGCGTAGTTTATGTATCTTAGCTAGTAAGTAGATGTATTTTTTTCTCATTCCTGTTTTGTATACGCTTGCACCACATTTATCGCCTTCTCATATACGTCCCAAAGGTATTTTCTGGTAGACAGATTATACCTATTGTAGGTACATTAATTTTATAGTGCAATAAATTAAATAAATAAAATGCCGTATCAAACGTTTTTAAGAGTAAAGCGGACGACCGAAAAGTATGACGCATCTACCGACCGACTAGAGTCACTAAGCTCTTAAAAAAGAGAAAGGAAGAGAAATCGAGCACGAACATCACGATCCCTTCTGATTTCTGTTTTAAAATCGACACTGCTACGTTCGCATTACCATCGAGATATCTGATCGATGGTAAATTACGTATGTAAGCATCAAAGGGAGGTGGGGGAAATCTATCATATATGCTTATTAACCGACTTCAAAAAAGGAGGAGGTTATCAATTCAACTGTATGTTTTTTTCTTTTTTTTATGTACTATGTGACTTTTTAAACACTAGCCAAATTTTTGGAGCAAGTTCAGTCTATTTTCTATAAAAAAGTAATTAAAATTGATTAAAATGTTTTGTCCTCCAATACAAAATCCGTTTGGCTGACCGCTGATTTGTATGGGAAGGCAAATTTTTATTTTTCGTAAATTTTTTTATGGAAAATAGTTCAGTATCTGAACTTAGTCCAAAAATTAGGCTGGTGGTAAAAAAGTCAGCCTGTATGTTTGTTACGCGATATCTTCGCCAATTGTGAACCGATTTTGATGATTCTTTTTTTATTTGAAAGCCCTCACTACCAAGTTGGTCCGTCCCATTTTAATTTGGTGAAAATATTAAAGAACTTTGGAGATATGGAAGAAAATCCAAAAAAAATAAAGTACTTAGGTTTTTTTTTTTGTTAAAAGTTTAATTATTTTTAATGACACGTCAATGAATTACGTCAGCAATGTTTTTTAATTTAACATCTTTTGGCAATTTTAGTAATTTAGATTTGAATTTAGATATACAAACACTTTTTCTATTTTTCTTTAAAATAAATAGGTAATCCGGGCACAATAAAAGACAAGTTTTTTTGCGATACCTAATCTCGAAACACATCCGATATAATACGACATAATACGATAAATTGTGATAACAAGGAAGTTTGCAAATATTGTTAATTGTTTTATGGTGGGATTTAGATATTTAGAGATAGTAGGGTTTAGTGTAACTGCTTTGCGGGTTACAGGGGGAAGCGAATCAGCTGGTCTGACTACCGTCTTCGTCACTTACAGACTTACAGTAGACAGAGCTTCGGAAGGCACTATTCCAATCGTAGGGTCTATTAAAATATACTAAAAAGATTTTTGATATAGATTCAGTCCATGATACTAAACAACTTTCCCCAAGGAACATATATCGAAATATGAAAATAATGATAGACCAGCTGATCCGAGTTTAGCTATAAGGAAAGCAAAAAATACCTGACTGCGGCAAAGGCAAAAGAAAGGGTAATGAAGCAGTCTATTGTGGATATTTATGTGTTCCATCCACCGTAGTGTCCGAATCGGTCAATCGATTCGTCATTATTGTCCGGATGACATACAAAAATATATATGTAATAACAATTGTTACATATGAAAAAGTGCGAGTAAAAATATTTATTTTTTGTTACTAGTGGGGGGGGGGGGGGGGGGGGAATCAAATGAAAGATTAGCACAAAACATACCTAAATAGCTGTCCTTATAACGAGCCCTTTCATTTGATATACGACACAGTAAGGTTTGCAAAACTTTTTTTTTTAATTCCCTAATTTGTCCCACGTTTTTAAAAAAATATTAATTACTTTGCACATATGTGTTTGGGTCATAGGATTACAACATTCTACCAAATTTCACCTGATTCGGTCCAGTAGATTCGGAGCAAATTGGCTGTGACAGACGGACGGACAGACAGACGCACGAGTGATCCTATAAGGGTTCCGTTTTTTCATTTTTTGTACGGTACCCTTTTTTTACAATAAAGTTTAAATAAATAAATATATGTGACATTTTTGGTTCCAAGGTGAGGGGCTAAAATTTATTATCCTAAAGTCACCTACTCCGCCTATTTGAGGCCCGCCTCGCGCGAGGCCGATGTGCGGCAGTTTTTTTTACTTCCAATACAAAACCCGCGATTAAATAATCAACATCCCAAATATTGGAGGTCAGACGAGATTGCAAATAAGGGTCTTTGTCTCCTCTAACCAAACGCCGCTCCATTGTCAATAGCTGATTAACCCTTAGGCTAATTAGGCTGCAAATTCTCCTATTAGCAGCCGCCCCCCTCAAGCTAAATTTCGAATTAAATTAAAGTTCACAATGAGGCGCCTGGTTCAAGGCGGCAAAATTGAAGACTTCCATTTGCACCCCCTCATCCCCCGTCGTCAGAAATAACTGGACATGGGGCGTAGGTACATTTTGGGGCGGTGAAATATGATTAGCCTACCAAATGTGTTAGTCAGCCACTGTCAATTTGTAAACCGCGGTTGGTTTGAGAGGATGAGCTTTTTTTGCTCCATCATAGGACATAGCGCATGACGCAGATGAGGGCTTTTTTGCTCCACCACTCATTCATTTCTCGTTTGAGAGTCCTCGCAAAGCTAATGTCGCCGACGTCCACATTAAGCTTAGCGCCCCCACTGCCGACCCTTGAAAAATGTTGGCCTTGACTGATAAAGTAACAAAACAAAAACCTTTTCATAACAAAGTAGTATACTATACTACCTTGAGCAATCGGCGATACGTTGGTGAACAAGAAGCAACAACCTATCACTTTTATTAGTTTACGACCCAACTCGCGTATCTCAGCGATTCCGCTTTGTTTTCTATGAGAACTTAGTGTGACCATGATAAGAAGGAAAGTGAGTACTATTTTTTTACTCGACTACGGCGAAGATAAAAAGGTTAAGGCCGTACCTGAATTTTCCGGGGTCCAGTGCTGCCCCCATTTAAAATAAATAATTTCAAAGAAAACGGAGACATCATTTAAAATTTTGCTACTACGAGTACCAAGTCCTAGATAACCTTTCAAAGTATTTTATGAACTACTGTTTACAGTTTAAAGTGAGAACGTTAAGCTTTACTACGCACATTTGCGAAAAACGGCCACTTTTGACAAATGTGCGTAGTAAAGCTTAACGTTCTCATTACAAACTGTAGTACATAAAATACTTTGAAGGGTTATCTAGCACTTGGTAGTAGCAAAATTTTAAATAATGTCTCCGTTTTCTTTGAAATTATTTATTTTAAATGGGGGCAGCACTGAACCCCGGAAAATTCAGGTACGGCCTTAAGGTACAATACCGACACCGACTATTACCTTTACCCTGGCCTTCCCTGGCTTAGCAATGCCATTTTAGTGAAATCCGTCCATATTCCATATAGGTACTTACAGGGTTAATTTTAAAACATCGGCAATATTTTTGGAGCAGGTTCAGTTCATGATACTGCTTTCCATAAAAACAATTTAATTATCAAAAAACGAAACAAAAATTTCGGCTTACCACACAAATCGGCGCTCAGCCAAATGGATTTTGTATGCGAAGACGAAATTTTTATCGATTTTCGATAACTAATTGTTTTAATGAAAAGTATTCAGTCCGTGATATTCACGGACTGAAGTTGCTCCAAAAATGTTGCCGGTGTTTAATAAGTAACCATGTATAACGCTACAGCAAACTTCTCCCTTTACTCTCCCCTTTTGGATTTTTTTTGCATTACCTTGTGTAGAATGAATTCTTTTCTTTGACTCTCTTTGATTGAAATTCGTCAATAAATAACGCTACAGCAAAGTTCCCCCATTCCCCCGGTCCCACTTGTGTGCCAATGTTCGTCAAAATTGCGTGAAAAATGCGACCTGTAGGAGAGAACAGACAGACGGACAAATGCATTTTTTGGCTAATCTCAAAACTGAGACGCTTGATGACGATGAATTTGCCACGGGCCTCGAATTTATTATAGTTACGCCAATGTGCTGCGGCAATAATAAAATGTAAACTTTTTGATTTGGTTTTTAATAACATGTACCTAGAGCATTTAGATGGGAAGGTTTATATGTCTAATAAATAGCCGTGCGAAGCCACTACGGGTCGCTAGTGACGAAGAGACTGCAATAACACCTGTGCTGTCTTCATATTTAAATAATTTTCTTACTGACCTTCAAACTTTAATGGTAGACGGAAAGTAAGCGAGTTGAATGCCGGCAGACGGCACCCAATATCATGGAAATTAAAATCTAAATTTCCTGAATTAAGTAAAGTATAAATCTTTCAAATAATTGTATGAATTTTATTTTGAATCTTTTAAAATACAGTAAGTACTTACCTAACTAAGTAATTTTAATTTTCATGTTTTTGTCCTGAAAAAAAAAATACTTTAAAGGGTGGCACTAGCATTCGAGTAGCGACGAAACGTGGGATTTATTACGTTAGTAATTATAATTCATATAAAAATTAAATAAAAATTAATAATTTCAAATAACAAATATTACTTATGTTGTGCAGCATATTTGCACAGCTTAACATTTGCAAACAAAACAACATTATACCTTTATTAGCATTCAATAACAATAGGTATGTACCTACTTAAAGTTCGCTTTAACACAGAAATAATACCACATTATCTTCATACATACCGTTCCATGTCGGATCTAGATACAAAATTTTTTAAACAGCCGCTGAAAGTTCTTGCGTTGTCACCCTACAACACTGCTGCAATTAATCGAGCATTTATAATAGGATGACGACAAATGGGTGAGTATCAGATAACCAGCAATCACGAACTTGAACGATAAGCAGCACGCGACTACTATTTAAACCTTCCTCTCCGTGATGTAGACCTTATACTACCTCCTCCATCCAAAGTCATCAGTCATGGAAACAAAATTCGAGTCAGGATCGGAGTACCCGAAGCTTTTAGACAACAATGACCCGCTAGGTCATTTCCGCCAAAGGTTTTACATAAAGAAAGGAGTAATCTACATGTGTGGGAATTCCTTAGGATTGGCTTCTAAGGACGCTGAGGAAGCTTTACTGAACGCCATCGAAAAATGGAAGGATGAGGGAGTCAAAATCTGGAACGTGGAGAACAGCAAGTATCACCTTTATTCTTCGTACTTAGCTAGCCTCATGGCTCCTATAATAGGAGTTGATGGAGACGAGATTGTCGTCATGGAATGCACCACAGCCAACATACATCAAGCTATAAGCACCTTCTACAAACCAACTGAAGATAAATACAAAATATTAGTCGATGATATAAATTTTCCGACTGATCGCTACGCAGTCGACAGTCAAGTGAGACTGCGAGGGTATGAGCCGGAAGATGCTGTGAAGGTAGTGAAAAGCTTCGATGGGAAATACATGAAAGAGGATGACATCATCAAAGCTATGACTCCAGACGTAGCACTGATTCTACTCCCAACAGTTTATTACAGAACTGCTCAAGTTCTAGACATGGATAAAGTGACAAAAGCTGCAAAAGAACGAGGCATTATTATCGGTTGGGATCTTTGCCACGCCATAGGGGCCTTAGACATAGATCTGAAGACTTTGGACGCAGACTTTGCTGTTTGGTGCAACTATAAATACTTGAACGGAGGTCCAGGAGCTGCGGCTGCGTTGTACATCAACCGAAAGCATTTCCACCTCCTCCCAGGTCTAGCTGGATGGTACGGCAACAAGACAGAAACACAGTTCCATCTGAACCAGGAGTTTGACCACCAGAAAGACGCCAGCGGCTGGCAGATTGGTACTCCAGGAGTATTCTCAATGGCATCCATGGAAGGCGCCTTGAAAATGTTCAATGAAGCCGGCATGGCCAATATAAGGAAGAAGTCTTTACACATTACAGGATATCTGACCTATTTATTGGAAGAAAAGCTTGGAAAATATGGAATTGGGATAGGGAACTTCAAGACGGATAGTAAAAGAGGTGGTCACATCTGTTTAGAGCATAAAGAAGCGTACAGAATAAGTTTGGCGTTGAAGTCTCGAGGAGTGGTGGCAGATTTTAGAGACCCTAACGTGATCAGGTTGACACCAACGGCTCTGTACACAAGTTATGTTGAAGTTTACGATATGGTGGACATATTATTAGACATTATGGAAACGGAGAGCTATTTACAGATTGGCTTAAAAAGAGATTTCGTAGTTTAGATTTTTAGTTGTGAGAGACTGAATGAATATTAAGGGTGCCGGAGCCGTAAAACTAAAGGAAGAAGAATAGTCAGTATAGTTCGAAATATTTTTTACCAGAAACGTTACACTTGACCGATTGTTTTTATAGTAATGTGAATTCTATCACAGATTTTTATACTGTGTAATTTATAATTTAAAAAACAACTTTATAATTTAAGAAATCATACTCCACCGAGAAGAGCATAGCTCTTAAATATAGATAGATAGATAGATAGTAATTTATCCCATGGTTATGGGGTTCCCATCGTTTACCTTACCTTAATTTACCATATGTATGAGTATATAATTTACGATTACTTTATATATTTTAAATGACTTCACCTTCTATGCAGGTCTGGAAGAAAAGAAAAAACTTCGATGTATCAGCTGCTTCTCTTCCCGCGCAGATCGTTAAAGATTATCGAGGGTATTTAGGGTTGCTCTGTCTGCTTAGAGCTGCAAAATATAAAATGCTCTGTCTGCCCCGTTAGGGATTAAGACGTGATAATGTATTTGTATTTTAAATGAGGGCGCCACTTCTGCGTACTCTTTGCATTAATGTAGTAGTGAAAATCTTTAGTACCCATACCGTAAATAAGTAAAACTATCTGTAGCAATAAAATTAAGGATTTGTGTGTTTGTGTGTTACTAGGATAACTAGGTATAAAGTAAAATAAATAAAATACAGCAAATTGGGTTTATGTTTTATTTGAAAATAGGCTTAAACTATTACGCCAGTTGCAATGTGATTAACTCCGTCTCAATTTCCTCTGCACTACATCTACAATAAATACATCCCATTTTTGAAATCAACGATCATATCGGGCCCTTGTATCTAATACATTTCAGAAATGAACTGTAATTATCTATTTCCATAATCACACCACAACTTTACATTTATAAATAAAAAATATTCTTGTATAATAATTAACAAATGTCAAAACGTCAATTTTACCGAGATAAAACTTTTGGTACTAAAAAAGAACCTGAAAAACAATTTTTTGTGTAATTTTTCGTACTTACAACTTACGACGAGAAACAAACCTAATTATTTAGACCTTAATATTAAGAAAATTTCTTCTATTATATTTATTTATGTACAGTAATTTACATCACAAGAGCAATGTTGTATGGTGGCTGGGGACGATACAACATTTTATTTATAATATTTTTTTTAATAAACTAATGCAAGGAACTACAGGTAAGATCACGTTATTCTGAAACAACTACAAACGCATCGTAGGCATGTCGCAGCTGTTCAGAAAGATCATATCTAACTACATAAAAATACATGTATTATGGTTTTATCATAGTCATAATGAAATGCTATCTGGAAACGATTAAATATGACATGAGTGTCAAATCCTCTTTTTAGGCACATGGGCCTCCCTAACTATGTTTAAAAACTGTATAAAAATAACGTACTGACTTGAAATTTTGTACATGTGTCATTACTTACACGTACTTTGAATTCTAATCAGTTTATATTTTTAAGGAGACGGATAGACGATCCTTAATTTACAACAAAATGCCTATTTGAATGTGTCTACGTCATTTCTGAAACGCACTTTCCATTATCCAACCACTGCGAGGTCCAAAAAAACTACCGAAACTCTTTTATTTTGTTACAATTTTTTGGGAAAGTTTCACGTTTTTCTTTTGGAATATTTCAGGAATTAAAACTGTTTTTTCTTTCTTAATTTTAGAACCTCACAGTAACATCTTAAACAATCAGGTAGATACAGAAATTGTACTAAGACAGGTAAGATATTTTCACATAATAATTACAATTGTAAAATCGTAAGAAAAACAAGTAAATATTTCTTTAAATATTGACTTTCTTTGATTTGCGCTATAAGAAGTACTTACTATAGATACAAGTAAATTTAAGTTACCACTCAATTAATAAGAATCTTTAATAGCACTTTCATTAATTTCAACGTTAGAATGCAAGCGAAATGAACAATGGAATTCGATATAAAATTATTGAAATAAGGTTTTACTCCCATATAGCGTAGTCGGTAACGCTGACTAATTTCGGCCAATATAGACGAACATCATTAGGTCAAGTGTTAGAAGTGGCGAAACGAAGCGTTCCCATTAGTCAGCACCAAATGTCAAGAAAGTTGTGTAATCAAGAACTCAGACTTTATTTAATTTTCACACATTATAAATATTGACTGGTAGACAAAACCTATGGCTTTAAGTCCGCCTATTACGTTTGTAATAAAGTTATATAAATAAATAAAAGACATCAGCGTAATAAATGAGAGCACATATTTGTACTGATATTTCATGTCGGTATGCAATGTATAGTTTTCGAGCAAATCAATTTTGAAATTTCAGCTGCTTTGAACGTATTCAAAACCGATGAATTATACGAAGTGGAAGGGACATACCCGTAATAAATCGAACCACGGGCTATGCTACATCACTAAAGTATAATGAAATTAAAATAACAGTAAAAAAAAATCGACATTCCCATACAATATCGTCCGGACGGCCGCACACTTTTGTATGGAAATGCCGAAAATTATTATTATTATTTGGCTGTTATTTTAATTTTATTATATTATAATGGTCTAGTATAGACCGTGGTTTGATTTATTACGGGTATGTCCCTTCCACGTTGTATAGTTTGAAAATTTAGTTTTTTAAACTTCTCTTATTGAACTTATTTTATAATTTTATATTAATTTAGTGGTCTAGTAATAGCCTGTGCTATAATTTATTACGGTAATGTCTTTTTAACTTTCTAATTACTGAAACCGGCCAAAACTAGTTGGCGTGTTAACAATTAGGTATCTAGACCAGCTGAGATACAGAAACAGAGTTGGGGGGAAGTGTTTGCGTGTTCGTTTGTCTGTTACCACCATACCTGTGCTCGCTCACAGCGCGTACTGAGTGACAGATGGTTCTGATACGGGCTTGACTCTCTGTGGAAGATGACATTATTTTAGAATAGAATATGAAACAAGAAATGGTGTAAAAATACCGGGACTTGAACTCGCGACCTTGGTCTAATACGACCATGCTAACCACTGAGCTATCACGTGTTCAACTCCGCACGCCGAATCTGTCCACCATTTGATATTCCTATAACACGCATTAGGCTTGCGTCATGCAGGCCGCGGGTTCAAGTCCTGCTCACGTGATATTTTTTCACCATTTCTTATTGCAATATTTAATTTAAGTACTTTAGAACTGCATCTTGAATGCTTAAAAAAAATACTATATTGCCAAAAACTACCACTACAAAATTGTAAGAATTAGATACAAGAGTAAGAATAAACAACAAATAAAAATCGGTTAAGTGCGAGTCGGACTCGTACACGAAGGGTACCTTTGTACAATGTTTTAAAACGCCGAAAAAAACACGCTTCTTGTATGACGACTCCCTTAATTTTATTATTTGTAGTTATAGCGGCCACAGTAATACATAATCGGTGAAAATTCTGTGTATCTAAAAGGCCGCCTCCACGGACACGCGGCGTGGCGTGCGACGCGGGCCGCCTGGCGGACCACCGTAACATTTCCATAGTTTGTAGTCGCGGCCGCCTTATGGCTCTGATAGAGCCCGGTGAGAGTCGGACTGACAAACAGCGGAGTTTCAGAAATATGGTCCCGTTGGCACCCTTTGGGTACGGAACCCTAAAAAAATTTCTCCTTTATGTCATACATTTGTGCAGCATTGGCATAGCGTGGTGTGTTTTTTTTTTGCAAAAAGACCAGCATACGTATGTCCCCAGTCACGATGATATAACCGCAACGCTGTTTAAAAGTTTGATCATGACTACTTTTTTTTATTATGCTACATGCTTCATTTATAGGGTTCCGTACCCAAAGGGTGCAAACGGGACCCTATTACTGAGACTCCGCTGTCTGTCCGTCTGTCACAGGGCTCTATCTCTTGAACCGTAATAGCTAGACACTTGAAATTTTCACCGATTATGTATTACTGTGGCGGATATAACAACAATTACTAAAAATAAAAAAAAGTTGAAAATTAAAGGGGATTGTCATACAAAAAATGTTTTTTTTAGCGTTTTTAACTAGATCTTTATAATGGCAATAACTAGATACTTGAAATTTTCACAGATTATGTATTACTATGACCGCTATAACAACAAATACTAAAAATAAGAAAAAGTTAAAAATTAAAGTGGGTCGTTATACTAGAAACGTAATTCTTCAGCGTTTAAAAACATTGTACGGTGGTACGGAACCCTTCATGTACGAGTCCGAATCGCACTTGCCCGATTTTGTTATTTTTCTACAGTTCAAATCTAGCTACTCACAAGCGCGGATCCAGGGGGGGGGGAGAAAGCTCAGGTGATGTCATGACTTGCCCTGAGCTATAGGAAACCCTCCCATGAAATGGTCCCGGTGGTTATGAATGCAGGGAGGGGGGAATAGGCACCCTAGCACAGAGTAAGTACTAGTACTCACGTACAGAAGTCTCATTCAGCAAAGAAATTCATAGAAATATCTACTCAATGTTGTTAGCGATATGGTTTAATTTAGCTCACGTCAGAACTCAGCACCTTTTCGTTTAGATACCTAGAAATCCATTGCAGGCCAATTTTATTCTTATTACTCTGGTCAAACGATTCGTATAACTAAATTTACCACTCCGGAGTGGTCACCGCGCGCATAAGAATAGTGTAGGTATATTTTCGATACCTAAACGGGGAGTGGCAGGCCCGGCCCTAGTGCCACGTCCCCGCCCCGGGCTGGACCCGCCCTTGGCTACTGCTGCAAGCTCCCCCAACTCGGTACTAACGGTCAGAAATTGTATCCGTTCTGCGTGCGCGGCCCGAACGCAGTGGTCTTAATGCACGCGTCTTTCAAATTCTGCAATGAACCAACAATATTAAAAATAAACTCGTAACAAAAATACTCGGTCACTTACTTATTTAATACTAATAATTATAAAAATAAATAATTTTTATCCACTGGCTTTAGGTAAATCTGGAACATTTTTATATGAATTATAATTACAATATATACTGAAACTATTTTAAGGATGAATTCAGTCCATGATATTGAACAACTTTCCCAAAACAACATCGAAATATGAACATATACACACAAACATCGAAAATCCATACAAATTTGGATCAGCCGATCGATCAACTTATATAGGAGATCAAAAATTATTTTTATATATGTTACTTGGGGAAAGTTGTTCAATATCATGGACTGAATTCACCCGAAGGGTTAAGCAAATGGCCTTGAAGTGTGAAATAAATTGGTAACTCGTAAATATGGTGATATATATATATATACATATTTCCATATTGCTCTTCGTCATGCACTAGATAGCCCTTTAAATTATTTTATGAACCACCGTTGAAAGTATTTACATTAGTCCGTCTAGCTTTAAAACTTGCCTCCGCCAAAAGTGGCCACGGCAAGTTTTAAAGCTAGACGGATCACCAATAATAGTTTCAACGGCAGTTCATAAAATAATTCAAAAGGATATCTAGTGCATGACGAAGAGCAATATGGAAATTATTACCATATTTACGAGTTAACAATTTATTTCACACTTCAAGGCCATTTGCTTACCCCTTCACCTTAAAATATTTACAGAATATTTTAGTTGTACCCCGTATTTTGCCATGCGTGGTAGTAAATATTTTTTATTTTCTTAACAATTTTCTATTTATTTGTACAGGTGATGAAAATAATATACGGAAAAGAGCGAGGACAAAAAAAGAAGAAAAAGATGAAAATAATATGGCAAGTGTGGCAAGGATAGCGATATTAATGGTCGTTGTTGAGCGTCGTGACACACACACTGTTAAATAGTCGATATAGATACGTACAGTTATGATGGTGATGGCGGTGTGTCTACTGTCTACCCTACGTACAGTTATGATGGTAATGGAGATGGCGGTGTGTCTACTGTCTACTCTACGTACAGTTATGATGGTAATGGTGATGGCGGTGTGTCTACTGTCTCCCTACGTACAGTTATAATGGTAATGGTGATAGCGGTGTGTCTACTATCTACCCTACGTACAGTAATGATGGTAATGGTGATGGCGGTGTGTCTACTGTCTACCCTACGTACAGTTATGATGGTAATGGAGATGGCGGTGTGTCTACTGTCTACTCTACGTACAGTTATGATGGTAATGGTGATGGCGGTGTGTCTACTGTCTACTCTACGTACAGTTATGATGGTAATGGTGATGGCGGTGTGTCTACTGTCTACCCTACGTACAGTTATGATGGTAATGGAGATGGCGGTGTGTCTACTGTCTACTCTACGTATAGTTATGATGGTAATGGTGATGGCGATGTGTCTACTGTCTACCCTACGTACAGTTATGATGGTAATGGTGATGGCGGTGTGTCTACTGTCTACCCTACGTACAGTTATGATGGTAATGGTGATTGCGGTGTGTCTACTGTCTACCCTACGTACAGTTATGATGGTAATGGTGATGGCGGTGTGTCTACTGTCTACCCTACGTACAGTTATGCACGCGCACCGAGGGCCAGTCGTCGAGGTCGGCCGCGTGCTCGGGCTCGCGGTGGCGCGACACCTGCGGCGGCTCGGCGCGCGACACGCAGCCGTCGTGGATGTGCACGCGCGCGATGTCCGACCCGGGGATCTCGAACATCACTTCCAGCAGCAGGTTCTCCTAACAAACAAATACAACAAGGCATTAAATACAACTTTTGTTTTTACTATAAATATGAATAATTTTAAACAAAAAAAAGAGGACCTTTATTTCTGGTCCTCTCCATCAGCGTGGGGCTGATGGAGAGGACCAGAAATGAAGTGAAATGAAATTTATCACCAAAAATCACTTCCTGAATGCAAATGCTCGATTTCTTGACGAAAACATTAAAATCACTATACATCGTGTTAATGAAAGAACGCAAAACCTCTCAGATGGTACCCCATCATCCCATGTAACTGAACAACTTTTGTTCAACAACTTTCACGAAACTAAAAAAAATAAATTTGAATTTTCATACAAACTGATCAGCTGATTGAGTCAATTTGTATGATTATTTTTCCGACCCAAATATCGACCAATAGAATTGCACCATTCGACGTCACGTGGTACAACCTACATGGTATTATACTGATAATTTTTTGATTATTTTCTCTGTTGTACCACGTGACGTCGAATGGTGCAATTCTATTGGCCGACATTTGGGACGGAAAAATAATCCCCCGAATACCACACGAGCTTCAAAATTATCGGGAAATACCCGATAATTTTGAAGCTCGTGTGGTATTATAAGTGAAAATCCGATTTTTTTTTTGGATTTCGTAAAAGTTGTTGAACAAAAGTTGTTCAGTTACATGGGGTGAGGTACCATCTGAGAAGTTTTGCGTTCTTTCATTAACACGATGTATGTCTGCATAGAATATTTGAGGAGTTCCCTCGATTCATCGCTGATGCAGACCTTCAGTCCCAACTAAGGTTACCAAGTTATTACGAGTATTTTGACGTCCACCTTCTGTTCCGGCAAGATGGAAAATAAACGTGGATCAAACGATAGACGCGAAAATCCACGCCATTTTGATGTTGCGTTCACTACATTCGATATCCAATTGCATCGAGCTCAATATCTATATCGTTGATATTAGAGAAAGTTCTACCAAATTCTGTTTTAAGAGGAAAGTCCACGCCCACCTTTCAAACTCCCTTTCTATATAAAGTCATCATCATTCAGTTCTTCTTTTCATTAGCTATTTTTTTTTTATTATATTTATTAGTATATGTATTGTGTAAGTAGGTATTTACTCTGATATATTTATATAAAATATATACATATATATAATAGTGTGTATGGAGTACTTATGCCCGGTTTCTGAATGCGTCAGTTAAGTTCTTAATAGTTGTTGGTTCAATAAAGTTATGGATAGGATAAACGTCGGTTAACTATCACTGCGTTTCTGAGTACGCAACGAGCCATTCAATAACTAAGTAACCGATAAGTAGTTCGTAAATTGACCACTAGATGGGTCTTTTTAAGATACATACTTAATATTGTCTCTATATATTTTATTTTGTTTTTAATTCATGATTTAATTGCAATAATAGTTTTTTTGAACTTAAATGAGTTATCAGAAACTATTTCAGTTAAGAATTTATGATCATTCGTTATTTAGCAGTGGCTGTATTGTACTTGGAATGTACCTGTAGCGTAAAATTGTAATGTGATGAAGATTTGTTCCAACACAGACAATGTGAATTTGCGATGCGTAAAAGGAGCTAGAGCAGGGCTGATGATATCACTGACATGTAACACAGTGTTCTTGTTAAAGCGATATCTTAAAGTAAACTCTTCATCAGTAAACATTTCGAACGGATTTCTCCTTTGTCTTAAGTTTCTAGGTATAGATATATTTGAAATAAACTCCATTACTTCCGTATCAGACTCGGATGAACTGCTTGTATTTAATATGCCACTATTCATTGTTCTTTCAATAAGTATACTTAGGTAGTAGGTAAAATATTTTTTAAATGCACTGTTAAAATTCACTTTACAATAAAATAACCACGTAATAATCTAACATTATAACCAGTTTGTTACATTCAAAACGTCAAATTAAGTTATGGAACCGATAAACGGCATCAAATGGTCAGTTAAGTTAAGCTTAGTTTAAACGGAGTTTATCTGATACGGCGATGTTCAGAAACGCTTTTCTGGGAGTTATCGAACCAATAGCGCTATCGAATCGATAAACTGCCGTTAAAAGTACCTCAGAAACCGGGCATTAGTATTTTTGATGTAAGTATATAGGTATTTATAGCTTTTGCGCCGCACAATTTTCTCTGCTTATCCCTATGGTTGACTGGGAGAAAATGCTCTTAGCATTAAGTCCGCCATTTGTTAAAAGTATATTTTTACTTTGGACAATAAAGTTTGATAAATAAATAAATATCATTCTTAATTGGTGTTCTATGATGTTGGAGACTGGATGGCATAGTAAGAAGTTGATTTGAGGTTTTATTTCCATGCCTCGCGTGAAAATAAATGAAGAACACTTATTTCCCCGTCACATACATTCAAATAGGGAAGCTCCCCTTTTTTGAAGTCGCTTAAATAGTACATAATTAAATATATTTTTATCTCACCTATTCGAAAAACGTTGGTTTAATTCCTAAATAACAGGACTCAAGTCACTTGTTGATCCCGCGGGATTAAAATGTAAAAAATAAAGCCACAAGGGATGCAAATATTTTGAAAACTGAATGAAACGAACACAAATGTTAGAAACCAACATGTTGGAAGGCCAGCAAAAAAAGAATTTAGTTTTAAAATTAATAAAATATAGGAACAGGCATCGTCAGTTTTCGAATTTGGAATACATATCGGCAAAGAGCAACGCGCTCGCGAAGATATGCCTACCAGTTTATATTAAAAATACAAATTTGAATCACGTTTACACTCACCATAATGGCTCTGAGTCCTCTAGCACCAGTCTTGCGCTCCATGGCCAGGGCTGCGACCGCTCGTAACGCCTCTTCGCTGAACGACAACTCGCACTTGTCCATCGCGAATAGGAGCTTATATTGCGATACCTGCGGAAAAACACATTTTTAAATGATATTCTTACAATGCAGTAGGTGTTCAAAAAATTCTAAGTTCCAACAAGCGCAGTACATAATTTTATGAATACAAGATGGCCGCCGAACGTCAACTGCATCCGCATCCTGCATCAATAATCAGGCAGCCGTGGACTGGCTAAAAAACCTGCCATTAAGTATTTAGGATTCATGCAGTAACATGTCATACGACATGATGATGTCGATCAGAACCTAGTACAGACCTAGGTTTTATTTGCTGTGTAAAAAGAACACCACAGCCAAATGCCATAAACCACACGATAAAGGTCGCTCTCACAAGAGCAAAAAAGATATAGGTGTTCAAAAAATTCTAAGTTCCAACAAGCGCAGTACATAATTTTATGAATACAAGATGGCCGCCGAACGTCAACTGCATCCGCATCCTGCATCAATAATCAGGCAGCCGTGGACTGGCTAAAAAACCTGCCATTAAGTATTTAGGATTCATGCAGTAACATGTCATACGACATGATGATGTCGATCAGAACCTAGTACAGACCTAGGTTTTATTTGCTGTGTAAAAAGAACACCACAGCCAAATGCCATAAACCACACGATAAAGGTCGCTCTCACAAGAGCAAAAAAGATAGCGATCTAAGTGACATGTGGCAAGTTATGTTTGAACGAGTGTGATCAAGCCTGGCTTATATTACATCACTCAATTTTCCAAATTGTAAACTGTGTTAATTTATAAATATAGGATACCTTCCAAGATGGTATCGTACTGCATTACCAATTTTGATACAAAAATAGGAAATAATCCCATTAAATACACGTACGTGTTGTGGCGTGACGAGACACAATTACATTACGGTATATGTACCTTTTACCTTTATATTGTCGCGAACGTGACAGAACCTTCTCGAACAATGTTCGCGAGCCATAAGAAATACGATAGAATAAAATTAAATACAAGCGAAACTAGGCCCTATGTCCTATATCATAAAGTCTAGAGTTGCTTGACCATGTTACACTCACACACATACCCGGCGCCTGGATGCTTCGACACACATTCGTCGACTATGTAGAATATTCGAGATTAATGTGGACCTATTCGATGGCGCATATAAATAGGGAATCGTGGGTGCGCCACGGCAGTTCAATACGAGCTATCAAAGCGATCACTTCGAAGCGAAGGAAACCTACTTTAGTGCGACAAGTGACCTGGATACCTGGACCTCAGCTGCTACGCGACTTGGACCTTGGACGTTTGAAAGACTTCACGTGTCAACCTAGGGTTCCGTAGTGAATAAAAACCCTCATACGAAGTTTGGCGTTTTTCTCAAAATTCGAACCCCAGTTTCGTAACAATATATATGGGTGGTGGGACTCGAATTAGTTATATAATCTAAGGAATTTGGATTTAAAAAAAAACCTTCATTCAATAACATCTTACTGCGACCGCCAAGCGGACTCAAATTTGGCGTACCTAACGATTATATTACAAAAAACAATGTTAAAGTCTAGTGTATAAATACTGACCATAGCGTTCTTGGGCTCAGTGAGTATCCGCACGAGCAGGTCCTGGTTGAGGCTGTGGAACGGGACGAGCACTGGGAACCTGCCCACGAACTCCTGTAAACGTGCACAATACATATTCATACATTAGTTAGTTGATGCCTGCGACACAGATTTTACTTGACAGACAGACAGCGAAGTCTCAGTAATACGGTCCGTTGGCACACTTTGGGTACGGACCCAAAACGTAACCCGCCGAACCCCACCTAACTCCTCATTAAGTTACACATCAACGACAGTGTCGGTAATTGAAACAGGCTATGGTTCCGTTTATCCATAACTATAACAGCCCTCTGCATTTCTCCCATATTTCCACTCGCGTGATGCGTGAAAAAGTAAAATAGGTTTGTCAGCATTGACATGAATATATAGACTCGGCATCTTCAAACACGGCCATGTCCTTTTTGGTAATATAGACTAAACACGAGAGTAGTACAGAAAGGTCAATATATTTTTACATACCTACGAGTACGTGGTTCAAATTAAATCCTACATATATTTTAATAAATGCGGATGTTGATAAGTATGGCTGGATGTACGGATAGGTGTATCATCCATACATGTGTTGTATGGTTGTATAGATTTTTAGATTGTAGACTCACGACTATCATATTTATAAAGGTAAAAGTTAAACTGCACATATGTTTCTTTGGTAACCTTTTATTATTCTTACTTAATTTCTTAACATAATGTTTTGCACTAAAAGAAAGTGATTTCTTGTACTTGTATACCTTTTTTTTTTTGTTGGCTATCTCTGTATTTAATGTAAGTATTATATAATCATATACGTAGGTATTGGGTCTAAATTACATATGTTTATTTAGATTACATAAATGAAGATTTGTAATCGGCTTATAGTTATATAATAATTTATCAAAATCGATTTAGCCGCGTAGCAGTTACGAGGAAACAGAATTCTAGGGACAAACATAATAAAACATCAAAAATGTGTAAGCGGTCATCTTTGATCCAAAATCTGAAAGCAGTTTCAAGTTGCGCGGGGCACTTGTAGGGGTACAGCCCCCACATACAAAATTTTTGAGCCCTCGGTTCGGAGGTCCTAGTGAGACGTTACGAGATATGACTTAATTTTATAAAGGATTTATAGGATTTTAGGAAACTTTTGTTAAGCATTTGTAGCATATGTAGATAAAAATTATAAAACTTAAACATTTTTAAACGTTTTACAAACATTAGTAACTGAGTAGCAAACAAATAGTTTTTCGATGCTTCCATGAAGAAAGTGAAATGTAGGCATATTTATGATGTCTACATTTCACTTCTGTTTTGTTAGTCTATGACGAATCATTCCATCGGTTGACAGATCATTCACTCATTACATTCATTATGGCAGCCGAAATTTTGCAATCCGTATTTAATTTTCAATCAATGAAATCTAGTTACTTACCGATGGAAAGTTATTCCTTCATATTTGCTTTGTTCTTTGAACTATTAGTGCAGTATCTCAACACACACCAAGGCATTTTTGACTAAGTTGACAGTGTTTTCTTTAATGAATTCTCAACACACACCAAGGCATTTTTGACTAAGTTGACAGTGTTTTCTTTAATGAATTGTGGAGTGTTTTATGCGCGTATTGCTAGCGAGTGACTAATGTGAGGTTAACAGTGATAGCATATGATGAACAGAACACAACTGTTGTATGTGGCGTCTTCTCTAGTACGTAAGTACATAGATCTCGTTGTTTGTCAGGGTCCTTAAATAAGTGTGGGATCATACAACACTGTATATGTAATCTGCATATAATTTAAGGAGCAATAAAGTATTGAGTATTTGTAAGTATTTATTATATTTTTGGAAAGTTACTTTAAAAATTGCCATACAAATCATAAAGACATTTATTCATAATTATGTAGGACAGTATGTCTGTCATGTACTCGTCCGCAGTGGCGGCCCGAGCGCGAGTCACGAACGAACCCGAATGCTTCCGAACTTCCACTTCTACGTTACACTTACCGGGAACATCCCTAAATCGATGAGGTCCCTAACTTGCACCTTCCTCAGCCAAGCATCCCGTTCTTCATTCTGTGCTAAAGCCGAGTCCAGCGCGGGCTGGCGCAAGCCACGATGGCCCGAGCGCGAATCCCTAACAATGTTTTTAACACGAATGTTTTCGAACGCTATAACCAAACTTACCGGGATCATGCCGAAGTCGATGAGGTCCCGAGCCTGCACCTTCCGCAGCCAAGCGTCCCGCTCCTCGTTCTCCGCGAGAGCCGAGTCCAGCGGACTGGCGTCGGCCGCGGCGGCCTGTAGCGCGGCGCGGCGCCCGGAGCGCGAATCCCAGGCGCCGAAACCAAGGTACTTCTCGTTGTTGCGACGCTGCACCAGCCTGCCAACGCAAATATTTTGGTCTGTTAATTCCTGTGATTGTTAATGTTAATACCATCCATACTATAAAGATATCCATCAAAAAGTAAGTTTTTATAAAAAAAATATTTTTTTGTATACAAGCTTTTATTGTGAGACCAAACCAACGGACCAAAGGTCTTGTCAACATGAAGCAAATAAGCCTAAACTCAAAGGGGTTGCGTCGTTTTATTACAGAGTCCTTATGGCCACCTTCTTGCTCAATCATCAGACCCCAGATACTATCTAAGGACAAAGTACTCGTCAAGACGAATCCAACAAGCCCAAACTCGCTGGGGTTTCGTCGTTTAATAACAGAGTTCCTATGGCCACCTTTCAGCTCCATCATCAGATCAGCTCCAAGTCATCACAATATTGCATTATCACGCGATATACATATGCGCGCAAAACTTCAGCTCAATTAGTTGAAGATATTTGCTTCAAAATTGAGTTGCAAGATTCCACTCGAACAAACATAGTTACATACATTGCAAGTTGAATAAAAGCTTGTGATAATAAAAAGAGAAACATTCATTGCAATATAATATGTATGGTTCCCGGCAGAGTAGAATAGGACCACTCCAGTCTTCCCGTGGATGTCGTAGAAGGCGACTTAGGGAACACAAGCTGAACAAAGCTTATAAACCAATGAGACCCCTTCAACCCGTCTGGCCAGCGTGGAGAGTGTAGGCCAAATCCTCTTACTGCTCTGGCTAATATATGGCTCTGGTAGTGTCTGTCACTGTCACACTGTCTGTGGCATCGTAGCGCTCTAACGGATGGACCGATTTCGTTGCGATTTTTATTACGTGAAAGCAAGTTCCCTTACGGTGTTTCTAAACAATGATTAATGAAAATCGCTTTAGCCGTTTAAAAGTTATTGGGGTTTAACGCTTGAATGTCATGGCTTTCTCTAGCAAATAATAGATGGCGCTACGGATATTAAGTCGTATCGGCAATTCCGCCAGTCGGGGGTTGTTTTAATTTGCTTAGCAAATAAACTTGTTTTATCAAACCATATTAGACTTTATCATTTATTCGCAACGCTCAATAATGCTTGATACTGACAAGCAGACACGTAGCTTCGTATCACTTTCGTGCCGCTTTTGGAGTAACCATTCGCGTGTCGTCGTTGTAATATCGTAGTGAACAGATTCTCTAAAATCTCAGTTTCAAATCACACTGATTGAGCTATAACTCCAAAGTTAGTTTTAAACTTGTGTTATGGGTTATGGGATACTAACTTAACGATACTATATTTTATGATAAATACATATATAGATAAACACCCAAGACCCAGGACAATTTGAAGAAGGTCATTTTCCAACTTGATCTGGCTGCGGATCGAACCCAGTACCTCCGGAGTGGTGCGTGTTACGAGTAAGTATACCTATTGTAACAAAATCGTAAAAATGATGTGTCTACACCCAACGGGATCACATGTCTGGGAGACTTATGAGTGATGCAGATAATTAGATCTGGATACGAGGGCTGTTTGATAAAAACCCGTTTTCTAAATATATTAATATCACTGGCCGCAAATAAGTATACCACCTTTTTAAGCCATTTTGCAAAGGCGGGAAAATTAAAAAAAAAATGGCATTCTTTAGTTTTTTTTTTCTCATTTGACAACGATTCAGTGAAGGCGTGAACTTAAAATTGTTAAAATGGAGAAAGAACAGTATCGGTCTGTAATTAGATTCTTATTTTTGGAAGGAAAAACATGTGATGAAATAAAAGTAAGAATGCAAGCGGTTTACCATGAATGTGGTCCTTCTATGACAACCGTCAGATATTGGTATAACGAGTTTAAGCGGGGGAAAACAACCGTCTTTGACGAGGATCGCCCAGGCCGGCCAGTTGAGGTGCCTACAGACGATATGGTTAAGAAAATTGAAAATATTAATATATATAAACTTCGAGAAATCGTTGATGCTGTAAATGTTTCAATCGAGAGGGTACAACACATATTAGAAGAAAAATTGGGTTATGAAGAAAGTATCGGCGAGGTGGGTGCCGCGTTTACTCACGGAGGAGCAAAAACGGAACCGACTGACTACTTCGGAGCAGTGTTTGGCCGTGTTCAAACGTAACCCGAAGGAGTTTCTGCGTCGTTTCGTGACCGTGGACGAAACGTGGGTCCACCACTACACCCCGGAAATGAAAGAGCAGTCGAAGCAGTTGATTTTACCGGGTGAACCTGCTCCAAAGAAAGCAAAAACCGTCCCATCGGCTGGAAAGGTCATGGCGACCGTTTTTTGGGATTCGCAGGGTATTATACATATTGACTATTTAGAAAAGGGAAAAACAATAACAGGGCAGTACTATGCCAATTTATTGGATGAATTTGACGCCGTGTCGAAGGACAAACGACCCCATTTAAAAAAGAAAAAAGTACCGTTTTATCACGACAACGCCCCGGCTCATTCGTCCAGAGTTGTGACGGCTAAATTAGCACAGTTACGCTACGAACTATTGTCTCACCCCCCGTATTCTCCAGATTTGGCCCCATGCGATTTCTTTTTGTTTCCCAACCTAAAAAAATGGCTCGGTGGCAAGCGATTTGGATCAAATGACAAAGTCATTGCCGCCACAGAGGCCTATTTAAATGACTTTCCAAAATCATACTTTTTGGATGGTTTATTGAAGCTTGAGTATAGGTGGAACAAATGTATAGAGTTAAAAGGTGACTACGTAGAAAAATAAATGCATACGAGTATATACAAAAAAAATGTTTTTTTTTTCCATAAACGGGTACTTATCAAACAGCCCTCGTATGTTCTACTGAATTATGCTGAAAACAGATTTTTTTCCGTATAAAAAAGCAGAAATATAAACCTTTCTAACCGACCTCCAGCCAGCGGGATATTTACCAAAGTTACGTCTGATGAACTATAAATTGGTATTAACTTTTAGATCTGTAATTGACATGTTCACCAAAAAAAAACATTCTTCTAACGTTATTACTTCAGACACAATCAAGCTGCAAAGTAATCTCCAGTCAGCGGACTTTTCCTCTTAAAGACATTATTTTTATAACTTTTACACTAAATTAATAAAAAACTATTTACGACTATAATTTTACTTAAATTACCTATTCATACATCTTGTCCTAAAATAAAAGTATACAATCTGAAAGCTATTATGTGGGTAGAATACAAAAAAGTCTTCATACAAATTCAAGATATAATTTTATATTGGTTTTTTGTTTACACTCAAATTCTTGCTAGGCTCAAACCGTACGTGTTTCTTCGATGGGAGGAGTCTTCTTAGATTGGAGGCCCCCTCACGCTGATCGGGTTCGATTCCCATATATTATGTGTTACCTACTTATATGTATAGGTTAGATTTATATTAGTTCTTGATTTTCGTGTGCATATGCTCAGTTTACAGTTGTTCTTCAGTTTTTAGGGTTCCGTACCCGAAGGGTGCAAACGGGACCCTATTACTGAGACTCCGCTGTCTGTCTGTCTGTCACAGGGCTCTATCTCTTATAACCGATAAAGTACTTATTACTGTAGCCGCTATAACAACAAATACTAAAAATAAAAAAGGGAAAAATTAACGGGGGCCTTCATACAAAAAACGTGTTTTTTTAGCGTTTTTAACTAGATCTTTAAAACGGAATTAGCTAGACACTTGAAATTTTCACAGACTATGTATTACTATAGCCGAAATAACAAAAAATACTACAAACAAAAAAACTGAAAAATTTACATACAATGTAACAACAGTCTCCCCCCTCCCGCATGATTTATGTCCGGGCCTTCTGTTGAATAGTGAGTACAATCGAGGTCAAAAGCACATGGTACATTTTTTTCCTCTCGGACAATAATAAAAAAGGGCATTTTGCACAACAGGCTACGTCATGAACACTTCCCCAAAAATCAGAAAAAATATCAAAAGCCGATTAAGACCATTATACATATATTTGTTTTTTTATATCTTGACTGCCTCCGTGGTCCAGTGGTCAAGGCGTCTGCCTTGTGATCCGGAGGTCGTGGGTTCAAATCCCATTGGGAAGCATACTTTGTGAAAAGTTGTTTCCAGTCTGGTTAGGATATAGCAGGCTTGAATCACCTGATTATCCGAAAAGAAAGATGATAACGTGCTTCGGAAGGCACGTAAAGCTGTTGGTCCCGAACGCCATCTAGCGTTTGTACCTATACTAGGATTGGTTCTGGTCTACCCTTTGGGTTGCGGAGGTCAGACGGCAGTCGCTCTGTGTAAAAACCAGTAACCTTGTCGAATCACCTAGGTTAGGTAGCGGACCCCGGGCTCTGAAGTGTAACCGCTGACGATGCAACCGGGAATACGCTCGGATGATGATGATGACATATATTTGTTTTTTCGTGATCTTGTTAGTGTACAAGAATACATTTAAAATAGCATATTATCGTATAATGGCGATACTGTCATGGCGCCTATACGTTCAGTACGTTCGGAAATTATGATAAAGCAAATCTGATTCATGCTCGATATTTTCATTATATTATAGAAAATTAATTAAATGTTCCAAACACATGTTAAACGCAATAATTATTATAACACAAAAACATAAATATATATATATATATATTACACTCAAATAGATGAATAATAAATAAAATGATTCTTTCGCGCAGGCACGTATGTAATAAAAGTACATTTTTGAACGTACCGGAAATCGGAACTGTCAAATGAAGCGCGTCAACGTCAAATCGGATCAGAGTTGACGCTTGCTGCTTGCCGAATGCGGAATGCGACGATTCATTCCTGCCATCTCTTTTCGTTTGGAGTGTTGTGTTTTCGATGCGCTTGCGTTTATTTTTTGGATTTTCTGACGACACCGGCTTGCCTCTTGGATAACTGTACCTTCCTTACTTGACGACCTGTCCCGCTGTTCTTTTGGAACCCGATTTGCACGACGATTGGATTTTTGTCTGTCTACAAGTTGATTCTATCAAATGAGTAGTGTACAAACTCAATAACTAATCTTTTGAACTTTTTTATCGCATACGTGTTATATTATGAAAGAAAAAACGTAATAACAACTTAAAAAACATTTCGTATGTCAAAATGATAACGTGGCTCTAAAAACCTAAATGTGTTTTGTCTTACAAAAAAAACAGACTGCACATTACCTATTACTTTCGGCGAGCTGCAGTTTTCATTTTCTAATATTGTGTTTATTAATCACTATTAGTACCAAATTTGATGTACATTTACCTTTTGTTATCTATGTGGAGAATTAAATGTGGAGCTGGCACTCATAATTCCAATAAAAATAAAATGTTCCTGAATAAATTCTATGTTTTACTTGGTTTTACACAATAATGGTATTGAATAAGTAAAAGTAGTGATTAGTTTTTAACTGTAAAGTAAGTAGACTGTGTTTTAAATTGTTGTTATTTTTTTGTTCTAGGCCAATGATGGAATTATGTGCGAGCAGTGTTTTGAGGAAGTTCTGCAAGAATCTGCTAATCCTCAGCCAGTCATACCTAATGACACAAATGTATGTGTCTGGTGCAGAAGTTCTCTATTCCAAAGACCTAGTCATGATATTCCAGAAGGCCATATAAGAGAGCGTTAAGCGTAAGAAGCTGCTGCTGAGGAAGCAACCTGGAATATACGCATGGATGATGATGATGTATGTGTATAATAATGTAAGGGAAGGATTCCTTACAGAAATGTATCTTTTTTGATCATAGTATGGTCACGAGCATTAGTTTGTACACGTCGGCTCTTTAGTCAATATTATAAAACCTAAAATTGAATACTTATTAAGGCTTGTGACTGTACACCTATACAAAAATTAAAACTTTATTTTTTTCAGATTCCCACTCGTGCTCTGCTTTGCATGCCATGCTTGAGAATTCTAGAAAATGGAGGAAATGACAACTCTGACATAGATATAGAACCCTCCAATATAACCACAATTGATTTAGATGGATTTAAACATACAACTAATTCAAGCGCCCACTGTTTTGTGCCAGATTGTGGTAATCCTGAAAGATTATGTGTACCCAATTCATCATCCCAGCCCTTTTTCTGCCCACTGCTGAGCATAGGCCTCTCTTCGTCGACGCCACCCATCTCGGTTCTGTGCTGTTCTCATCCAGGTGCGACCCGCGACATTGATTATATCGTCAACCCATCGCATAGGCGGACGCCCGACGCTTCTCTCACCCGTTCTGGGCCACCATTCGGTCAGAGCCTTGTTCCACCTGCCATCACTCCATCGGGCCAGGTGTCCTGCCCAGTTCCATTTTAAGTTCATGACCGTTATACCAACGTCTTGTACTTTAGTACGTTGTCGGATTACGATGTTAGGAACGCGATCCATTATGTGTACCCAATTATTTGAGAAAAAATATTTTAACTTCTACCAAGATTTATGTGATCGAAAATGCAAGAATCTGTCAAGCTCACATAAATCAGTATGAATTTGGCAACAATTTTAACAAAAGAGAACTAGAAGCTATGTTGTCATTATCGCTGCAGGAAGAAATGAATAATCTAGATTAAAATAATATAGATTTAGTGTCAGAAATCATTTTTCGATTTAGGACAGGGATAACAAAAGAGCAGTACAAAAATCTGTTAAATCAATTGCCTTCTTTAGAAATAAATTGTAAGTTACCAAAAAAGGCCTTTGTCTTATTTTTAATAAAGGCTCATACCGGGAGTCCTATGAAAGACTCGGTTTTCTATTTTCTATAAATAAATTGACTGTTTGTCGCTTAATCCAGTATGCCCGTGAAGCACTAAAAATGATTTTGTTCCTCCTCAATTTGGGTTGCAACCACCTGGGGAGGAATGACTTAATGGAAAAAAACTTAATGATACCAGAGGGTCTTTTTGGTGACAGAGAACGAAGGCCAATTGTTATATGCGATGGAGCATATATATACCTTCAAAAATCATCCAATTATTTGTTTCAGAAAAAAACGTATAGTTTAAACAAATATAGAAATCTGAAATTAGAAGACGGCTATATTTTAGATGCGTTTGGGCCATATCCCGCTACCACATCCGATGCAGATATAATGAAAGCTCTCTTTCAAGATGAAAATTGTGAATTACGGCCTTATTTTAGGCCAGGTGACATTTTCATCTTGGATAGAGGGTTTCGTGATTCCGTTTCCATGTGAAAATCCCTTGGTTATAAAATTAATTAGCCAGAATCACTACGACGAGGGGAAACGCAGCTGACTACTGTTAATGCTAATAAGTCTAGATTTGTAACTTTGTGTCGATGGGTGGTATGGTGGAAGTTATGCATGGGATATTTAAAAATAAATTTAAATTATTCCGAGCTGAATATTTTAATTTGGCCTTACCACATCTAATGGATGATTTTCGTATTTATCGATTTCGTATTTGCTGCACTTATAAATGCATATCATGTACGTCTAAGAGACCGGCCGGATGCTCAGCTAATACTGAACAGAGCTTTAGAAAGACTCCATTTACCAAATGTTTTGTCGCAATACTTGATTGATAATAATATAAATCGTCGCCGAGCCCAATTTATCAGTATTAATTCAGAAAATGAGGCATTAGATATTTTCCCTCTAATGGCCATGTCAGACTTTATATTGTTCGCATTAGGTATTTATTAAATTAAACAAGCTAGATCGTACAATGGCGAACATATAAGACGGAATGGAACATTTTAGTTGGAGATATCTAATGTCTTAGAACCAGTACCAGAACTGTCGTCATCCGAAGTGTTGCTTCTTTTAAGGAGCCGGATCAAATCACGGTAGGTATCACAGCAATAAAACATATTATACGTATGGGTTACTATCAGCAGAGGGAAATAATTGGGAAGAGAAAATAGTGGGATATTATTGCAGCTGTATTTGCGGCAATCGCACAGTAGGATGTTGCGCTCATGTGATGACGATAGTCTGGTGGACTTAGGGTGGGCTCGGCATCAAGATGACATTCGCGCACCGGCTTCTTTTTAAGACAACGAATAAATATTTTTAAGAAAAAGTTCTGTTTTATTTAAAACTCAGCTTTTCCCGGCTTTACACGGTTATAAATGATAAACCACCTGTTAGTTATATATACAACGTGGAAGGGACATACCTGTTGTAAATCGAACCACGGTCTATACTAGATCATTATAGTATAATAAAATTAAAATAACAGCCAAAAAGCCAGAAAAGAAAAACTTCAGCATTTCCATACAAAAGAGTGGCTGCACACTTTTGTATGGAAATGGCGAAGTTTTTCTTTCGGGCTGCTCGGGCAATTTGTATGAGAATGTCAATTTTTTTTTGTTTTTTGACTTATTTTAATTTAATTATACTATATTGATCTAGTATAGCCCGTGGTTTGATTTATTACGGGTATGTCCCTCCCACTCTGTATATATATACTCGTAAGTAATGAGAACCACTCATAAATCACTGCTGAATCATTATAGTTGCTAACATTGGGCTATATTACATACTCGGATAGAGTATGTAATATAGGCCAATGTTAGCAAAATCATAACAGCATCAGCGATAACCATGTTCATTTTATCTGTAAGTATTTATTTATTTACAAAATTCATGTACACAACATACAAACAAAGGAACGTACAAAGTAAGAAAATACGAGTACATAGGTACTGCTTATTTCATAAGAAATCTCTTCCAGCAGACCCAGGAGAGGAAAATTGAAGAAAACAGGTAGTAGGCGTGTACAAAAGACTATAGTTACAAATACATATAAGTACTTATCTAAAATGTTAAACATACATATACATATACAATACATCAATAAACATACACACATATTATACATAAATACATATACATATAAATACCTAACTATAAAAAAATACATATATAGTATATAGGTATACTATTCATTACGTTAAGGAAAGATAATACTCTTTTACTCTCTTCCTAAAAACAGGGAAAGATTTGGAGTCTCGTATAATGCGTGGTAGTGAATTCCATAATTTTACCGCTTGAACAGAAAAAGAGTGGGAATAGCAAGTAGAAGTATGGGCAGGGATTCTAAGTAGGGTTCTAAGGTGGGATCTACAGGGCACATTTGAAGGACGGGCAAAAGAAAATCGATCACTTAGATGAGCAGGATAGGTAGGGTTATATAACATTTTGAAAAGGAGACAGAGGATTCTTTGGTTTCTACGCAATCGGATAGGGAGCCTCAAGTTGTTTGCGGTATTCTGACACGTGATCAAACTTTTTCAGCCCAAATATAAACCTAATGCAAAGATTTTGCAATCGTTCCAGTTTATTCAGTAGCTCCTCTAGCTAGTATGTATGCATATACATAGCTGGTTGCATAACCAGCTCGTAAGTATTGACTCCAGTAACTGTTATCTAATGCCTATGTCGTACCTACATATCGGCATTAGTGTGTAATATCATAAAAGCAGTTCTTTATTGTACTCGTAAAAATCGTATCTTTCAAAAATAGCATTGCAGGAGTGCTATATACTCGTACCTCTTACTAAACTTCACAAAGTGAAAATATCGCAACTTGATGTTTAACGTCACTCGCAGTAACTGTCAATGTGAGGTCAGTTGACATAATGGGTGTCGGCTATTTTGGCGGAACTCACCAAACCTTAATTACGATATTTTGATCCATATATTCTATACTAATATTATAAAGCGGAAGAGTTTGTTTGTTTGTTTGTTTAAACGCGCTAATCTCAGGAACTAATGGTCCGATTTGAAAAATTCTTTTTTTGTTGGGTAGTCCATTTATAGAGGAAGGCTTTAGGCTATATAACATTACGTTCCGACAACCACGCGAACGAAGTCGCGGGCACAGCTAGTGTACCATAAAAAGGCTAAGAATTTATCGGATTTACTTATTAGGCATTGATACCGACCCACAAAGGCAAATTTCAGGTAGGTGTTCAGTGACCTAGCTGGCTTCCCATACATTTGTGCAACAAGTCCTTTAAGACCTTTAAAAAAGAGTACCGGATTGTTTAAAAACGAAATCAATATTAGTTTTAGTCGTTAACTGTATTTGTCCATGACATGTTAAGATCAAGTAGAATATTAACAAGCTCTTGGTTGAAAATATAAACTGAGGAAGTACCAAAGTTGCTACTTAAAAAACCGGCCAAGTGCGAGTCTGACCCGTATATTGAGGCTTCCGTTACATAAACAATTTACAAATAAATATTTGCGTACCTAACTAAATAATTGCAAGTTTATGATTTTAGGGTTTCGCGGTCACGATGTATCTACATCTACACTAATATTATAAAGAGGAAAGATTTGTACCTATTTTTGTATGTTTGTATGTTTGTAATGAATAGGCTGGCTAAAAAGTAATGGGCCGTTTTAAAAAATTCTTTCACCGTTGGAAAGCTACACTATTCCCGAGTGACATAGGCTATGTGTGTACCACGGGCGAAGCCGGGGTGGACTGCTAGTGTTTAATAATTTAGTCAGCCAGCGACCATAATGGTAGTAGTCGTCGAAAAAAAATTTCGTCTTCCCATACAAAATCCATTTGGCAAATAGCTATGGGAAGACAAAATTTTTTTTTCGCTTTTTAATATTGGTTTTTATGGAAAGTTGTTCTTTAGTAGACTGAACTTGCACCAAAAAGGTTATGCGTTAAATACCAGTAACCCTGTATATGTTGCATGTGTGTGTTGCAAGTAAGATATCAGGGCAAAGCTCAGTGGTAATATTACCCCAAAGGGTCGTATTACTGATTTCCAGCAAATAGCCATAATAGGGCAAGGTGCCGTGGGGACCATCAGCTCACAGACTATACGACGGATCTCAGGGAAACTAATCGAAGTTTCCTGTGACCAGAAGGCTGGCTTATATCTAGGTCAGAAAATAAGTATTGCCATACAACGTGGCAATGCTGCCAGCCTTCTGGGCACGTTGCCGCAGGGTAAAGAACTGCCCGGCCTTTTTGTCTGTTAATATTAATTAAGTAGTGTAGTGTAGTGAGTAGTTTTTTTTTAATCTTCATTTTAGTTTTTAAGAAATATGTATCTATTTTCATTTTTCATTCTAATAAATATCCAATGGGTAAGTTAGCATACATTTTCATTTATTTACGTTCTATGTTCGTCTGTGGGTCACTAACTTACACATGTGTACCAAATTTGTACCTACTTAATCGGTGCAGTAGTTTCGGAGCAAATTGGTTGTGACACACGAACGAACAGACAGACACGCGAGTGATACTATTGGTATTCGCGATACGTTGTTTCCTATTTGAGGCACGTAACCCTAAAAATTATAAGAGATAAACTTAGCATTGGTTAAATTAGTTTTTTCTAGTCACATCTAGTATATTATATAGTATAGTATGTATAGAGTTGTTGAAATTCGGCAGACTTTGGCAGAACACTGACGGTTGAAAAGTGTCAAGATGAAGGATCAAGGGCAAAAGGATAGCCTGCACAATAACCTGGAGCACAGAAAAGGTTATTCCCATAAAACTTACGAATAATATTTTTCATGGGGTATTATACCCCACATTCGTAGCATATTATTATATGACCTCTGCCGAGAGATCCATTCTGGGATAAGTCCACCTTTTGTAAAATTACCTTTGTTATTTTATTATGCCGTAATTTTCAGATCAAATCAAGAAATACTTAATATCCTACAACGCTATCCAAGTGGCTGGTTTCACGTACGCGATCCTAGTTATCGTGTCAAGATACTTCAAGTTTGGCTATGATTCCTTCGCGGGCACCTTCGGCGTCCTCGGGCCGACCATGAAGTTGCTGCACGTCATGCAAGGTTTGGAGATCTTGCACCCAGTCCTCGGTCTCACAAAGGTGATATTTCAAGGTTCCATATCGACCTGACGATATTTTGAGAAATCGCGTTTACGTATTTTACTCGACAGAGGTTTTGATGCCTAGATGTGGCCAACTATAGAGTTCAAAAACAATTGAGTAAAAGTTTTTGAGCAATTAATGTTTGATCAAGCGGTAAGGCCTTTTAATCGTTAGAGATTGCATTGATGTGGCCAACTATAGAACATACAAACAAATGGTTTTTGTATGGTGTTTTTCATACAAATACCATAGAAAAAGATTGTTTTGACGTTTAGAAAAAAGTGTTTGTGATTTGACTTGTTGTCATAGATCTAGCGGATTTTTAAACAGTATGGGTTGGATCTCATCTATCAGCACGGAACAGCACTATCCTATGCTGCTATCCTTTTCTGTCGCTCAGAACATTAATTTGCTAGAGCGAGAGAGAGAGCGATGGTACACTGCAGCACGGCCGGTGCTGAAGCGTTCCGTCGCTCTCTCACGCTCTAGCGAATGACGCTTCTAAGCGACAGAAAAGGATAGCAGCATAGGAAAATGCTGTTCGGTGCTGATAGATGAGATCCAACCCTATGTTGTTATTTATTTAAGGGCGGGCCATTCATTCCATTCGCACAGCTGATCGGCAGGATATTCCTGTGTTTCGTCATGTTTGGCTGTGAGCCGAGGATGGCCGGCAACCCTGTGGTAGCCTACCTGTTCGTAGTATGGAGCATCATCGAAATTATCAGGTATCTCTCTTAGCAGACCGAGCGAGCGCGAAGCGCGAGCGAAAAATCTTTGATTCAGCTTGGGCAAAAATTCGATCGTATGTGTCCGTAATGGTCCGTTGATTATCAAAGTATCTTTCTTAGTTGACATAGCGAGCGCGAAGCGCGAGCAAAAAATCTTAGGCAAAAATTCGTTCTGATTAAAAAATATATATTTTTTCATTTGATATGTCACACGAAATAGTTTGCAGATCTTTTCTTTTCAAATTTACCCTCTCCTGCCCCTATATGTTTTATTATATGTTATGTTTGAAATTTATTTATTTACGTTATACGTCCGTCTGTCACAGCCAATTTGCTACGAAACTGCTGGACCGATTAAGTTGAAATTAGGTAGACATATGTAGAACAGTGACCCAAAGGCGTTGAGGTCGGGTTTTAGTTTCAAAAAAAATATTTATCTGTTTCTTAATTTAAACATTCTGTAGCTCCGTATACGTATTGATCGTAGAGTAATACGTGGGGCGCACTATAAGTTTCCGGAATGAATATGAAAAAATACTATTAAAGGTACAAAATTAATTTATTGTTTTTCAAAATAATCTCCCTTGGCGTCTATGCACTTTTTCATTCGATGAAACCAGTTTTGAAAACTTTTGTGCCACTCCTCTGTGGTGACCTCTGAAACGTGTTTTTCATACTCCTCGACAGCCTCTTCTGGTGATGAAACTCGTTTACCGCGTCGGGACTGTATGCAGGATGACTTATGAGTTCTACATTTTTCGCCTTCAAAAAGTCGTTTGTCTGTCTGGCCGTGTGAGAACTAGCATTGTCGTGGTGCAGGATGATACGGCGTTTACGGTTATTTTTACGGAGTTCGTCAATAACTTCCGGCAAACAAATGGTCGTGTACCAGTCACTATTCACTGTACGACGATTCTCTAAAGCAACAGTAGCCACGTGTCCAGTTTTATTAAAAAAAGAAGCAATCATCCGCTTAGATGCACTTTTCACGCGCGCCACTTTGGTTGGTTTCGGCTCATCTTGAAAGACCCATACGCTCGATTGCTGCTTTGTTTTGGGATCGTAGCAATAAATCCATGTTTCGTCACCTGTTACTATGTCCCACACCAAATTTGACGCACCTTCGTTGAATCTGGTAAGCATGGCACTGCACCAAGTGACGCGGTCCGTTTTTTGAGCCTCGGTCAAGTTGTGTGGGATCCACCGCGAGCACAGCTTTCTCACACCCAAATGTTTGTGTAGGATTAATTGTATTTGACTCATGCCTATTTATAAGGATGCGCGAATTTCATGGTAGGTCACATGCCTGTCTGTTTCAATCATACGGCGCACAGCATTGATGTTTTTGTTGGTCACAGCGGTGGTCGGCCGACCATCGCGAGATTCGTCACTGAGATTGATACGACCACGCTTGAATTCTGCAAACCAGCTATAAACAGTTGTCTTGCATGGTGCTTCATTGCCAAAAGCTGTTTCAAGCCGAGCGATGCTCGGCTTGAAACAGCTTGAGCTGTCAAATTACAATAAGTGTAGTTGAGCTGTCAAATTACACTTAAAATCGTAGAAAATCATACTACGAAAATTTTCCCGAGTTAAATCCATGTTGATGCAGACACACAATTTTTTAAATAGCGCCACAAGGTAAAAACAAAAGACAGTCAGATGAAACAAACTGCATTCTACAGCCAAAGAGTTCTATTTTCAAATGTTGCAATAAATTTTTAAATATTGTTTATGTAAGTGGCCAGTTCCGGAAACTTACAGTGCGCCCTATGTATGACCAAATTAGAAGTAATCATAATGCTGTACGTTCAGATATTCAAGATATGAGCAAAAATCTGAAAAAGGTACCTTCATCCTCACCACCTTACAATCGCCGGCGAAAAGGGACCTCCGTTTTTAGGGTTCCGTAGTCCACAAGGAACCCTTATAGTTTCGTCATGTCCGTCCGTCCGTCCGTCCATCCGGGCTCGTACTCCGCCGCTACTGCATCGATTGTCACGAAAATTGATGGAGAGATAGATATTGAAGTTCCAAAAGTTGATTTTTAAAATTATGAAAATATTTTTTTTTCAGCCCCCCGTCCTATACAACGAAAAGTGAATTTAAAAAATTAAATTGGCCTAACCCCAACGTGTGGGGTATCGTTGAAAAGGTATTTTAAAATGTAACAAAAACTGCTTTAAAACTATGTAGATCAAACCCCCCAGTCTTGAGATAATCTAATACAAAGTTAAAATTTGAGGTGTCCCCCCACCGTAACTTTTGAAATATTACTAAAATAATTCTGAAAAAAATGTGGTATATACCTCAAAGTATGTACTTTCAATTAAAACTATAGCGGTCTCGGTATCATAGATATTTATTTTTTAATAAGTCATAAATCTTGAGACTCGCACTTGGCCGCTTTTTATTTGTAGCTAAATTAATTAATATCAACTTTGTAAATACGCATTGTAACGAAGTGAAATAAAAACTATTCTTTTCATAAATAATAAGCTCTGTAATTCTATAGGGTAAAAACAAATATTGTTTCATTTTTCCCAAGCTCATTGTGCAGCATTGCCATATGTCCGAACTTCCAATAAGCGTCCAGGGGTGTGATCCCTAGACGGGACCAATGACAAGACTCGCGAGGTCTACAGCTCAAAGAGCCACTAATTTTATTTTTATTGTCCACCTCATCATGTAAATATGTTTAAATAATTTTGTTTCATCTTCTCGCTCACCATCACGCTAAAAGTGGCCTTTGGTTATTTCAGCCTTTGGCTCTGTCTGCGAGACCCAAAATGCTCTGCCCCATTAGGGATAGAGACATGATAATGTATAGTATTAGTAGGCAACCTGTCGGTAAGTGGTTACCGTGGTAACCACTTCGGGTTGGATCTCATCTCTCAGCTCGGAACAGCACTTTCCTATGCTGCTATCCTTTTCTGTCGCTCAGAACAGTAATTTGCTATAGCGAGAGAGAGCAACGGAACGCTTCAGGGGTACCGTGCCTACGCACGCAACATCACGCAACGTTTTCACATCCTTTTCAAATATTTATTATTTATTAAGCCCTCTTGCTGGATTGTGTGTCCAGCGTGCCTTGTGGACACATAGGCGTCTTCCAACATATTCCAGTCGTTCTGTCTCTTGCTATTCTCCTCCAGAGTTTTCTTCCAATTGTTTTAATGTCGTCGTTCCATCTCTTAAACTTAAACTGCCTTAGACCACAGCAACCCGGAAACGGAGAAACGCAAACAACTTCCAAAGATAAATCAAACAAAACATACAAAAACAAACACACACCCAACCCGGTTGGTCCACGTGGGGGTTGATGACCACGTGGGGGAATGTCAGTTTACATTTATGGAAGGAACAAGTGTTAGCGTTTGCGAGATAATGAGTGTTAGACACACGTAACATTATCTTGCAATTCATTGACAGAAGTTATAATTAGGGTATTTATTTTCTATCACTATTTACATTATTACAAAACATTTAAAATATTTCAGGCATGGCTTCTACTACACACAACTGCGTAATAAATATTATCCTCTATTGACCTTCATCCGATATACTGCGTGGATACCATTATACCCCATGGGAATAACTGGCGAAGCGTATGTCATGATCAGCAACATTGAGAACTTTCAGGTAATGTAGCCATTATTCAGTAACATCATCATCATCATCAGGTCTTTTTAAGTCTCCACTGCAGGAGCACGAACCTCTCTGTACTACCAGAGTCATATATTACCCAGAGCAGTCAGAGGATTTGGCCTACACTCTCCACGCTGGCCAGACGGGTTGGAGAGGTCTCATTGATGTTTAGAAGCTTTGTTTAGCTTGTGTTTCCTAAGTCGCCTTCTACGACATCCACGGGAAGACTTGGAGTGGTCCTATTCTAATCTGCCGGGAACCACACGGCTGTCTGCCCCATTAGAGATAAAAGACTTGATAGTGTATGTATTTATTCAGTGTATGATGTGAGTAAGGCGAGAGAATTTTGTGAAGGTCATAGTAAGTGGAGATCCATTTGCCTACCCCTGTGGGAAACAGATGTGATAATATATATTTTTATGTATTTATGTATTTATGATTGTTTACGTGAGTGACCCGCTTATCTTAATTAGTAATGTCTGTGTCTCACGTTAGTTATAACCAAAATTAGGTTAAGTAAAATTGTAAACTATTTTATTATTATTTTGGTAAATAAATATAAATAAAAATAAAAATAAATTACTATTTTTGGCAGAGATAATGGAGTGGTTTGCCATTTCCTTCTCCATTATAATAGATTATATAACATAGACAAGGTCATTGATACATAAATAATCCCAGGAAGAAAAAAAAAATGGGGACATTTTATGGCGCTGATTTTGTATTTTATTCTTATTAAATTCCAGGAGAGCCAAAGATTCAACGTGTCCATGCCAAACGCATGGAACTTCACCTACAACATGCCTACCTACTTGAAGATTCATTCTTTCATTCTGTGCGTGCCCGGGGTCATACTTCTGATGGGTCACATGTACAAAATGATGAGGAGACACATAATGGAAGCTGATAAGTTGAAGATTTAACACATTCACATTTGACGACCTCCGTGGTGTAGTGGTTAACACGCCAGTCCGCCACACCGGAGGTCCCGGGTTCGATCCCCGGTCAGGTCAAGATGGAAAATGATCTTTTTCAGATTGGCCTGGGTCTTGGATGTTTATCTATATATGTATTTGTTATAAAATATAGTATCGTTGAGTTAGTATCCCATAACACAAGTCTCGAACTTACTTTGGGGCTAGCTCAATCAGTGTGATTTGTCCCTATATATTTATTTATTTATTTATTAATTCACAGTTCACTTACCAGACACAATAGAAAAGCAATTGGTTGTGTACCATATGTGGTAAACGGACTGTGAATGTGTTAATAGATCTATTATAATTTTTAGGTAAAAAATACGTTGTGTACCATATGTGGTAAACGGACTGTGAATGTGTTAATAGATCTATTATAATTTTTAGGTAAAAAATACGTAAAGTGTGAAGTGATACTAAGGGAACTGATAGATTTAGATAAATCATAGTCAATGATTATTGTAGGATATTTATAATAACTCTTAAAAATATTCGGATAATGTTTGCCTGTAGATTTGTTGGTAACGCCACATATTTTCATACTTGAACGATATCGCCAAATCAGTAAACGAATGATTTTTTCCATACAAAAACCGTATGTTTAGTGTTTCAACAACGGCACCACTGCTCTTTACTCACCGAATATGAATGAACCTTAGGAATGAACATATAAACTCAAATTTAAGAATTCAAATGGAATTCTTAATGTCACTTATTTTGTAACAAAAAATACTAAATTATTCATAACTTCGTTTTTAAATTGAGTAACTACAAATTGCTTGTCATTTTTAATGCCTTGGTAAGTAAAATAAATACAGTATTTATTAAGTGATTGATTTAACATTACTCAGCCCGAGATTAATTGATTAGGGCTCAATTGGATAGTCAAGTAATTTAAAAAAAAAAGCTGATTTGCAGAATATATCGAGAAATAGCCTCTAGGAGCAGATTTTAAAATAAGGGCTTACTTGTTTAGATATATGCAAAAATTCCAATGACCTTTATTTCGATTAAGTCAGACGAATTCAAGACGTCACGATGAATATTTTTGTAATGTTGGCTATTTCCGCCGTCAGTACTCAACTGTCACTCACTACGGTTCTGTCACTGTCATCTACTGTTTGCTGTAGATCAATTTTAGAACGCAGGAGTCAGCGAAATACAAAATGTAAATGTAAAGTATATTTTTATATTTACTTTGCAACAATAAAGTGTTAATAAGAACGTTAAGCTTTACTACGCACATTAGCCATAAGTGGCCGTTTTTCGCAAATGTGCGTAGTTTGCTGTAGATCAATTTTAGAACGCAGGAGTCAGCGAAATACAAAATGTAAATGTAAAGTATATTTTTATATTTACTTTGCAACAATAAAGTGTTAATAAGAACGTTAAGCTTTACTACGCACATTAGCCATAAGTGGCCGTTTTTCGCAAATGTGCGTAGTTTGCTGTAGATCAATTTTAGAACGCAGGAGTCAGCGAAATACAAAATGTAAATGTAAAGTATATTTTTATATTTACTTTGCAACAATAAAGTGTTAATAAGAACGTTAAGCTTTACTACGCACATTAGCCATAAGTGGCCGTTTTTCGCAAATGTGCGTAGTTTGCTGTAGATCAATTTTAGAACGCAGGAGTCAGCGAAATACAAAATGTAAATGTAAAGTATATTTTTATATTTACTTTGCAACAATAAAGTGTTAATAAGAACGTTAAGCTTTACTACGCACATTAGCCAAAAGTGGCCGTTTTTCGCAAATGTGCGTAGTAAAGCTTAACGTTCTTACTATAAACTGTAAACAGTAGTTCATGAAATACTTTGAAGGGTTATCTAGGCTTTGGTAGTAGCAAAATTTTAAATGATGTCTTCGTTTTCTTTGAAATGATTTATTTTAAATGGAGGCAGCACTGGACCCCGGAAAATTCAGGTACGGCTGTCTAATGTTTAAAATTGTATAAAAAAATCCAGAATAACATAACACGTAGAATTTTTTTATTCAAATTGTCTTCTTAAAATAATCTATATTTTCGTTTAAAGGCATCTATAACACTTTCATATATTTACTTAACTTCCCAATTTCTTTTTTGTAATAATTGGCGCGCGATCATATTAGTTAATTCCGATACGTCAAAGGTTCTAGCTAATATGAGGAACGAAGGTCTTTTAAACTGATCTGATCATTTTCAATAGAATGTTTCATTTATTTAATAGTATACTTACTATATTTGTACACACGGACACGTTGCACACATAAAATTGCTCTTTTGTAACGATATCTCTTCCAATAGTTCCAGCAGACCAGTATTTCATATTTTTGAGAGTTGTTGCGAATTATGTCAATGTCAAAGTCCATACAACACTTGTCAAGTAATTGGAATGGCAAATCGGCAGTACTGCTAATCACAGAAACGAACCGTGACGTCACAAATTAAAAAAAACCTTGTGTAATGACAAAGGTTTTTAATTTAAGGTGAAGCCAAACGAACATAATTTCTTCTTTTTTTTTTGTTATAGGCCGGCAAACGAACAATCGCGTCACCTGATGGTAAGTGATCACCACTGTCCATGGACAACTGCACCACCAGGGGTGTAACAAGAGCGAAAGATTTCGGTTGCGGAATTTCTCCTGCATAAAATGAGTCGGGGTCATACAAAATTACTGTTTGTGCCAGACGGCGTCAGAATATGAGTTGTTTATTTCTATAAAATAGAAATTCTGCTGCAAAAATTACGCTCATTTGGCTTCACCTTAGTCAGAAATGCATTATTTATTGCCGATCCTTATAGAGGTATATATCTTTCAATCTCCGAAAGTTATGTGGTAATGGTTGACAAATCAATTGGTGGATCTCGCCATATTGCGGAGAAAACCGGAACTAAACTTAACATGACCTATAACACAGGCTACCTACGACACAGACGGTGGCGCCATCTTTTAGATCTACTAAATTAGTTGTTATAGGTATAGATACAAATACGTTATACGGGGTAGACAGAGCCTAGGGCTGATATACCCAAAAGCCACGCTTAGCGTGATAGTATTGAAGAAAAATTATAGGTACCATATAGGTTTTCTGTTTTTCTCTTTGATAAAAAAGAAATGTGTCACTTGTGTTGCTATGGTGTGTTACTCGTATAGAAGTCGTTGTTCTGTAAGACTGTTTCATTTTCTTCTTCCAAGCTCAAAGAAGCTTCCTCGTCCAAAAGTCTTGATGTCAAATTTACAATCGTTTGACATTTAGGGTCAAGTGAGAGCCACGCCTGGCGTACAGACCTGTATTTTGATGGCAGCGTACTCAAGATTTTTGTTATGATGGCTGTATCGCTAATTGTCTCCCCACTCTCTCTGAGTTGTTTAGCAAGACTCTCGACTTTAGAAATATGTTGCGCCATATTATCACTTGTATTCATTTTGTACTGGTAAAAACGTTCGTGTACAATCATTTTATTGAATTCGGATTTTTGTTCATAAATGCTCTCAAGTCAATACTTCCAAAGCAGTGTCACAATTCTCTACTAATGTAATTTGATTCAAATCCATGGCCGACGTGATAATGTACATGGCCATGCCATCGTCTTTATTCCATTGATCAAGATCGACTCCATCTTTTTCTGGCTTCTTTTTCAAAATATTGAGCCCTTTTGCCTTTAGCGCACATTTCAATTGGAACTTCCATTGTTGGAAATTTGTTCCGTCAAATTTTTCTATGGTCATCTTACCGACTGCCTCCATTTTGCAATACGTATTTCTTATATACTTGCTCTTTGCTTGTTCCCTCAAACGTGAAGGCCCATAACCTGTTCAAGATAGGGATTCTACAAGCAAGAATTCTTCTAGTTCTTAAGTAATATCTTTATTTCAACATATGAAACAGTCTTACAGAACAACGACTTCTATACGAGTAACACACCATAGCAACACAAATGACACATTTCTTTTTTATCAAAGAGAAAAACAGAAAACATATACATGATAACTCCCTTTGTGTAGCTTTGGTGGTTGCGAAGCGAAATGCAATTAAGAAAAATTTTACTGAGAATGAAAATAGTGATGGAAAACAGCAGAATCGTTTTGTTTGTTATAGCTGTGGGAAGCGAGGCCACTTTGCCCGCGACTGCAGATTTCGAAGAAGGAACAATGAAGTAAATAATGAAAGGTTGGCTTTCAATGTAGATAATACTGGCATGAACAAGTTTGACTGTGACATTTGGATTCTTGACAGCGGTGCTTCATCGCATATGTCATATAAAAAAGATTATTTTCAGGAATTATATCCTTACAACGGGGCTCCTCTTAGATTAGGAAATCAGAAAACAATACAAGTACAAGGACAAGGATCGATATTGATAAGGAGATATGTTAATAGTCAGTGGGAGACAAGTATTTTGAAAAATGTTTTGTATGTTCCTGAACTAAGACGAAATTTAATCTCAGAGGGAGTTATCATGAGACAAGGATATAAAATAATCAAGAAGAATAATGATGCACTGATTTATAAAGATAATATGGTGGTATTAGATGCTTCTCTAAAAACGAATAACCTATACGAATTAAAAATTGAAGCGATTCGTAGTGAAACTTGTAATTTAATACAGAAGGTTAATTTAAAACTTTGGCATGAAAGATTAGGTCATTTGAATATTAAAGAAATACAAAGAATGGTAAAAAACAATGTAATCAATGGTATTGATATTTCAGAATGTAACAATTTTGTATGCGAGGGATGTGCTTATGGTAAGCATGCACGTCATCCATTCCATAAGTCTACTAGAGGCCAACTACAACCCGGGGAGCTAATCTATAGTGACGTATGTGGTCCTTTTAATATACCTTCTGTGCAAGGTAAGAGATATTTTGTAATATTTAAAGATGCTGCCACTAGTTACAGGTATGTTTATTTTTTGCTACACAAAAGTGATGTATTAGATTGTTTCAAAAAGTATAATATGATGATAAAGAATAAATTTTTACATAGTGTTAAAACTTTACATACTGATAATGGTGGCGAGTATAAAAGCGCAGATTTCAAAATGTTTACTGATAGTGAGGGAATTTCTCGAGAATTTTCTGCGTCTTTTACGCCAGAGCAGAACGGCCGTAGTGAACGAGAGATGAGAACTATTGTTGAGAGTGCTCGTTCCATGCTCTATTCTCGTAATGTTCCACTATATCTTTGGGCAGAAGCTGTGAACTGTGCGGTTTATTTACTTAATCGTACATCTTCTACACAAACTCCGGATATATCTCCATATGAACTATGGCATGGTTTAAAGCCATGTTTGAGTCATATTAAAGTATTTGGATGTGAGGGTTACGTCCATGTTCCTGATCAGCTAAGAACTAAGCTAGGTAAAAAGAGTAATAAGATGATTTTGGTAGGATATGACAATAATAATTACAAAATGTTTAATCCTCAAACTAAGCGAATTACTGTTTCTAGAAATGTAATTTTTAACGAAGAGCTAGATTGTGAATATACAAGGAATATGGCACAAATTTTGATTGAGGATAGTGATGAAACAAATAATTCACAGTTGACAGTGGAGGAAAATGAAACGCCGACATCTGTTTTGAGTGAAAGTTATTCAAATGAGGAGGAAAGTATGAATAGTTGTGTAGATGAAAGTGACGAGACATATATACCATCAATTGATGACACAGAAGACAATATTCGTAGTCCAATAAATACTAGATCACGCAGGATTCATGTTGATGAGGCTAATTTAATTGAATTTAATATTCCTGTTACTTACGATGAAGCTGTGAAAGGTCCAGAAAGTAAGAAATGGCTGAAAGCAATTGGTGATGAGTTACAAGCTCATAAAGACAATAACACATGGTGTTTCGTAGATAGAAGTAATCAGAGAACAATTACGTCAAAATGGGTATTTGCTTTAAAGAGAAACAAAGATGGAGAAATAGAAAAATATAAAGCTAGGCTATGTGCTCGGGGTGTCACACAGATCAAAGGAATCGATTACAATGAAATATTTTCTCCAACTACGAGGTACGAGTCTATTAGGATTTTATTGAGTTTAGCAGCACAATATAACTGGCATATAATACAATTAGATGTGAAAACAGCATTTTTGTATGGTGACTTAGATGAAGAAGTATTCATGGAGGTACCAGAAGGTATCGTAGCACCTCAAAATAAAATTTGTAAATTACAAAAATCGTTATATGGACTTAAACAAGCAGCCAGATGTTGGAACAAAAAGTTTACTGAATTCTTAACTAAATTTGGTTTAAATCAGTCACAAGCAGATAGTTGCGTCTTTGTAGGCAATTTTGATGGTGTTAAAGCCTTATTAATTTTGTACGTCGACGACTCTTTAATAATATCTTTATTTCAACATATGAAACAGTCTTACAGAACAACGACTTCTATACGAGTAACACACCATAGCAACACAAGTGACACATTTCTTTTTTATCAAAGAGAAAAACAGAAAACCTATATGGTACCTATAATTTTTCTTCAATACTCCCACTAAAATTAGACATAATATATATTTAAAGACAAAACAATAAGTACCTGTAATTAGTCTTTACACTCATAGACTGACTACGTAAGTATACAGTATTAACATAAGCCCTTCATTAACAACTTTGACATCACATCATAAAAAAAACATAAAAAATGAAGATAACAAAACTATATAGTTCCAATATAAAAATATAACACTAGTATATACAATTAACATTATAGTGACAATATTTGTCTCCTAATATTTTCATATTTAGAAACAGGCAGACTCTTTGTTAATATATCAGCTAATTGCTCTCAACTATGTATATATTTAACTTTAAACTTTACCTTGGTTAACTAAGGATTGTTTGAAGTTAAATATATACATAGTTCAGAGCAATTAGCTGATATATTAACAAAGAGTCTGCCTGTTTCTAAATATGAAAATATTAGGAGACAAATATTGTCACTATAATGTTAATTGTATATACTAGTGTTATATTTTTATATTGGAACTATATAGTTTTGTTATCTTCATTTTTTATGTTTTTTTTATGATGTGATGTCAAAGTTGTTAATGAAGGGCTTATGTTAATACTGTATACTTACGTAGTCAGTCTATGAGTGTAAAGACTAATTACAGGTACTTATTGTTTTGTCTTTAAATATATATTATGTCTAATTTTAGTGGGAGTATTGAAGAAAAATTATAGGTACCATATAGGTTTTCTGTTTTTCTCTTTGATAAAAAAGAAATGTGTCACTTGTGTTGCTATGGTGTGTTACTCGTATAGAAGTCGTTGTTCTGTAAGACTGTTTCATATGTTGAAATAAAGATATTACTAAAGAACTAGAAGAATTCTTGCTTGTAGAATCCCTATCTTGAACAGATAGCGGGCGTAAAGATGGAATCAAAAAAGTGATATGTTACTATATAGTCGCATCGCTTGAGAATCGCTAGGGAACGAGCGAGAATCTGAATTATCATCAATCTCGCACACACATTCCTTAGATTGGCTCTACGAACAATAATTCTCTAGAATCGTAACTCATCCCGAAAAACCATTCCACGCGATATGTACCGCGCCGGGCGGGGTTTAAAATATGTACAGCGCGGCGCGACAGTTCGCCGTGACACTCGAGTCGTGCGGTTGCGTTGCAAGAAGTTTCCTTCGAGAATATTGCTGTGTTTTTGCAATAATCGATTCATTAAAAATGCCGTCATGTGCCGTGAAGCGGTGTAGAAGCCATACAGGCATGAAAATTAGTTATTAAAAAAAAGTAAGACGTAAACAAGGTTATTTATTTTAACGTAGCGTACTGCATAATACGAGTAGGTACCATCCGCGCGTTGTACCTCACCGCTCGTTGCGTTGACTGCCCCACCCGACCGACGACGACGCGTGACCTTGTCGCGACGAATCGCATGCATCTTTGTCTATGTGTGCGTTCGAGTGTTTATGTTTTAAGTTTTATTAAGTGTGTTAATAAATGGAATCAAAATCGAAGCGGTGAATGTAAGAGCGTTAGATTTCTAGAGAATTATATTTCGATGGATTGGCCTTTAAGACCTGCGCGGGAACAGAAATAGCTGGTTCATTCTGCTTCTTTTCTCCTAGACCAGCATGAAAAAAGTGAGTTATTGACCTGTACAAAGAAGCAAGTAACATGTCTGACCTGTCCAGTCCGTTGTAGGCCCCGCTGGCCACGAACAGGATGTTGGTGGTGTCCACCTGCACGGCGTCCCCGCGCAGCTTGCGCGAGTTCCGCTCGGGCACCGACACCACGGCGCCCTCCAGCATCTTCAGCATGCCCTGCTGCACGCCCTCGCCTACAAATTCAAACAAGATATCATTTTAAAACATTATTTTCGAGTCAATTGGCTCAAATAAAAGTAATTGAAAAAAATAAAACTCTTTCCGTTTATTTTCCGCAGTCGGATGGAGGTTAGAGGAGTATATTTAGATTATTATCCCTTGTAAAAAAACGTGACTCCTATTCGCAAACATTTTGTATGAGTTCTGTTATAATATAATAGACGGGTAAGTGTTTCTTCTCCGTTCTTCCTTTGTCCAAGAGGGGGTATAAAAGAAGGGTGAAGTCATAAAACAGTATGACAAATACAATATCTTTTATCTGATCTCATGGCGTAAAATTCAAATAATAAACTTTATTACGATTTTATATTGACGTACTTTATGAACACAATACCATAATTCAAAAAGAGAATCACTTTTTAACACTTCTTTCCAAACAAAATTGTGTTATAAAGTAAGTTTTTAACCATTACGACACAGGTAAATTTTTGTTACGGTTAGATACGTATCATTTGAACCTAATTAAAATGCTTAAAAAATCTGAACGCATAAACGGTAACACCGTTTAGGCGTTCCGAATCCCTAGTAATAGACGATGATCTCCTGTGGAATCAATTTATTTTAGTTAATGGATCGCGTTATAAATAAGTTTTGATTCCTGTATGATGGCTCAAAAGTATTCGTATCCAACCAAGCCAACAAAGAAAATAACTAATTATCTGTGTCCTTATAATTTATTTCGGCACTATATATATGTATGTATATTTATATAAGTATTTATATGTATTAAGTGTATTATATGAATGTATTTAAGTATACTTGTAAATATTATAGTAAATTATTAAGTACATCTTTAAAGCGCCTATTGCAATTAAATAATTTCTGTTTTTCCTAAAGGTTGACTGGTAGAAATGGATTAGCGTTAAGTTCACCTTTTGTACCATTTTGGTCAATAAAGATTTTAATAAATAAATAAATTCATACGTTTTCAAGTAATAAATATTTTGTAACCTTGCGTCTTGTTTTGTTTGTAAAAATGTCTCATAGTAGGAAATATCAAGAAAATAGGACTCAGCCCGAGATTCTAGAAATGGCGACGGAAATGACAATCTTGTACCAGCAAAGTCGCGAACTATATCGTAAGTGTTGTAAGGACTTCATGGCACGGAAAATGCAAAAACAAGCTACTTCGTTTTCGGAAAACGTACTATTGGCCTTTTTCTAGGAATTATCTGAGAAGCTCAAGTGTTCCTCATTATGGTCTAAATATACTCAATGTTAAAGAGTGCATAAAGCTTTGTCCTAATTTTCAAAATAAATATAAGCAAATAACTACTTCTTTCTCTTTCAACTTTCATCTTTTATTTAGTAGCTTGAATTCAAGTTAATGAGATTAGATAAAGTAGTGTATGACACTGCATATAACTCGGTATTATCAATCTCGTCTGATACTATTAAAAACCTCACCGCAATGTCATAATAACCAACAACCACCTAATAAATAAGATATTATTTGGACAGAAAGTGTTTTTCGGAATAAAATAACTATTACGAGGATTTTTAATAGAATCAACCGGCAGGCATTCTTACCTCCAACATCTCTCAACTGGTGGATGCCGGGCACGGCGCCTATTTTGTCTACTTCGTCAAGGAATACTATTCCCGTCTGTGCTCGCTCCACGCTGAAAAAAAAAACAAAAAATGCAAGTGTAAAACTGCAGTATTTTACAAAATCAGAAAATGATTTATTATGATATTAGAAATAAACAGGCAAGTGCGAGTCGGACTTGTACATGTACCAATACGCACAATGTTTTAATACGCTGAAGAAACACGTTTCTTGTATGACGACCCTCTTTAATTTTTAACTTTATCTTATCTTTAGTATTTGTTGTTATGGTGGTCATAGTTAATGCCATTATAAAGATCGATTAAAAACGCTGAAAAAGAACACGTTTCTTGTATGACAACCACCTTAAATTTTTTACTTTGTCTTATTTTTGGTATTTGCTGGTATAGCGGCTATAGTAATACATAATCTGTGAAAATTTCAAGTATCTAGTTAATGCCATTATAAAGGTCTAGTTAAAAACGCTGTAAAAACACATTTTTTGTATGACGACCCCCTTTAATTTTTAACTTTCTTTTTAGTTTTAGTATTTGTTGTTAAAGCTGCCACAGTAATACATAATCGGTGAAAATTTCAAGTGTCTAGCTATTACGGTTCAAGAGATAGAGCCCTGTGACAGACGGACAGACAGCGGAGTCTCAGTAATAGGGTCCCGTTTGCACCCTTTGGGTACGGAACCCTAAAAATCAAACACCGGCCGGTCTATCAATTTGACATTGATTGATGGACACTAAGTTTCAACAAGTTTTGTTTTTCAAAAATAGTAAAAGAAAGCGAAAATAGAAGATTTAAAGGTATTTCCAGGTTATATTTCAAAATCTGGTCAACAATGAACGAATACTCGGCGAGGACGCAAAATATGTAATCGAGACTTTTTTCATCCTCATAAAAAAAAACTTCTATATTTTTATTTTATTTAATTTTATTTGAGAAACAAACATAATAAACAATATTATTAATATTGCACCAACTATACCAACCACCAACTATAAGAAGAAAATATAAAAGTAAACTTAAAATAAAAGTAGGTAGGTACAAAGGCAGGCTTATCATTAAAGCTAAAGCTTCTCATTAACACACTTAAGGGGGGATACATGAATTTTTCGGGGTCCAGTGCTGCCCCCAATTTACATAAATTGTCTGAACGGAAAGGGAGATATATCATTTAAAGTTTTGTCTCATACGGCTCTAAATAATCCTTCAAACTATTTTATAAACTACTGTTTACAGTTTAAAGTGAGAATGTTAAACTTTCCTTAGCATTTTTGCCAAAAGTGGCCGTTTTCCGCAGGTTTTGGGACGTTTTGGTCAGGAATTAGCTCTTGACTCACGCGTTGCGGGCGAAAAACACCAGTTTTTATCCCGGGGATAAATAAAAATATGCAGAATACACACTTGAAGTTGGCGTCCTGTAGCAGTTTGGCAATGACACTTTCGATGTCCTCCCCGACGTACCCGGCCTGCGTGAGGGTGGTGCAGTCGCAGATCGCGAATGGGACGTCCAGGCATTGCGCTATCGTCTGTGCTAAGAGTGTTTTGCCTAAAAAGGGGAAAAAAATAAAAAAATTAAAATCATTTATTCGGTATCGGAATTTCTTCATTCTGGATGGCGATTGGGGACTTCTTTTAAGTAAAAAAAGTTACTTGTGTTAAAAATCCCCGCTCTCATAACAAGTTGAAAAAGGAAAAATAGAATATTAGCGAAAACTCTCAATCTGGACTTATACAACGTGGAAGGGAACGTGGAACCCGTAATAAATCGAACCACGGACTTTACTAGATCACTAAACTATAATTATATTAAAATAACGGTCTAAAAGAAATTGACATTCTCATACATGTCCGTTTAAAATTTTTGTAATAAAGTTGAATAAACAAAAAAATATATATCGCCCGGGCGGCTGCGGCTGCAAACTTTTGTATGGATATGCCATTTTTTTTTTGTTTTTGACTGTTATTTTAATTTCATCATACTTTGGTCATCTATTATAACTCATGGTTCGATTTATTATGGGTATGTACCTTCCACGTTGTCTATGGTTTAAACTATTATTCACCCAAAAAAAGTCGTTATTTTAAAAAAAAAAGATGGTCACGTATTAATTGTAGTCTTGTTTTATGCGGATAACCATCATCATGATCAAACCTAAAGTACTGAAGTTGGTCCTACTTTTATAATAAGAAGGATACTGTCTCAAATGCTGAAATACCATTTTTAATTGAGTCATTAATTTTTTTGCGTGATTTTAGATGATTTGCTAATGAAAAAGTGATATGAAGAACGCTATTTGACTCCAAGAACTATGACGTCACAGCTTGATAAATAAAACAAATCACATAAAACTATTGTTCTTCTGATGAATCTGATTCTTTTTATCTGGTGAATTGAGGAAGGACGTGTTCTCAAAAAAAATCTTAGCGGAACGGAAGAGCCGTAAAAGTGGACAACTCCACAAAGAAAAAAAAAAGTCCAATAACTTGTTTCTTGATTTGATACAAAATAAAAGTAAAAGTGAATCAACAATGTAACATACGAGCCCGGCGGCGCGGCGCCACTGGCGCCAAACCATCGCCGGAGTTACATGCACGATAAATTCTATGATTTTAAATACTGATGTAACATTACACTTCTTTCCCGCTGCGCCAGTTTTTGTTTTACTTATAACAAACATTGTTTGTTACAAAATGGAATATTATTATAAAAAGAACATGAACTGATGATGGACCCGGAAGGTGGCTATAGAAACCCTGTAATAAAACGACGCAACTCCATCTAGTTTGGGCTGGATTGATTCGTCTTGAGGAGCACACTTTTTGTTTCATTGTTTAAGATCAAATCTTTTTAGGGTTCCGTACCCAAAGGGTGCAAACAAGACCCTATTACTGAGACTCCGTTGTCTGTCCGTCTGTCACAGGGCTCTATCTCTTGAACCGTAACAGCTAGACACTTGAAATTTTCACCGATTATGTATTACTGTGGCGGATATAACAACAATAACTAAAAATAAAAAAAAGTTGAAAATTAAAGGGGATTGTCATACAAAAAATGTTTTTTTTAGCGTTTTTAACTAGATCTTTATAATGGCAATAACTAGATACTTGAAATTTTCACAGATTATGTATTACTATGACCGCTATAACAACAAATACTAAAAATAAGAAAAAGTTAATAATTAAAGGGGGTCGTCATACAAGAAACGTGTTTCTTTAGCGTTTTAAAATATTGTACGGTGGTACGGAACCCTTCATGTACGAGTCCGACTCGCACTTGCCCGTTTGTTTATAATTACTTGTTTGAAAATAAGTCAAAGCATTTGCAATAGTGTGCCACCGGCATAAAGTATTTTCGACAACACCATTCCACCTCATGTTTATTCATCTTCCGTCTCTTTTACACGATGACTTAACAATCATGCCATGAGATAATCCGCCTGCCTGATGATGGTTAATTTATACGATATGGTTTCCGGTATACATACGAGATACTATTTATAAACAGAAATAGAAATGCTTATGTAATGAAAATAGGTATTGTACCTATTGTGTTATATTATAAATATTATGTCTATATTAATAATGATTATATCTACAATATTTAAAAACACTTGGAATTTTTATAGGGTTTTTCGGCATTCAAGATGCAGTACTAAAGTACTCAAATTAAATAATGAAATAAGAAATGGTGAAAAAATTCCACGTGAGCAGGACTTGAATACGCGACCTTGGTCTCAATACGACCATGCTCTAACCAACTGAGCAATCCCTCTTCGATAGTTGAACGTGCGGGCAAAGCGAACGAAGTTCGAGTCTTGAACAATCCGGTGCTTGTATGTATGTATGTATGTTTGTTTGTTCGGAGCCTTATGAAATTCGGAGCATTATGAAAATCGGTCAAGGGGTTGCCGAAAAACTTCGCTCGCTCGTTCAATTACTCATTAGGCTATATTAGTATATAACGTCTAACAAAATATACTGAAACTATTTTAAGGGTGACTTCAGTCCATGATACTGAACAACTTTCCCAAAGGAACTTATATCGAAATATAAAAAATACCTAATTTTTAGCTTTCCATACAAACTCGGATCAGCTGATCGGTCAACTAGTATAGGAGGCCAAACAATATTTTTCATATTTCGATATATGTTCCTTGGGGGAAGTTGTTCAGTATCATGAACCGGATCCACCCTTGAAATAGTTTCAGTACTTATATTTTATGAGACCCTATATACCTAATTTTCCAACACTGAATTTTAATTACTTAAATTATTTCTGTTGTTCACCCCGAACTTGCGATGCCCATAACTCGGCAACCCCTCGACCGAATTGGTTAATGTTCGAAATTAAAAATTCTGTTGGTTACATGTACACGCCTACCCAATTTCATCCTCCGATCCGAAGCTCCGATCAAAATTACTCCAGTTATAGTCGAACAAACATACATACCTACATCCTACAAACGTATACGTATTTCTAATATATCGATGTTTTGCGGATTGAAGTGAACAAATATGGATGCAATTATTTTAATATTCATGAATATTATCATCATGATCATTGCGGCCAAGTGCGTGTCGGACCACGCATAAAGTAGGGTTCCGTAGTCATTTTTGGCACCACGCTGTTTTGCATTTCTTGCATTACAAGCTTCATTCAGTCCTAACAGTAAAATATGTAAAAAAACTTTTTAAGTTTATACTGTTCTTTTGGAAAAAGTATATATTTTTATTTTATTTATAATTTCAAAAGTATTCATCACAGGATACCCGAAACAATTTTAAATAAGAGTTTCCGCGCCTGTTTATTTACGTGAGTGATTTGAAGTTTATAGGTCCTAGACTTTAGAAATTACAGGGGGGGACGGGGACACACCGTGTAAACGACTTTGGCGGGCTATATCTCGCAAATGGTAAAGCTGATAAAAAAGTGTTGTATGGAAACCCTACCTTATTTTTATAGTCCTTTTTAACGATACCCCACACAAGGGGGTGCACTCAAAAAAATAATTCACCCCCCCTTTACATGTATGGGGAGGTACCCTTAAAAAGGGGTAATTTTAATTTTTTTGTATTTTTAAAAATGAGATCTATATGTGAAGTATCCTCGAACCAAGTTACATGCAAATCAGTCCATAAACGTAGAAGATATTCTGCTGTGACAGACTAGGACGGACGGACGGACGGACTGAACGATCTTATAAGGGTGCCTTGTCGGACTACGGATCCCTAAAAAGCGAAAAAATACTGTTTGCAAAAAAACGTTAAATTTGCGTCCCGTCGTAATTTGGATATTTTTATCTCTATTATTTCTCTTCTCTTGCGGAGGTCCCAGGCACTCCCGGGGCGGTAGCCCCCGCCTGCCATCCCCCAAATCCGGTCCTGTCTACCAGTGAACCAAACGTAAGTAACGATAGAGATAAACGCCAGATCGTTTAAGCAGACTCTCGGAGAACTTCGTTCGCTCGTTAAATAAACCAATCTATAATATTGATCAAAAGTGATTGATCACCAAAATAATGCCTGATTGCTGGTGTTGCGTCACAATTACAAAAATCTCGAACAGTTACCAAGAATGCCAAGATACCTTTTTTAATATTCACAAATAAAAGTATTTGTCCGCTCTTACCGCGAATGTGTCCGCGGTTGCGAGTACTCTCTACACGGACCTTTCACTTCGTGATAACAATTTTGGGTGATTTAACTTTATCGCGTTTTTATTTTATCGCTCTCTGAATTGTTAAGGTGAAGACATAGGCAAATGGCCTTGAAGTATGAAATAATTTGTTAACTCGTAAATATGGTGATAATTTCCATATTGCTCTACATAAAATAATTTAAAGGGCTATCTAGTGCATGACGAAGAGCAATATGGAAATTATCTCCATATTTACGAGTTGACAATTTATTTCAAATGAGGGCGCCACTTCAAGGTCATTTGCCTATATCTTCACCTTAATGGCGGATTGAGATTGTCGGCGAAGATGTGCTCTGATGTAATATTATTTTGATAAGTGTTTCTCTAAGATTAAATGGTGTTTCTATTCATCAATTACATTTTTGTTGTTAGTTTGTTTTTCATGTGTGTAAGTGGCCAACACTAGTGTCAGATTTTTCAAGCTGCCTAAAGGCATGTGACATAGCTTGACGACTGCGATACTATGATGCCAGCCGGGACCAACGGCATTTACCTGCCTTCTGAAGCACGGAGGAGCTCAAGAAATTTTTATGCCACTTTTTGGTCACCCATCCAAGTGCAGACCACGCCTGGTGTTGCTTAACTTGCAAAAGCGCTAGAAATGCGTTTTACCAACGAGCTCCACCTACATTTTTGTGCAAGTTTTATAATATCTTTTTAACCTCCCATACTGGTGTGGTGAAAATAAAGTACCAGCTGCTTCTTTTCCCGCGCAGATCGTAGAGTTCGAGGCGTTCGAGGGAATGGGCGAAAAAATTAAGTTTATAGGCAATGTGTCTAGCAGCCTATCACTATTAAGATTCCCTTTTCCACCTACTCGCCCACCATCACGCTGAAAGTGGCCTTTGAGTCTTGCGGCCCTGGGCTCTGTCTGCTTAGAGCCACAGAACCCAAAATGCTCTGTCTGCCCCGTTAGGAATAAAGACGTGATATTATTTTAATGTGACTATTACCGCAAATTCACTTCACCTACAGAACTGTCCTAAACTTGGTCAATAAAATAAAATTCTATATAATTTCGCCCATTCCCTCAATCGACTTCTACGATCTGCGTGGGAAGAGAAGCAGCTGGTACATTCTAATTTGTTTTCTTTTCTAGACCAGCCAGCATGGAAAAATTATCTTAATTTTTAAACATTTTACGTGTGCAAATAAACAAATCTGACATAACAAACAAATCAATCTTTTAAATAATAATAAGCCTTGGTAATTAAGGTGAATAAATTACCAGCGTATTTCAATGACCTTATATGACGTAAAAGTTTAAGCTATCATTCTGGTCAATAAAAAGATAATGTTATTCAAGTTATTTATAGAATATTGCTAAATATCAGTAAAATTTTCCACAGCGAACTTAAAAAAAAAGCGCATAAATAATTTACTTTTAGGATTCCGTGGTCTATAGTCATGGTTAGTGATGTGCCGTTGCCGTTCCCCAGATTTCCGGGAACGTTCCCAGGAATGTTTCCAAAAAAATTAAAATGTCAGGGAAAGTTGTAAATTTATTAGTTTTATATACGTATGTAATGTTGTTATCTTTAATTAGATCTTAGAGCCGTTCTTTTTTTTTTGTTAACCTATTTTGTTCTTCTGTTGGGCAAACTTCTCTTCCATCTGTCTCTTTCCTGTGTCTCAGCCATCCTTTTTGGAATGTGTCGACATCGTCTAATTATAATTAATAATCGAGCTGTTCTTAATCTTTAAAATTAAGTGAAGATCCTCTTTAGACCCTTGTCCTTTCGGTCTATGTTTAATGTCAGCATACGTGGAAAAAAAATCTTTATTATTTTCAATAATCCCTTCACTCAGTGACTAAAATGTACTTCAATATAAACCACTTTCAATCACCAAATTTATTTTCTTTAACGGAACAATCACTCTTAAGGAAAATGGAATCGTTACTACGAGTAAATTCGTTGTATTATCTTACAATTCAAGTCACGAGCTGCATGTAATACTTATAAATAATTCTTAGAACTTTGTGTTTGGTAAATGCTCCAAAAATAGTCGTTGAATAGCGTCTTACCACAAGCCTTGTTCATTTTGGGCGAGTTATATGAGCGAGTCTAATGCCAATACCTGAGGTCATTACACTAGTCAAGGAGTCGCCAAACGGCGAACCGCGGTTCGCATCCGAAACGTCGTCGACCCATTTTGTGCGGACTGCGAGAACACAAAAACTTGTACTTTCTTTGAAGATCGAGTTCTAAAAAATAAATTTCGATTTCGACTTACTGATGAACATCTCCAGGATTTAATGCCAATAGCTTGAACCAATTTTACTCCAAACTTCAGACAGATAGTCCGCAACAAAAAAATCTTTGTTTTTTTCGTAATTTAATTACATTTGCTTAATTTGTTTAATAATATTTTTTTATATAAAATGTATTGCGGACGCGATGGTCATTTCATTTCTTAAAACGGACCCCGAGCGAAACTAATCCGCTAAATGACATTTTCAGTCATAGATTTTTCGAGCCAAATAGCGCTCTAAGTTTCAAATGAATGCGAAAATGCGAATTAGATCAAAAGGCGATGCGGCTAGCCATCCCTATTTCGATTATTTTTCCATCTTTTCGCCCATCATCAAGCTAAAAGTGTCGAGTCTTGCGGCCCTAGGCTTCGTCGGCTTAGAAACGCAAGACCCAACATGCTCGGTCTGCCCCATTAGGGATAAAGATTAGTGATTAGTATTTATGACATGCAAAAAACAACAAACCAAGCGAACGCTACTTGCCTATTTGGCTCGCCGCCAACTCGCCCACTGTAACCTATGCTCCAATACGTGACAAATCACACAAAAAGCCTAATTTGTGGCTATCATTTAGCTAATCTATTTGAGATGCACAAGCACATACCTACACGAGTTCGGGTTGCATATGAAAATGTATTAAATAATTCATTTACGGTAAATGAACAGGCTGAATTCGATTTCTAAAATGCCTTTGTTATTATTTTCCATTGTATGTAATAGGCAACGTATATATTATTGGCTATAACTTGCTGCATTTGATGTTATATGCCGACAATATTGATGTTATTAATTAAAATTAATTATATTACGTATAAAATATTGTTTTATAATCATTTTACAATACATACAGGCACCAGAACTTAAAATTAATAATACCGGTATTTTAAATGCTTCATCATAATCAGATCCTTTTTAGTCTCTACTACAGGAGCACTACCCTCTCTGTACTACCAGAGCCATACTTGGATAGAGCAGCCAGATGATTTGGCCTACACTCTCCACGCTGGCCAGACGGGCAGGAGTGGTCCTGTGGAGAGGTCTCATTGATGTTTATAAGCTTTATTTAGCTTGTGTTTCCTAAGTCACCTTCTACGACATCCACGGGAAACCTTGGAGTGGTCCTATACTACTCTGCCGAATACCACACAGCTTACCAACGTTTTATTTTACACCTAATTTGTAATGTCTATGATTCTAACAAAAATGTAAAACGTTAAAAATTACAAACTAAAATTTATTACGTTTAAATTATTATATTATTAATAACGTGTATTTTTATTAGCTCATGGTGTCCCAGTGTTGGGCAAAAGGCCTTATTTTTAATAAACAACAAAAAACTAGGTCATTGTGATGTCACTGACTTACTACAATGTATATAGATCTAAGTTATTTTTAACTTGGCAACAAAGTATGGAGAGTGCAGAAGGATAAATAACTAAACATAATAAGAAAAGGAGAGTTAAGCTCATTAGGCAAAAGGAATATTGAGCTTTGAGACAATTTCAGTTGACATTATGTCGATTGCTGTCAGTCTTTGATTTAGACAAGACTGAGAGCTCGACTCGCAATCAGTAGGTCAGGTTTAGTACTTAGAAAAATATTATTTTATTTAGTTCGTTAGTTAGATTATCCACAAATAATGTACACATATATTTACAAATTCATTTTACTAGATCGTGACGTCATGCGAAATTTAAATGCGCTGTATCTTCGTCATTATTTGCTAATCAGACAAAATAAAAATAAGTATACAATATTTTAAAATAATCTACCTGATGGGCCAAAAATATTAGTTTTAGTCCACATCCATATTACTATTACGGTAGTTGAAAATATACCAGCGCGCAACTCCTTCCGATGATGCAGTTTTCCTTCTTTGACGTCTATATTTTGTGTAATGACATCAAAAAGCTTGATTTGAATATGGCTACGGACGCTACAGTCAATTTGTGACCGGTCACGTCATAGTAACTCAGACTATTCTCACCTCAGCAACATATCAAGAATCAAATATTTATTAAGTAGTAAGTAATTAAGCGTTCGCAGTAGTGTACATTACGTATAATGTTTATTTACACCTTATTTTTAAAGCTACCATTTTGCAACGATCACTGATGAGAAGAAACGCCGAAAGAAACTCATTTACACAGTATTGGTCGCCTACCCGCCAGAAGGGCTTTGTCAGTTTACATAGTAACCATTATATAGTTATTGTTGAAGGTTGGATAAACTTCTTTGAACCAAGTTAGCTTCTGGCCGTTTCGTATGATGTATTTTAATGTTACTCATACTGATTGCCAGTGCCGGTTTTAGCTCAACCAGCGCCTCGGGCGAGATCTCCCCCCCCCCCCCCTCCCCCCACAAACTGCAATTCAGACTCTGACTTAGGCTTCAATCTTATAGGATTTATTTCTGCCGACACCCCGGGGAGGGGTGCAAGTACGATATAGGATTCTTCAAATTTGCCGCGCCCCCATTGTAAACGAAGGGAGGGAGGGGGGTGCATACAAATTACTCTATATGTTGATTTTGTCTTTAATTATGTGTTTTCTTACTACAATAAAGTTATTACAATCAAACAAACAAACAAATAAGAATCTAGGTGTTGCCGCCATTAACCAGCCGCTATTTATATATTTATTATTACCTGTGACCCCCTTGCCCAAAAACGCCCCCTGTCGCCCCTTTGTATCTGGCGCCCTGGGCGGTTGCCCAACCGCGCCCTACCCTAACGCCGCTACGGCTGATTGCTTGCTTGTGTCAATACAATAAAAAAATTCTCTACACTCTTTGAACTAAATAAATACCTAAGTTTGATCCTAAACGTTTATTGTTATTTGAAGTGCTACTCTGCATCGGGGAACAGCATCGCTGATAGTTATCACAATAATACGAGTAAGTATGTAAAGCTTGTGAGCGAGTGCCAAATCCATCGATGACATAATCGATGTTAATCTTGTATTACGAAAGTGGGGAAAAGCCTACAGCTAAATATGCGACTAGCAACGCTACGTTTAGACGATAATCTACCTATGGGTGTATTGGAATATCGAAGGGGTCTGAAATTTTGTATGCTAGGGTAAAGCACCTCGCGGGACTTAAAACTGTATACAATTTTGATTCCAAGATGGTCGCCTACACTTTTTCCTTTACTGAATGCAGTTTTTCACCCATTTTCTCAACTGGACATATGTAGATTCCAACCAACATCAATAGTTGGACAAAAAACCGCGGGCTGCTTGCATCCCGTGCAACGCCCGAAAAGCTAGTTATGTTTATAATTCTATGGGATAACAATAAAAATTCAACAAACATTCTCAATAATTGTTATTACTCTAGCCACGCTAAGAATACTTCAAATCGTTCACAGTAGATTAGAAGTCATTGAATCACATATTGATCAATTTTACTTAGCCCTTAATTGTAATAACTGGCTAGAATATTTTCCGACCGAAGGTACCCCTTCCATTTTGTCTATGGGGCCAAATCTCAAAATCTTACCGTTTTGCCAGGCTGTACCCCTTCCACATCAGGTTTCTGCAAATCTCAGATGTCAGATTTTTCTGGTACTCGAACCCCAGCCCTCTATATATTCCACTAAATGCTATATAGCTTGTAAGCCTACATGGTAGGCGGAGTGGGGGGTGTTAGGTTTTATTTTCGTTACGGAATTTCTTGATTCGGTCGCCGCGCTCAAAGCCCGCAATAAAAGCTATGCAATAGCTTAAAAATTAAGTCAAAGAAAAGATATGAGGAACTGCCAAGAAATTAAACTATGTCATTAGACGATACGACAAGCAACCCGTGTCGCTCTTTTGATTATTTTTTTAACAATTATTTTTATTACAAATTACCATCACCCTAATGTTTATTCTATCTGTGTCACAAACTCTACGTGCGACAGAGATATAGCAACACTAAACGGATTCTGCTATCTCTTTCGCACGTACGAGTAGTTTGTGACAGAAATAGGCTGAACACGTCGCGTGCGCTCGCACGCCCTAAAAGTAGTATAGATATTACGGTCTATTTACCCCATAAGGAAGAAAGACGTGTAACCTCGTCAAATCACCTAGGTAAGGTAGCGGACCCCGGGCTCTGAAGCGTAACCGCTGACGATGCAACCGGGAATATGAAGGAAGAAAGACGTGTGTATGTAAAAAAACTTACCGCATCCCGTGGGCCCCAGTAGTAGTACATTGCTCTTGTCCAATTTGAGTTCGTGGTTTTGTCTCTCCAATATTTCCGTGCCGCCACCACCGCCGCCCGCGCCGTGGCTGATGTGTAAGAGATCTGTGAAAATAGATACACAAAATTAATTTAAATTAAATAAAAAAGGTTGCCTATTATTCTGTACAATTTGTATTTGATGGACAATAAAGATTAAATAAAAATAAAAATTTGTCAAAAGGAGAAATTTTATAAAAAAGGGGGTCCAATTATCCTTTGTTTTCTATATCTTTTAACTAGCTGTGCCCGCGACTTCGTTCGCGTGGTTGTCGGAACGTAATGTTATATAGCCTAAAGCCTTCCTCTATAAATGGACTACCCAACAAAAAAAGAATTTTTCAAATCGGACCATTAGTTCCTGAGATTAGCGCGTTTAAACAAACAAACAAACAAACTCTTCCGCCTTATAATATTAGTATAGATGAAGTACTCTTAACCAACAACATATTTATTTGAATAAAGATTAATATTATTATGTTGATACAACTTAAACAAATTATTTCGACCAAATTAGGTACCATAAAAACGGTTTTTGTGAGTTAATCTTAAAAGATAGACATATACTATCGCGGACTGTTTTTTAGATCATTAAAAGAGCTATTATTCTTTAATACATATTTTTTGTGTATCTTGAACCGTTTTCACGGCGCACGCAACGGAAGGCTTCAAAGATGAAATAATTTCTCCCGTTTTTAGGGTTCCGTACCTCAAAAGGAAAAAACGGAACCCTTATAGGATCACTTTGTTGTCCGTCTGTCCGTCCGTCCGTCCGTCTGTCAAGACCCTTTTTCTCAGGAACGCGTGGAGGTATGAAGCTGAAATTTATATCAATTACTCAGGTCTACTGTCCCTTGAAGCTGTGAAAAAATCAAACTTCTAAGCCAACGCAATCAAAAGATACAGCCGTTTATGCCGCAAATTTTCGACACTTGCAAGGGAATCAAAACCTACAGGGTGCTTCCCGTGAACTCAGAATCTTGAAATTTGGTACGAAGCAACGTCTTATAGCATAGATAAAGGAAAAATTACGAAAACCATAAATTTTTAGTTACATCACATAATATATTTTTTTTTAATAATTTTAAACTTACTACCCATTTCCTCATAAACGCGTAGAGGTATTAAATTGAAATTCATACCAAATACTAAACCTTGCAGGTTTGTACGCTCGGTACGCGAGTCCGACTCGCACTTGGCCGGTTTTTTTTACACATTTACCACTATATCTTTGCTCCTATTGGTCGTAGCGTGATGTTATATAGCCTATAGCCTTCCTCGATAACTGGACTATCCAACACAAAAAGAATTATTCAATTCGAACCAGTAGTTTTGGAGATTAGCGCGTTCAAACAAACAAACAAACTCTTCAGCTTTATAATATTAGTATAGATTAGAGGTAAAGTTTTCACTTGAATGTAAAATAAATCAAAATCATTTTGCGGCTAATACATTCACTGTAGAGTACGAAATGCTGAACTAAAGATTCCGAAGACCGTTCCAGCTAGGGTTGCCAGATGGGAAGACTGAAATATCTAATTAATATTAAAAAGTCGAGATTTTGTGACATTGTCTGAACCGATCTAAGATCAATTTCAATTTTTTGATAAGCAGGATGCAAATAGGAATTTAACGCCTGGAAACCATTATATGTAATAAAGTATTTTATTTTCTACAAAAATTACAAGACAATCCTCGAAGCGATTTCGCGATAACACGTTTATCGAGACATATTGTATTTGTCGGGGTTGTTAATATCAGATGAAATGTCGGTATAGTCCTGGTGAATTCCAATCCCACCCATATGGCAACCCTAGTGCCAGGTGGACAAGAAAAGGCCAAAAAGTGGACTAGCCACGATGCAGCACAGTCAAAGATTTTACGCTTAAATGTGTCAGAGATAGATAAAGAAAGAGAAAACAGCTCAGCAATTAATCAACACTTGTGGCTCTTCTATCTCTGGATCTTGATTGAACATCTTGCGACTAAAATAATGACGATAGCGACTAGTTCCACAAAAATTTAATTTATATAAGTGTCTATCAATACCTAAATTCAATCACTTATTAATTTGATAGTAGCAGTTGATTCCACGACCAATCAAGGAATTAAAATACATAGCCGAAGTACATGCGATAAAAAATTGCAATAAATATAAAGGTACGAGAACGGCGCGGCGGTCAGTGACGTTCGAGATAACATCGGTTTGAGCATTCTACGTGATTTATGACGTAGCGGTATCCTCCTTTCTCCTGCATTAAAATTATATGCGCCTTGTGGAGTCACTATTATGAAATTGCGCAACAAAAGTACACAGCGAAAAAACAAATATAAAACAATAAACGGGCAAGTGCGACTTGGACTCGTACATAAAGGGTTCCGTACCACCGTACAATGTTTTAAAACACTGAAGAAACACGTTTCTTGTATGACGACCCCTTTAATTTTTAACTTTATTTTATTTTTAGTATTTGTTGTTATTGTGGTCATAGTAATACATAATTGGTGAAAATTTCAAGTATCTAGTTAATGCCATTATAAAGATCAAGTTAAAAACGCTGAAAAAAACACGTTTCTTGTATGGCGACCCCCTTCAATTTTTAACTATTTTTAGTATTTGTTATATCCGCCACAGTAATACATAATCGGTGAAAATTTCAAGTGTCTAGTTAATTCCATTATAAAGGTCTAGTTAAAAACGCTGTAAAAACACATTTTTTGTATGACGACCCCTTTTAATTTTTAACTTTTTTTTTAGTTCTAGTATTTGTTGTTAAAGCTGCCACAGTAATACATAATCGGTGAAAATTTCAAGTGTCTAGCTATTACGGTTCAAAGGATAGAGCCCTGTGACAGACGGACAGACAGTGGAGTCTCAGCAATAGGTTCCCGTTTGCACCCTTCGGGTACGGAACCCTAAAAATGTCCATGAAGATTTCATGATATATAAATAGAAAACTGAATAATACAGAATTAGCGTCAAGAGACGTAACATATTAGAGATAAGATATCGACATGCAAAAACAAATACAAGGTTAAAATATGTATGCCAACAAAAAATATGACATTTGGGTCATATGGACCGAGGCTCTGTCTCTACTTCAAAGTAGAAAAGGAGAACATAAGGGATAAAGAAGTGATTAGTATTAATATGTTAATGCGACTATACCTATACATATTGCCGGAGGTCAGATCCAGTCAGTCAGGAGTTCGGGACGAAGACTTTTATCATCTATTATTTTCACCAATCATCTAATGGGCGAAAATAATAGATGATATAAGTCTTCGTATATCACGCACATTCTAATTACATACTATTAGGCCAACAGTGAATCAGACAGTGGTAAAACAAGACTAAGACTAAGAAATACAAACAAATTACATTTTATTGGTTGCTTTTGAGGAGATTGCAGTTGCGATAAGGCCGACAAATGTTGTTTCCTTTTTAAGGTTCCGTAGTCCACAAGGAACCCTTATAGTTTCGTCATGTCCGTCCGTCTGTCAGTCCGTCCAGGCTCGTACTCCGCCGCAAAATATAATAATTACATCTAAAAGAAGCAATATCCTGGTGGCGGTGATATTGCACTCCTTTTATTAAAAAACATAAACTTATTACGAAACTTCCGATTGAAAAATACAAAATAAAATTGAACCGCAGCAATACCTTTAAGGTACAACATTTACAACTTTGTTTTAATAGTTGTCATTAACCGCAAAATACTTTATATTAAGTCGACATCCGAAATTACGAAATGTTACAAATGGTAGGTCGTGAAGGTCACAGCTATTCAGCTGAGTTACAAAATAAATAATATACGGAATGGACAATTCATAATAACACGAGTGTGGCAGACATACCGACGTATCATTCTCGTGCAAGTGTTCAAGTGCTAAACGATCAACTTTTTTTTTAAATTAAGTAATAAATTGACCAAGTGCGAGTTATACTCGCGTGAACGTACCTCCGTTCGTACGGACTACTCGTTCCGTACTTTTCAGTTTTTAATAAAATCTATAGGTAATAATTAGATTTTTAACAAAAAAACAACCGACTTCAATTTTTTTAAGGAGTTTCTTCCATATCTCCAAAGTTCTTTATCATATCTTCACCAAATTAAAATGGGACCAACTTGGTAGTCAAGGCTTTCAAATAAAAAAAGAATCATCAAAATCGGTTCACAATTGGCGAAGATATCGCTTAACAAACATACATAAAAAAATAAAAAACATACGGTCGAATTGATAACCTCCTCCTTTTTTGAAGTCGGTTAAAAAACTATTTCCTGTATTTAAAAATAATATATTTTATAAATGAGCTAAAACTAACAAAATAAGTAATTTTAAGAGCCTTTCTATCCAGTCGGATATTGGATAGTAAAAGTAAATAAAAATAAAAGTGCCCAATGCCAACAGGTGAAGGGTTATTCTTCTGTACCCTCCTTATTATGTGTGCGAGCATATCGTTATCTATAATCGCAGTCACGCTTTCGCAAACATTTCACCGCGAGCCTGACGAAAATAAGAAAATTCAGAGCCGTCCATATAACTTTGTCTTTGTTTTGTTTGGATAAAATATTTAAAGAAGTCTGATCTGGTACATACATGAAAACATATTTTTTTCTTAACCTCTGAGAAATATACTCATTACTGAATAAATATTTGATCCTTTGCAATTCTTAAATTGGTTGCCACTGATTTAGGGGAGCCGATTAGTAAATTAAGAAAAATCTCTAGGAATCACGGCGATGGGGATGCGGCTAGCGACCAGTCACTATTTTGATTGCCTTGTTCCACTTACACGCCCATTATCGAGCTTTAAAAATGAAAATGAAATTGACCTTTGGGTCATATGGACCGAGGCTCTGTCTCTACTTCAAAGTAGAAATGGAGAACATAAGTGTTGTCGCCACATTTACAATTTCGGATGTTTTGTCAACATGACGCTAGGGCGCGAGCAAAAATGATGTATTCCATCCAAGGAGGTGCAATAACGCGTTCATAAATGCAATAAAAAAGATCTGATTATTTGACTATATAGTCTGTGGGTACGTTTTAGCTGTGCTGTCAGTGCTGTCATCGATGACAGACGAATTCAATCTGTGATAGTTTTGTATCCATGACGTTTTATTGGAAATAATATTAATTTATATTAATTAATACGAAGGGATTGTAAAATAGTAAAAAGATTAAACGTGTCTATAATGTGAGTATGTTTATTATTCTTTCACTAATATTAGTGACTTATCATAAGGGATAAAGAAGTAATTAGTATTCATATGTTAATGCGACTATACCTATACATATTGCCGGAGGTCAGATCCAGTCAGTCAGGAGTTCAGGACGGAGACTTATATCATCTATTATTTTCGGCAATCAGCGCGTTAATGTTAATCTTAACATTAACGCCCTAATGGGCGAAAATAATAGATGATATAAGTATTCGTATATCACGCACATTCTAATTACATACTATTAGGCCAACAGTGAGTCAGACAGTGGTAAAACAAGACTAAGACTAAGAAATACAAACAAATTACAATTTATTGGTTGCTTTTGAGGAGATTGCAGTTGCGATAAGGCCGCCAAATGTTGTTTCCTTTTTAAGGTTCCGTAGTACACAAGGAACCCTTATAGTTTCGTCATGTCCGTCCGTCTGTCAGTCCGTCCGGGCTCGTACTCCGCCGCTACTGCACCGATTGTCACGAAAATTGGTGGAGAGATAGATATTGAAGTTCCTAAAGTTGGTTTTTAAAATTATAAAAAAATGTTTTTTTTTCAGCCCCCCTCCCATACAACGATAAGTGAATTTAAAAAATTAAATTGGACTAACCCCATCGTGTGGGGTATCGTTGAAAAGGTCTTTTAAAATGCAACAAAAACTGCTTTGAAACTATGTAGATCAAACCCCCAGTCTTCAGATAATCTAATACAAAGTTAAAATTTGAGGTGTCCTGCCACCGTAACTTTTGAAATATTACTAAAATAATTCTGAAAAAAATGTGGTATATACCTCAAAGTATGTACTTTCAATTAAAACTATAGCGGTCTCGGTATCATAGATAGTTATTTTTATACAACTCGACCAACTTATGTAGTTACAGTCGGCCGAACAAAATGTATGGAGTTAGCAACGGAACCCTTTCATGTGCGTGCCAGACACGCTCTTGGCCGGTTTTTTGTGTTTTGCATGCATGCATGCACGTATTCGTCAAAAGAATCGTCGCCTTCCAGAGAGAAAAGATAAGTTAAAAACTGTATCAGTAATAAGAGAAGGAGTATGGGCAGCTAAAAATAGACTAAAACTACTCTGGAATTTTAAAGTGAGAGGCCTATAGAAAAGTCACAAAAAGTTGAATTTAGTGAGAAAGTAATTGATAACGGTAACCGTTTAATGTAGAAAAAACTATGAATCGACAAAGCTAAAACAGAAGTGCGAGAATTTTATATAAGGTCTTACAAAATATACTGAAACTATATTAATGGTAGGTACAGTCCGTGATTCTGAACAACTTTCTACAAGAAACATATACTTAGTGAAATATAAAATTTATTTTTAACATACACTGACCTTTGACCACACATGCTCCGCTGTCCGCCGACCGCCGCTATACCTAAAGGCAGCTACAAACGTAGCTAGACGTCGCGAGTGTCACGTCACGACCGCGACACGACTTACACACAACACAACATAATCGCACTCACAAAATCAACTCGCTAATTAGTCAGATGATTCAATAATTTGTATCACACTTACTAAACCTCAGGTAGACCCCCGTCTATTACACGATACACGAAGTTATTCAAATAATAATGAAACGCTGCACTTTACCCTACTATTGATGTAAATGATCTATGCCTAGGCCGATCTGCAAATATGAAAGGCTAGGTATTGTTGTTGAATACCTAAATAATTTGGCACTGTGAAATCGTACGCGTAATGTTATTTGGATTAGATGCAACTTACTACTTACAAGAACTTGGAAGTTTTTATGTTGTTTTTGTTATTATTTAGCGTTCCCACGGTTCATGGCTTTTATGGCTCCTTTTGTTATCGCCGCCGGCACAAGCCGACTTAATGTTTACACATTTTTTGCTTGTTTTGAATGGTATTTTTGTAAGTTAAATATGCCGTCAAAAGAAACAAAGACACATCATAAAAGCCGGCGAAAATTTAATCTATGAAGCGTAATCCTTTGTTTTCGAATTCAAAGAAACACCGCCTCGTGTGAAACATGCTTTTATTATACCGACAAAAAAACGACCAATAACTTCAGTTGCATTTTGCTAGCCTTTGGAATAGGTACCGTAAATGTGAAGACTACACAGACGTAAATTTAGTGTACATTCGATTTTAATTCACATTACCTATTGCATGTGATTATGTTTGTATTAAGTATCCTTTTTACTTCATCAACAGATTAATTGTGATTTGTAAATGTGCATTATGGTTTTGAAGAAAGAGATGTGGTTATTAACTTTCGCGATACACACTGTAAAGCTACTTGTAATTTTTTTGTTGACATTATAAAAATAGGAATTAGTGGAGAAAGAAAGGGGAGGCCTTTGCCCAGCAGTAGGATACATCAACAGGCAATTAACATATATTTTTTATTATTATTTCAAGGCATATGTGTGTTGTGTATTGATTGAATTACATACCTAATGACTTACTAGGGTAAAATATTAAAATTAAACTTATAGTGCTTGCTTGTGATTTTGTGAATGAGTGGTAAGCAGCGTGTGTGGACGTCTTATAAGTTCAGTCACAGCAATCAGCTGAGCGTGTCGGCCGGGCGGCGAGATACCTACATAGAGGTGACGGTGAAAGGTGGGTGATATATGAAAAAATATTTTTTATATTATGCTATATGTTCCTTGGGGAAAGTTGTTCAGTATCACGGACTTGACCTACCGTTAAAATAGTTTTAGTATATTTTGTTAGACCTTATATACAACGTGGAACGTAATAAATCAAACCACGGGTTATACTAGATCACTAAAGTATATACATATAATGAAATTAAAATAAAAGTCAAAAAAACAAATAAAAAAATCGACATTTCCATAAAAATCGCCCAGGCGGCTGCACACTTTTGTATGGATATCATTTATTTTTGTTTTTTGATTTGATTTATTACGTATGTAGGTATGTCCCTTCTACGTTGTATAAATGTTTGTGGATATTTGGTATAAATAAATACTTACTCATTTTAGGCTTAGGCATGCCTATTTACTTAAATAACTTCAAATATATCGAACACAAAAATTAAAAAAAATATATATTTTTAAAATTCTCTAAGTAAGCTCTTTCATTTGACATGTCTGTCACACGATATATTTAGCCCGCATAAGTGGGCCCCCGTATTTGAAATTAATTTATTTACGTCATACGTCTGCCTTTGGGTCACTGACCTCCATGTGTACCAAATTTCAACTCAATCGGTCCAGTAGTTTCGTAGCGAATTGGCAATGACAGACGGACAGACTAGCGAGTGAGATCCTAAAAGAGTTTCGTTTTACCAATTGAGGTACGGAACCCTGAAAATGCTGTAGAAGTTTCCCATCAGAACCTTACCTCGATGTGTGTGATGTAACGGATGGTGCGCGTCATTGGGGGGCCCACTGGTGACGTTGTTGTAAATCCTCTTGTAGTGGTTGTACACCGCGACCGAGAGCACTTTCTTGGCGTACTCCTGGCCCACCACGTGTTTGTTCAGGTACTCAAATATCTTCTTCGGCGGTGGAGGGGGTTTCCTGAGAACAACGGTGAAAGAAGATAAAGAAAAACATACTAGTGGTTGAAAAACTATGTTAATGGTTTAACAAAGGTACCAAAAGTACGCGATCCCTATTAGTCTAGTGATTTAGGCCAAAGTCAAAGTCAAAAAATTTTATTAAATGTAGGATAAATATCGTCATCAACAGCCTTCAAATACCCACTGCTGGACATAAGCCTCCTTTTGTCTGCGCCATTCTGCTCTATCACTGGCCATCGCAATCCAGGATAAATATATCGCTTATTAATTATTTTTAGTGCAAAAGCTACCGATACTAGCGTTTCGCAACGACCACTGCTGTGAAGAAACGCCTAAAGAAACTCATTAACACAGTATTAGTCGCCTACGCGCCGGAAGGGCTTTGTCAGTTTACAAAGATATTATGCCTTATACAATGTTATCACTATATAACATGAAAAGCTTGCGAACATCTCGGAATGAAACGGTGGTGGCTGGATTTATGTATAAACTTTTATTTTGGCATTCTAAATATTGTCCCAAAAGTCTCGTAGTCATCATCCTCAGTTCCTCACGTATTCCCGGTAGGTGATTTGACGAGGTTACTAGTTTTTACACAGAGCGTGCCAATCCTACGACGACCTCCGATTCACAAAGCAAACACCAATCATCCCATAGAGGCAGTCATACTAAGTCTCATAGTACCTATACTTATTAAAGGTCGCAAAAATCAGTTTTTTCGTAATATTTATCTTCCTTGTGGTCTTCGAATACAATTGAGGAAAAATGACGTATTGGTAGATATGTCAATTAGTTCTGGATGGACTGTGGTTCAAACCAAATAATTTGGTAAAAGTACACTTCCGTGCTTTGTGTGCGACTGCGATCTGCCGTCATGTACTGAAGTCAGTATTTTTTAATAAGACGGATTAAGACCTGACTAAGAAATAAAGAAAAAGAATCCACAGGTGACAGAAAATAGTTTCCTTTCTATGTGATAGTAGCTAACACTAGTGTTATTTTTCAATTTGGTGAAAAGCAAATAACTGCATAAACAAAGCTTTGCATAGAAGCAAAAAAGTAAAGTTGGCGAAACATCATTTTTGTCTTACGTTAATACGAATTTAGAGTTCGTTATTATTGCAGGCCCAAAAATAGATCCTTGTGGTACACCTACCCAATTACCCACTCTAACCACTAATATAAATCAAAATGCAGGTTATTAAAAGGAAGTAATATTCTAAAATTAACTATAAGTTTTAAAAACTAGCTCTTACAAAATATGCATATAATAATTCATAAAATTCTAATTCTCAAATTCTATTTCGATGGTCAACAATTATTATTTAATGTCAAAATTTAAACACGGTTTGACACCGCGGAAAGCCTTTTACATCGACATCATAAAATTAATATTATGTATTCAATAGGCATTCATATTCATTACTTTATTTCTATTCTAATATTATATCGGCAAATATGTGTATAGTCATGTACAAATGTTATTGTTTTATATCTTCATCTATGGAATTCAATACCTATACCATTTTCATCAGTGAATGAAAATTAATGATTTATACCTAAATATGTAAACTTATAGGCACGCACATGCGATTTTAAGAAATACCATGTTCCAAACATTTGAAGGTGAGGAAACCTGCACACTAATAACTAACATGTTTACTAGTGTGTATGGTCTCCTGCACGAAAGAACACCAAATGAAATAATGAAGTAATGAAAGCCAATGATCGAACTATAGGTGTGGCGTAGCCCAATTTTATAACAACTTATAGGTTTGAATCACTGACACGAAAAGAAAAAGACCAGTGTGTGAATTGGTTACGGTAATGGCAATGGCAAAACATTTCGCACAAATACATTCCCAAAGAGGGTTGACGTCAAGCAGGCGGCCGGTTGTAAAACTATAGCCAAATCATTTAAAGTGTTCCGGCTATTTCTTCTCCATTTTTCAAGGTCTTTGGCATCCTTGGGTGACCATTGTCATGCATGTTATATTTGGAAAAGAAAAAGCGGGAAAGCGCACCCCGGGCTCCAAAGCAGCACATCTGAGGATGCAACTGGGAATGCGCTTAGACGAAGAAGAGAAGAAGAATGGCAAACCACTTTATTATCTCTCCCAAAAAACGATACGATACACCTACAAGAGATTGGCTTTTACATGTAGAAGAAGTGTCCGATTGAGTATCCCGCAGTGCTAACCTAGGACAAGTTTATTTGCTAGGTAAATTTAAAAAAAACCCCGACTGTCAAGAACGCTATCTAGTGATGAGTAGCGAAACTACCGATACGATATCGGTAGTTCCACTACTAATCACGCGTTGCAACGCGCGTGATGTATACCACGTAGCGCCATCTTTATATTTGCTAGAGAAAGCCCTGACTTCAAGCGTAAACCCCCAATAACTTTTAAACGGCTGAACCGATTTTCATCAAACTTAGCTAAGAACCACCACCACCACCATCAAAAAAACGCACCGAAATCGGTCTATCCGTTCGAGCGCTTCGATGCCACAGATAGACAAAGAGACAGACCGACATACATTATCGTCAAACTTATAACACCTCTCTTTTTTGTCGGGGGTTAAAAAACGATCTGAGCTTCACCACCGAGCAGAGGTCAAGTTTGGTGATCAAGGTAAGTTTTGATGGGTCCATGGCCGTCTTGCATATTCAAATATTTAAATCAGAATCTCAGTATTCACTGGTATGGAGTTCAAGTTTATTTTGAACATGCCTTCTTTACCTTTAACAACTGATACATCAGACAACATCATGAGGATCTTTAAAGAAAGTAAAAAGATTTCTTCAGGATCTCAACTGAGCCACGTGTTGCAAGCTTCCATTGGCTACGGTAACCATTTAACTATTCTATATCTTCTTTTAATACGCATGATGACTGAAAAAAATTTTTTGGCCCGTCGGTTAGGTTATTAAAAAATAATGTACACGTATTTTTTCTTTTCTCTGAGAAACAATAAATAACAAAGATACAGCGCATTTAAATTTCACATGACGTCACGCTTTCGTACGATTTTTACACATCGGTGACGTCACAAGCCCCCACTCTAGAACTTTGATACTCTGTATCTTTGTGAGTTTTTACTTTTTTGATAAATTGAAAAATATAGGTACAATTTTTTTGGATAATCTAACTAACGGACTAATTAGAATAATACTTTTTTGACACAGTCATCATCCCTATTCAGAAGAAAAAGTTATATTATACCCATGAAGTACTGACCAGACAGACACGAACCAAGTCAATCAAGAGTTAATGAGCCCGTCTATTATGACCATAACAAATGCCACGGTCAAACTCCTAAGGCCAAGTTTACATGACGAAAGAGAGAATTTCCAGATTAGATCAGAAAGGTCAAGTGGTGAGTTCGTGTCTTTGGTGACAGATATAGATTTTTTTTTCTAAATAGGAAAGCTGTAAGAAATGATTTGATTTGATTCATTTCCACAATTTTCCAACTATTCAAATAAGATACTTTTTTCTAAACATTTTCTATGGGATTTGTATGAAATACCACGTAGTGACGTCATAGTTTCTTGGAGCTAACGCTCTCAATATAAGTTTTTCTGTATTATTAAATCTAGAATCACGTCCCAAATGGATATAATATCCATTTGAGACGTGATTTTAGATTTATTATCATAAAGGATCATTGTAACGATTGTGACGTTTTATTCTCTTATCATTACAAAATAATTAATATGTGACCCTCTTGCGTAGAGCGTTGACCCATCCTTTCCTGGAATAGTCGCGACAACAGGTTTATTAAAAAGATAAAATGTTAATATTATAATGTTACAAATTACTAGCGCGCTCGAGGGTTAAGCGATACCGGGCGTGGTCAGCACTTGGATGGGTGACCACAAGTTGCATAAAAAATTCTCGAGCAACTCCGTGCTTCGGAAGGCGTTAAGGCCCTCGTCAAGCTATGATGCCTTGAGGCAGCTTGTAAATTCTGACACCAATGTTGTCGAGTGTGTGTACACACACGAAAATCAAACTACTACAACTAGATAACAAGAAATCATGAATTCCCGGTGTAGGTGTAGTGTAACCCACGATGTAGGTATAGATAAATCTGAATATCCCTTTCACCCAAATGTTGAAATAATTATAAAGCCCTCAAATTGCAGACATTAGACTTAACTTTCAGATTTACCTCACAGTCTGAGAAACGCAGGACCCAGTTCGTGAGTTTACGCAAAGCCTACAGCCACTAAGCTATTAAAATAAACGGCTTGAAATTTAAATACTGAACGTGGTTTCTTCACTTCGGATGATCGTCGTACTAAGGATGATCAACACCCGCCCTGATGACGATCGTCGTACTAAGGATGATCAACACCCGCCCTGATGACGATCGTCGTACTAAGGATGATCAACACCCGCCCTGATGACGATCGTCGTACTAAGGATGATCAACACCCGCCCTGATGACGATCGTCGTACTAAGGATGATCAACACCCGCCCTGATGACGATCGTCGTACTAAGGATGATCAACACCCGCCCTGATGATGATCGTCGTACTAAGGATGATCAACACCCGCCCTGATGATGATCGTCGTACTAAGGATGATCAACAACCTGATCAGTCTTTCCAAGTATATTAGTCAATGAAAATGAATTACGTGAGGTGATTCTGGCGAATTTTCGATCCCCCTCTCCTTTTATAGAGAGATGTCGGTGAAATTCAGCTTGACCCGTAATTTCTGGGCGCCCCCTTACGTGTAAAAATATTCATAATTAATATATCTCAAGTTAATTTCAATAAAATAACACATTGTATGTGCGTGCATGCATTGCAATTAATCAACAGGTCTGACATTCTAACATGCACATAATATTCAGAATTTTAATGCGCTTTTCGTGTCATAATATTTAAATAAATTTATTACTAATGATCGTTTGATAACAACATAATTTATTATCATAACATATATCTACAAAATAATTTTAACGTGGGTTAATTTAATTTAACAACAATTAACTTTTGCACATTGTTATTGTGTTGCAATGGTTGACTCGCAGAGAACGCCACAAAATGGGTTGTTCCGTATTCATCCTATGACGTTTCATCCTACAAATTTTTTTTTTTTACTTACTAAACCTTTTCATGTGTCTTACGCAACCCACAACATTTTTACACTTTTTAAGTGCAAATAAAGTTTAAATAATCACAAATTGTGACGTTTTAAGTTAGTTGACACAATTTGCATAAATAGGTAAGTACATTTCTCATTATTTGGTTAAGTAGATAAATTGAATTTAGATCTACTTGGATCATAGTAACAGTACTATCATATTCTATTCTATATCAACCACACTAAATATAACACAATAACCGTGGGTGACCGAAAACGATAAGCCACGGTAAGCGTCGCTATGTAAACCCGTGTACTGATTGATTAGGTTTGTTTTCTTAAAACACAGCTAGACTTGCTGACACCATTTCGTCCATCAATTATTGATAATATCTTTTTATTATTTTCGTCTAATTCCGATGTAAACGTAAAACCGTTGTTATTAGGGTTCCGTACAAAAAATGAAAAAACGGAACCCTTATAGGATCACTCGTGCGTCTGTCTGTCCGTCCGTCTGTCACAGCTAATTTTCCCCGAATCTACTGGACCGAATCAGGTGAAATTTGGTAGGATGGTGTAATCCTATAACCCAAACACATATGTGCAAAGTAAATAAATATTTTTTTTAATTAGGGTCTTTTTCGGGGGATAAATTAGGAAATTAAAAAAAAAGTTTTGCAAACCTTACTGTGTCATATATCAAATGAAAGGGCTCGTTATGAGGATATCAAATATATTTTTGTTATAATTATAAAATAATTATTTTTGTTTTAATTTATGAAAGAAGACCAATTCCCCCACCCTGATCTCCGAAACTACTGAGCCTAACATTTTGAAAAAAATACGTAATATAGTTCATTGCTTGTAGATTACAGGAAAACCTATAAGAATTCAATCAATTGTACGGAACCCGCTCCACGCGAGTTTAATTCGCACTTGGCCGGTCTTATATTTATTATATGCAGACCCGTTACCACAACCAGGGTCTTCCAAGCTAATCTAGGAGCTAACAAGAAACGGTGTGTCAAATCCTTCTTCTAAATTGAAAGGTCAAACAAATCATTATTAAAAAATATATTTTTACCAAGCTTTATCTAAAATACTAAACTAAAAAGATTAAAGCGCTCCTCAAGACGAATCAATCGAGCCTAAGCTCGATGGGGTTATGTTGTTCTATCACAGAGATTCCGTGGCCACATTCCAGCTTCATCAGAGACTTCTATGTTCTCTTTTCTCTATTCTTAAAAATCCCTTTTCTCCGCAATACTTGAAATGTAAGTTTCAATATCTTGCGGACATGCATGATCGGCAACTTCGCTCCAGTAACACGCTCAAGCTTCAAATTCCCTTTTATCGATCTAGCTTCATGTCCAATTCCTTTACTTCTCAAGCTATACGGCTTTGGAATGCATTGCCCGAGGACATCAGACAAATATCTAGTAGACATTTATACAAGAAAAAAGTGCATGATTTACTTTTTGAATCTTTCAACAATTAGGAGAATTCATCGTTTCTTTCTGATCTTCAAATATATATATGTATGTATATGTATCTATATAATATGTTGTATGTATAAATATAGTATATTTATTTTATACGATATTTATGTATGATCATTTAAAAGTACTTATTATTTCTGGATTGTTTCTATCTATTTTAGACGCCAACTATTCTATCTGTTTCTCTTCTCCTAAAGGTTGACAGGGAGAGAATGCTTCAGCATTAAGTCTACCTATTGTAGCTTTTGGCTCAATGAAATAAAATAAAATAAAATAAAATAAATCATGAGATCAGATTATTGGTACCATAATATTGCATTGTCACCCAACAAACATAAGTATGTGAAGTTTCAGCTCCATCGAATAACGGGAAGTGGGCTTAATTTAGCTTGCAAGATTTGATTGCGGACACACAGACAACGGGACAGGTGAACAATGAAACTAAATGAAAGCTTGTAAAAACACTAAACACACATTGACTAGTCTAGAGAACCCCCATTGGTATAAACTTGTCGTCGGTTAAGAGAGGTGATAACGATTGTTAGCGGCCGGGCGGCCGTCATCTAGAAAGTGCGATTACGATAACTTGCCGCACTGCCAATTGCCTTATCAGCTTGTTTTCAATTATTTGTTGAAAACAAGCTTGTTATATTTGTTACCATGAGGTCAAGGTAAACCTCATCAAACGATGGATGACTTTGTAAAGGCCAACGGCCTTAAGGCTACCTTTATTAACTTGCTGTGAATGAAGTAAAGAAGAAATAAATTAATAAACGTTCAACGAAAACGTATGTGTGTAACAATAGAGTGAGGAAAAATAGTGAGTAAATAATAGAGTGCGGCTCGTCCGTCAGAAATCCCGATGCGGGTAAGGCAAGGGGGTAACTACATAATTGGAAACAAAAAAGCAACTTCAATATCTGGTCTTCATCAGTTTCATTGACGACCTCCGTGGCGTAATGGTTAACACGCTAGACCGCTAATCCTGAGGTTTTGGGTTCGATCCCCAGCCAGGGCAAGTTGGAAAATGGCCTTTTTCAAATTGTCCTGGGTCTTGGGTTTTTATCTATACATGTATTTATCATAAAATATAGTATCGTTGAGTTAGTATCTCATAACACAAGTTTCAACTTACTTTGGGGCTAGCTTAATCAGTGTGATTTGTCCCTATATATTTAATTTAATTTAAACATTTTAGTTTCACTTCGCCAAAACACACTTTCATCTTGCCAGAGTCACCGGACACATTAAAAACTTTCATTGTGTCTGGCAAGATGAAGGAACCATCGAAATTGTCAGGCTGCTGAGGAAACATCATTTGGTAGTTTCCCAAGTGGAGCACGAGATATTTGTGCTTATTCCTTTAGTCGCCTTATAGCGACCATAAAGGTGCGCCACTAAATAGTGGTGAGCTATTAAAACCCAATGGATCTGGTTGATCCATCACCGTCTATAGGCCACGAGTAGCGACGGAATATTCAGTTTAGATCTACACGTCCCTTTAGTACGTGATGTGCTAAATTAACAAAATATTATTTGCTATATACAACGTGTTAATGAAATAACGCAAAACCTCTCAGATGGTACCTTAGCCCATGAAACGGGACCACTTTTGTTCTACAACTTGCACGAAACCCAAAAGAAAATTGAATTTTTATACAAACTTATCAGCTGATAGAGTCAATTTGTATGAAAATCCGAATTTTATTCTTGGCATTTTGGGAAAGTTGTAGAACAAAAGTTGTTCAGACTCATGGATTGAGTTACAACCTGAGAGGTTTTGCGTTATTTCATTAACTTGTTATATATCCTAGTGCACATCACGTACGATTGTAAGGATACAGCCATACGCCTGTTACGACATCCACAGGAAGAGATGGAGTGGTCCTATTCTAACCCGGAAGCCACACGGTCTACAACTACTTCGAATATATTAACCACTAACGAGACTGAGAAGCGGGTATTATAGTACCTATTAGGTAGGAACTAGTACACTTTTCCTATAAGACCTGTTTTCTGAATTATTTACGGAGCAGACTTACTAGTTGTCTGATATGGTTCGGATAAAACCTAAGTACAGACATGGGAAAGTTCTTACGTACGATTTCACCTTCACTATTATGCAACGTCACCAGGTTTTAAGCATATTTATACTACTTCAATTAACCAAAAAGGTATTTCTTATGATTTTATAATTTTTTGTATACTTTTACCAATATGCCATGTTTTTCCAAAGAGTTCCACATGAGATTCTACAAAAAAGACGTGAGATTCCTTGAGAGTCGGCAAGGTGTGTGTTGCACTTCTGATGTCGCAGTTGTCCATAAACGGTAACCACTTACCATAATTAATACTGTAGTATATGATTTTCGTGAAAGAAAATTAAACGACAAGAAACGAACATAATGTGGGATGCGTACGGAACAACCAGAAAGTAATAAATTAGTTAGGAAAACGCAAATATTTCCTGTAGGTAAGTAGTATTCATCTACATAGGTACTAGGTCAGATGGTCGAGACTTACACGGGAAAGATACAAGTAAAAGAAGATTGGAGAGACCTTTGCCCTACAATGGGACAAGAAATAGGTTAATAAACGGGCAAGTGCGAGTCGGACTCGTACATGAATGGTTCCGTACCACCGTACAATGTTTTAAAACGCTGAAGGAACACGTTTCTTGTATGACGACCCCCTTTAATTTTTAACTTTATCTTATTGTGAAAATTTCAAGTGTCTAGCTATTACGGTTCAAGAGATAGAGCCCTGTGACAGACGGACAGACGGACAGACGGTCAGACGGTCAGACGGTCAGACGGACAGACGGACAGACAGCGGAGTCTCAGTTATGGTCCCGTTTGCACCCTGAACCCTAAAAAAAAAAGAAAAAAAAAACTAGGTCAGAAACCGAACACGTCCTTTAGCAGCAGACAGAACATAGACGTTTGTTTTTCATGAGTCAAAACAAATGACGAACAGATCACCTGACTGACATAGATACGCAAATCAGCCAAATGGACAGATAACATCCTTAAATGGACTTCTAGATGACAGACATCGATAACCTCTATGGTGACATCGGTTTGGAATCAAAAAGTTATAACGTACCTTATGAATGGATATTCAGAGTGACATTCATTCCCACAATGCTTCCGTGTGTTGGTCAAGTCGATTTGATTAAGAATACGATACTTAACCTAATTTTACAAATTCGACATTACGCATTTTAAAATGTCATATCAACATGTCGGCCAGTAGCAGATTTTTTACCATTTATCGCATATTAATCATAATAATTAGGTACCAACAGATTTATTAACCTAATATAATAGATCTGCCAGGCCACAGGAAAGCATTTTATACATAAATTTGTGGTTTCGCTGCGGTCATTAATGGTTGTCTTGAAGTTGTTTAAGATTACGACTTGTCATATCCCTCATTAGATTTATTTTATGACGCCATACATCCAAGGCTACATTTTCCTTTTCGATTAATGTTTCAAATAGCGGGCCTAAGTACTTATCAATACGAGTACAAATGTAATAAGCCCAAACTCAATGGGGTTGCGTCGCTTTTTAGAGTTCCTATAGCCAACCCCGGCATCATAAGATCAGCTTATTGTTATAATAATATTGCATTGTCATCTGATTTACATTAGCATGCAAAATTTCATCTCAATCTAAAAGCGGGAAATGGCTCAAATTTAACTTGCAAGATTTGACGAGTCATAACCAAGTTAAAAAATATGTAAAACTATCCAAAAAAATTAAGAAAACTAATAATAAATTAAAAATTAATCTCAGGAAATCATGTTTATTAAAATCCAGTTCATTAAATTGTAAATTGCAGTCAGAGTTAGAGTTATGTAATAAACAATTGGCGGAAAGTCAGGAGTCATATGAGGACAACAGGATTAGACTTGAATCTCATATTATTAAGTTGCAGGAGGACTATTCCAAATTATTCTCTAAGTATGACCTCCAACAAAAACAAAATACCGAACACATGCTGACTGTGGAGAAATTGATTAACAACAGCAGGTACAATCAAGAAACTCTTGATTTATTAACTAAGCAATGTACCTGCGGGCAATTCACCCAGCCCACCATCAGTGTCTCCACACCAGAGCTCTCTCCTTGTGACGGTAGTTTGTGTAGTAATGTGTCTGATTGTGTTGACTTTATTGACCCTCCATGTAATACAATAGTATTTTCTGACAGTATAGGTCGCAATATGGGTTGCATGTTAAACAAAATTCTAGATAAAACTTGTATAAATTACTGCTTCCCGGATGCAACCTATACTCAAATTTTAGATAAAATGAAATCAACCAAACTGAATTGTAAATCTACTGTTGTATTATTAATAGGCAATAGTAACAAAGTAGGAAAGAAAGAAATAATCAGCTGTATGGATTATTTATCTGAACTAGAAGTAAGCAAAATAATATTATGTGCGTTCCCATATCTACATTGCCAGTCTCCAAAAACTAACAAAATCATTCACTATCTCAATACTTTGATACATAATATGACATGTCGTTATAGTGATAAATTAGTGTTTTTTGACACTAACAATTTTATAAGTGAATGTCATGTGACAAAAGATAATATTTATCTTTCAAAATATTTTAGACATAAGATTGCTACATTGATAGCAAATAATATTAATTTTTGGACGAGTTTACATTGTAAACAAGATTCTAGTTTTAAGACACCTACAGACTTACCAAGTTTATGTAACGGTAATTCTGTAGACTTGACGACAGATTTAAACTGACCATTCAGACAACGGGAAGGCCTCATGAATTAAGAATACTTCATCAAAATTTAGAAGGTCTTTCCGGCAAAGAATTATTAGTAGAATTAGTTTTAAAAGAAATGGATGTGGACATTTTATGTTTGACTGAACATTGGCTGCATGAGAGTCAGATGATGTTCAGCCTAAACAACTATAATATTGTTAGCTGCTTTAACAGAAAGTCTGCTCAACGAGGGGGTTCTATAATTTTTATAAAAGATTCTTTCCGTAGCAAAGAGCGGAAGGATATTGTCAGACATTCTGTTGAGCGCTGTTGTGAGGTGGCCTGTGCCGAGCTTGATCATCATATAATTGTTTGTGTATACAGTCCACCAGATAGTAATTTCAAAAGTTTTTTAAAAGCAATGGACCAGGTTCTTAAGTCCTGTTCAACTAGTAAAAAGAATTTAATTATTTGCGGTGATTTTAATGTTGATATTTTAGTACATAATCCAAAGAGCACACAATTCCTAAATCTTTTTAAGTGTTATGGATTAGAAAACTTATTTTTTGAGCCAACCAGAATTACAGCTACATCTGGCACATGTCTTGATAATTTTTTTAGTAATATTCAATATTGTGATAAATCTGTTATCAACAAATTGCCTTCAGATCATTCTGGTGTATATGTAGCTTTTGTCAAGGAGTCCACCAGTAATTTGAGAAAAGATAAGATCTTGTGTAGACCGATTACTTCTAAAAACATAAAAAAAACTTAAAAATAATTTAGATAACAAATTATTATCAGTGGAATATACAGGAAATAATCCTGACGACCATTATAATAAACTATTTAGTACTGTTTCCTCTGAGTATTCTAAAACATTGAAACAAAAAAGAGTAGTAGTTCATAGTAAATCACAGTTTAGTGAATGGGCTACTACCGGCATCTACATAAGTAGAAACAGGTTATATGATCTATATGCCCAAAAACAATATAACTTTAATCCTTCTTTTATAGAATATGTTAGAAATTATTCTAAAATATTTAAAAAAGTTTGTAGACGAGCCAAGTCGAATAGTATTAGCAAAAAAATAAATAATGCTCCTAATAAAATTAAAGAAACATGGAGTGTCATAAATAAGGAAACAGGTAAAAATAAAACCAAAGAAAATATTTGCCGAATCAAATGTAGTGGTAAAAATACTTCAAAAACTGAAGAAATAGTAAATATATTTGATGATTATTTTACTAACATTCCTTTGGAACTCACTTCTAATGTGAGTTCTAGCGCCCAGCGTGCTGAGGCTTTGCTTAAGAGTAATGTTAGCCCTTGTGATTCTAAATTTAATTTTAAGCATGTTAGCCCTAGCGATATAATAGATGCTTTTAAACAGTTAAATTTAAAAAAATCAGAAGATCACTGGGGCATGTCAGTAGCCGTAGTAAGTCATATTATACACATAATTGCTGCCGATTTAGCTTTCATATTTAACGAATGTATTGATGAAGGCATATTTCCTAACTTAATGAAATGTAGTAAACTAATCCCCTTATTCAAAAAAGGAGAAAAAACAGACCCTGGCAACTACAGACCTATCTCTATTCTGCCAGTTTTGAGTAAGGTGTTCGAAAAGATAATGCTCAATCAAATGCTACTTCACTTTAAGACCAATAATCTTTTCCATAGCCAACAATACGGCTTTACTGCTGGAAAATCGACCACCGATGCAGGAGTAGCACTTATTACTAATATCTACGACGCGTGGGAAAACAGAAATGATGCAATTGGATCATTTTGCGATCTTTCTAAAGCATTTGATTGCGTTGATCATCCAACACTTTTGCTCAAATTTCGTCAATACGGTTTTGATGATAAGTCAATTAAATTAATAGAATCTTACTTAACAGATAGGCTTCAAACTGTTGATATAAACGGCGTAAAATCACACGGGTCTAATGTGAAAATGGGCGTTCCCCAAGGTTCAATTCTAGGACCGTTCCTTTTCTTAGTTTATGTCAATGACTTGCCTTACATGGTTGAGAAAGAGGCTGACATGGTGCTGTTTGCTGATGATACCTCGCTAATATTTAAAATAGATCGACATAACAGTGATGCTAGCGCGGTGAACAGCACCTTATCTTTAATTTCTGATTGGTTTTCGGCCAATAACCTAATGTTAAATGCGAACAAGACCCAATGCATTCGATTCTCTCTTCCTAATGTGAATCAAGCCTGCGTTGACATACTAATTAATGGTCAGAAACTCGATCTGGTTGAAAGTACTACCTTTTTAGGAATCACAATTGATTCGAAACTTCAATGGGGCGCTCATATAACTAAACTTTCTAATAGGCTTAGCTCTGCGGCTTACGCTGTTAGGAGAATAAGACAATTGACAGATGTAGCAACTGCTAGACAAGTGTACTTTAGTTACTTTCACAGTCTAATGTCTTACGGGATACTTCTATGGGGGAGTGCAGCCGACATTCAGACTATTTTTCTTTTACAAAAAAGAGCAATTCGTGCTATTTACGGTTTAGGATCAAGAGACTCACTGAGGGAATTATTCAAGGAAATAGGTATACTTACTTTTGCATCACAATTCATATTTGAAAATATAATGTATGTAAGGAAAAATATTTCCTTGTTCAATAAAGTAAGTGATTTTACAGATAGAAATTTACGTAATAAGAATGACTTAGTTAGCCCGTATTACAGGCTGAATACAGTCAGTAAGTCTTTTATGGGGAAGTGTATACTTTTTTATAATAAATTGTCAGAATCGGTCCTTGATATGCCAGACAGAAAATTCAAAGCTTATGTAAAGAAAGTACTTTGTGAGAAGGCTTATTATAGGACCGATGACTATCTTAAAGACAAAAAGGTCTGGCTTGAGCTTGGCGCGGGTCCCTCTTAAAGGTTTGTATACTTAGACATGTCATAATTTAGGTACATTGGTACATACTAAATTTACAAATTGACATTATTTTAAATTTCGTAATTCTTATAATTCAATTTAATTATGACATAATAAACAATGTAATCTCTGTCCATCTATATAACTAATTTTAAGTTTTTAGTTTGTTAGTTGACGTCTTTGGAGAAAACGTGCAGTGCAGTTTGTTGCCGCTTCTTCTGCACTTGCGCCTAGGAAGCGGCGTAAACTTAGCTGTAAGTAACGATTTGACGTCAACATTTGTGCAAAACAAAACAAAGTGACTATTATTAAGAGATATTATAAATATCCTATGATAATAAAGATATTTTGAATTTGAATTTGAATTTGACTCAAACAAATACACAACAAACAGAGCATGCAGAGCAACAAACACAACAAGTAGCCCAGAACTTTATTGACACTGCTATTGAAGTAAAACAGGCAAGAAACATTAGATTTCCTGTTGTACTACCACTTTAGGAATAATTTGATTTAAGTAAAATATGAAAGTAACAGGTTCCTGTAGTGCTCGTATAAGTTTATGAGTCGTGATGGGCTCTATTTGGATGGCAGGAAGAACCGCTCACTTTCAAATAGCGCAAACTTGAGGTGAGGATCATTTATGGCGTCAATAGGATGAGGTAAATATCGCTACAAAACCATTACAGTTAAAGTCTTAAGAAAAGTTGCCCGTATAGCAAATACTTTATTAATAAAATTAAATTTTTCACAAAAAAAACAACCGACTTCAATTTTTTTAGGACTTTCTTCTTTTTCTCCAAAGTTCTTCATCATATCTTCACCAAATTAAAATGAGACCAACTTGGTAGTAAAAGCTTTGAAATAAAAAAAGAATCATCAAAATCGGTTCACAATTGGCGAAGATATCGCGTAACAAACATACATAAAAAAAAATAAAAAAAAAGAACATACAGTCGAATTGATAACTTCATCCTTTTTTGAAGTGGGTTAAAAATATAACTTAAGGCGACGTGGGTTCACAATTTGCAATACCGTGCGTGTTTTTGAAAAAGCACTGTTATTAAACTATTACAGTTTATTCCTCAAAAAATTTACATAAAAATCTTAAGGATTTTCTACAGACACCCACAATAGCCAAAACACGATTGAGCATTTTTGGCTCGATAGAAAAAAATCATAAACATACCTCTAATTTGCCTAAATTTGTCTTTATAATACATATTACTTTTTTATACAATCACTTTTTTATATGAAAATTAAACCAAAAAATGTATTATCTAAATACCTATCTATCCGTTTTGGCTACAAAAAAAAATTATAAACATAATACAAAAAAAATAATAAATAAAACACTGCAAAATATCGTCGAGCACGGCTCCGGGTTTTTCTTCTCTTTCGACGAATATTTCAGTTTTCTTTTTTTTGTATTATATTCATAATTTTTTTTGTAGCCAAAACGGATAGATATTTAGATAATACATTTTTTGGTATAATTTTCATATAAAAAAGTAATATGTATTATAAAGACAAATTTAGGCAAATTAGATGTTTATAATTTTTTTTCTATCGAGCCAAAAATGCTCAAACGTGTTTTGGCTATTGTGAGTGTCTGTAGAAAATCCTTAAGATTTTTATGTAAATTTTTTGAGGAATAAACTGTAATAGTTTAATAAAAGTGCTTTTTCAGAAACACGCACAGTTTTGCAAATTGTGAACCCACGTCACCTTAACACAAGTTTAAACTTACTTTGGGTCTACCTCAATCAGTGTGAGTGATTTGTCCCTATAATATATAAGTTAAAAATTTTTTTTTTCATACAAGCTCTTATTGTCAGGCCTAAATACTTCAAAGTCAAAGTCAAAAATTTTTTATTCAATGTAGGATAAATATATAACTTATTGAAGGTCATTATTTTTAATTATTTTTAGTGCAACAGCTACCGATACTAGCGTTTCGCAACTACTTAAGGCAAATGTAATAAGCCCAAGTTCGATTGGGTTGCACCGTTTTATTTTTGGGTTCCTATAGCCACCTTTCGGCTCCATCATCAGATCAGCTTCTTTTTATAATAATATTGTATTGTCATCTGATTTACAACATACAAAATTTCATCTCGATCTGAAGCCAAACAGGGCAAGCTAAATAAAAGCTTGTAAAAATACAGCTTTTATAAAACCAAGTTCAAATCATCTCGATCTGAAGCCAAACAGGGCAAGCTAAATAAAAGCTTGTAAAAATACAGCTTTTATAAAACCAAGTTCAAATCATCTCGATCTGAAGCCAAACAGGGCAAGCTAAATAAAAGCTTGTAAAAATACAGCTTTTATAAAACCAAGTTCAAACTATAATACGTATTGCAGAAATATTTATACCTTCGTTAAGTGACACATTATGAAGACAAAATGAAAATCTTTGCAATGTAAAGACATCGCGGTCAACTTTGCCACGGTTCCCCGTAACGGCAACGTTTCTTGACAATAGGCCCAATCTAGGGTCACCACCAAGCAGATGGATTAAGGATAATAGACGACAAGCGGGATCAATACATACATACATACACTATCACGTTTTTATTCCTAATGGTACATACAGACAGACTGGAACTGGAACTGGATTGCGATGGCCAATGACAGAGCAAGATGGCGCCGATAAAAGGAGGCTTATGCCCGGCAGTGGGTACCTGAAAGCTGTTGATGATGGTACAGACTGCATTTTGGGTTTTGCTCTAATTAGACAGAGGGTCGCAAGACTCAAAGGTCAACTTTAGCGTGATTAAAGCGGTATCAAACTTGATGGATAAAGCCAGAGACCGATAAAGTTAGAGGAAAACTGATACGGGTCTCGGATTGTGTGGATAAGGGTCACTGGTGATAATGATGATGATTGATCACGCTGGTTTGGAACACTACCACATGATTATCATTCAATACTCAATACTCAATATTTTATTGCAAACCATAAAGTACATAAGATAACTACAATACAATTTAAGAATCATTTTATGGACCCTGTCGGGCACAGCAATTTGGTTAGAGAAGAGGAGGTCGCACTCATAAGGTAGTTTGGATCGACTATTTTTTAAATTAGTTATTCCGCAGATAAAATAACAGTCATTTAAGTAAATGGACGCCAACTTTGATATGATGAAATTCTAAGTTGCCAAGAATTATTTGTGATTTCAGTACAATTTCACTGCCACCTTATTTCTACCTTTTTTAACGCAAATAGGTAGTCGGCAGCAGTAAATCAGCGACCATATAATGGTCGCTGATGAAACTTTCGCGAACGAACGCCTACTAGCGTTCCGAATAATATAACGGTAGCTTTTCTTAAAAATTAGAATAAATCATTTAAATATATCTCGTCATAATAATTATTATTAATTCACATAATGACGTGAACAATCATAGTTTCGTATATAGTATATAGTTTTTAATTTTAGCATTTCGATTTTTTTTAATTTTGGGTTGTCAGCCCTAACGCTCACTTGTGATGCGACAAGTTAAGTTTCACGGAACACTTAAAACTGAACGTTTGTTTGCAACACCTGTTCTCGGAAATGCATAATACATGAGCAATGTAAGCCAAATTCATTGTTTTGCGCACGTTGCAGACACTTCTGCAAGGTCAGCCGTGTACATCAAGCTGAAAACGGGTCAAATAATATTAATAATTGATAATATTCGAGGCAAGGCATGTAAATAAGAAAGCAGCGTAGAATACGATTTGCTACAATCCCTTGTTTTGTTTCTGTTCCACCGGTGTCGTAAGAGGCGACTAAAAGTGATAAAGGTAACTTAGAACGGGCAGCAACGTCCTCCGTGCAAAGACTTTATAAACCATTTACTGCGATCACTAACCCAAATCAAACCCAAGACAAATCCTCCCATTTGACGAAGCAAATGGAACTAACAGTGTTATAGATTTACAACAAGTAATTTGCTCTTCTTGGTATCTACCTAACTGAATACGACGAAGAAGAAGAGGTGGCATTTGTCACACTTGACGAAACGAGTAGAACTGACGAAACTGGGTGCACGGGACTAAAAACCTGTAGAATCCAGACTTGTTTTCAGCGTTATCCTTGATGCTATTGTTGGTGTCTACCTCACTGAGTACGACGAAGAAGTAGAGACATTTGTCACACACAAAGCGGGTGAAACTGACGAAGCTGTCAATGTTGGTGCACGGGTCGCCGCATTAACAAATGAAACTGATAGTCTTATGGATTTAGAAATAACAAAATACCTGTAGAATCCAGACTTGTTTTCAGCGTTATCCTTGATGCTCTTCTTGGTGTCTACCTCACTGAGTACGACAAAGAAGTGGTGGCATTTGTCGCACTTGACGAAACGGGTGGAACTGACGAAGGTCTCGACGTGGGTGCACGGGTCGCCGCATTTGGGACACGTGAGGACGCCATTGCCGGAGCCAGACTTCTTGCCGCCTGATGAGGAACCTACAAGAAGACGAGTAAGTGAGAGGGATGATAAACATATTTTAGCCCATCTATCGGGTTCAAAGCCACTTGTCTGTCATTAGATTTCTAATTGCTCCATTTGTCTCTTGCGCAGATTTATCAGTTACTGCAACATTAATTACATTTTAAACCAATTTTATTACACCCAATGAAGTCCGGTTCTTGTTAAAAAAATTAAAGCACAAAGCTACAAATAGCAAATAAATTGGCCATCCTACGAGAGGACTGGATAAAATTATTAAATCGACCTTGTTGCGTAGTATACTATCACAATATTTGCATCGCAAACAACGTATTCCAACAAAATAGGGAAAGTATAGAAGATACGTTATCCCGCATAGGAAAGTTATTTCTTTACAAGTTTGTTTGCCACACGAATTAAAAACCGCCGATTTCCAAGCGTTCACCCCCAATAAAATTTGAACGGGTGATCCGATTTTCATCAAACATAGCTAAGAACCATCTCGGCAGACAAGGCTTTCGATTAAATAAAAACACATCAAAATCGGTCTATTTTAGGAGCGACGATGCCACAGACATCCCTAATGGAGCAGATAGGGTTTTGCGGCTCTAATCAAACAGAGCCCAACTCTTAAAAGCCGCAAGACTTAAAAGTCACAAGGATAAAGGAATTTAAAAAAAAAGATGGAATTCTAACTTTTTCACCCATTCCCTCAATCGGCTTTTACGATCTGCTGAAGAGAAGCAGCTGATACATTCTAAGCTGGTAATTCTATTTCTATTTTCTCTCAGACTAGCACGGATATTTCATTGTTTCATATTTGCAATTAAAATGCCACGCAAATTTCGTCGCTTAGGTAACAATACCGCGTAAGTCAAAAAAATTACACATGACGTTTTATATGTCATTGGATAGATATTTTCGACGCACATCCAATGACGTTACTCTCCTTAAAACTTTTCAAATTTGACTTACGCGGTATTGTTACCTAAGCGACGATTTGTCTGTTTCTTGTAGACAAAACTAAAGACAGAAAAGGTAAAAGTACGCCATCACAAACTTCTAACCCTGTTAGTAAAATAACATGGACTTAGCAGCTATATCTCAAAGGTCTATCTAATCGTATTTCCTTACTTTGATTACCTAAGTACTTACTAAATAGAGGTACTACACCCGTAGTCTAATCGGTCCGCCTTTCTTTACATAGGTACATTAAATGAATCTCATTTCTGTACTTATTTGTTTTGTATTATAGATACGTAATTATTACACAGGCAAGCAATATGCATGCATATTCATTCGTACTGATAAGGAGTGAGATGATTGAATCAAGAACAACAGTTTGCAACAAGGATAATGCACTTATATCTAGTATTGTAAATGTAAGTCAATGTGACACTGGGACTTCTACACAAGCAAACGAAAGGAGAGATGTTCCTATGGCTGATATGATGGGAAAACTCCTGGTGTGGCAGGCGTTAATAGTCTACCACGACCTCACGTGAGGCCATCGAGAGATCACTAAATTGTGAGGCCATCAAATGATTACTGTCCAGTAATCCCTCTTTGTGTGGCTTTGCAAGCTTACCTGTACTATTGACAGCGTCTTTTGGTGGATGTTGGTGGGGCGGACCGGGGGGCTGGTCAGTGGGGCTTTTATACAGCACGGCACATGTGCTTAGAGATCGAGGACACGAGCGTCGCAGGGCTCGGCATAACTGGATGCTGCCTGTCAACAAAAAGAAACAAATAGGTAGGTATATAATTTTCTTCATACATATCTCTATGCTTTAGGGGATAGACTTACCCCCTTATTCATAAAATACAAACGTTTGCTAAACCACTTTTAGTTAAAATATGTTTTGTCTTGTTCTTACAATGATAAAGGGGAAGCAATGAAATTTCCCCTCCAAGTTCCGTAAACTTTGTAATTTTTAATGTTTCTTATTTAGTGCAATAAAGATTTTTGTATTGTATTATATTGTAAGGTCAAAAACTTTGATTCTTATTAGGCCGCCATACCTGTGGCCATACCTTAACTATATTATGTCAAAACATTTTCTACGCTACCTTTTGTAGGGCAAAGGCCTTTTTATATCCCCACAGACTGGACTATATGTATATAAAAATGAATTATTATTCGTTAGTCTCACTAAAACGCGAGAACGGCTGGCTAATTTTGGTTTTAAATTTTTTGTGGAAGGCCAGGGTATGTTTATATGATGAGATACCTAATATGGAGAAAGGAACGAGAACGAGCGGAACGAAGTTCGCCGGGTCAGCTAGTTACGTATAAATTAATTACACATCAGACATGTTCTACATCGTTAATGCTAATTAAGGCACTGTTGCCCTACAATAATGTAACACTTAACACATTGTTAACTTTTTAATGACGATGTCATCGAACCTACGGCTTATGTAAAAAACAACGTAAAATGCATTGTTGTTGTGTTATCTCTATAATTCTCAATTAAACATACTTTTTTCTAATGTGACTTCCGTACATTTTCAGATAAGTAGGTGCTTAGATGCCTAGTAAAGTCGTGTGGTTCCCAGCAGAGTAGAATAGGACCACTTCAAGTCTTCACGTGGATGTCGTAGAAGGTGACTCAGGAAACACAAGCTAAACAAAGCTTATTTAATAAACATCAATAAGACCTCTCCAACCCGTCTGGCCAGCGTGGAGAGTGTAGACCAAATCCTCTGACTGCTCTGGCTACTATATAGCTCTAGTAGTACGGAGAGGGTCGTGCTCCTGCAGTGGAGACTAATATAATACCTGATGATGATAAAGGTACTTAGTTGTTTCCGGTAGACAATCACAATTAATATCAAATTATCTCTCCACTTCGCAACACCTTTTACTCCTTAGTGGTCAGGAACGCTGACTAGTTTCGGTCGATTTAGGACGACCATTTAAGACTGCAGTCTTCGACCGTGGGATTTTTTTATTGAACACCCGAATCTATATTTTCTATCTACACATACGCATTGCGCTGTATTGTACATGCACTCTGGAGTCGAATTTAGACGAATTCAGAAGCGCAGCGAGCGGTCTGCCTTATCAGCGTTTTCGTCCCCATATTTATTTGAGAATTTCGGAGATCTTTAAATTTTTCTATACAGATACACTATCACGTCTTTATCCCTAACGGGGTAGACAGAGCCAAGGGCGGTAAAGCCCAGGCCACTTTTAGCGTAATGGTGAGCATGAAGGTGGAAAAGGGAAATCATAATAGTGATGGGTTGCTAACCGCATCGCCTATTCATATGATTTAGATTCTCGCCCATTCCCTCGATCGGCTTTTACGATCTGCACGGGAAGAGAAGCAGCTGGTACATTCTATGTTTTTTCTTTTCTCCCAGACCAGCAAAGAAGACAAATCTATCTATCTATTTTTCTATCTTTTTGCAAAAGACAAATTATTTTTATTTATTTATTGTACGTGTTAAAGCATGAATCAATCTTCATATATGTGTATTTTTTATTTGTTAACTCAGTCGTATGCGCAAGAAATCCGACGACGTATTCGCTTATATTTTCTTCAAAGTTTAACCTTCTAAGTTTTTCTTTGAATTAAACTGAAAACTGGGGGCTTAAGGGAATCAATTTTTTTATTAATTAAGCTGACATCTGTCAACTATTGGTCGATCAATCAAACACAATTTCAATATAATGATTGAAGTTTTGCGCGTCATACCATACTCCACCGAGAAGAGCCACAAAGCTCTTAAATATAGGTAGCTATGGACTAGTACTTAAAAATCTTATATGTAGAGAGGAAGGAAGATCTTGAAACAATTTGGCTAATTAAGTAATTTATTGCATCCTTAGAGTATATGTATATGAGCTAACAATTAAATTTGCATTGGAAATACCATCTCCGGCAAATCTGCGGCATTTAACGTGTTTTTTGTCGGCAACAACACTCTCTGAATGTCAAGAGAACTCATGTCTTTGCACCCAAAAATTGCACAAGACATGACGTGTAGACCCGAGATCGTGCAGCATGCAAGTTCTGTCCTAAACAATGTACCAATGTATTGTAGTTGCTACATTGACAGGCGTTGAATGGAGAACCACCTCTTTACAGTCGAAACTGGTTATCAACACATGTTTATTCATGGACGACTTAAGGCACATTTACATTAACGATTTCCGAGGAGCACGCATGAGATTTTTATGATAATACTTTTGCATCGGGACCTGAATATACCTAATAAAACAATTTATACATACTTTTAACGTTCGATTTAAAAAAAAGTATAAGTTTGACAAACAACAAGTACATCTGTGTCTGCCTGTAATAAATAAAAAACGTAGCTTACAAACGAAAGGATGAACCAATATTTTTTATTTTGTTTTTTAGAAATGTGACTTGATCGATAGGGTTCAGCTCTCATGTAAGAACATTTGTAAATCAGAATATTTTATATTTAGAGCTTTTATAAAATGGTTTGCAGCGAAATAAAATGAATATGTATAGTTTTAGACGCTCATTTGGCATTGAAAAAAATGTACATACAAGTATAATACATACATACATACACATATAATAATACATATATGTATAGACTAGACAGAAAAATATCCTAACTCTTTTCTTTGTATTTTCTGTAGTCGCACGCATTCGCAAGCAAACATACGTATCTACCAATCTCCATTTGTTTAGGTATTTAAATAAATGTAAAGAATCTTGACATGTATTTTTATCAACTTTATACATACTTTTACACTTTATAAATCAGCCTTTGCAAATTACAAATTAATTCTTTTATAAATTATAAATAACATAATTAATTTGTTATGTGTAACGATATTAATTTGTAAAGTTTATATTTCAATAAAAAGATATGTAAAGATTGTTTACATTTATTTACATAAATACCTAACCAGTAAAGTATATAAAAGCTTTTGTCCAACGTCACCCAGGAATATCTCCAGTGTGTAGGCGCTCTAACCATCTTGAATGAAAGTCGGTTCAAATAATCACGTTGTAATCCGTAGAGAAACCGCAAGTGTCGGGTCATTGTTGTCGGTAAACAATAAGCGATTAAAGAGAAATGGTACTATCGTCTTGCACTGACGCCTTGGAATTAACCTTACGCGTCCAGCGTTGGCCGTGTGGTGACGGCAGAATAGAATACGACTGGTCACCACCACTTTTCTGAATATATGAAAACTATACGAAAAATGTATAATCTTACTAGTTAATTTCGCTACACAAAAAATTATAAATATTATACAAAAAAATAATAAAGGTCCGGACCTTTGTTCGCTCTCGACGAATATTTCACTGTGTTTTATTTATTTATTTATTTTTTGTATTATATTTATTTTATTTTTTTGTAGCGAAATCGACTAGATATTTATATTATAAATTTTTCTGTATAATTTTCATATAAAAAGGTGATTGTATAAAAAAGTAAAATTTAGAGGTTTGTTTGTGATTTTTTTCTTTTGAGCCAAAAATGCTCAATCGTTTTTTGTGGGTGTCTGTAGAAAAGCCTTAAGATTCTTATGTAAAATTTTAAAGAAATAAACTGTAAGGTAGTTTAATTAAGTACAGTGATTTTTCAAAAACCAGCACAGTATTGCGGGCTCTGAACCCATCTCGCCTTAATCAACAGTGTTTTTATTTTAATGATTATACTAAATAGGTTCACCTGGTATGGCCACGTAATGATAATAAGGGATGCAGAACATCTGGCAAAAAATGGTCGACTTGAAAGTAGACGGGTATAGAGGAAAAGGAAGACCGAGAAAGACGTGGGAAGAAGGCGCGAGATCTGATATGGGGGACGGGGGGGTAGTACGGAGATGGCGAAGGACAGAAAATTATGGAGGGACTTGACACAGAGCCGACCCCAAAAGGCGAGGAAAGAAGAATTAGATACTAAATAGGTTCAGTACTCAATTGATTCAGATGTTCAGGAAGTCAAAGTTACGTGGTCTTCGGTCTAAATTATTTAGTGTACTTCTATGGCGAGAAAGATATGTAGATCAGAGTAGAATAAAACCACTCCAAGTCTGTGGATGTCGTAGAAGGCGACTTAGGAATTACAAGCTAAACAAAGCTTATAAACATCAATGAGACCTCTTCAACCCAAATGGCTAGGGAGAGTGTAGACCATATCCTCTGGCTACCCAGTTTTATAGAGACTAGAGCCTGATGAAGGTAGTGCATGTGTCACAGTGCTCCAGAGCCTTTTGGATGTGGTGAGTACTTATAAGCACAGACCATAATGGGGTTTTACCCATATACGTGATGATACCTATTTGATACACATTTTGGAAATATCATATACTCGTACTTACATAGAGTTCAAAAATAAAATAGCATGTAAAACAATAGCTTATTATTTTTAGCAAAATTTACAATAATAACAATAATAATACAAAATAAACAATAATAATGGCCTCATGATCCTTGTGGAAATTATGCTAACTTGAAGTGAGACCTACATACCTATATTACATAATATGACGCAATCACCTTGACACACAAAAAGACAAAAACTGCTCTGACCAGAACTTTTATTAAATCATTTAAATAGCGTAAAGTTAACAGCTATAAATACACGTTGTCAAGAGAAAATTCCAAACAAGCTGTGAGCCTACGTCATAACATCATTGTTATCATAATCATAATTAGACAAATGGCCTCTCTTTTTATTCTCCATCTTAGTTGTCCTTTGCGTTCCTTCTCCACAACCTGTCAATTACTTATGTAATTTTTATTTGTTAGCTGTTTAGGTCCCGTTGTTGGGCAAAAGCCTCCCCCTTTGTTTCCATCTTTCGCGGTTCCTAGACGTGATCTGCCATTCCTTTTCAAACCGTGTAAGGTCGTCCGCCCATCTCTTCCTTGGTCTTCCTCTCTTTCTTCGACCGTCCGGAGTGCAGTTGGTGGTAATATGTGCCCATCTTTCACGATGCAAGCGACAGACATGACCCGCCTAATCCCATTTTAATTTAGCCGCTTTTACTGCCACATTAGCATCTGAGCATCCGTAAGAGGCCACGGTGCACAAGCACCGTAGGTTAGGATAGGTAAGATACATTTATGTAATATCTCTTTAAATTACTTCTTCTTCTTTCAGTGCCATCTTCAACGAAGGTCGAGAATCATCATTGCGGTCTGCACCTTTGAGACGGTTGCTCGGAATAGGGATCGCGTACTCTCGTAGTACCATTGGCGTAGATTTTTCAGCCACGATGTTCTCCTTCGTCCAGGCCTCCTTCTGCCTTGGTTCTTCCCTTGTATGTTTAAATTGATTTATTTTTACATTGCCACTTTAATTGAAATAAAATGACGCTTTCAAACTTGATGGCTTTCCGCCGATTTTGCCAAATTAAGAGAAGAAAATATTTTTACATTTCCCAGTTAAAATGCAAGCAATCATGGATATTTTTCATGTAAGAGATGTGCCCTAGATCTTTCATTTACCTAAAATAGAGATCTACGATGAGTACGATGACTCTTAAAGATCAGGAAAAATCTCTAATAGTAATATTGTTTACGCAGATAAAAATAAACAAGACGACGTAACGACATATATTAATTGTCAACACACGCCAAGATTTTAATTCAACTAAGAAGGCAATCAACCCACCTCTGCCTGAACCTGATAGTCCATTGTGACTAAAACTAAATTCGCGCAAAATTCTGTGAAATCTCTTTTCGCGGGAAATTTCAACACAAATATAATTTTGACAAGATTCCGTAGTGCAACGTTGAAAATAGATACAGTCAGTATTACGACTAATGTATACTACTAATATAAATCAACATGATAACATTTCTACACACGTGTGAAGTCACGTGTATTTGCAGCATGCTGATAAGTGATGTACCTCTAAATAGAAATTATAATTTGTTTCTTATCACAAAGGTCGAGAGAATTAAAAATAGGTATTTGTAAAATCTATTGCTGTCGCGCTGTGCGATAGAGAAATCTGCAGCTCGGTCCGAAATTACGTATGGAAAATAACAAAATCAACGTTTCGTAGTCCCCTGATTTCTCCTCCAAAACATAACCGATTCAATTCCTTTTTTCATTCAAAATTTAGTTAGTTAAAAATCTTTATTGCACCAAAACATAGTAATACAGATTATTAGAAATAAAGAATTAATAGACTTTAAGAAAAGCTATTGCTGTGTTTTCTTTTCACAATGTGATCTCGTCAAATTTGTTATGCTATATTGTAGAGAGCAGAGTGGAAAATCTTACCTATATTTCAGGTTTATGAAGGTTTGTATCTCTTTTAATTAATAAATTATGAAGAACAATAGAAAACAGGGACATACCAATATATCCATAGATATTTTTAGGGTTCCGTACCCAAAGGGTGCAAACGTGACCCTATTACTGAGACTCCGCTCTCTGTCCGTCTCTCACAGGGCTCTATCTCTTCAACCGTAATAGCTAGACACTTGAAATTTTCACCGATTATGTATTAGGCCGCTATAACAACAAATACTAAAAATAAAAAAGTTAAAAATTAAAGGGGGTCGGCATACAAAAAACCTGTTTTTTAGCGTTTTAAAACCTTGTACGGAGGTACGGAACCCCTCATGTACGAGTCCGACTCGCACTTGCCCATTTATTTAGGAACAAATTATTGCTCTGCTGGTACTACCCGGCGAGTAATCAGGGGGCTACGCTTGTAAATACGGCCCATCGATTTTCTGTAAACCCTTGCGCAGTATGCACAATTAATTACAGCAGGGTTAATTGGTTTCCCCAGGCTACAATATGGACGCCTCATTACCTAGTGCATTATGAATTTATGTTGTATAGGTACTGTATTTTGTAAACGTTTTGTGTAGGTATTTATTTATCTTCTGTGATTAGAATAAACTTAATTAATATGACACGTAATGTCAATGAAAGTCGAATAATATATGAAACACGAGTGAATTGCTGATATTTACGTATTATATTGAAATATCTTTCAGACCTACGAACATATCCTATTCGTAGTTTCAGACTGTAATTTATATCCGTATAGCGGTAAAAACAAAACCAAATGTATAGCTGACTCATGTCGAATTGCCTTCACCTTATGAAATAAGATATTATATAGACAGACCAACACGCAAGGTCCTAGATTATTTTTTTATAGATAATTAATATCGGTAAACAAAAATACCTACTTTTGGAACTGTGTCACGGTCTCAATGCTGAAAAATATTTTTATGACTGTCAAATACAAATTTTTGTAAAAAAAATATTTGGATAAATTTCCGAGCATTTTAAATTTGTAATGCTATTAAAAATAATAAAAAAATATTTTTTACAAAAATAAATAGATCTTGCTTTTCAAGCAGGATGCTTGCATAATAGCCCGGTCAAATTAGACGAAAATATGGGTGTGAGATTACAACAATTCACACCCAGCTGAAAGTTGGTAGGACTGTTCAATACACCATCAGAAATGAAATATAAACAGTCCTCATCCATCCGATAACTGGAAAAAAAAATACTGGGCGTCAAAGGTCACAAAAAAGGGGTTTTCTCAATTTTCAGCAAAACGGTAAATTTTGTCATAAAATTAGTTTAGACCAAAATTGAAGATCAGATAATCGAGAAAAAATGTCCTGTTCTCCTAAGAGTCACCGTTTCTGAGATATAATGATTCAAAAAGTTGGAAGAGATTTTTTCCGTTTTTTTGCTCTATATTAAAAAGTTGTATATTTACTTTAAAAATAAATAATTTAGTTACAATAAAATAAATATTTAAGGGGGGCCCCCATACATCACGCCAATCTCAAAAATCACGTTTGTTGTATGGGAGCCCCCCTTAATATTTATTTTAATCTATTTTTTGTATTTGTTGTTATAGCGGCAACAGAAATACATCATCTGTAAAAATTACAACTGTCCAGCTATCACGGTTTATGAGATACAGCCTGGTGACAGACAGACAGACGGACTAGACGGCGCTAGAGAAAGCCCTGATTGTCAAGCGTTAATCCTATATAATAACTTTTAAACGGCTGAATCAATTTTTATTAACATAGCTATAAGAACCACCGCAAGGGAATTTGCTTTCACGTAAAAACAAACGCATGGTAATCGTTCCATCCGTTCGAGCGCTACGATGACACAGACATACAGACAGACAGACCGACAGATATTAGCGTTAAATTATAACAACCCTCTTTTGTGTCGGTACTATACTGTAGGACATTACAGGCTAAAAAAACTATGCTATCAACTATAATTAGTCTTACCTATAGGTATTAATTTTTAACCCCTTGTTAGGGTTCCGTACCCAAAGGGTACAAACGGAACCTTATTATTGAGACTCCGCTGTCTGTCTGTCCGTCTGTCACAGGGCTCTATCTCTTGAACCGTAATAGCAAGACCCTTGAAATTTTCACCGATTGTGTATTACTGTGGCCGCTATAACAACAAATACTAAAAATAAAAAAGTTAAAAATTAAAGCGGGTCGTCATACAAAAAACGTGTTTTTTCAGCGTTTTTAACTAGACCTTTATAATGGCATTAACTAGATGCTTGAATTTTTCACGGATTATGTATTACTGTTGCCGCTAAAAATATATCTAAAAATTTGTTTTTTTTTTACTTTGTACGGAGGTACGAAACTCTTCATGTACGACCCCGACTCGCACTTGACCGGTTTTTATAAAGTATAGGTACTTAAGAAATATTTTGTATCGCGATTCGCGATATTAAGTAAGATGTACACCAAAACAGGTCCAATGGAAGTCCTTGAGTGCATGACGCAGATCTTCAAGTTCTGTGACTCGAGGCGTGACGAAAAGATCACTTGGACAATCATAACCAAAATAAACACCGGTTTTGACCGTGCAGAGGACGGTGGAGATAAGGTCAAGGAAACGGAAGGAGAGACACGATTTTCTGACGAAGTTATTTGGACGATGTCTACGAAAAAGTTCTATCTAGCCTTTTATAGGCGAAAATCCGAAAAACATCGAGCGCGCTCGGGCCGAGGACATATCGCGTAACATACCACATTTATTTATCAAGCAAATGAAATAAACGGGCAAGTGCGAGTCGGACTCGTACATGAAGGGTTCCGTACCACCGTACAATGTTTAAAAACGCTGAAGAAACACGTTTTTTGTATGACGACCCCCTTTAATTATTAACTTTATCTTATTTTTAGTATTTGTTGTTATAGTGGTCATAGTAATACATAATCGGTGAAAATTTCAGGTGTCTAGCTATTACGGTTCAACAGATAGAGCCCTGTGACAGATCGAGTTAAAAACGCTGAAAAAAACACGTTTTTTGTATGACGACCCCCTTTAATTTATAACTTTTTTTATTTTTAGTATTTGTTGTTATAGCGGCCACAGTAATACATAATCGGTGAAAATTTCAGGTGTCTAGCTATTACGGTTCAAGAGATAGAGCCCTGTGACAGACGGACAGACAGCGGAGTCTCAGTAATAGGGTTCCGTTTGTACCCAATGGGTACGGAACCCTAAAAAAAACCTTTCTGTCAAGAACGCCATCTAGAGGAACTACCGATACTTGATATGCGTAGCGCCATGAGCGCCATCTATTATTAGCTAGAGAAAGCCCGGACTTCCAAACGTTAACCCCCAATAACTTTTAAATGTCTGAACCGATTTTCATAAAACATAGCTAAGAATCACCGCAAGGGAACCTGCTTTCACCTAAAAAAACCGCATCGAAATCGGTCCATCCGTTCGAGCGCTACGATGCCACAGACAGACAGACAGACCGACAGACATTAGCGTCGAAACATACAACACCCCTCTTATTTTTAGTGTTAAAAACAGGCGACCGCGGTCACATATACCACCTCTCTTCATATCTAGTAGGTAACCTGTCAGGTGCAACTATTAACGAATTCAAATAGACGCTACAATACAATGCATGACTTCGCAATTTCGCCTAGTCCAACTGGGAATCTAGAATGTTATGAAAGTGAAAGCTGTTACGTCAGTGTTATCTTTATACAATATACATTCATAATTCATACACTTTACTTTGTCTTTATTTCTCTGTAATTTATACACAATTAAGTAATTTAAACCGGTTGACTCGCGTGATATAGTCGGAAAAGGCCGACCAGGTTTCCATCGACTTAGACGATCATCTTCAGGGCGATTTGTCTCACGTTAGTTTTAATAAAAATAATCATCGAAAATAATTTATACACAACTTCATGTTTAAAATTCCGTGTAAACATCAAAGACATGAACGTCGCGCACCGCAAAAAATTTAAACATACGTAAACTCACTTAAGGTAACCCAGGGCAGCAGCCCGGCTGGAAGCCACCCAAATAATTCGGTTTTATCTTCTTGTATTTAAGAGCCGCGCTCTTGTCGATGGAGTGCTTTTCATATCTATTTCCTCCGCTAAGTTCCTAACCTCCTTCTTCTTCTTTTTCTGGAGTCGAAAGGCTATTAATTTAATTAAATCAAATTTGACCAGTATTTGGCCACGGCCATTCCCCGGTCATTTGCCTCATTTAGGTCTTGTATTGTGCATGATGTGGGGCATTTCGGGCATGACAATAAGTGGTTCATTGATTGGACAACATGACAACGCCTCCTTATATGTTTTCACATTTAATTTTTCTCTCATTTGATCAAAAAATCTTCTGGGTTTTCCTACTACTCTATTTAATCTAGCAAGTACAAATTTGTTCCTGTGGCAGTAAATTATTATAATTATACATAAACATAATAACATAAAAAGACAAAATGTCAATTATTTAACTATGACATTAACAAATATGTAAATCAATGTGTATTGACATCTTTGTTTGTATGGTTTTATTAACTTAAAAAGAAAAAACAAATAATGCACCAGCTGCTTCTCTTCCCGCGCAGATCGTAAAAGCCGATCGACGGAATGGGCGAAAATGGGAATCGTGTTAAGGCCCTGTCGTCCCAACACTTGGGGGGATCAGGTGCGGGGCGATCCACAAAGCAGCTTGCATGCTTTTACATACCTATTTCGTCTGTGAAGCGGTAGGCGGGGAATAAAGTGGAATGTACATTTTATCGGCTTTTAATTGTTTTAAAAGTCTCAAATGGTTTTAAAAACTCAAAATTTTGGCCTAACTAGCCTTAATAGGCGATGAACCCATCATTATTTTGATTCCTTTTCCACCTTCTCGCCCAGTATCACGCTAAAAGTGGTATTTGGGTTTTGCAGCCTTGGGCTCAGTCTGCTTAGAGCTGCAAGAAACAAAATGCTGTCTGCCCCATTAGGGATAAAGACGTGATAGTGTATCAGTATACATATACATACATACTTATATATTTTTATATATTGTTCTTCTTTTATACTCTACTAGCGGCCCGCCCCGGCTTCGCACGGGTATGTATTATACATATAAACCTTTCTCATGAATCACTTTATCTGTTAAAAAAAACCACATCAAAATCCGTTGCGTAGTTTTAAAGATCTAAGCATACATAGGGACAGACAGTGGGAAGCGACTTTGTTTTATACTATGTAGTGATTATTGTACTAGCCACTTTTGTACTGCCCCAAACTCATATTAGTTAAACATTCCTCTCAATTACTGGCTGGTTGACTGGAAGCTTCGACGATACAACTTGGAAGAGATCCCTATATGGGATAAGTCGGCCGTTGTATGTTTACTTTTCTGTTTTATATCTGCTTCTGTTTTGTGTACAATAAAGCTTTATAAACAAACTTATTTTTTTTTCCTTTATACTATATTGTAGTCAAACAAACTTATCAACATGTGCATCTTGCCCGTCCTAACCTACAGTGCTAAGATGTGTTCTGAATGTTTGTTCTACAACATTCCCAAAATGCCAAAAATAAAATTCGGATTTTCATACCAATTGCTGATCAGTTTGTACAAAAATTAAAATTTTTTTTTTAGGTTTCATGAAAGTTGTAGAACAAAAGTTGTACAATTTCATGGGCTGAGGTACCATCTTAGAAATTTTGCATTAGTTGATTAACACATATATGTCCCAAAGGTATTTTCTGCTAGACAGCGCTTAGCCTTAAAATTATACCTATTGTAATTTTATAGTGCAATAAATAAATAAGGTATTAGTTTCAAAAGCCTATCTATAATTTATAATTTCAGATTAATTATTGATATTGTGCAATTTAAATAATTTTGCATGTATGGAGCCTTCTGGTAAGAGAGATTCTTAATGGACAAGATAAAAACTATGTGTACTAGTACAAGAGATCTGCCAGCCTTACTCTGTCCTAAATTCAGATACTGATTTTATTGCCTGTTTTGTAACACACTAACTTTAATTATTATTGTAACAGTAAATTTTGTAAAAAAAACTGAATTTTATTTAAAGACATTGTGAAACTAAACATCTAAATTATTGCAGTCCAAGAGCGAAATCTAAATAATTGCAAAAAAATTGAAAAAATATCTGTGGATGGATCACGCTGGTATGAAATCACCTTCCAGCGTATTTCCAACGAGTGTTCTTGACTGTACTCTTCTGTGTTGTGAACTTGTGACATAACCTGTACAGAAACTTATCTGATAAGGCAGGTGTCACTCATAATTACAAAATTATGGACCTTGTAAAGTTAATGAAACCATTCAGATTCTAATAGGAGACCAGTTGTTGGACGTATACAATAATTTGTACGGTCATGACCTTGCTAGATGCACGAACTTTGCCTTGATAGCGCGCACATCCTTCATTCGCAATGTGATGTCACAAATCAAACCTCATTGTGAGCATTTTGATAAACACACTTTGTTGTTATCAAACACCTACGAATTATCTTAAGTCAATACTATTTACAAAGAGTACAACTGCGACATCAATCCGTGGAACGTCGCCAATCACTGATACAACAATAAAAAAAACAACATAATAATGAGAAATGAAAGAACCACTTACCAGTGAGCTGAGAATTTCTCCTTACTGCAATTCTGCCCACCGACACAATACTCAACCGAACACTACTCATTATACCGTAAAATAATGATTCACATAAACTTCCACCCGATCGCCAGTAAATAGATAGACGCACAAGAGAAATATAAATTACAATAGGTTGCCGTAATATGCCCGTCGCAATTTTTATTGTATTTGTTTGTCAGTGAGAGGTTTCTGTCATGACGCAACAGTTTTTAGTCAACATCTACACCGACACAGTTCTTATTCACAATTACACGATGTAAGTACGAAAACTGCACTTTCCTATTTTTTTGGGATGATTTAACAAAAACAAATTTATTTTTTAGTTACAAGAGCGGCCATACTGATGTTCACAGCTGATTTTGATGTGAAAGAAGTTGGATTTTCTTGTACCACCTTGTTTTAATACTCGTGCCATCTAGTGTCAACTTGAATAACAAAATGCTGTTTTACCATCAAAAAAGTGCCGTTCAGACTATGCTGTGTGTGCCTGCTGCATTATTGTGTTGCCAGCTAGAATTTTTTTTTGTTTAAGTATGCTTCTAAATCCCAAATGTATATGTATGTTTTTGCTTTTTATTTTATATATTTCTAATTTATTTTTGCATAAATTAAAAACATTTTTACAATAATTAGGGTTCCGTACAAAAAATCAAAAAACGGAACCCTTATAGGATCACTCGTGCGTCTGTCTGTCCGTCCTTCTGTCACAGCCAATTTGCTCCGAATCTACTGGACCGAATCAGGTGAAATTTGGTAGAATAATGTAATCCTATGACCCAAACACTAACCGTCATAATATAAAAACAGGACTAACTTTGTTACTAGGTTTAAACCATTACCCGCCCAAATCAAATTGACATTGACAGGTGAGATAGTGAGTGTGATTTTACTAGATGTCAACTTGCTTTGGGCGGGTAATGGTATAAACCTAGTAACAAAGTTAGTCCTGTTTTTTATAATAAGACGGATAATGTGCAAAGTAAATAAATATTTTTTTAAAATAAGGGTCATTTTCGGGGGACAAATTAGGAAATAAAAAAAAAAATTCAAACCTTACCGTGTTATCAAATAAAAGGGCTCGTTAAGAGGATCTCAAGTATATTTATGTTATTTTTGTAAAATGAATAGTTTTGATTTTATTCATGAAAGAAGACAAAAATTGACCATTCCTCCCCTGACCTTACCAGTTGATGTTCGGAAGGCTAAAACCCGCTTTTCATTTAAAAAACAGGTGAAAGCACATTTTCTTAAACAACTGTCAGATAGTTCTTAGTGTATGTAGTATATCTTAGTATAATAATAGTGTGTATTATTTGTATGTAGTTTATGGTTTATTATTACATATTTAAGTATACCTGGTTCATTTTTCATCATTTCTTTTTGAGTTTTTGCACTACCCGTGTTTTTCTCGACATCACCCGGTTGGTTGACTGGTAGATAAGGCCTTAGGCTTTAAGTCCGCCATTACACTTGTATTTGTGTATAAAGTTAAATAAATAAATAAATCTCCGAAACTACAGAGCCTAAAATTTTGAAAAAAATACAAAATATAAGTAGTTCATTGCTTGTTGATTACAGGAAAACCTATAAGAATTCAACCAGTTGTACGGAACCCTCTCCACGCGAGTTTAACTCGCACTTGGCCGGTTTATTTTTAATTTGAAATAAACAAACACAAACGACACAAATACTTACCGTAGACAATGCTGTGCTGGGCTGGTTGAGTAGGAACGCACAGACCTACCAGTAGTGGTAGGTCTGTGTGTAGGAGGCACAGAACAATTTTACTCCTATTCTACGAAGAAGAACAATGAAAATGTAGACATAATGCAGATGACATTTTTTATATTTCATTGGTCGGTAAATTATCCCACGCTTCGAGATTGGCTCCCAAGAATTAAAGTAACCAACGAGAACGGCACTTTGGGCACTTTTGTCGTCGTGGTAGGTAGGTAGAGGTAGGTAGGTACTATACCTATATATTCCGTGGTAGTAGGTTAATTTATTATTATATATGTAGGTACCTAACATAAGAATAAAAACAAATAAGAATTACTGACAAGGATTTATTAATAAAATGTATAAATAATTCAAAACACTGTAAACTAATCATGACATGACCGGCGACAATAGACGTTCCTTTTTCCCGGCTTCAAAACACGATTCATAGTGCTTAGAGTTTTCATAGTGCTGCAGCAGCTGCAGCTATAACTTGCTGCAGATGCGATCGCGCGCGAAAGGATGCTTCAGCATGCTATCCACAGATGCTATCGCACGCTGTAGCACAGGCGGAACAAATGCCGTTCCGTGCTGATAGATGACATCCAACCCAATGGGGCAGACATAGGCCTGCCATCACCTAAACTCAGACAAAAATTTCAAAAACCCCGGTCATTTCTGTGAAATAAAGAATTTTACCCGGACACGGGAGCGCCTGGTTGGAGGTAAGCGGGGGTGGGGGGGGTACACTATCTAAGAACCCCTAAAAACTAGATTAAATCCGGGGAAACCCGGATAGATGGCAGGCCTAAGCAGACAGAGAATTTAAGTTTTTGCAGCTCTAAGCAGAAAGCGAATTTTTAGCGTGATGATATGGTGGGCGAAAGGGTAAAAAAAGAATCAAAATAGTGATGGATTGCCAGCCGCATCGCCTATTTACATGATTTGAATTTTCGCAAATTCCAACGATCGGCTTGTACGATTTGCGCGGAAATAGAAGCAGCTGGTACATTCTGTTTCTTCTTTTCTCCCAGCCTAGCATGGAAGTTCTACATTAACTGAATCAACGTACTAAATAAAAATTCTTTTCAGCAAAAAAAATCCGTAGTCGGGTTACTTGTCCTAATATGTGTTCTGTGGTCGGGATTAAGTTTTCTAAACTACATTATATCTTGTTTATTTGTAAATACAGGCTGACTTTTTATCCACCTGCAAAACTTTTGAAGCAAGTTCAGTCCATGATACTGAACTACTTTGACTACTTTCTATAATAAAGTTATTAAAAATCGATAAATATTTTTTTCCCTCCCATACAAAATCAGTTTGGCTGAGCGCTGATTTGTATGGGAGGACGAAAATTTTTTATCGATATTTAATAACTTCTGTCAGTTATTAATATTTTCCTTCCATGCTGGATTAAGAGAAAAGGCAAACCGTAACATTTTGGTATAATTAGCTGTTTTCATAGTCTCTTCCCGCGTAGATGTTATAAGCTGATCAAGGGAAATAGGCGAGATATTAAATTACATCGCCTTTTTTCCCGAACATTCATCTACCTGCATAGGTACTTTTATGTACAGGCTGACTTTTTAACCACCAGCCAAATTTTTGGAGCAAGTTCAGTCCATGATACTGATCTAATTTCCATAAATACAATTTACGAAAAACTAAATAAAAATTCTTCTCATATAAATCAGCGCTCAACCAAACGGATTTTGTATGGGAGGACAAAATTTTTTTATCAACTTTTAATAACTTTTATTATAGAAAGTAGTTCAGTATCATGGACTGAACTTGCTCCAAAAATTTGGCTGGTGTTTAAAAAGTCACCATGTATATCGACTTTACCGTACGGCCCGAATAAGTGTGAAGCATAGCAACCCTTATGGCCCTAGGTTCTGTCACAGGTTCTGTCTACCCTGGAAGAGATGAAGACGTAATTAATATGTATGCACATTATTGCACATTTATGAGAAAGAGGATTCTTTTAATACGATTTCGGCCTGTGGTGTAATACGTACGAAATTGACAACAATGAATCATGTTGATGCATTGTATATAACCGAAAGCGCCACACGCTTCGGCACCAGTTTGTTTTAATCGTAGTTCACTAAAAGGGAGCGCTGCTCCCGACAGTGAAATCTTTAATTTGTTGAAAAAGTTACAGAATTTCGTGAGAAAGCTGTGTCTTATCAATGAAGAAAGTAATTTGGACTTGATAACATCGCAATACCTTGCTTCGCATCGGTAGGTAAGTGGTTGTAACTTTTTTATTCTTTTAGACTTTTTTTATTTTTATTTATGTCTTCATTTTTTAGGGTTCCGTACCCAAAGGGCTGTGCAAAGGGTGCAAACGGGACCCTATTACTGAGACTCCACTGTCTGTCCGTCTGTCCGTCTGTCACAGGGCTCTATCTCTTGAACCGTAATAGCTAGACACTTTAAATTTTCACTTTTTTTTGATTGATTATGTATTACTGTGGCCGCTATAACAACAAATACCGAAAATAAAAAAAAGTTAAAAATTAAAGGGGGTCGTCATACAAGAAACGTGCTTTTTTCAGCGTTTTCAATTAGATCTTTACAATGGCATCAACTAGATACTTGAAATTTTCACAGATTATGTATTACCATGGCTGCTATAACAACAAATACTAAAAATAAAAAGAAATTAAAAATTGAAGGGGATCGTCATACAAGAAACGTGTTTCTTCAGCGTTTTAAAACATTGTACGGTGGTACGGAACCCTTCATGTACGAGTCCGACTCGCACTTGCCCGTTTATTTATTCTTTTAGACTTTATTTTTTTTAATTTATGTCTTCATTTTTTATTTAAACCTATCGAGTGGAGTGTCAATAGAAAAAAAAGTGGCTAAGTGCGAGTCGGACTCGCCCATGAAGAGTTCCGTAGCAGCATGTACCATAATATAAAAGTTTTTTTGTTTGTAATAACTTTATTGTACCAAAAATTTAAGTATAAAAGACAACATAATACGAAAGAGCAAATATACAAAGGCGGACTTATCCCATGTAGGGATCTCTTCCAGTCAACCTGCGATAGATTGAGAGGATATTTACTCTGTTATATATTAGGTATATAGTTCTATTCTATTGCGGTTTACGATTTATAACGACGTACTAAAAAAAAACAATTTACTAGATCTCGTTTAAACCAATTTTCGGTGGAAGTTTGCATGGTAATGTAGTATAGTACATCATATATATTTTTAGTTTTATCATTCTCTTATTTTAGAAGTTACAAGAGGGGGGCACACATTTTACCACTTTGGAAGTGTCTCTCGCGAAAACTATTCAGTTAAGCAAAAAATGATATTAGAAACATTAATATCATTTATGAAGACCTATAGATATACCATAGATAGACCATAGATACCCAACACGTACGGGGTCGAGAAAAAAAATATTGAGTTTCAGTTCAAGTATGGGGAACCCCCAAAATTTATTGATTTTTTTCTATTTTTGTGTGAAAATCGGTTCACAGAATACATCTACTTGCCAAGTTTCAACAGTATAGTTCTTATAGTTTCGGAAAAAAGTGGCTGTGACATACGGACGGACAGACAGAAAGACATGACGAATTCATAAGGGTTCCGATTTTTTCGAGCCATTTGGCTACCGAACCCTAAAAAGGGTTACAAATACCTATATACAGGCTGATTTTTAAACCACGGGCAAAATTATTTACCTACTTTCTATAAAAACAGTTATTAAAAATCGATAAAAAAATTTTGTCCTCCCATACAAAATCCGTTTGGCTGAGCGTTGATTTGTATGGGAGGACCAATCGATTTTTAATAACTTTTTTTATAGAAAGTAGTTCAGTATCAGATAACAACAGAGGGATCGCCGTGGCCACATACTGGTCACAGGTGATTTGAAATTGAAGCTACGAGTACAGTGTTAACCATTTCGACTCGATAAGAAGAAGAAGTATCATATACTTGCAAAATTACATGTTAAAATTACAATAATAAAAGAACGTGCTCCAAAAATTTTGCCGGTGGTTAAAAAGTCACCTGTATACATAACTTAGGTATATATGTTTAAATGTAATTTGAAATGAGAAATGCTATAAAAAAGCAACATAATAATTTCGCTCATGGTGTATCAGGTAGTCAGGTTTTTGTTTTTTTTTTTTTAATAATTACTTGCTAATAATGTAAATAAATATTTAAAGGGGTGATTCACTCCATCATTTTTAACAACTTTTTACATCAAGTTCCCATACAAATCGAAGTAGTCACGTGATCTAGTTACCAGTGGCGTAGCGTGGGGGTGCCGGGGGGTCATGGCCCCGGGCGGCGGCAAGGCTAAATATTATTCCATGAGTTTTAACACTTTACTATCCGCACGGGGCGGCTGGTTAAAGGCAAAGAACTCCTATTTGCCAGAAATCCCGTCGCCAGAAAATAACTAGCGGCACATTTTGGGCGACGTAATATGATTAGCCTAATGGCGCCAAATGAGCCCAGTAGCGGGTGTTGTGTGGGCGGCTCATCTCCGATCGGCCCTGGGCGGCGAAGCCCACGCTACGCCATTGCTAGTTACTACCTATGCAAAGTAATTTTTTTTAATTTTTTTTATTAGAGATTTGAGTGCGTTTGACCTCTATCTGGCTAGCCTGATGGGAAGCTAAGATGAGGTCTAAGGTGTAACACGCAGACTCAAAAAATGCCATATTCAAATAAATTATTTATTTGTATTATTAACATCTAGTAAAATATGCCGAAACTGTTTTAAGGGTGAATTAAGTATTATACATAACAATTTTCCCCAAGAAACATAAATCGAAACATGAAACATATTTTTTGGCTTTCCATACAAACTCGGATCAGCTGATTGGCCAACTTTCCTTGTGTTCCTTGGGGAAAGTTGTTCAGTATCATGAACTGAATTATTCCTTAAAATAGTTTCAGTATATTTTGTAAGACCCTATGAAACCATAGTGTACCTAAGTAGGTATGCATGTATATTGTACCTAAGTATTTATCAATTGTTTGTGTAATTATTGGTAGGTAGCATCATGTCTTTGATTAGCTTGTAAGTGTTGTACAACGTTCCACCCAAATGTGAGTAACATCTCTGGTTTTAGTTTACTTATTTACTAACTTACATTTATTGGAAAAAGTTGTTCAAAACGATGGAGTGAATTACCCATTAAAATATTTGTATTTACTTAATTAAAACTAGTCTTGTAAGTATAGGTACGTTTTTATTTTATGTATGTTTTTCAATAATCCCATCAAAAATAGCACAAATTCTGTTTACGCAATACTTGATCGATCTTCGATGCATACCTACCTAAGCTCTAAGTATCACAAAATTAATAACACATTTTTTATATAAGTGCTTATGATTAGTTGCTATTGTTTCAGAAATTGCGAAGAAGTTGCATAAGATTATCCTGGTGCCGAATAACTAGGAGAGGCTAGGAGAGGCACCTAGGACATTAAGAAGAAAGAAGTCGTGGTTGCTGTGCTGTATATCACAGCTAGCAAGGAGTAATCGAGAAGTTCTATCGATCAGTGAAAAAAAAAACGTAGAAATGGTTAATTATTTCATTTACGCGAAAGACTTTTCGGGATCAACGGATGGAGTCGAGTATTATCATTCGAATGGAATGCAATCGCTTAAACAGTTCAAAAGTGACGTAGAAAAAATACAAAAAGAACTATTGGAAGCAGGAGAGTCAACTGAATCGAAAGTGATTTACCTACACTGGGGAGATGAATGTTACGAAGTAGATGAACAGACAAGTGAAATAGCGTACATCGAACTACAAGGTGAAAATATGGGCACAGAGCCGGACACTATTGTTGCTTGGATACAACGAAATTATAATATCTGTGGTGAAAACAATAAAATAAAATTACTATATATTGTGACTGATGGTATGATAGACTCGTATAGTGTAACCAAATGTTTTGAATTAAATGAAAAAATGCATTACGAAACAGTAGTTTTCCATGCATTTAATGAATGTGTGGATAACATTGACCTTTCAGTAGCTGCGTCTTTTTTAAAGGGACGCTGCATGATTCATCGTAATTATGAACTTTTTGATAATACTGATATTTCTGAAGAGTTTGACTACGACACAATAAATTTAAACAACTTTGTAACTGAAAGAGATAATTTGAAGTCTTATATCAGATTGAAATATATCAATAAATTCAAACACAATGTCATTGCTTTACAAGAAATAGACAAATTAAAGAAGTTGCGAGATCGACTGTTTGCAGAATTGTCATCGGCATCACAAAAGAGCAAAATAAATTTAGAAACAAGAGACAGAGATGTGTTTTTAAGACAATTTGTAGAGACTGATTGGTATAAAAATCTCAATGCTCCGTCGAATGACATGAAGGTCGAGATTGAGAAATCAATTTCAACTTTGATTAATTACATTGTCAGTGATACGAAGTCTTACTCGTTTGACGCACTGAAATTCGAGACGACTTTTGATATAACTTTTGAAGAAGAGCCGATCGTTGACGTCAATTTTTTGCCTGAACAAGAAATTGAATTTCCGGACATTATTATGGACGATGAGAAAGGAATACCTGTTATATTACTGACGGAATTGAATTTGCTTGACAAAATCATTTTTCATGCAACAAAAGAAACAGATCAATGGATTGTAAGAGATGCAGTGTCACCAGCCAGTTTTAATAAATTTAAGTCGGCGATGGAGTGTCCGTTGTTCTTGTTAAAAGACTCTGATATTAGCGAGTCAATAGGTTACTTTTATACTTTAAATATTTATAAACAATTATTGACAAACACTAATAAGACAGAGCCACGTACTCGAAGACCGTTTCATGGCGGCCTAGTGCTAATAGACACGGATGAATTTGATAAATACAACGACTACATTTTGTCAGCGACGTATTTTAATTCCAAGAAAATACAATACAATATCGCTCTGTTTTATTTCGTATTGTGGAAAAATTGTGAAAATAAGGAATGGATGGATAGAAATGTCGTTGAACAGTTTAAGAAATATGTAATGCGACGTATTAGTGCGACAAAGTGCAAAATTGGGCTGTCATCATTGCCACTCGATCCTCATATAAAAACTTCCTTGACAACTGCGTTGTGGTACTGTGTTGAACTATCATCACGTATATTCAAAGATGATCCTCAAAATTTCATGCACGAACGTTTAAGAATGCACTACGGCATATCGCATGGTATGATCGAAATATTAGAGTTTTTTAATTATGATTTAGATTTAAAGTTTATAAGAAATCGTAGAGATTTAATTAGACATGTTATGATTTTGAAAAAAATTCCAACACACATAGATAAAGTTTATTATTTGTTGGAAAGAATATTCAAATCTGTAAACGGTTTTCTAGTGTGTAAAATTGAAAAGCCGTTTAATTTAAAGAAACTCAATTACCTAGAACTGAATCACAAAGATATGTTGAATGACGACGTGATTATGAGAGAAATTAATTTAAGTGACTTTGTACACCTGATGCATTTAAAAGACTGTAAACGCACTTTTAAAATATGTGAAAAAACATTCCGCCCCTTTTTTACTATTGATGAAAATACGTCATTTTATACAGAATTATTTAAAACAACTAAAAAAGTAGTTATCAATAACGACTATGATCATGAGAAAATAAAAATAACTTATGATGAAATTGATTGCCTTGAATTGGATAAAATTTTATCCACACACAATTTATTTATCAAATGCGTCGAAGATACCGAGAAATATCCTACTTTTCCTGAATACATCGAGTATATTTCTAAGAAGAAGAAATATCATGGTGACTTGGTAACAATTTTCCCATCCAATTTTTATACTGACGCTGAAGGCGTATATTTGCAATATGAGAACATAATGAAAACAGTTGATGTTAATACATTTATAAAGGCATCTAAAAAATATGCAAAACGATCTGAACGTATTAAAGCTGAGGAAATAGTAAAATTTGATAACGACGAAGAAATTAATGAATTTATTTCCGGGGAGGAATCAAAAGTTAAATTAAAAGCCCCGGTTTTGTTGGTGAGTAACACCACGAATCCGAGTGCTCAAGAGAGCCAATCAGATCCAGAGCCTCGACGGCCTCGAACGATAGCGAAACGTCGGGGACGATGGGTCCCAACAAGACGTCATCGGTCGGGGTGGAAAGCTAAGGCCGCGTCCACGGACACGCGACGCGGCGTGCAACGCGAGCTGCCAGGAGGGCCGCCACGTGGGCCGCCTGGTGGACCGCCGTAAAATTTCCATAGTTTGTCCTGAGCGGCGGCCGCCGCAATTACAAACTAGCACGCCACGGCGCGCCGCGTGTCCGTGGACGCGGCCTAATCGTGCTCGCAGGATTTTTCGTACGATGGGTATGCCTGCACCCCAACAGACTTGTGACGTCACACTTTCACGGTCTATTCATGAATTCGAGGGGGGTGTTATTTAGTATATCGTATTAAGTAGTTATTATTGGTGTTACTAAAATATTGTTATTTTAAAATATTATAATGTTTTGATATCTCATCCTTTGGGCCGCCATTTTTACTATTTTAATGTGTGTGCCATATTTTAAACACTAGTCAATATGTTTTTTATATTATTGCATGCTCCTGCATTTATATTATTTCTAAATCTCAAGCATTACCTATAAGATTGTTATTAGTTGTAAGTATGAGTTGTTAGTATAATTTGTAATAGACATTGTCTTACATACAGACATCATTACATACATTAAATAAATTATTAAAAAAAAATCTCTTTCATTACTTGGAATCTCCTAATTTTAGCGCGTTCCCGGTTGCATCCCTAGTTGTGCTGCTTCGCAGCCTGACGATGAGGTAGGTATGATATGGGAGCCAAAACGAATTGGAATGAAATTAGCATGTTGACAGCTCATTACCAGCATGGTATAATAAGAATTACCAGGTACCTCAGTCCTAAAGCAGTACGACATACGTAGGTACATACGTGTGTCCGCGTTGCAGTGTCGTACGATACCTACGAAGGTAGGTAGGTATTTTTTTTTTAAATTCTTAATTATTTTTCTGCTGTTAGGAATAAACTTTCCTTTTACAATAAAAACATAAGATTTTTCTGTTCAGTTTATTCAATGTTAAAATCATTATTTTTATATTATGTAAAATACCTTCCATACGGCTGTCGTTGCCATTTCTCTGACGTATTAGAAAACAATGTCATAAGAAAGTTGACAACTTAACTGTCAAAATATGGCAACAATACTCAGCAATAATATATTTTTTTATTCTACTATAATGTAAGTATATTATAGTAGAATAAAAAAAAATTGTTTTCAAAATTAAATACTACGGCAATGGTTTTAAATGTGTCAAGTATTTGTCTTTCCAAAACTGTTTTCTTTTTGTATATTTTTTTGATATTACTGTACATACCATATACATACATACCATACATATATACTGCTTCCGTGGCCAAGTTTTCAAGGCATTTGCCTTGTGATCCGGAGGTTTAAATCCCACTGGGAAGCATACTGTCAAAAGTTGTTTCCAGTCTGGTTAGAATATCTGATTATCCGAATAAGATGATTCCGTGCTTTGGAAGGCACGGAAAGCTGTGGGTTCTAAACGACATCGAGCGTTTGTTTAAACTTATTCTAGGATTTGATCTTGTGTGCCCTTACATATTACATATTGGGTATAAATGTACAATTTTAATACTGATTAATGCTTACCAATTGTCATGATTCAGATTATGGTCTATTCCCTTCAACAGCGATACATTCTTACCCTATTCATAAAAATTTGCAAACGTTTGCTAAACCTATTTTAGTTAAAATATGTTTTGTCTCTATCACTCTTTTCTATATTTGCCATAGTAAGAACGAGACACAACATATTTTAACGCGATTTTAACTAAATTAGGTTCCTTTAGTAAACGTTTGTAAAGTTTTATGAATAATGGGGTAAGTTTATTGTACTCCCAATATGAAAACTAGTCCAGTGCCTAATATAGGAGAATAGCTGGTTTTAAGTATTTAAAGCAGTAAAAAGTCAGTACGTTTTGTAAAATAATTTATTGAAAATGTGTAGGAACATTTTTTAATAATTTCTATAACAAGTAATATTTACTACTAAAAATCTTATATATAAAATTCTCGTGTCACAATGTTAGTTACCATACTCCTCCAAAACGGCTTGACCGATTTTTATCAAATTTTATATGCATATTCAGTAGGTCTGAGAATCGGCTACTATCTATTTTTCATACCCCTAATCTACGCGGGCGAAGCCGCGGGCAAAAGCTAGTTATTTAATAAAATTACGCACATACTAATAATAATGTATATTAAGTAAGTTTTAATAATATTTACAGCTATATGGTACATTTATACATTGGACAGATCTTAAAGTTACTTACATTAAATATTAACAATCATAAGAATATAAATGCATTGACAGACAAAATGTTTATATAACGTGGAAGGGACATACCCGTAATAAATCGAACTACGGTCTATACTAGATCGTTGTAGTCAGTGTAATGAAATTAAAATAACAGCCAAAAAACAAAAAAAATTGGCATTCTCATACAAAAGTGTGCAGCCGCCCGGGCGATTTTTATGGGAAAGTCAAAATTTTTTTTTGGTTTTTTGGCTGTTATTTTAATTTCATAATACTTTAGTGATCTAGTATAATCCGTGGTTCGATGTATTACGGGTATGTATGTCCCTTTCACGTTGTATAGATCACCTATCACGTCTTTAACCCTAAAAGGGTAGATATATGACTATCGTGAGACACAGACATTACTATATGTTATGTGATATTATGTTACCCTATAGCCGTGCCTATAGCTATGACTATGGCTTAAAATGTTGGTAAAATTATTTAATATTTTGTTATTTATTTATTTCAACAATAAAAAAAAACACTTAGTAATATAGTAATAATTCACATGCCATAAGCTTAACAAGTTTATTTGCCAGACAAATTAAAATCCCCCGCCTTTTAAGCGTTCACCCCCAATAACTTTTGAACGGCTATTAAATACAGCCAAGAACTATTTCGATAGACAAGGCTATCAATAAAAAAAAAACCACAGCGAAATCGGTCTATTCATTTAGGAGCTACGATGACACAGACAGGCACACAGATACCAGACACGTCAAACTCATAACACCCCTCTTTTTAGTCGGGGGTTAGAAAATATCAGCGACGGCGGCCAAATCAGAACTAATTAAAGTAGAATTTACAAATTAAAAAGTTACATATGTCGACCAACTTATTACATGTTTCCTACACTGCGCATGGTCCAACGTGCACTTAACCGTTGTTTTTTATTAATTTAACTTTCAATTCCTCACTAGAAATAAATTTGTTAATTTCTGTTTCGTTATTGAATTTTACTATTTCTTCTGCTTTAATACGTTCAGATCGTTTCACATATTTTTTAGACACTTCTATAAATGTATTAACATCAACTGTTTTCATTATGTTTTCATACTGGTAATATACGCTTTCGGCGTCAGTATAAAAATTGGGTGGGAAAATTGTTACCAAGTTACCATGATATTTCTTCTTCTTAGAAATATACTCGATGTATTCAGGAAAAGTTAGATATTTCCCGGTTTCTTCAATGCATTTCATAAATAAATTGTATAAGGACAAAATTTTGCTAAACTGAAGAGAATCAACTACCTCAAAAGTTATTTCTATTTTCTCATGATCATCGTCGTTATTGATAACTACTTTTTTAGTTGTTTTGACTAATTCTGTATAAAATGACTTGTTTTGGTCAATAGAAAAAAAGGGACGGAATGTTTTTTCGCATATTCCAAACGTGCGTTTACAGTCGTTTAAATGCATCAAGTGTACAAAGTCATTTAGATGAACTTTTTCCGCAATTATCTCATCGCGTAACATATCTTTGTGATTAAATTTCAAGTAATTGAGGTTGTTTATAATAAATGGCTTTTCTATTTCACATATAAGAAAGCCGTTTACACATTTGAATATTCCTTGTAACAAATAATAAACTTTGTCAATGTGCCTTGGAATTTTTTTCAAAATCATAACATGTCTAATTAAATCTCTACGATTTAAAATAAACTTTAAATCTAAATTGTAATTAAAATAATTTAATATTTCGATCATACAATGAGCGACGCCGTAGTGCATTCTTAAACGTTCGTGCATGAAATTTTGAGGATCATCTTTGAATATACGTGATGATAGTTCAACACAGTACCACAACGCAGTTGTCAAGGAAGTTTTTATATGAGGATCGAGTGGCAATGATGACAGACCAATTTTGCACTTTGTCGCACTAATACGTCGCATTACATATTTCTTAAACTGTTCAACGACATTTCTATCCATCCATTCCTTATTTTCACAATTTTTCCACAATACGAAATAAAACAGAGCGATATTGTATTGTATTTTCTTGGAATTAAAATACGTCGCTGACAAAATGTAGTCGTTGTATTTATCAAATTCATCCGTGTCTATTAGCACTAGGCCGCCATGAAACGGTCTTCGAGTACGTGGCTCTGTCTTATTAGTGTTTGTCAATAATTGTTTATAAACATTTAAAGTATAAAAGTAACCTATTGACTCGCTAATATCAGAGTCTTTTAACAAGAACAACGGACACTCCATCGCCGACTTAAATTTATTAAAACTGGCTGGTGACACTGCATCTCTTACAATCCATTGATCTGTTTCTTTTGTTGCATGAAAAATGATTTTGTCAAGCAAATTCAATTCCGTCAGTAATATAACAGGTATTCCTTTCTCATCGTCCATAATAATGTCCGGAAATTCAATTTCTTGTTCAGGAGTAAAATTGACGTCAACGATCGGCTCTTCTTTAACAGTTTTATCAAATGTCATATTGAATTTCAGTGCGTCAAACGAGTAAGATTTCGTGTCACTGACGATGTAATTAATCAAAGTTGAAATTGATTTCTCAATCTCGACCTTCATGTCATTCGCCATAGCATTGAGATTTTTATACCAATCTGTCTCTACAAATTCACGTAAAAACACATTTCTGTCTCTTGTTTCTAAATTTATTTTGCTCTTTTGTGATGCCGATGTCAATTCTGCAAACAGTCGATCTCGCAACTTCTTTAATTTGTCTATTTCTTGTAAAGCAATGGCATTGTGTTTGAATTTATTAATAAATTTTAATCTGATATAAGACTTCAAACTATCTCTTTCAGTTACGAAGTTGTTTAAATTTATTGTGTCGTAGTCAAACTCTTCAGAAATATCAATATTATCAAAAAGTTCATAATTACGATAAATAATGCAGCGGCCCTTTTTAGCTAAAAAGACGCAGCTACTGAAAGATCAATGCTGTTCACGTATGTATTAAATGCATGGAAAACTACTGTTTCGTAATGCATTTTTTCATTTAATTCAAAACATTTGGTTTCACTATACGAGTCATATATCATACCATCAGTCACAATATATAGTAATTTGATTTTATTGTTTTCACCACAGATATTATTTATTTGTATCCATTCAATTATAGTGTCGGGCTGAGTGCCCATATTTCCACTTTGTAGTTCGATGTACGCTATTTCAGTAGTCTCTTTATCTATTTCGTAACATTCATCTCCCCAGTGTAGGTAAACTACTTTCGATTCAGTTGACTCTCCTGCTTCCAATAGTTCTTTTTGTATTTTTTCTGCGTGACTTATGAATTGGTGAAGAGATTTCATTCCATTTCCATGAAAATGCCGGTCACCACGCGTTGACCCCGAAAAGTCTTTTGCGTAAATGAAAAAGTTAACCATTTTTGTGTTAATATTATTATGTGTTATATTACTGACCAATAAAATAGAACTTCCGTTTTCTTCTTACTGTGTTATATATGTATACAACACAGCAATACAACTTCTTTGTTCTATTGTAGTACTTATGCGTGGTCGGCTCTGCTAGTTATTCGACCAGTACAGTATTCAATGTATGCACAAATTCGACGATGGAGAAATCTGGAAAAAGAGCATAAATTCTATTAGGTGTGTTCGTGATGTGATACCGTCGATAATGATTTATTCACATATGAATCAAGAATCAAATATTTATTCAGTAATTAGGCCTTCGCAGGCACTTTAACACGTCATTAATTTTAGTGTACATTACGTGTAATTTTAAAATCACTTTCTTTTTTTAAAGTTACCGATACTAGTGTTTCGCAATGACCACTGCTGAGAAGAAACGCCGAAAGAAACTCATTTGCACAGTATTGTATTTAGTATGGTATTTCGTTTTTAGAGTGCTGTACCGGAACCGTTCAGTCACTTAATTGTCTTTTAGTTCGTCGGTCACAGCAATTTGCTACGAAACTACTGAAACGATTGAGTTGAAATTTGGTACACATATGTAACTCAGTGACCCAAAGATGGACGTATAACGTAAATAAATGAATTTAAAAAAAGGGGGCCATTTATGGGGGATAAATTAGACATTTAAAAAACAAGTTTTGTGAACTATATCGTGTGACATATCAAATGAAAGAGCTTTTATTGTTATTTTAAATTTTTTTTTAGATCTGTGTTTTTAAGTTAATAATAAAAAATACTGTTCCCCCCCCTTATCTCCGAAACCACTAAGCCTAAACTAAAAAACGACGGGTTGCACTCCGGGAGTGCCGGCAGAAGTGAAAACTTGAATAATAACGTTGGGCATTTTTGATATTTTGGAATGGTTAGGGAATAATTTTGCACGAATTGCTTTAATTACTCGTATCAGTATAAAAGTACTATCATTTATGTGGTAGAATACAATATTTATTTATTGCGCTATCGTACACAAACATGACAATTTATATTACATTAAAAAGTTTATCTCTCAGCTAAACAAAACAGCAGGCGCAGGCATACATTTTCGCCGCGCCGTAGAAAGAGAGTAGGATACTTCCTCTCCTACCCCGCGCCGGCTCTCTACTCTCCATCCGTCTTACGAATTTTCGATCAGGACACGTGTCCTGACGCGAGTTTAACATTTTTTACCCATTACAAAAAAAGTGCACAACGCCACTAAAGAAGTTTTCACTTCAACGAAATAGTTTTGCTACTCGTTCATAGATGGCGTTGTAATAATTTTCAATGCTTGTAATGTTATCATTAATGTTGAAAGTAATAACTAGATGGCACTACGTCAAATATTCATTGCATGGGTAGCCGGCTGTCTACTCTCCATCCGTCTTACGAATTTTCGATCAGGACACGTGTCCTGATGCGAGTTTAACATTTTTTACCCATCACAAAAAAAGTGCACAACGCCGCTAAAGAAGTTTTCACCTCAAAAAATGCAGTTCTTTATCTATAGATTACAGAAATACCTATAAGATAAAAATTATATGGGCGCCACTTATAGAGAGTAGATATGAAAATAAAAATAAAAAAGATCTGCAAACTATATCGTGCGACATATCAAGGCCTTGTTGTAAGAATCTCAAATATATATTTTTTTATAATTTTACGATAAGTATTTTTGAATATATTTAAGAAAATAGGCAAAATTTGACCAACCCTCCTTGGCCTAAAATTTTGATAAAAAAACTGGTCAAGTGCGAGTTAAACTTGCGTGAAGAGGGTTTCGTACTTCTCATAGGTTTTCCTGTAATCTACAAGCAATAAACAAAATTTTGCATTTTTTCAAAATTTTAGGTTCAGTAGTTTCGGAGCTCAGCTCACCATTTCCCAATGGTTAATTTTCGTCTTCTTTCATGAATAAAATCAAAATTGTTTATTTTACAATAATAATAAAAATATACATAAGATACTCATAACGAGCCCTTTCATTTGATAATTATATTACACTGACACAGTAAGGTTTGCAAAACTTTTTTTTTAATTTCCTTATTTTCCCCAGAAAATTACCTTTATTACAAAAAAAAATTACTTTGCATATCCGTGTTTGGGTCTCAGGATTACACCGTCCTACCAAACACCTGATTTGGTCCAGTAGATTCGGAGAAAATTGGCTGTGACAAAGTGATCCTATAAGGGTTCCGTTTTTTAATTTTTTGTACGGAATCCTAAAAATACGGTAAATAGTGCTTTACTTAAAAATTTCAGTAAAACCTATGTGAAATACGGAACCCTCATTACGCGAGTTTAACTCGCACTTGATCAGTTTATTTATACAGGCTGACTTTTTATACACTGTCCAAATTTTTGGAGCAAGTTCACTCCATGATACTGAACTACTTTCTATAAAAAAAGTTATAAAATCTATAAAAATTGTGTGTGGTATTTATTATTTTTCGTATTATATACGGTGTTTTATTTGTTATTATTTGTTTGTATTACCTGTATTAATTTTTTTTTGTAGCGAAATCGACTAGTAATTTAGATTATACATTTTTTGGTATAATTTTCATATAAAAAGGTGATTGTATAAAAACATGTCTTCAAAATGTAAATTTAGGCAAATTTCTTTGTGTTTTTTTTCTATCGAGCCAAAAATGCTCAATCGTGTTTTGAATATTGTGATTTGGTATCTGTAGTTGTAAAATGTTTGAGGAATAAACTGTAGTAGTTTAGTTACAGTGATTTTTCAAAAACACGCACAGTATTGCGAGCAGTGAACCCACCCACCTTAAAAAAAATAATTACCAAAGTAAAAATATTAGTTTCTTCGTGAAACTCTCCCAGCGGACCCCGGGCTCCTAAGCAGCACAGCAAGAGACGAGTGAGAGAAGATTTAACTCACGAACCACTAAGTATATAATAGGTATTATAAACTTTTATAAAATTATATTTTTGTTAGTAGAACGCATTCAGCGTTCTACTTCCATCAATATCTTCACAATATGAACTGGCATCGCTATCAGCGGCGCTCTCAGTTATATACCTACGACGTATAACTATATTACTCACAGTGCCGGATTAAGCAAGCGCGGGGCCCGTAGCAAATTCTATCGAGGGGCCCCTACGAATAATAATACTCTGAGAATTTAAAAAATGAGAATTATTATTCGTAGAGGGTCCCCTTATCTGCTGGGGCGAGCTCTGTAGCCCAGCAGGCAAGGGAATTGCTCACGATAAGTGACATAAAATATGTCGAATTTCCTCCATGCTTCGGAAGGCACGTTAAGCCGTTGGTTGGACTATCATCATTAGATGATAGTCGCCAAGCTTCGTATCTGCCTTTAGGCAGCTGTAAGCTTACAAAATTGTTGGCCATTTACGATAAAACAAAAAATGACGGTCTCTAAGTGAGCGGATATGAGAACGCGGGGCCCCTTTTAGCGCGGGGCCCGTAGCAATCGCTACTCTTGCTATATGGTTAATCCGGAACTGTACCCGGAACTGTCCCGCGCAAATTGTATTCTAGTTTAAACTTTAATAAGTAAATAAACACATATTTATTTCTTTAAAATTTATTGACTTGTGAAAGCGTGACCACGCCTTTACATCCTATTAGTGACCACGCCTAGACGTGGTCACCCATCTAAGTTGCGACCACGCCCAGAGTTGCTAAGGCTGTAAAGGGTAGTCACCCTTCTAAATTGCGATTAAGCCCGGAGTTGCTGATTCTGGAAAAATGTTGTCGCCCTTCTAAGTTTCGACTACGCCCATGGTTGCTTAACCTTGAAAGCGTCGTCACCCATCCAAGTTGCAACCATATTCAATTAGCTTGCCAAAATTCGATATAACTCAGATCAAGATTTCATTCTTCCCTTTTTGCCTTCATGACTAGCAGGAATCGCAAATCACTGTGCGGCGTATCCATACTTAAGGTTTTCACAATTTGTAATACCGTGCGTGTTTTTAAAAATCACTGTTATTAAACTACTATAGTTTATTCCTCATAAAATTACATAAAAATCTATAGGATTTTGTACAGACACCCACAATAGCCAAAACACGATTGAGCATTTTTGGCTCAATAGAAAAAAATCACAAACATACCTCTAAATTTGCCTAAACTTGCCTTTATAATACGTATTACTATTTTATATAATCACGTTTTTATATGCAAATTATACCAAAAAATGTATTATCTAATTATCTATCGGTTTTGGCTACAAAAAAATAAATAAATATAATATGTACAAAAAATAATAATAAATAAAACAGTGAAATATTCGTCGAAAGTGAAGAAAGGCCCGGAGCCGGGCTCGACGATATTTCGCAGTGTTTTATTTATTATTTCTTTTCTGTAGCCAAAACGGAAAGATATTTAGATAATACATTTTTTGGTATAATTTTCATATAAAATGGTGATTGTATAAAAAAGTAATATGTATGTATTCTAAGTCAAGGGCAATTTAGAGGTATGTTTGTGATTTTTTTCTATCGAGCCAAAAATGCTTAATCGTGTTTTGGCTATTGTGGGCTTAGATCATAAATGATCTAAGATTGTGGGTGTCTGCAGAAAATCCTATAGATTTTTATGTAATTTTTTTGTGGAATAAACTGTTGTAATTTAATAACAGTGATTTTTCAAAAACACGCACAGTATTGCAAATTGTGAACCACAAGATGACTTTTTAACCATCAGCCAAATTTTTGGAGCTAGTTGTCCATGATATGAAGTGGAAGGGACATACCCGTAATAAATCAAACCACGGGCTATACTAGATCACTATAGTATAATGAAATTAAAAAACCAGCCAGAAAACAAAAAAAAAATGGCGTTTCCATACAAATCGTCCGGCCGGCCGCACACTTCTATGGAAATGCCAAAAATTTTTTTGTTCTTTGGCTGATATTTTAATTTCATTATAATAAAGTGATCTAGATCTAGCCCGTGGTTCGATTTATTACGGGTAAGTCCCTTCCACGTTGTATAAGACTGCGTCTGTACGGCTTTAAAGATAAGTAAAATGGGCGAACCCCAAGGGTCAATTCTAGGACCGTTCCTTTTCTTAGTTTATGTCAATGACTTGCGTTATATGGTTGAGAAACCAGCTTGTCTTCAATTTCTGATTGGTTTTCATATTTATATATATAGTTGGTTATTACCTCATTTTTTATAATAAATGGCCAGAATCGGTCCTTGATATACCAGATAGGAAATTCAAAGCTTATATAAAGAAAGTACTTTGTGAGAAGGCTTATTACTTATAGGACCGATGACTATCTTAAAGACAAAAAAGTCTGGCTTGAGCTTGGCGCGGGTCCCTCTTAAGGGTTTGTATACTTAGACATGTCATAAGTAGGTACATTGGTACATACGTATGTAAGGAAAAATATTTCCTTGTTCAATAAAGTAAGTGATTTTACAGATAGAAATTTACGTAATAAGAATGACTTAGTTAGCCCCTATTACAGGCTGAATACAGTCAGTAAGTCTTTTATGGGGAAGTGTATACATTTTTATAATAAATTGTCAGAATCGGTCCTTGATATGCCAGACAGAAAATTCAAAGCTTATGTAAAGAAAGTACTTTGTGAGAAGGCTTATTATAGGACCGATGACTATCTTAAAGACAAAAAGGTCTGGCTTGAGCTTGGCGCGCGTCTCTCTTAAAGGTTTGTATACTTAGACATGTCATAATTTAGGTACATTGGTACATACTAAATTTACAAAATGACATTATTTTAAATTTCGTAATTCTTATAATTCAATTTAATTATGACATAATAAACAATGTAATCTCTGTCCATCTATATAACTAATTTTAAGTTTTTAGTTTGTTAGTTGACGTCTTTGGAGAAAACGTGCAGTGCAGTTTGTTGCCGCTTCTTCTGCACTTGCGCCTATAATTAGCTTTAAGTAACGATTTGACGTCAACATTTGTGCAAAACAAAACAAAGTGACTATTATTAAGAGATATTATAAATATCCTATGATAATAAAGATATTTTGAATTGAATTGAATACTAAATTTACAAATTGACATTATTTTAAATTTCGCAATTCTTATAATTCAATTTAATTATGATATAACTAACAATGTAATCTCAGTCCATCCATTTGATTTTGTTAGTTGACGTCTTTGGAGAAAATGCTGCAGTGCAGTTTGTTGCCGCTTCTTCTGCACTTGCGCCTATGAAGCGGCTCTAAACTTAGCTGTAGTAATGATTTGACGTCAACATTCGTGCAAAACAAAACAAAGTGACTATTATTAAGATATATTATAAATATGCTATGATAATAAAGATATTTTTAAATAAGAGATTTAAAAAAAAAAAAAACTAAAAAAACTATATATGGACTAAACTAAACTGTAACTAACTAAAATGTATTATGGACTAAACTTAAATCTATATTACAGCATATACACTTAATCAAACAGACCGCTGCGAATTGAATCGCGAGGGATATGCGTTGCACCAGGTACGATTCGGCGCGGGGGTCAGCACCATTATTTTTAAACGTCTCCCTAGCGCCCGCACTAAACCCTTGGCTTCCGCGCACCAAGCCCCGCTTACCTCGACCGCGAAAGGGACAAAACGGTATGAGGTTGTAAGTGGGGCATATTTGTGGAGACTTTTTGTGTGGCTGCCCATTCAGCCGCCGCCCCCGCCATGCGAATTGAATTGAATTGAATTTTACCTATGGTTTTTTTGTGCAATAAAGAGATTACCATGAGACTACAAACAAACGGTTTTTCTCAAGTGTAGGTACCTAACCTAACCCCTCAGCAACAAGCCTTTTCCTCCTTGTTTCTCGAACACAATCCATTGGACAATATGTGAATTTCATCATTCACGGATAATATCACTGGTAGTGGTAATGGTAACTGATGGAAATCCCGCCATCACAATTCACAGGAAAAAGTCTCAGAAGGTAGTTAGGTATAAAAGGACATAAATCATAGTTTAAAAAACTAAAAAACACGCTTTAGTGGTAAACTGAACTAAATTGAAAGTTACGTAGATACCACGAGTCCGCGATTCAGTGTTAAAAATTGAGCGTTACGAAATGTTGATAGGGTCTAATTTGGTTTGACATAGAAAAAGGACGAAAGTATTGGACGACTCGTTGATCCTGATCTAAGAAAGAATAAGAATTATTGAAGAAGATAGATTGGTATAAAAATCTCAATGCTCCGGCTTCAATGGCATGAAGGTCGAGATTGAGAAATCTTAGAGATGATGATATTGAGGCAGAGACGAGACCAGAGTATAAAATACTAGGTACTGCAAAAATTGTACCTATCATTTGTATTGTAACTATGATAATAACATTCCTAGTTTTAAAGTTATATTTGTTATGTTAGCAGGCACTGTAAGTATTTATGTTGTCATTACAAATGGCTACCGTTTAGACATGTAACTTAAACATTTGGAGTACCTCAAGGTTGTATATTAGGATCAGGACTTTTTTTCTTACTTTAGATTGATGATAATTAATGAAACTAGAAAAAGCTGATACTATGGGTAGAACTTTTTTGAAAGATCTAGACAGGCTTAGCTTCTTAGCGTCTTCTATGCGTTTACATACGAAAGCAGCACCCATAGATTAATACGAGGACCACACCGAAAAGATCGGGAATAGAAAAAAGTACAAAGATAATATAATAATGTTTACATTTATTGTTTTTCGAAGTATTCTCCGTGACAGTCAATGCACTTTTGCATTCGATCAAACCAATTATTGAAACAGTAATTCCAGTCTGAAGTGGATACAGTCAAAACAGCTGATTTGTAAGCTTCGACCGCCTCTTCTGGGCCGTGAAACCGTTGACCACGTAGCATATCTTTAATTCTTGGGAATGTAAAATAATCATTGGGGCTCAGGTCAGGGCTATACGGAGAATGGTCCATCAACTCCACGTTTTCCAGATTTAAAAACGCGTAGTTTTGCGTGCGGTATGTAAGCTCGCATTATCATGGTGAAGGATTACACGACGATTCGGATTAATTTTACGAAGTTCTCTTATGACTTCCGGCAAACAAACTGTTGTGTACCAATCAGCAGTAACCGTCCTTCGTTCTTGTAAAGGAATCGTAGCCACATGACCAGTTTTCGATACAAACGAAGTGACCATTTTTTTGACACGCTGCGTGAGCGAATAACTTTTGTTGGCTGGACCTCACCCTCGAAGACCCAAATGCCGATTGATGTTTTCTTTCGGACTCATATTAATAAATCCACGATTCATCCCCAGAGACGATATTGTAAACTGCATTTGAGCTCCCTCTATTGAACCGTTGCAGAGCAGACCGACACCAATTAACACGAGCCGACTTTTGTTCCTCGGTCAAACGGTGGGGCACCCAGCGTGAAATTAACTTCTTGACACCCAGTTCATCATGTAAAATGGTCTGAATGGCTGTCATACCAATACTAAGACAAACCCGAAACTGCTCGTATGTCACATGTCTATCTTCTTTTATTAATTGGCGTACAGCATCAATGTTATCTTGTGTTACCGCTGTTTTTGGCCGACCAGTAGAAGGGACTGTGGTAAGAGAGGAACGTCCACGATGAAACTCAGAATACCAACGATATATAGTCGTTTTACTAGGTGCTTCAAGTTCATAAATAGAAACAAGCTCGGCGAGACATTGTTCTTGAGATAAACCTCGACGAAAGTTATGAAAAATTATTGCACGAAAATTTTCCCGCGTAAGCTCCATTTTTCTCACCGACTTGTCAAATTCAAATGGTTTTTTTTTATTAAATAATTTTACGGCTCTGGATACAAGTCCTTTAGAGCCTATCTTTAACTTTGTTCTTTATTCCTAATCCTAACCTAACCTAAACAGTTACAATCAAAGGCTGGTGCAGGCCTTTGACTGCTTTAAGGGAGCTTCTGGCGACAAATCTGTACGAGTCCACTAGTTTTCATAGACGACTGAGTGGCGGACGGCGACGCCCTAAGACGCCCACACAGTCCGCAAAACAAATATCACTACAGCCGTACTATGACTGTTCACTTTAATTATTTTACACATTGTTCATGAGCATGAGCATTTATAACCAAACAACACCAATTTCATATTATAAAGTCCACTAAAATCAATTTGCAAAATAATTTAAAGCAAACCCCAACCGAACCCCTTGACTTCCCGCCAAAAACCCCAATTCAAATGGTCAATACTCTTTTCTTTTTTACTTTATTTAAAATTCAATAATGGAATTGTGTTCGAAATAATACTACATTTCAAACACCAAAAAGGTTTTACTCTAATTTATTCCAAAGTATTCTATTCCCGATCTTTTCGGTGTGGCCCTCTATGCAGCACCGGCGCCTCTGAGAAACAGAAACATTAAATCTCCATTAAATTACGTTACCTAGGACGTTAGGTAACCTAACATCAGTGCCGTAACTGGCCTTCTGAGCGCCCGGTGCGCATTTTTATAACAGCGCCCTTGAAAATTTTTTTATGTTTTTACACAGATTAGGTACTAGTAGGTACTTATTTACAGAAGTCTCACTTAGCAAAGAAATTCAAAGAAATATCTACTCAATGTGGTTAAGTAGCGATATAGTTTGATTTAGCTTACGTTAGCACTCAGCACCTTTTCGTTTAGATAGACATCCATTGCAGGCCAATTTCTATATCTAATTATTACTCTGGACAAACGATTCGTATAACTGAATTTACCACTCCGAATGGCCGCCGCGCGCTTTGTAGTAATGTAGGTATATTTTCAATACCTAAACGGGGAGTGACACAGGCCTGGTTTTTATAAGCTTATAATTAGCTTGCCCGGCTGTTTGGTGTTGGGTATTGGGTCAAGTTTTGCATGTTATAATTAAACCACTTCCCGGTTTCCGATTGACATAAAATTTTGTATGATATTGCAATATTATCATAACAAGAAGCTGATCTGATGATGGAGCCGGAAGGTGGCTATAGGTACCCTGTAATAAAACAACGCAACCCCATCGAGTTTGGACTTTTGACATTTGTCTTGATTAGTACTTAGGCCTCACAATAAAAGCTTGTACATCTTACAATTTTTTTCGAAAAACTTATTCCATATGTTCATTGATGTTGCCGCGATCGACTTCCACCGCGATCACCTCTGCTCTAAATTATAGGTATTGTTTGTGGTTCTGGTCTGGTCATTTCTGCGCCCCTCCAGGGTCTGCGCCCTATGCCTGGGCACCGCTGGCACCGCCCTAGTTACGGCACTGCCTAACATATGAATCTAATCTAAATTATCTGTATGTACTTGAACCAGAGTGCAAAGTACTGAAGTGAAGAAGTCTACCTGTGAAATCCGGCATTCGCGTAGACTTTAATAAAGCAAGGTCAGATTTTAGATTAATCTAAGTGTAATAGGTAGTAAATTCAAATGTAAGTGTTTTCGTCGAGTGCAATAACAAACTAAAAAAAGCTAAAGGGCTAATAAAGTACTATATGTATCCTGGTCGTACCTTTTAAGCATTAGGAGCGCCCAACCCGTCTTAATTTTCATGCAAACGCTCGTACTTGATTATAGCTTTGTTACAGACTAACAGATCTTTCTTTAAAACTTTCGAACTAATAGGTATTTTGTGCGCTTATTATAGGTTTGTATTGAAATAAAAAATCAAAATTTGGAGAAACAAATTCAGTATCTATAAGCCTCCAAAAATCTGCTTTTTTGCTCAAAACCTTATTTTCGACCGTTCTTAAAGTACTCATTAATTGTAAAAGTAAAGAAAATATTTTGATATAAACCTCGCAAATGTAATCAAGATTCTAAATGAAAAGTATTTATTTCCCAAACTTGTAAGGTTTACTGAAAAACACGTATTACCTGGAACAAGTTTTGTGAAATTTCCGCACCCTATTTTTCGAACAATGTTATCGCGTTCTCACTCGCTGCTGCATGAGATTGCATTGCGCTGGATGAAACAACAAGCTTTTCCGGAGAGGGAATTATTAGCACATATATTAATATTATAAGCACATATTTCGCTCTTTATTTTAATTCTTTGCGAACGTACCTATTTGGTATGTATTCAAACTTTTTATTCTGGCAACACAAACAACTGTCAAAGTTACAGAGTCAAATTGTCAATTGGTGTCATTTGGTGTCAATCAAATAAATACCTATATAGTATAGCTGTCAAACAAAACTCAGTGGAATGGATCTGTGATGGAAATTGTGCAAAATGGCTGAGACAGAAACAGAAAATAACAGTATTATTAGATCCGATAGAAACAATATAGGCACAGTGGGTAACAATGGTCCTCGCCGAGTTACTATCTACAAAACCGAGACGGGATTCGGCTTCAACGTTCGCGGCCAAGTGTCCGAGGGCGGCCAGCTCAGATCGATCAACGGGGAATTGTATGCTCCCCTGCAGCATGTCAGCGCTGTCCTGGAGCAGGGAGCAGCAGAACAGGCAGGCATAAGAAAAGGAGACAGAATCCTTGAAGTGTAAGTACTTACAACCGTTTTTTAACCAAGTTACGCGTGCGGGATTATGAAACTTCCATATAATTTTCCCAGTATTGTTTGTAGTTTTCAACTTAGCAACGCGTTTCCCGCCTGTCGTTTACGTGGAATAGGTCCGTGGGGTATGTTTTGGGCTTCGAGAAGGTGGGGTCATGTAGTTGGTGAAATATTTACATTTGCATAGTATGATTCATATAACTTGTTTTTCTGCTATAGCCGCCGCGATTTGAAGTCGCAAGCTAGCGATTGCACTATCAGCATATGTAAAGGAATGCAGTAGCATGTCTTTTATTTGTCAAACTGATTTATTCATCCAATGTCCAAAATCCAATACATAGGTTGCGTTCAATTTTAGGATTATTTTATAACATAAAAAGGTACCTAAATGTATTCATTTAATTAATTTTAAGTTTAAATTTTAATGTTTGTACAATAAGTTTAAATTTGAAACTTATTGTACAAACACAATGCACTATGGTGGACCTAATGACAAGTAATTATATCTATAGACCAAGTAGGATATTATGTTATGTGTGGATTGGACAGCATGATAAAATGAGTAATTAAATAAATAGATAAGGACGAATCACACAGATTAAGCTAGCCACAAAATAAGTGTATAATAGGCATACCCAAGACGTTTTTTAGGGTTCTGTACAAAAAATGAAAAACGGAACCCTTATAGAATCACTTGTGCGTCTGTCTATCCGTCCGTCTGTCACAGCTAATTTGTTCCGAATCTACTGGACCGAATCAGGTGAAATTTGGTAGGATGGTGTAATCCTATGACCTAAATACACATCTGCAAAGTAAATATTTTTTTAAAATAAGGGTCATTTTTGGGGCCTTTGGAGGACAAATAAGAAATTAAAAAAAAAAGTTTTGCAAACCTTACTGTGTCATATATCAAATGAAAGGGCTCGTTATGAGGATCTCAAATATAGTTTTGTTATAATTCTAAAATTAATAGTTTTGATTTTATTCATGAAAGAATACGAAAATCGACCATTCCCCCATGATTTCCGAAACTACTGAGCCTAAAATTTTGAAAATAATACAAAATATAGTTCATTGTTTGTAGATTACAGGAAAACTCTATAATGATTCAATTAATTGTAGGGAACCCTCTCCACGCCAGTTTAACTCTCACTTGTTTATTTGATAGATAAGTCATCTAATTGTAGCCATAGTCACATACATACAGAAGGAAAATACACAACATAAGAACAAAGTAAAAAACATGAGAAAACATGAAAACACATATCAATATTGTTGTAGGAATACTAACTTAATGCTATATTCAATAATAAACAAGCATTTTACTCTGGTTATGTTTTATGTTTACCTTCTTTGCAAAATCCCCTACATGTTAGTGAAAATTGCATCTAAATCAGTCCAGTAGGTACAGAGTTTATTAAGCACAGGCAGATAGATATACGAATTAGGGAACTTCCATTTAAGGATTTACCTGAATTTTCCGGGGTCCAGTGCTGCTCCCATTTAAAATAAATCATTTTAAAGAAAACAGACATCATTTAAAATTTTGCTACTACCAAGTCCTAGATAACCCTTCAAAGTATTTTTTAAACTAATGTTTACAGTTTAAAGTGAGAACGTTAAGCTTTACTACGCACATTTGCGAAAAACGGCCACTTTTGGCATGACTTTTGAAATGATTTATTTTAAATGGGGGCAGCACTGAACCCCGAAAAATTTAGGTACCGCCTTTAAATAACTATGTATAGATAAAATACCAAACACGACTAAGGAAAATTTGAAAAAGGCTTTTATTTGGCTGCAACAAAACTTGTTCTAGCTGGGAATCGAACCCAGTACCTGCACAGTGGCAGATAGTATGCTGACCATTAAGCCATTTTCACCATTATTTCATTTGTTCAATTCCATGCTGGTCTGGAAGAAAAGAATTAACTTGTAGAATGTAACAGCTGCTTCTCTTTCTACGCAGATCAAGCTGATCGAGGGAATGGGTGAAAATGCTTATCATGTTAATAGGCAATGCGGCTAGCAACCCATTACTATTTTGATTCCTTTTCTCTGTCTCACCATAATGCTAAAAGTGGCCTTTGAATCCTGCAACTTTGGGGTCCGTCTGCGTAAAAGCTGATGACCTTCATAGACCCGAAGTTTTGGCCCAAGGGGAGGTTATCGTCTTTTTCGCGGAACGATACCCGACACCGCAATACCGCGCAACACGACGAGTATAAAGTTATATTATAATGTATTTTAGGTTAAGGTGTAAATTGATATGGGCCTCTGGATGTTTATTCTATGTAAACTTTTATTGCCTGAAATAAAAATAAATTGAATTAGAGCCACAATTAAAATACTTACTTCCCGCGAGGACAGCTTTCTGCAATTAGGCTTGTATTTTCTGGTTTCTGGACACGTTTTGCATGGGGACCCCATTAGGGATAAAGACATGATATAGTATCTGTATCATTTTTAACTAGAAGCCTGTTGCTCACACTTATAAGATTTTGTTAATTTCTATGGCTTCCTTTAAGCCTTGTAACTTCTTACGGTCCACACTGTCGCTATTCATGATAAACCTCCATTGGGATATTCATATTGCAGATGTCTCTGGAAAGGCTACGGGGGCTCTCTGCTTTTTGTAATTGTAAATCTGTCTTCCAATTAAGCCCATCAGGCTGGGAAGAGGCCTATAGGGTTGGATCTCATCTATCAGCACGGAACAGCACTTTCCTATGCTGCTATCCTTTTCTGTCGCTCAGAAGCGTCATTTGCTAGAGCGAGCGACGAGAGAGCGACGGAACGCTGCAGCACGGCCGGTGCTGAAGCGTTCCGTCGCTCTCTCGTTTGGTGCATCTTCCTAGCAGTGGTCGTTCCGAAACGCTAGCAGTTTGTAGCTTTTATTAGGTACATTTTTATAGTTAAATTAGAATTTCGTCCTAAATGTGCTTTTATTTGCATGTATGCTTCTGTAGAGTGGTAGAAATAGCCCTGGGCCTTAAGTCCGCCTGTTACAATTTTGTAATAAAGTTAAATAAATAAATAATGAGATGAAGTACCTAATTTTTAGGGTTCCGTACCCAAAGGGTGCAAACGGGACCCTATTACTGAGACTTCGCCGTCTGTCCGTCTGTCTGTCTGTCCGTCTGTCACAGGGCTCTATCTCTTGAACCGTAATAGCTAGACACTTAAAATTTTACCGATTATGTATTACTGTGGCCGCTATAACCACAAATACTGAAAATAAAAAAAAGTTAAAAATTAAAACGGTCGCTATACAAAAAAGTGTTTTTTTTAGCGTTTTAAAACATTGTACGGAGGTACGAAACCCGTCATGTACAAGTCCGACTCACACTTGCCCGTTTATTAAAATCTGAATATAGACATGAAACGACAGCAAAATAAATAAAAAAAACCGGCCAAGTGCGAGTCGGTCTCGCGCACCGAGGGTTCCGTACAAACCTGCAAGGTTTAGTATTTGGTATGAATTTCAATTTAATACCTCTACGCGTTTATGAGGAAATGGGTAGTAAGTTTAAAATTATTAAAAAAAAATATATTATGTGATGTAACTAAAAATTTAAGGTTTTCGTAATTTTTCCTTTATCTATGCTATAAGACGTTGCTTCGTACCAAATTTCAAGATTCTGAGTTCACGGGAAGCACCTGTAGGTTTTGATTCCCTTGCAAGTGTCGAAAATTTGCGGCATAAACGGCTGTATCTTTTGATTGCGTTGGCTTAGAAGTTTGATTTTTTCACAGCTTCAAGGGACAGTAGACCTGAGTAATTGATATAAATTTCAGCTTCATACCTCCACGCGTTCCTGAGAAAAAGGGTCTTGACAGACGGACGGACGGACGGACAGACGGACAACAAAGTGATCCTATAAGGGTTCCGTTTTTTCCTTTTGAGGTACGGAACCCTAAAAAGGTACATTTCGCGTTAATTCCCGTATGCATTTATTTAATAATAATGCAACGCGATAGTTTCAAAGTATTTATATTTATATAGCCTTAAATCTGCCTATTAGGTACATTTGTAATAAAGTTAAATAAATATTGTCACAACCTTATTATATTACACTTCCACTTATTTTGGCACCTCCATGCCCGCTATCACACTAAAAGCGGGTCCTTATGGCCGTAGACTCTGTCTACCCCGTTAGGGAAAAAACGAGATAGTGTATGTACGCATCTGATTTAATTTTGTGTTATTGTGGAACTACCATGTGCCACAGCCACAGCTGATAGCACATACTTGCCCTCATTAGGGATGCACTGTGCAGCAGATAATGGGTTCAGTACTTCGGGCAGGCCTTGAGTCTAATATGTTTGGATATACTACAGCTGCTGTGCATATAAATTATAAATAGTAACGTTCATGCTGGTCTGGGAGATAAGTAAATAACTTAGAATGTACCAGCTAATTCTTTTCCTGCGCAGATCGTAGAAGCCGATTGAAGGAACGGGCGAAAATCCGAATTATGTTAATATGTGCTAAGCCCCATCACTATTCTGATTCCCTTTTTTGTCCCTCACGTATTCCCGGTTGCATCCTCAGCGTTACCGCTTCAGAGCCTGGGGTCCGCTAGGTGATTTGACTAGGTTACTAGTTTTTACACAGAGCGACTGCCGTCTGACCTCCGCAACCCAAAGGGTAGACCAGAACCAATACTAGGATAGGTTTGCACGCCCAGAAAAAAACGTGATAGTGTGTGTAGGTATGCATCTGGTTAAATGTTGTCTTATTGTGCAACTACCGTGTCCCACAGCTGCTGATAGCACATACTTGCCCTCATTAGGGATGCACTTTGCAACAGATAACGGGTTCAATACTTCGGGCAGGCCTTGAGTCTAATATGTTTACAAAGACTTGAGCGGTGTTCCTATCCTATATTTTTATTTTTTTATATAATCTAGTCAAATTTGTTTTCTGGATGTCAAACATCCAACACACAGCGGGAAATCTGGCCATTTTTTTAGGTTTTGAACGTTCATACATATCTCTTTTAATAATTAATTCATGAAAAAAAAGAAAACATAGGGTCATGCTAATAGTAGCTATAGATATTCAGGAAAAAAATATAACTCTCCGGCATTATCCGGGGAGAAAACAGGGGACTACGTTTGTAAGGAAAAACGGCCTTTGTGTTTAGTCTTAAGGCCGTACCTAAATTTTCCGGGGTCCAGTGCTGCCCCCATTTTATATAAATCATTTCAAAGAAAACGGAGACATCATTTAAAATTTTGCTACTACCAAGTCCTAGATAACCCTTCAAAGTATTTTATGAACTACTGTTTACAGTTTATAATGAGAATGTAAAGCTTTACTACGCACATTAGCCAAAAGTGGCCGTTTTTCGCAAATGTACGTAGTAAAGCTTAACGTTCTAACTTTAAACTGTAAACAGTAGTTCATAAAATACTTCAGGGGGGTTATCTAGCACTAGATAGTAGGAAATTTTTAATAATGTCTCCGTTTTCTTTGAAATGATTTATTTTAAATGGGGGCAGCACTGGACCCCGGAAAATTCAGGTATGGCCTTAACCATCTCGAGGACCCTAGGCAGTGCATGCACAGATCTGTGCTTGACACTATCTGTACACATTCGTCCCAAATGAACTGACACATTGCTCTCATTGATAACTAAACTATCGGATAACATACTACGCTGCAGTTTAAGTGCACTTATGCCATTGCTAGTCTGTTATTGGTGCGTATATATCGTGGATTTAGTTGTACTGTATCCGATGAAATTACATTTACGGATATTATATCTTGGTGATTTTGACTAAAATAAAATCATAATTGTGCTATACCATTGTTCTTAGTGTATCTTTGGTTTTTAAGAACTTTATTGTAGACTTTTGCCTATTTAAATGCTTAGTTACGATAAATGTAATGTTACGTAATAGATAGAAATATTGTTTGTGTGTTAAGTACTTTAAACTAATTTTGGAAATAATTAATTTAAAAAAAATAATAAAAAAATAACATCGACGACGTCTCTAAGGGTTACTAGTGCTACAAAAAAGTGAATATAGTTTAATCACAAAATTCAGAACAAACAACGCTAATTGCGTAGTATGTGTTCGAATCTAAGATGAAATAGATTATTTCACCTTTGAGTATTTAAAAGATAAATTGATGGACAATTTGACTTTTCTGTGGGTTTTTTTATTGAAATATGCTCTGAATAACTGACTACGAAAGGAGTTTTATTGTATATCGTGTCAATGGTCAGTGAAACATACCAGAGGCTGCTGTCAACATGTCAGTGCACAGGGGAGGTGCGGGGGACTTTCGTTATTGTTTTTATTATTGCGCCAGCTCCGGGTTCGAGATATACGACCTGGAGACTTCGCAACCCATAGCCTTGCCCAGGTAATGCTATCTTTATATCTTTTCATTTATTTATTTAGTTTACAATGCCAACGAGGTGGTTAGATTCCGTCAAAGCTGTAACACAGTGCCCAGCAACGGAATGCTCCAAAAAAGCCGCGGACAGAGTTATGTGGAGACGTAAATTAAAAACAAACCCCGACTGTCAAGAACGCCATCTAGTGATGAGTAGCGGAACTACCAATACGACTTGATACCCGTAGCGCCATCTGTTGTTTGCTAGAGAAAGCCCTGCCTTTAAAGCATTAACCCCCAATAACTTTTAAACAGCTGAACCGATTTTCTTGACTTGCTTTCGCGAAAAACAAACCGCACCGAAATCGGTCCATCCCCTAAGATGCCACAGACAGACATACAGACCGACAGACATTAGCGTCAAACTTAAAAGACCCCTGTTTTTTGTAGGGGGTTAAAAAAAGAAAGAGAATTAATAATCATAAATCATGGAATAGAATAAATTAAAATGTTATATCAAAAATAAGCCCAATAATGTCACACTACAAACTAAATTAAGAATTCCTGTAATGAATTATAACTTTTGTCCAGCAGAAATCTTTCGTGTGTGTAAGTGGTCAACCTTAGTATCAGATTTTTCAAGCTGCTTAAAGGCATCTGATATACCTATCATATACCATCTGTTTATCCCTATGGTTGACTGGGAGAAAATGCTCTTAGCATTAAGTCCGCCATTTGTTAAAAGTATATTTTTACTTTGCAACAATAAGGTGTTAAAATAAATAAATACCTTGACGACTGCCATACAATGTTAACAGCCGGGACCAACGGCTTAACATGCCTTCCGAAGCACGGACTACATGCTACCTACTGTTTTTAATCGCATATGGGGAAAGGCAATGCAAACGATTTTTTGGCAGAGATAATGGAGTGGTTGACTCCATTATCTCTGCCAAAAAATCGTAATTCGGTAATATACTTTTTTTTAAATTTATTCAAGACAAAGATTTTCTTAATCCGATCACAAATTAGTAATTTACAAGCATTTAAAATCTGGTGGAAAGGGAAACTGTCAATTAACAGAATAAACGGGCAAGTGCGAGTCGGACTCGTACATGAAGGGTTCCGTACCTCCGTTACGTTTCTTGTATGACGACCTCCTTTAATTTTAAACTTTATATTATTTTTAGTATTTGTTATAGTGGTCATAGCAATACATAATCTGTGAAAATTTCAAGTATCTAGTTAATGCCATTATGAAGATCTAGTTAAATACGCTGCAAAAACACGTTTTTTGTATGATGACCCCCTTTAATTTTTAAGTTTTTTTATTTTTAGTATTTGTTGTGATAGCGGCCACAGTAATACATAATCGGTAAAAATTTCAAGTCTAGTCTAAAAAGTCTAGCTATTACGGTTCAAGAGATAGAGCCCTGTGACAGACGGACAGACAGCGGAGTCTCAGTAATAGGGTCCCGTTTGCACCCTTTGGGTACGGAACCCTAAAAAGAATGGACCTATAGAAATGTAACGTCACAGCCATTAGGTTTATAGTGGCCCCTACCATGCTCCCACTTTTTTCATACAATATTTGAAATGAATAATAACATAGATTTTATCATGGGATTTTATGGATTAGGTTTAGGTAAGAAATACTAAAACAAATAGGTAGTGATACTTTATAGGAAATTAGGCATACATTCTCCTGGTTTATCCGTTTTACCAACTGATAACGAATCAAAAAGGAGGAAATAACAATGAAGTAAGTACCTATTCTTTATTACTTGTGAATATTTGTGTTATTTGTCAGTAGATACCCATTGTGTAGTAAAAACAATGGACAAAATAGGAAAAACAAAACGGAAATACCTAATATATTGGTACCTAATATATATGAAATGTATCTCGCGAGCCTTTTATAACTCCATATCACGTGAACGCCTTTACGGATTTGGCTCATGTTTGAAATTAATTTTTTTATTGGTCTTGTTTTCGGTTTCAGATTGTTTCTTTTTGATAGAATTATAAAAATAAAAATAAAGTCAAGTACCGAATTATTTGTAGTGTCAAGATTAAGCAAAGGTATATTGTAAACATCTCCACCACAGACCATGGATCAAGATAGACACAGTCTCTGTATGAATTTGCGTGTCGATCTGACGTCAAATTGACTTCATTCAGGCAGGATCGCCATTTTTAGTCCGTGTATGTCAATTTATTAGACGGACATGCATTATCTACTGTAAAATACCTAAACCTGCCTGCCGTTATGAGCCGTAGAAACTCGTCGAAAAACGTTGGAGGAGGTAATAAAAAAGTTTCCTTATATTTGTAAGTGAATTTCTTATTAAATATTTGTATGAAATTTGGCACGCCAGGTTTTCATACAAATTGAAGGACTTTCTTTATCTAGTAGTATATACAGATCTGTGATCTCCACACATCCTATTTGCGTATGTTCTCAAAGCTTTTATCCCTATCTAAACTAAACCCGTTCCTGCAGTCGCTTATCACACAAACAGACCCTGTCACGGTAATGTGGCGTGTTATCTTCGTCTCTATTTATAACGATTATGCTGGATAGTACAGGCGACAGCACGCTAAGATAATACATGGAGTCCAGTGCTGCACCCATTTGAAATAAATTATTTGAAAGGAAATGGAGATATGATTTAAAATTTTGTTTCTACCAAGTTCTAGATAATCCTTCAAACTATTTTATGAACTACTGTTTAAATTTAAAGTGAGAACGTGAAGCTATTCTTCGCACATTAAAAAAAATTGGCCGTTTTTCGTAAATGTGCGAAGAAAAGCTTCACTAACTGGGTAAGGGTTGCTACACAGATAAGCGGGCTGGCATTGTCGGTTCGGCAGTATTTTTCAAACAAAGCCGACCCGAAGCAATTATATCGGCTTTTCCCCGAACATTTATCTACATATATTCGATTTTACAGCCCGGCAGTGCCGATTAATGCCGGCCCGCTTATGTGTGTAGCAACCGTAAGGTTACATAAATTCGCATAGAATAGAACTGAAAGTTTGTACGAACATTGGGAACACCACACCACATCTGAAAAAAATAGAACAGAATATAAAATGACGTCACATGCCAATACGTGCATCCTTTTTCTGTTATTGACAGTATCTCTTTCCACCAGATTTGATAGGCTTCTTCATCTTAGCGCGTTTTCGGTTGCATCTTCTGCTGTGCTGCTTCGGAGCCCGAGGTGCGTTTTCCTGCTTTTTTCTTCTCCAAATATAATATGCATGTCAATGGTCACCCAAGGATGTCGAAGACCTTGCGAAGTGGAGAAGAAATAGCAGTTTAAATGGTTTGGCTATTGTTTTTCTTGCCTTCCTGACGTCAACTCTCTTTGTGTGATTTTTTTTACAACCGGCTGCCGCCCTACGTTAACTTTCCTTGGGAAGACACCAGATTTAATAAGCTAAGGGTCCGTTCACACCGAAACGCGACGTAGCGCGCACGTGTAAGAAATATAGAACTTGTTTACTAGACAAAAAGAGTGAGAGCTCGCTGCGCCTCGCTAAGCATCGCTACGCAGCGCGGCAAAGCGGGCTGTCGCTGAAATTAGTATCTTTTTGCCTAGTGAACAAGTTCTATATTTCTTCCAAAGTGCGCGCTACGTCGCGTCGCGTCGCGTCTCGTTGTGAACTGACCCTTAGAACTTACTTATTTTTGGGCGGATTAAAATGATCTTTTATTTGGTTTCGGATTGTGTATTTTTTTTGTGATATGATTAATAAAAGTGCCAATCCGTAAGTGCCGACAAAAGTAAAAACTTGGACAAGGTGGTGTTGTTTACACGGTAACAGTCTCGCGAGTTCAGCGGTTTTTTCCCATCTCAAAAATACACACCTAAAGAAGTTTTCACTTCAATAATTGAGTCAAATACCGTATTGAAGATTGTATTCGGTTGTTTCCAGAAACGGCGTGAACGTCGAAGGCTCTACTCACAGGCAGGTGGTCGACCTGATCAAGGCCGGGGGCGACTGCCTCACGCTGACAGTCATTTCGGTCACACAGAGGGTGAGTGGATTTCTGTAGCTTAGAACACAAAACTCATGTTTATTTTTAACCCCCACCAAAAAAGAGTTTGACGCTAATCTTTGTCTGTGGCATCGTAGCTCATGAACGGATGGACCGATTTCGATGCATTTTTTTAACGTGAAAGCAAGATCCCTTGCGGTGGTTCTTAGCATGTTTGATGAAAATCGGTTCAGCCGTTTGAAAGTTATTTAGGGGGTTAACGCTTGAAAGTCAGGGCTTTCTCTAGCTAATAATAGATGGCGCTATCCGTAGCGCAATTTGATATCCGTATCAAGTCGTATCGGTAGTTCCGGTACCCATCACTAGATGGCGTTCTTGACAGTTGGTTTTTTAATTAGCAAATAAACTTGTTTGTCGATTTCTTTTCTTCCAAATGGTTTACCTACTTTACTATACGCGCGGCCGTCGCCCTCACCGGTTGTCGACCGCAACCCGCCAGTCGCCCGGTAGCGGGCGGAGACATTCAAAAATATAATATCATTTGTCGGCTATTCTTTAGGAAGCAGAGCGGCTCGAGCCATGCGACGACGGCTCGGCGCCCGTGGGCGTCATCGGCGGCGCCGCCAACTCGCGCGCCACCGTCTACCAGCGATACGACTACACCGACAAGCGGTCATTGCCGGTCTCCATACCAGACTACCGCGTGGTTATGGAGCGGAACACGGGGCGCTCGTACATAGCGTTCAATGTACACATGGCGGGGCGACATCTCTGCAGCAGGCGGTATAGGGAGTTCGCGGCTTTGCACCAGCAGTTGAGGAAGGAATTCCTGGGTAAGTGTACCAGCTTGAGACTCCTGATGAGGTAGTCTATGACGGTAGTACGTAGCGCGCTTCGCGCTGTAGTGATTACGAGTATGTTAGACGAGGCAAAAGATCCCCATATTCGCATACATCGCTTTGCGCAACATTTATTTATTAATTCAACTTTATTAAAAACATTGTATATAAACATTGTATGATAAGATCCTTATTTGTGAAACATAGATACTCACCTAATATAGTCACATCTGTAATGCGTCTTAATTTTAGTTAACACTATTTTTTTTTTAAATTTACCCCATAATATATTAGTGAAGATTTGAAGATTTGTAAATGGCTACTCAGTGATGTGCTCAGTGATATTTATTTTTGTATTTGATTGCTGTAAATCTCACGAAAATTAATAAATAAAATAAAATAATATTGAATCAAGCTTATACGGTGCTGCGGTATTATATGGTCGAGGCCATAGCTTCTGAACATGTATATATGTGAAATAGTTGTCTATAACGAACGACTGTAATCGATTCCAGGCTTCAATTTCCCGAAGTTGCCGGGCAAGTGGCCGTTCAACTTGAGCGAGCAGCAGCTGGACGCCCGGAGGAGAGGACTCGAACAGTATTTAGAAAAAGTAAGCACAGTGCCGTTACATTAGGGTAATGCAGAAAAATTTATATTAAGGTGAATATAGAAGTAAATGGCCTTGAAGTGGCGCCCTCATTTGAAATAAATTGTCAACTCGTAAATATGCAGATAATTTCCATATTGCTAATCGTCAGGCGCTAGATAGCCCTTTCGATTATTTTATGAACCACCGTTGAAAGTATTTACATTAGTCCATCTAGCTTTAAAACTTGCCTCCGCTAAAAGTGGCCACGGCAAGTTTAAAAGCTAGACGGATCACCAATAATAGTTTCCGCGGCAGTTCATAAAATAATTTAAAGGGCTATCTAGTGCCTGACGATTAGCAATATGGAAATTATCACCATATTTACGAGTTGACAATTTATTTCACAGTTAAAGGTCATTTGCTTCTATATTCACCTTAAGAGCGCTTTTTAACTCCTAGAAAATATGACGTAACAACGTAGTATTTCATACAAATCCCATTGAAAATGATTGTTTTGACGTTTAGAAAAAAGTATCTGATCAGCAACATTAATATTTTTACTTTTGTCGTTTGGCGAAGTCTCATTCTTGCAACAGTAAATGTCGACAAGAGGGAAAGAGACACAAGATAGGTTTTAACTCAGATTCTCTCTATAAGAAGGTACATTCCAAACTCTTATCAAATAAGAATATCTTTTTTGCTCTTTGACTTCACTTGCTCTTTGGTGTTTATTTTAAATTTTATTTAACTTTTCAACTAGGTACATAAAATATAATTCGATTTCTTTTATGTGTGCAATTTTACTTTTTTACTTGCAACAGTAAATGTTTTAAGTTAGATTATCTCTATAAGAAAGTACATTCCAAGCTCTTTGTCCCTAGGCCACAGGCCGGAATCTCCTAAGGTACGCGCAATATGCGTCCCCGTTCCCCGTCCCCGCACCTCTCCCCCGTTTTCGCCTCGATGACTCACGTTGGCCGTCAAGAACCGGGGGAGAGGTGCGGGTGCGGGGAACGGTGACGCATATTGCGCGTACCTTAGGAGATTCCCTTCTGTTTACTCTTACTGTATTCTGTGCCTAGGCATAAAATTTAATAAGAGTAGGTATTACATCATCAACAAATTAACCCAAAGGTTTGACTGTTAGAGAATGCTTTTAGCATTAAGTCCGCCTGTTGTACTATTACATTTGTATGTGTGTACAATAAAGTGTAAATAAATAAATACATACAGAACGGAATCTCCTGCGGTCCCTTGCAATACGCGTCCCCGTCCCCCGTCCCCGCACCACTCCCCCGCCCCCCGTGTCGCGGGCGAGAGCAGGCGAACACATGCATTGTCGTGTGCACGGATGTATAAATAAAAATATATATATAGGGACAAATCACACTGATTAAGCTAGCCCCAAAGTAAGTTTATCAAACTTGTGTTAAGGGATACTAACTCAACTACATTTTATGATAAATACATGTATATATATAAACATCCAAGACCCAGGACGATTTTAAAAAGGCCATTTTCCAACATGCCCTGGCTGGGGATCGAACCTAGAACCTCCGGATTAGCGGTCTAGCGTGTTAACCATTATGCCACGGAGGTCGGATTAATGATACTCCGCTTTTATGAAGTTTTCGTGTCCCAGGTGTGCGCGGTGCGTGTGATAGCGGAGTCGGACGCGGTGCAGGAGTTCCTCACGGACTGCGACGACTCGTCCAACCCGTCGCCCGTGGAGCTGAAGGTGCTGCTGCCGGACCGCGAGGTGGTGACGGTGGCCGTGCTGAAGTCCACCAACGCGGACGACGTGTACCGCGCCGTGTGCGACAAGATCAGCCTGCCCAAACACGTGCACAAGTACTTCTACCTGTTCGAGATACAGGAGTACAACTTTGGTAAGTAATTTCCCCCCCTCACCGCTTTAAAAATCCACATATTTCAATACGCAAAATCTACTTTCACATTGTAGGACACACTACGTCTATAGATTTAAATCAGTTTTTATTGTGTCTGGCTTAGTATCCAGCAATGTGTTAATCCAGTTGAAAAGGGTTTGTACGCCCCCCTGCTCTTCTATCTGTTTGAGATACATGAGTACAACTTTAGAAAGTAATCCCCCCCCCCCCCCAATTTAAAACCAAATATTTTTCTGCGTAAAATCAACTTAATCCAGTTGAAAAGGTTTTGTACGTCTTGACTGACTGTCTGTCTGTTTGTAGCATCGTAGCGCTCGAACGAATGGACTGATTTCGATACGGTTTTTTTTTACTTGAAAGCAAGTTACTTTTCTAGCAGTGGTTCTTAGCTATGTTTAATAAAATTTGGTTCAGCCCTTTAAAAGTTATTGGGGGTTAACGCTTAAAAGTCGAAGCTTTCTTTAGCAAATAATAGATGGCGCTATCCATAGCGCGATTTGATATTCGTATCAAGTGTTATCGGTAGCTTCACTACTTATCAATAGATGGCGTTCTTTACAGCCGGGTTTTTTTTATACAACGTGGAAGGGACATCCCCGTAATAAATCGAACCACGCACGGAACACTAGATCATTAAAGTATAATGAAATGAAATTAACAGTCAAAAAAAAAAAAAAATCGACATTCCCATACAAATCGCCCGGGCGGCTGCACAGTTTTGTATGGAAATGCCGAAAATTATTTTTGTTTTTTGGCTGTTATTTTAATTTTATTATACTATAATGGTTTAGTATAGACCGTGGTTTCATTTATTACGGGTATATCCCTTCCACGTTGTATACCTAGCAAATAAACTTGTTAAATAAACACGTGATGGCTCAGATGGTAAGAGCATAGTCGTATTGAGACTAAGGTCGCGGGTTCAAGTTCTGCTCACGTGGTATTTTTTCACCATTTCTTATTTCATTATTTAATTTGAGTACTTTGTACTGCATCGTGAATGCCTAAAAAACCTTATAAAAATAAACTTGTTGTCGGGGTGTAAAAAATAATATGAAGTTTCCCATTTGAGAACGCAAGCTGCAGCCGAACGAGTGCCCGCACTCGCTGTACATCCAGAACTACTCCACGGCGGCCAGCAGCTGCCTGTCGCTGCGCAAGTGGCTGTTCAGCCCCGCGCGGGAGCGGGCCGTGCTGCAGGAGGACGCCAAGGCCGCCGCTTTCATATTCTGGCAGGTAGGAAGGTTTAAGGGCTCCGTTAAACACTTTGATATCTATTAATTTATAAATACTATACTTTTTTTTTCATTGTTCTGTACGTACTTCTGCCTTCCTAATAAACTGTCCTCTGCCCTACTGGTCGACTGGAAGAGATCCCTTCTGGGATAAGTCCACTATTTGTAAAATTACTTTTATTTTATTATGTGTAACTATCGCTGATGTACAATATAGTTTTTATTGGCTTGACGTTACTATGTATTTAGCCAGGAACAAGTTGATAAAACGTGGGAAATTCTTTTTTCCTAACAAGTTACAATCAAAGGTTGGCGTAGGCCTTTGGTTGCTTTAAGGGAGCTTCTGGCGACAAATCTATACGAGTCCACTGGTTTTCATAGCCGATTGAGTGGCGGACGACGCCCGAAGACGCCCACACAGTCCGCGAAACAAATATCACTACAGCCCTACTATGACTGTCCACTTTAATTATTTAACATATTGTTCATGAGCATAAGCATTTATAACACCAAACAACACCAATTTCATATTATAAAGCCCACTGAAATCAATTTGCAAAATAAAATTTAAAGAAAACCCCAATCGAACCCCTTGACTTCCCGCCAAAAACTCATATCAACTCTTTAGCAATGTGTCCGGTTCCCCGCAGGCGGTAGAAGACGTGAACCGCGGCGTGTGCGTGGCGGGCGCGCGCCTGTACCAGCTGAAGGCGCTGCAGGACGTGCGGCGCGCGGCCGCCTACCTGGCGCTGGCGCGCGCGCTGCCCGGGTACGGCTGCGTGGCCTTCCCGCCCGCGCGCACCGACTGCCGCGCCATGCCCGCGCTCGCCCTCACTGTCGGTGAGTCGTTTGTACGGCGCAGGCTTCGGTTTTCATCTAGGTCTACGCCATGCACAAATAGATGATGTTGTTTTGATGTTGATGGTATGGAGACACAAAACCACGTCACGTTGAAACTGGTTTATTGTTGATATAAATTACATGTTGTAGAGCTGGGTGAGACGGGTCCTTTCTCGATCGCTGCGCGATAGTGTCTCATTTGATTGCTATTATTAGATTTAAAATGTTAAGTAAAATACAGCTGACACGCGACCTACATTGTGTGTAGCCGTGTGCAGCCGAAATGTGCGAGCATGGCTCGTACATCGTTAATTCTTTGCTGATAACGTTCACGCCGTTTGACAGAATTTATGAAAACTTGCCTATTATATTAATTTAGGAATTAAAGACTCATTGATGTAAACTTAATAAAATAGCTAGTTATATTTAATGAGTCTTTTATTCCTAAATTAACATAATAGGCAAGTTTTCATAAATTCTGTCAAACAGCGTTAACGTTATCAGCAAAGATAACGTTATGCTGGGTAACAGTATTTTTCCAACCATTTACCGATAAATCAAATAACGTTATCAATGATATTAACGGTAAAAGGTATTGTTAACGCTGTATTTCTTTTCGATATTTGATAGAATAAATTGATGAGAGTTTGTCTAGTAGGCTACTAGAGCTACACGGATGCCGTGATAGTCTGTGCTACCTTGGATTCGATTCCCAGAGTGATGCAATACACTTGTATCATATTTATATAATATATTACAAGTATTGAAAAAAGTATCGTTACTTATATCTTTTATTGATAACGTTATTATAACGTTTTATAACTGTATTGTCGATACCCCTTTTAACGTTACCACAAATACCTGTATGAAAATAACGGTATTTAATGTTACTTTTAGTGTGAATTTGGTATCGTTAACAAGCCCTGGTCACAGCCGTGTGGTTCCCGGCAGAGTAGTAAAGCACCACTCCAAGTCTTCTCGTGGATGTCGTAGAAGGCGACTTAGGAAACACAAGCTGAACAAAGGTTACAAACATCAATGAGACCTCTCCAACCCGTCTGGCCAGCGTGGAGAGTGTAGGCCAAATCCTCTGACTGCGCTGGGTAATATATGGCTCTGGTAGTACAGAAAGGGTCGTGCTGTTGCAGTGGAGACTAAAAAAAACCTGATGATGCAGAGTAAGCAGTATACTCGAATAATAAGTAACCCAGTTGAAGATGTTACAAGACGTGAGGAGGGATGGTGAGTACTTAAACTCGGTCAGGACTCTCCTTGGTTATGGAGCAAGGATTCCCGTTCGCTAGGGCTGATTGTAGACCCGTGTCCTTTTAAGCATTGACTTTGTTTTTCATGTGTGTAAGATATTGCTGTGCGATAAGGCCGCCTTTTGTATGTTAAAATTAATCTCTATTTGTTGTGTCTAATTTGTTGAATTGTGTGCAATAAAGAGTAAAATAAATAAGTGGCCAGTAATAGTGTCAAATTTTTCAAACTGCCTAAAAAGTTAACTGTATACTGAAAAAATTAATAATGAGCTGAAAACGTTAGACGACGTGAGAAGACCTGCCTTGACATCAATAGTCCTAGGATATGCTGTTGCTGACGTATACGCTAATCTCTTTAATCGCCTTTTACGACATCCAATCAGAGATTGAAAAGTTCTATTATAGGCCAAAAACGTGTGGTTTGCGACTGTGGTTCGATTAGTTAAAAACATGAGAATTGATTATATTTTGTTACGTCAGGTTGGACGGGACTGAAACTGACTGCGTGCTGCGACTTGGAGTCGGGGGTGCCGAGCAACGCCGAGAGCGCGCAGAGCGTTGAAGTTCGATGGCACAGCGTGCGCGAGTGGGCGGCCGACGACGAGGCGGCCGCGCTCACGCTGGCGTACGCCCAGCACGACCAGCAGCCGAGGAGCCTCGTGCTGTACACGCCATACGTAAGTTTTCATTCACTTCCTAGATACTAGATGGCGCTGTTACACAGCTACAACTCGCTAGTGAAGTTTTAATGAGGTAATTAAAATACAAATACTTTAGATGATATATTAAGGCTGACCTGAATTTTATACTATATATATAATAAATATACAATATTTTCAATTTTACTTATGACATAAATCGACCTACAATTTAATGTTCAAAAATACAATTTTTTTTTACCTGACAATATGTCAGGCCATACATGAATTTTCCGGGGTCTAGTGCTGCCCCCATTTAAAATAAATCATTTCAAAGAAAACGGGGTCATCATTTAAAATTTTGCTACTATCAAGTCCTAGATAACCCTTCAAAGTATTTTATAAACTACTGTTTACAGTTTATAATGAGAATGTTAAGCTTTACTACGCACATTTGCCAAAAGTGGCCGTTTTTCGCAAATGTGCGTAGTAAAGCTTAATGTTCTCACTTGAACGAAATAGAACGTACACGAAAGTTGTTAGCTTTCGAGGACTGAATGTGACCGCTTGCACTCTTCAATACCGAAAAATAAATACTTATTCGTCGTAATTGAACATAATAAAAAAATATATAGGGTCAAATCACACTAATTGAGCTAGCCCCAAAGTAAGCTTTTTTAAACTTGTGTTATAGAATACTTACTCAACGATACTATATTTTATAATAAATACATATAAATCGAGTTAATGAAAAAACGCAAAACCTCTCAGATGGTACCTCAACCCATGTAAATGAACAACTTTTGTTCAATAACTTTCACGAAACTAAAAAAAATAAATTTGAATTTTCATACAAACTGATCAGCTGATCGAGTCAATTTGTATGAAAATCCGATTTTTTTTCTTGCATTTCGTGAAAGTTCTTCAGTTTCATGGGCATGAGGTACCATCTGAGAGGTTTTGCGTTCTTTCATTAACACGATGTATAGATAAACACCCAAGACCCAGGACAATTTGAATAAACGGGCCAGAGCGAGTCGGACTTGTACATGAAGGGTTCCGTACCACCGTACAATGTTTTAAAACGCTGAAGAAACACGTTTCTTGTATGACGACCCCCTTTAATTTTTAACTTTATTTTATTTTTAGTATTTGTTGTTATTGTGGTCATAGTAATACATAATTGGTGAAAATTTCAAGTATCTAGTTAATGCCATTATGAAGATCAAGTTAAAAACGCTGAAAAAAAACACGTTTCTTGTATGACGACCCCCTTTAATTTTTAACTATTTTTTATTTTTAGTATTTGTTGTTATATCAGCCACAGTAATACATAATCGGTGAAAATTTCAAGTGTTATTACGGTTCAAGAGATAGAGCCCTGTGACAGACGGACAGACAGCGGAGTCTCAGTAAAAGGGCCCCGTTTGCACCCTTTGGGTACGGAACCCTAAAAAGGCCATTTCCCAACTTGCCCTGGCTGGGGATCGAACCCAGAACCTCCAGATTGGCGGACTAGCGTTTTGACCATTACACCAGGGAGGTCGTCAATAATATGTGTTTTCTCTTACAGTATCAGTTCCTATGCAACTGCATGGATCGAATAGCAGAGGAAGCCACGTGGCCCGACACAGGTGATTAAACATTTTCAAACAGTGAGAGGGAGGTACGAGGTTATACGCCATTACGCGCGGTTTGGTAGAAAACGTTAGCACTGGCAACACTCACACATAGACTTATCAATGTACTAGAGTTACGGTGGTCTGTTTTTTATTTTACATTAGAATTTAAGCGTATCAGAAACTACTTCTTATTACAAATCGTGGACTAATTAATTACTTAATTAATAAATACTTCATTTAATTAGTTTGTGTTTTGTAATAAGACGGAAAGTGTGGAAACTAGAAAATCAAAACTTAAGGGACAATTTAATGTAACTCTAAGCAATGCAATACGCAAGCCATGGGCGAATGATGACTGTTATTCTAACGTTGGCCTCATAGTGTCTAAATTAGATGCTGATTTCTATACATTGACTGTTTTATAAATTAGATATTGAGTGATCTTTGCAAGACAGGCAGTGTTAAAATCAGCATCTGAATTTAGACCAGTCCCTTATTAAATTGGGACCTTTATAGATAATGATGTACTTATCAGATTTAATATGGAAGGTTGATTTTAGTCATAATTTCATTTTTAGAGAAAGCCACTTAGTGTTACCAGAGTTGAGAAATTCTACCAAACGGTCGCGGTTTTTATTAAAATATAATTAGTGTTTAAATATTTATCTAAATCGTTCCATCAGAACTATACTATTGTATATAGCTATTTGTGGTTATGTGGTATATCGTTAGGGTCAATTATGTATGGAGTGTTGATTTCTAGACGAAACGGCGGCGGCAACAGATTTTTTTTTCAAACGATTAGTATTTATTGAAGTTTTGAAATTGTAAATTATTTTTTCTTTTTTATTAAGGAAATAAAAAGGCTTTATTATTATTATTTATTGAAGTTTTAAAAAAATATTTGAGGACTTACATACGAATAGGACTAATTCTGTCTATTGTCTAAGAAGAGAGACAAGTTCCTGCAGTTCGAATCAAAATCGATTCGTATGATATAATCATAATCGTTTTTAGATTAAAATCTTTATAAAATAATTTATCTCTTTAAACAACGTGGCAAAAATTTCCTTCTATTCTAGTTGGCCCCATAGCAAAATTGGTTAATATATAACGTGTAACAAAAGATATTTCTTCTTCGTCGTATCGATAAATGAAACTTGTATAGGTACGTGTTGATAAAAAGATACTGAAACTATTTTAATGGCTTCAATCTATGGTACTGTACCACTTTCCCTAAGGAACATAATTATATTGAAATATGAAAAATATTTTTTGGCCTCCCATATAAGTTGACCGATCAGCTGATCTGAGTTTCTATGGACGGACCAAAAAATATTTGTCATCTTTTGTTATATTATGTTCCTTAGGGAAAGTTGTTCAGTATCATAGACTGAATCCACCCTTAAAATAGTTTCAGTATATATTTTTAGACCCTGTATATTGTTGACTTAAATATTCATTCACATGCGAGTCTCCTTCCGCTTCAATGAATACTAGTTAATTCGATGATCGAGAAAATGGACACATCATTTTGTACAATATTTTGCTGTGAAAAATATAAAATCGCTTTTTAACAAGCCACGTTTCGTCTTTAACTATATTTAAACTCATTATAGATAATAAATCATGTACTTACATTATTATAACGTTATTGAAATATCGAATGTCATTATACAGTTTTTACATGTTTTTTTTTGTCATTTTGCAATGTCTATTCATTGTGATGTCTATATACAAATATAAATTTAATTAATTCGTCTATTGAATTTTGCGGTGAAATTGTTATACTTAAATAACAAAATGAGTGTCGTGTGATTTTTATTTAAATTGTACAAGGAGAATATAATACACTTACTATGGCTGTCCTATTGGTCGATTTTTCCTTCATGTTTATAAAAAAAGGTTTTCGCACTCCACAATTTTTTTTAAGATCCGTCCATGGTACTGGCTGTTTTTACGGAACAAATAAAAAAAAACTTTTCATCGGGTAATGTAATCGGCATCATGGACGAACTTTCTTTAAAACACATACTTATGTGAAACGAGGAAAATGCTTCGGTATATTATATCTTCCATGCACAATTTGTAAAATCTGCTATACACGGAAAATCACTCTTATTGTAGAGGCATGACGCATAAAATTGTTTTTAATAGGATATATTTAAAACGGAATAGTAATAAGCATAAGTTATACGGACGGTATTCATTTTATCAACCGCCTCTTACTTGTAAGCGAGTATTTGTGGTAAAGATTGGCAAATAGGTTAGTGGATTAGGGTGCGGAAAAAATCGGAACAATGCTTGAAACTACGTCAAGCGGACGCCCCGGACGGGTTCAGTCCGTCTCTGTCACAAACCTTACGTGCGATAGAGATAGCTGAAACCGTCGCGGGTCACGTGTCTCTGTCACACATACAGTTTGTGACAAAGACCGATTAAACCCGTCCGGAGCGTCAGCTTAAGAGGACGCTTCCCGACTTACTTTCCATACAAACGCTCGTACGTGATTATGGAGTTGTAACAGATCTTTCTTTATAACTTTTGAACTAACAGGTATCTTGTGCGCTATTTCTAGGATTCTATCGAAAAAAAAATCTAAATTTGGAGAAACAAATTCAGTATAAGCCTCCAAAACTCTGCTTTTTTGCACAAATTTACCTGAACTTCTTCTAGTAAAATCAGAGAAAATATTTTGATATAATCCTCGCAAATGTAATGAAGATTCTAAATGAAAAACATTTATTTCACAAACTTGTAAGGCTTACTGGATGAAACAACAAGCTTTTCTGAACCATGCTCGCATTAACGATAGACGGGCCGGGAAGCGTCCTCTTAACGTTGTTTCAAGCCTAAATTTAACATGACACCGCCTAGCTATCTATCTATAATTTAACACATTAATGGACACTTAGCCAGACACAATAAAAATAACAATTGATCTATGTCTATAGACTTAGTGTGTCCAGCAATGTGTTCTCATGTCATTGTCTCCTGAGCCATCCTTTTGACCTCCCTATACGACTCGGCGTCGACTTTCTCCTTTACTTGATCTATAAATGCTCTTCTTGGTCTTCCCTTTCCTTTTCTTGCTTCTTTTTTGAGCGACTTCAAAATAAGGAGGAGCTTCTCAATTCGAATGTACTTTTATATGTTTTTTTATGATTTAGAAAAAAAAACGGCAATACTCAGTTTTGATAGTAGCATGAGTGGGAATTACCACACTCACAGAAAATCGACGTCTGAGTAGTAGCTTCACCGCTTCTATGCTTCGTTCGGTGAGTGAGTGAGCCGGAGCCCCCCCCCAGCCCCCCTCCCCCTAAATGGCTGAACCGATTTTCATCAAACAGCTAAGAACCACTGCAAGGGAACTTGCTTTCACGTAAAAAAAACCGCATCTAAATCGGTTCATCCGTTCGAGCCTACGATGCCACAAACAGACAGGCAGGCCGACAGACATTAGCGTCAAACTTATATTATAACACCCCCCTTTTTTCTCGGGGGTTAAAAATAGTCGGTGGCGTCTTCGTTACAGGTCCACTAACTTAGTTGTTGATATAACTAGCGTAGGTCAGTTAATTTGTTAGCTAAATTTTTCTCGCTTTTGTCGAACCTTATTCGTTGTTGTGTCGTTGCGATAAAGCTGGGTATGTGAAGGTTGCGTCACATTAAGGTGAACACCATGCAGAAGTGGCGCCCTCATTTGAAATAAATTATTTAATCTTATGGTGATCATTAATATTTTTTTAATCATTAGGCATTAGATAGCTCTTAAAATTATTTTTGAATAACCGTTCAATGTATCATTGATAGTCCGTCTACCGATGGCGTCACTTCTGCATTATATTCACGTTAAGGTTAATATTCGGCGGAAATGTTTTCTTTTTACATTCTTGATCACTAGAAAACGCAGCATTTCGCGGTAACAATTAAAGATCGAACGAACTTACAAAGTGAAGTTCGATCAAAATTATATGAGTAGCATTATTCGAAGGTATTCAGATACCTAATATTTCAACTACCTTACTGTCTACCAGTCTACTAGTGACCATGACGGCAGTAAGGTCGTTGAAATATCTGACTTAAAATTAAAAAAATAATCGTAGTAAGTCCCGTAATGTGAATAATATAGCATTTACTAGAAGCATGGACGAAAGAGTGACAACTACATACACAAAAGCGTACTCTGCTAGAAAGCCTAAATCTTGTATTATTTCTAGATGTCGCTACTATCTCAGAGATGGCGCTTTTTGCTTATACCTTCATTACGAAACTACCTTCTTTTGAAATCGTAGCTCGATCTAGCTACAAAATTTAAACTAAAAATGGAATTACGCTCCAAAGTATAGGTTGTCAGTCCTCTTGTATTTTTGTGCATGGTGAAAGTAACGGTGGCATGATACTCGTATACCCAGCTATACAGGGTTACTGGTGTCTAACGCATAACCTCGTAGAGGCGACTTATGTTAATTACTTAATAACTTTTGTTCTATGACTTTTGTTTAAACGTAATACTTAGCAAGATTTTACATTTGTTTAGTTCATGTTTGCATATCTATCAAACGTTAAGTCTATGTTTTATAGGCGCCGCCGCGTGCGCTGCCACGAGAGCGTAGTACTGCCGCGTGCCGATTGCCAAAGATTTAAGACGAGTAGAATTGCAAATTCGGTTTTGTTTATTTTTGTATAAAAAAAACATCAAATTAAAAAAAAGTCAGAACAAAAATTGTTACTCTTGATGTACCTAAGTCGCCATAGAAGGTTATGCGTTAGATAACAGTAACCCTGTATAATACTATGGAAATCCTTACATATCCATTAAAACATTTCTTATTATATGTAGAGTTAATGTCACTATATGTTTCATTCGTTAACACATATACATTAAAAATGTAGTTATGGTTAGTACAAATGTATGCTGGCTTCAAAGTGTCATATGAATTTCCGAATTGTATGTAACTATGGACGATCAAATACTAGAGCACTCAGAACCCCTATGGTTGACTGGGAGAGATCGCTTTTAGCGTTAAGTCCGCCAATTGTACCATTTTTTTTTTATTGTGGAACAATAAAGTTTTTTATAAATAAAAAATAAATAACCCCATACAAAAGAACATACTCCAAAATCCGGTATTATTTCTAGATGTCGCTACTATCTCGCCCGCTAGTCATACAATGTATTCAGGCTGACGGTATCCACGAAAAATTAAAGATGGCGCTTGTTCGTAGAAAATGAACGCTTATACCGCCATCTTTCCAAAATTAAGCGGCACCACTACCAAATTACCTTCTTTCGAACTAGTAGCTCCATCTAGCTGCAACATTTGAACTAAAAATCGAAAGCTTCAAAGTACGAAGGTTGTCAGTCCTCTGGTGTTTGTTCGTCCATGATATGACATACAAAAACACGGTGACTGGTAAATAAAGTGACATGTGTTAACCCCTCCTCAAGGTCAATTTTTTTTTGCCAAGGAACCTATGTTTTTTATGTCAATATAATAAGGTTGAGACTCCGTGTTCGAGCGGCCAGATCTGGCCGCTTCGGAGGTAAGAGGTTAGGAGCAAGTTTAGTCAACAACTTATTTATCAGTCACCATCTCTATGGCAGATGGTTCTCTATTGAATTTAAAGTGATTCGTAATGAAAGTACTGCTGCTGTATTAGCCGCAACTTTGCTGCGACTTCTACGGATAATTTCGCGATTATAAAGGCCCATTCACAGAGTACAATTTTCTTGTCTGTTGCATTCAGTCGATAAAAACAAGTCAAATCACACACTTTTTTCTAAACGTCAAAACAAACATTTTCTCTGGGATATGTATGAAAATCACAACCGTGACGTAATAGTTTTTCGGAGTCAAATAGCGCTCTCTAAGTATACCAGTTTTCTTCATTCAAATCTAAAATCATGTTAAAAATGGATGTGATCAATGACAAGTGACACTTTTTGTGACGTTTTAATTTCTTAACAGTATCAATTTCAAATAATTTATTTTTAACCCAATCGTCTACCCATTTGTATTGACGCAATAAAATACTTGTACGGTTGACGTTTAGTTTGGACCATGCAAGTTTATTGCTCCTCCTCCCTTCTTTCTAAGGTCAAATTTTTGTGTCAAGGAATCTGTATTTTTATGTTGATGTATTAAGGTTGAGTTTCGTCTGTGTTAGAGCGGCCCGATTGGGCTGCTAAGGAGTAGACAGTTCAGTTGTATGCAAGAAATATATAGGCAAGAAATTTTCACTGTGTGAGATTTATTTTAAACGTTTTTTTACTGTCGTACAGAAATGCAGTATTATGTGAAATTGAGAATTATAGTGGGTGCCATAAATTGTGAATTTGTACTTTCAACCATGTGTTTAATATCATGTAAATGATCTAATCCTTTTTGGGACACTTACGTAGACGATTCGGTTAGCAACCCATCACTATTGTGATTCCTGTTTCTCTGTCAAAATCATCATTGTGAGCATCTATTTTCACACAATTATGGCTGGCTACTGGCTCTTAATTAAATGCTGAAGAATAATCAAGACTGGAGGGTCTGTCTACCCCGTTTGGGATAAGACGTTATTAATATACAAACATGTATTATAATATATATATATATATACAAGAGTCCCAAAAAGTGAATTTCTGTTTTTAAAGTTAAATCAGTGCTCATTTACTTTAGTTACAGGCATACAAAATATATATTAAATATTATATAAATTGTTCATAACCACTATGATTTCATATGTTGAGCCGTCATAGTATACGTTGAGTTGCTCGTAGACATAGTATATGTATGTTACAGTTGTAATTTTTATCGGTATGTTGATAGCACGGCTTGATTGTGATTGTTTTGTATTACTATGTTTTCTAAGATTTATTTGTACTAGATTGTTAGATAAATATATTATGAAATGTATTGACCGCAGTGGTAGAAACTAGAAATGTTAGATTTTTAATAGACCAGCTTAATTTAATTTTTTTATTTAATTCAAATTACACTGGTCTGTTTAAAATAGTTGAAGGCAGCAGCTTTTTAGGACACTAGCAAAATTTATTTCAGATCGCAGTATTAGTTCTAAGAAAAAAATATTTATTCCGACGACCTGAGTAGCTTAACAGTAATGGCGACCATACATTTCAGGCCCTTTTAATCAGTGCAAGTTTCTTGCACTGTGTAAATGTTACACAGTGTAAGTTTCTTGCATTGCGTAAATGTTACACAGTGCAAATTTCTTGCATTGTGTAAATGTTACACAGTGCAAATTTCTTCCATTGTATAATTGTTACACAGTGAAATTTCTTGCATTGTGTAAATGTTACAAGTTCAAGTTTCTTGCATTGTGTAAATGTTACACAGTGCAAATTTCTTGCACTGTGTAAATGTTACTAGTTCAAGTTTCTTGCATTGTGTAAATGTTACATAGTGCAAGTTTCTTGCCTGTTACATACAATTTGAAGCAATAAATTACTTGCATGGTATAATCAAAACGTCAACCTTACAAATCGTTTATTGCTTCATTTAAATTGTAAGCCTTCTTTCATGCATTCTTGCATGTTGGCATGAAACTTGCACTGTGTAAAAGGATCTTTATATCTTGTACGGAATATGATTTGACAATATTGGCAAAAAAATCTTTTTTATTTATTTATATACGTTCCTGCCACTGCAGTAACGCATGAATATATTTAAGGTAGCTTTATATAAACTCTCATGACATCTTATGATGACAGTACTTAGTATGTAGATGTTGTAGGCAACTCTTGCCCTAATTTCGCTATAATTTAAGAGTCATATTGGCTTAAAATGGCCAATCAAGTTCTCGTTGTTTAAACCACAGTCAATATGTGATCTGAGTATTATATTTTTTTTTTGTGCTCAAATGTTTGCAACAATTCAGTCCATAATACTGAAACTAAACCGAACGCCATTAAGTAAAATGGTGAAATGCGGAAAAAAATCCTTTGCTATTGATATTGTTACAATGCAAGGTGCTTTTTAGTTAAATACAAATATTTTAAGGGGTGATTCTGTCCCAACATTTTGAACAACTTTTCCTAACGAATGTATATCGAAATAAGAAAAAAGTTTTCTTTCCAAAGTGTCTAGATCATGTGACTACTTCGATTTGCATGAGAACCTAATTTCTTTTTTCGTATTTCGATATACTGGTAAAAGTTGTTCAAAATTATCGACCGAATCCTTAAAATATTTGTACTTAATAGGGATGATGACTGGGTCAGAAAATATATTATTCTAATTAGTCCGTTAGTTAGATTATCCAAAAATAATGTACCCATATTTTTAGTTTATCAAAAAAAGTAAAAATTCACAAAGATACAAAGTATATAAGTTCCAGAGTGGGGGCTTGTGTCGTCACCGATGTGTAAAAATCGTACGAAAGCGTTACGTCATGCGAAATTTAAATGCCCTGCATCTTCGTCATTTATTGTTTCTCAGAAAAAAGAAAAAATACGTGTACAATATGTTTTAATAATCTAACCGATGGGCCATAATTATTTTTTCAGTCATCATGCCTATTATAAAGTACCTTGTAAAAGAGGTATAATTTTTTGTTCGTTTTTTGCCGAGTCTTGTTTCATATTTGGTGAACTGATTATTTGGCTCCGTAAGGCTGCCCGCCCACATCCGATAAATCGGTGACCGATTTTTTGTAGGTGAAAAATAGAACGTACTGATTGCAATAGTGCAACAAACACGTCCCTACAGAAAGTAGGTCAGAAATTTGTACAAAAAAAAGCGGTCCGACTATCGGTTCTACGAAAAGACGGACGTGGGCGGGAACCCTAAGACTTTAATAATGAATGTTAGTATGTTAATGGACTGAACTTGCTGTAAAAACTTGCACACGGAAAAATGTTGCCCTGCGAGGTTTTCGAGTTTGATATGATTATGTTGTACTTTTAATTTATGTCATAATAGGTTGGGGAAAAAGTCTTTTCGCATTTTATATGAAAATTCAAAACATTTTTTAATATAGTTTATTTACATTTAACTAAAGTATGTAGGTACCATTTTGTTCGATAACTTTTTGCCATCTTATAGGTAGGGACATGATCCCATTGCTATAGAAATTTCGGGGCTTCTGATCAAAAAACTGCGTCAAGTAATTTTGGCAGTCCTCTCGTGATGTTAACCTGACACTGCCTAAAGAATTCTGAAGAGACCGAAACAGGTGGAAATCTGAAGGTGCCAGGTCAGGACTATACGGCGGATGCATTAACACCTCCCAGCCAAACTCTCTTAATTTTTGCTGAGTGGTTAAAGATGTGTGAGGTCTAGCGTTATCATGATGAAAAACCACACCCCTTCTGTTGATTAATTCCGGCCGCTTTCTCTCAACTTCTTGCTTTAATCTTATCAGTTGTTCGCAGTAGAGTTCTGAATCGATGGTCCTGCCTGGTGGTAACAGCTCATAATGAATAATGCCCTTCCAATCCCACCACACACACAGCATCACCTTGTTGCGAGTTAACCCGGGTTTCGCCCCAGTGTGAAGCCTGACCGGCCTTTGACCATGACCTTTTTCGCACGTTCTTGTCGTACGTGATCCACTTTTCATCACCAGTTATAAATTTCTTCAAAAATGGTTCGGTCTCGTTACGTCGTAATAAAGAATCACAAATGAGTACACGATTCATTAGGTTTCTTTCAGAGAGCTCGTGAGGTACCCAAATATCGAGCTTTTTTGTGTACCCATTTTTTTTCAAATGCGCCAAAACTGTTTTGTGCTCAATTCCCAGTTCTTCAGCTACGTCGTAACTACTGATATGCCGATCTTGCTCCACTTTAAAAAAAAAAATCATACATACTATATGCGAAGACTTTTTCCCCAACCTAATATTATGTTCATTGTCAGGTTGGTTTTACTGTGACGAACATGTGGGTTTGTCGTACAAATTACATTTTGTGCGAGGATAATATTTGAAGTGACTGTTTCGTAGTATAATTATAGATTGCTGTACGTCACCCTGAGCCATAAGTGGTATTTTCAGCTCGCTATACGCTCGAAAATGCCTCTGCTCGATTGTACTCACAATGGGCGGTGATAAAAGAAAACTTAGATCTTATACCAAAGAAATTAAATACAATCAAGAATGACTACAAGTAATAATCCAAAAAAAAACATTCTTAATAAAATTTAATGTCACTTACATAAAGTTATATTTGCATAACGCGTTTAAATATCTAACGTTCCCAAAGATCGTACCTAAAGTTGTAGGCGACCCTTTCTCACAAACTGCCTGCGCAATAAAATAGAAAGGGACACCTACAACTTTATGTATGTTTTTTGAAAACTGTTTTGCCAGTTGCCACTTCGTAGGCATTCTAGATTGTTTATAAATTTCTTTGTCTCATATTAATATCGTCCTTGCCTCCGACTCGGGCGGTTAACGCCTGCTATCTGAGTCATATTTTATTTTACCGCTTATTCATTAATATTATCAATAAATATAAATTAGGGCAGAACATAATCATGTTTTACATCGAAATGTATTATTTGCTTATGAAAATTGTGCAATAAAATGAATGAATAAGTTTGTAAACCCAACTATTGAAAATAGTTAATGATGTCTATATTAAAATTGTGTATGAAAAGTTAAACTGTATTGTAGATTTGTTTATTCTAAATGCTTTTGGAGTATGGATTTTGATAGGTGGTTCCGTCGTCTAGGTAGACATCTTTTTGGCATTTGTCAAAGGGCCGTCTGATCTTAACCCTTTCACCGCGAGACTCAGAACTTTCACGAGATCAGTTGTCGTGCTCCCAGCGCGAGGAATTGTGAATATCCATAGTTTTTGGTCGGATATATCCGACGCTCGCGATATGGGCACGAAAATGTTTGTCAGATGAATCCGACGTTCGCAGTTAAAGGGTTAAAAATATTTATATCTCGTTTGCTCATTGCTTTAGTACAATATATGTAAGTGAGACGACATTCTTCAAATAGGACATTTTATTATATTACGCAAAACTCGTCGCTGATGGCAGCACTAGCACATACAGTAAACAATCTGCTGTCATTGTACATGTCATATTTTTTGCAACATGAGGTGTTTTCCAGTAAAAAAAAATATAGATGAAAAAAATATTCTCAATAGATGGCGTTAAACGTTTTTATTTTAGATTTAAGTTATTGCTGCGCCATCTATCCTAAGTTTCTGTACTAATATATTTTTAAAGGAAACGCCTCGTTATTATAAACGTATTTAATGTTAATAGTTTTATTATTATTCACTTATGCGAAACCTGTGCTGTGGTGCTATGGCTTCCTACCGCCATTTAAATATCTATCCTAACTAATATTATAAATTCGAAAGTGAGTTTGTATTTTATTTTGTTTGTCTACCTCTACACGCTTGATCTTCTTGAAAATTCGCATACACATAGTTAGGAGTACTGAGAAGGACATAGGATACCTTTCATCCCGGAAAAATGTAATGTTCCCGTCGAATACGCGAGCTAGGCCGCGGGCAAAAGCTAGTATCTATATAATTTTACAAATTTATTGCGAATTTGTGACTTTGATGTACCTACCGGTCATTGTGAAACATTTATTTACGGTCTGCGCTAATGCTGCACTCTGGCGGCAGAACATTGCAGTAATATTTCCTATTGGTCGCTCTTGTTACAGCTTGTAGAATGTTTTAGATGCAACGATTCGAGAGTCGTCAAACGGCTATTGTCTCACTCTAACATATTGTGTGTGAGCGAGATAATATATACACATCATACACATTTTAATAGTAAGGTTTACAAACGCAATGGTATTTTTTTATACAAATCTATTTATCCTATAGCTATTAATTATACTTTTATTAAGAATTTGGATGTTTTAATATATAAGGAACAGGCGTAGTAGATATGTTATCTAAACTCTGTTTGGAAATAAGTATTTTGAGTCGCAAACTTTTTATTATTATTTTTAGTTGCACTTAAGTCATCGTATTGAAATACATTGAGTACAATACCCGGCACATAAGTTGAACCAAAATGGCGGTCACTGCGCACACTTTTGCCTCTAATTATCCCTGCCCAGCGCCGCCATTTTGGTTCAACTTATGTGCCGGGTATTGTACGGTTCTTTAACCATATCATAGTTTGGTCAATCATAAGAATAAGAATAATTATCGTCAAAAGGTCTTAATAAAGCGGTTTTGCTTAAATTATCGTGTACAATGTAGGTTGATTTTGGACCTCCTAGCTGCTCGTATTTTGAAATCTTGGAATCAGAATCATTAATAGAACACAAAACCGTTAGAAAAGACTTATTTTTTGTCCGCCAGATGACAATAAGCCAAATCAGACACTTTTTTATAAATGTCAAACAAACATTTTCTATGGGATTTGTATGAAATACAAAACCTTCATAAATATTTGGAGTCAAATAGCGTTCTTAATATCAGTTTTTCTGCATTAAAATATCTAAAATAACGTTGAAAATGTATATGATCAATGACAAGTGACACTCTTTTGTAACGTTTTATTACTTAACAGTACCAAATAATTTATTTTTGACCCAGTCATCTATCCAATTGGCTAATCTACTGACTTTACTATCTACGTGGCCGCCGCCCGCCAGTCACCCGGTAGCGAGCGGTGACATTCAACTTGAAGATTTCTGGTATCCATTTGTTGCCTTATATCTTTGTTCTTTATTAAGAAGCAAGATACATATGACAAAATATAGCTATGAGGCGAGGTTAAAAATCACCCTGTAGGTGCCAGAAAACATGTCAATAGCGTTCATTGACCCCATCGTATTATTCGGTGCCCCTGTACTTAACTAACTCAATGACCTATTTTGTCACACTAACTGGCGCCTAGTATACTTATTAAAATAATGATACTTTATTACGAATCAAAGTTTCAAATCATGTTATTTACTATCAGAAATCTTATACACTGTAAAATAATCCAAAACTTGTACATTATATACATTCCAGTTTGAAGTAGCTCTTCATTATCGTATGTTATATTGAATAACGTGTGGATCACATACTTCGTCGAGTAAATCAGTATGATGTATAGATTTTGCTTTAATAAATAAATTGTATTCAGTTTGGTGTTTTATTTGGGGATTCCGAATCATTAAAAGCGCTATCAGTTACAGGAAAATGTTTCTTAAAGTGGGCTTAGTAACCCACGCGGTAACCCATAGGCTCTTGGTTACAGTTACTCAGTGACGTAAAAATTTCTCGGGCTCCTCCGTGCTTCGGAAGGCACGTCAAGCCGTTGGTCCCGCCTGTCATCATCGTATGGCAGTCGTCAGACTATGTCAAATGCCGCTTAGGCTATGTCAAGGCAGCTTGAAAAATCTGACATCAGTGTTGGCCACTTAAACACGAAAAACAAACTAAACTTACTGGGATTTTTTTAGTTTTAGATGCATAGGTATTCCGAAAGCTAGTAGACGTTTTTGCTGAATACTTACCCTAAGTCAGCACTGCAGACTTGGCTGAAAAGTAGCGGGGCTAAATCGACCCACAGATTTTCAAAAAAAATTTTTTTTACAAAAAAATATAGTTTTTAAGACATTAGTAATCTGTAATTTTACACGTTATTATCACGTAATAGAACATTTAAGGAGTAAAAAATATAAGCCAGATCATTTTGTCGGATCTTTAACTTTGCTAGATGCTTGCAAAAATTCTGAGCTGGTGAGTATTTTTTGGGTAAACTTTCTTATACTTTCCCTTTATAAAAGGCAGGAATAAAAAACATTTTCAGTTTGCATTCTTTTATTTCATTTATTTATTTCCATGAAACAATACACATTGTGTCGGAATAACTTAAAACTAACATCTTTTAAATTTAATTATGTAACAATATAAGTTGCATCAAAATGTCTAGCAACTCTCGGAACAAAACTGAGAACAAACGTTAAATCCGAAGTCATAGCAATCTTGTCCAACTAGCTATATGACATACGCCTATCATATAGGTCTACCTATCGTTTGTTGATGTATGCATGAGCCAATGTCTGGCCGTCGCTAACTCGTCTCTCACGAACTCGCGCGCCGCGTTAATCAAAGATCATTACGCATCACCTGTTTATTAGAAGATTCTGATGCTTTGTGTACACTGTTTATACAAGAGTAAAAAAATATAAGCCAGATCATTTTGTCGGGTCTTTAACTTTGCTAGATGCTTGCAAAAATTATGATTTGGTGAGCATTTTTTGGGTAAACTTTTTATACTTTCCCTTTATAAAAGAAAAGAATAAGAAAAAATTATAAGTTAACCCCAATACACGCCATACAGATTCAGTGAAACTTACGTAGCGCCCATAAAATTACCTAGTAAAAGTTACTAGGTAATTTAATGGGCGCTACGTATATCTCTTGGTCTATTCCCTAAAGCGAAAAAAGGAATCGACTCATCTACATATTACTTTGTGAAACAGGAGTTCGTAATAAAACTCAATCTCACGCGAACGAAGTCGCAGGCTACAAACATCTACATAAAATAGTATTTTTGTTAACGTGAACATACATACATACATACAGACAGACAGACAAACAAACAGACAAAAATGTTTTTTTAATCTTTTTTGTATTCAGATACCTAGGTACTCTTTTCTAATTCACCAACACTCATTTTTTCATAAATTTATTAAATGTACAGACACGCGATTTTTACTGTTTTATTATATGTATATAGAATATGCTATATAAAAAGAAGAATATGCTGCTCCATTAGTGTTGCCAACTTACTTTAGGGAATATCGCTAGAGAACTGCTAAAAAAGTCACTGAATAATTTTGCGTACCAAGATTATTTAAAGTCGCTAATGTACGCTATGTTTTGAAAACCAAAAAGATTCGTTATTGACACATCAAAATTATTATACGAATATAGTATCTAGGTATTTATTCTGTACTTAAGTAGGTAGGTAATGTTTCTTAAAACATAACAGAGCCTCAGTCAGCTGCAAAGGGGCTACAGCTTTTCATTAGGTGATTTAGTAATCATATCAGCCACAGGAAGTCCACTGCTGGACATAGGCCTCCCCTAAGGATTTCCAAAGTGACCGATCGGAAGCGGCCTGCATCCAGCGCTTTCCTGCAACCTTGCTCAGTGGTCGACCATGATTTGGTAAAATTGAAGTGAATGAAACACACGAGTAGGTAATAATGCGAAGGCTCGCCCGGTCAGCAAAAATAATAGATATAATTATATAAATATTATAAAGACATAAGTTAAAGCACAGTGTTAAAGTCACACCTATGACTTAACGTCAACGAGTGCCATGTAATACCTAATTATTTTTAGGTGGCGTCTTGTACCTAACTTGAAACATGTGTGCGGAGCGGTAAAACGAACCATTGACCTATTTGATAATCTGGCGCCTAATCCTTTAATGCCAGTTGTCAGGTGACCACGTACCCTGACCCCATCTGATAAGAGTTTTATAGTCCACCTGAATAGGATGCTGGTCGTATAAACCACATGACTGCATTCATTTTAGTGCACTTTAATTCTATAACTATACACACACACACATATATATATACTAGCTTTTTCCCGCGGCTTCGCTCGCGTATCCCACGGGAACATTACTTTTTTCCGGGATGAAAGGTACCCTATGTTACTTCTAGTACCTCCCAGGATATGTGTACAAAGTTTCATGATGATTCGTCAAGTAGTTTTTGCGTGAAAAGGTAACAAACATCCACGCTTTCACATTTATAATATTAAGTAAGGAAGTAAGGATATACAGAGCCTAGGGTCGTAAGACCTAAAGGCCACGTCAAGCCTGAGAGCGACCTTAAGGTCACGACAGTCCGCCTCTCCGGAGGTTCTGGGTTCGATCCCCAACCAGGGCAGGAAAATGGCCTTTTTCAAATTGTCGTAAGTCTTGTGTTTATCTATATACTTGTAATGTTCCTTTATTTATCATAAAATATAGTACCGTTAAGTTAGTAGCCCATAACACAAGTTTGGATTCGTCCCTATAAATTTTTCGAGTTTCAGTTCTAAGTATGGGGAACCCCCAAAATTTATTGTTTTTTATCTATTTTTGTGAGAAATTTCTAATGCGGTTCACAGAATACATCTACTTACCAAGTTTTAATAGTATAGTTCTTATAGTTTCGGAAAAAAAGTAGCTGTGACATACGGACGGACGGGCAGACAGACATGACGAATCCATAAGGGTTCCGTTTTTTGCCTTTGGCTACGGAACCCTAAAAAGAGAGTCGAAGTACTGAAAGATTACGCGGGAACAGAAGTAGCTGTTACATTCTAAGTTTTTTTTTCTAACCAGTATGGAACATTTTTCTCTGAATATAGTACTCACATCTAGCAAAGTAGTTTCAGAGATCAGACTACACAAATAACACACACTCCCACATTACGCTCCCCATTGTTTTGTTATCTGTTTGCATATCTCCGCTGCTAATGTTGGAGATAATCTCAGAGTCTACAACGGATTACTAGTTAGTACTTAGCTACAGCTACGTAAGGCATGGGAGTTAGGATTTTTTTTCGTACTTAGCATCGTGTACAGCATCAAAAAATATAAGTACTGAAACAATTTTAAGGGTGAATTCAGTGGATTTTTAAATACATCAAACAAATTAGCATCAAACAAAATATAAGTAGGTACTGAAACAATTTTATGGGTGAATTCAGTCTATTATTATTTAATAATTGATGTATATATAAATATTTGATGTATTTACATCAAACAAATTAGCATCAAACGATATATAAATACTAAAACTATTTTAAGGGTGAATTCAGTCGATTATTAATACCTACATCAAACAAATTAGCATTAAATTAGCATCAAACAAAATAACTATTTTATGGGTGAATTCAGTCGATTATTATTTAATAATTGATGTATATATAAATATTTGATGTATTTACATCAAACAAATTAGCATCAAACGATATATAAATACTAAAACTATTTTAAGGGTGAATTCAGTCGATTATTAATACCTACATCAAACAAATTAGCATTAAATTAGCATCAAACAAAATAACTATTTTATGGGTGAATTCAGTCGATTATTATTTAATAGTTGATGTATATATAAATATTTGATGTATTTACATCAAACAAATTAGCATCAAACGATATATAAATACTAAAACTATTTTAAGGGTGAATTCAGTCGATTATTAATACCTACATCAAACAAATTAGCATTAAATTAGCATCAAACAAAATAACTATTTCATGGGTGAATTCAGTCGATTATTATTTAATAATTGATGTATATATAAATATTTGATGTATTTACATCAAACAAATTAGCATCAAACGATATATAAATACTAAAACTATTTTAAGGGTGAATTCAGTCGATTATTAATACCTACATCAAACAAATTAGCATTAAATTAGCATCAAACAAAATAACTATTTTATGGGTGAATTCAGTCGATTATTATTTAATAATTGATGTATATATAAATATTTGATGTATTTACATCAAACAAATTAGCATCAAACGATATATAAATACTAAAACTATTTTAAGGGTGAATTCAGTCGATTATTAATACCTACATCAAACAAATTAGCATTAAATTAGCATCAAACAAAATAACTATTTTATGGGTGAATTCAGTCGATTATTATTTAATAATTGATGTATATATAAATATTTGATGTATTTACATCAAACAAATTAGCATCAAACGATATATAAATACTAAAACTATTTTAAGGGTGAATTCAGTCGATTATTAATACCTACATCAAACAAATTAGCATTAAATTAGCATCAAACAAAATAACTATTTTATGGGTGAATTCAGTCTATTATTATTTAATAATTGATGTATATATAAATATTTGATGTATTTACATCAAACAAATTAGCATCAAACGATATATAAATACTAAAACTATTTTAAGGGTGAATTCAGTCGATTATTAATACCTACATCAAACAAATTAGCATTAAATTAGCATCAAACAAAATAACTATTTCATGGGTGAATTCAGTCGATTATTATTTAATAATTGATGTATATATAAATATTTGATGTATTTACATCAAACAAATTAGCATCAAACGATATATAAATACTAAAACTATTTTAAGGGTGAATTCAGTCGATTATTAATACCTACATCAAACAAATTAGCATTAAATTAGCATCAAACAAAATAACTATTTCATGGGTGAATTCAGTCGATTATTATTTAATAATTGATGTATATATAAATATTTGATGTATTTACATCAAACAAATTAGCATCAAACGATATATAAATACTAAAACTATTTTAAGGGTGAATTCAGTCGATTATTAATACCTACATCAAACAAATTAGCATTAAATTAGCATCAAACAAAATAACTATTTTATGGGTGAATTCAGTCGATTATTATTTAATAATTGATGTATATATAAATATTTGATGTATTTACATCAAACAAATTAGCATCAAACGATATATAAATACTAAAACTATTTTAAGGGTGAATTCAGTCGATTATTAATACCTACATCAAACAAATTAGCATTAAATTAGCATCAAACAAAATAACTATTTCATGGGTGAATTCAGTCTATTATTATTTAATAATTGATGTATATATAAATATTTGATGTATTTACATCAAACAAATTAGCATCAAACGATATATAAATACTAAAACTATTTTAAGGGTGAATTCAGTCGATTATTAATACCTACATCAAACAAATTAGCATTAAATTAGCATCAAACAAAATAACTATTTTATGGGTGAATTCAGTCTATTATTATTTAATAATTGATGTATATATAAATATTTGATGTATTTACATCAAACAAATTAGCATCAAACGATATATAAATACTAAAACTATTTTAAGGGTGAATTCAGTCGATTATTAATACCTACATCAAACAAATTAGCATTAAATTAGCATCAAACAAAATAACTATTTTATGGGTGAATTCAGTCGATTATTATTTAATAATTGATGTATATATAAATATTTGATGTATTTACATCAAACAAATTAGCATCAAACGATATATAAATACTAAAACTATTTTAAGGGTGAATTCAGTCGATTATTAATACCTACATCAAACAAATTAGCATTAAATTAGCATCAAACAAAATAACTATTTCATGGGTGAATTCAGTCGATTATTATTTAATAATTGATGTATATATAAATATTTGATGTATTTACATCAAACAAATTAGCATCAAACGATATATAAATACTAAAACTATTTTAAGGGTGAATTCAGTCGATTATTAATACCTACATCAAACAAATTAGCATTAAATTAGCATCAAACAAAATAACTATTTTATGGGTGAATTCAGTCGATTATTATTTAATAATTGATGTATATATAAATATTTGATGTATTTACATCAAACAAATTAGCATCAAACGATATATAAATACTAAAACTATTTTAAGGGTGAATTCAGTCGATTATTAATAACTACATCAAACAAATTAGCATTAAATTAGCATCAAACAAAATAACTATTTTATTAGTGAATTCAGTCGATTATTATTTAATAATTGATGTATATATAAATATTTGATGTATTTACATCAAACAAATTAGCATCAAACGATATATAAATACTAAAACTATTTTAAGGGTGAATTCAGTCGATTATTAATACCTACATCAAACAAATTAGCATTAAATTAGCATCAAACAAAATAACTATTTTATGGGTGAATTCAGTCTATTATTATTTAATAATTGATGTATATATAAATATTTGATGTATTTACATCAAACAAATTAGCATCAAACGATATATAAATACTAAAACTATTTTAAGGGTGAATTCAGTCGATTATTAATACCTACATCAAACAAATTAGCATTAAATTAGCATCAAACAAAATAACTATTTTATGGGTGAATTCAGTCGATTATTATTTAATAATTGATGTATATATAAATATTTGATGTATTTACATCAAACAAATTAGCATCAAACGATATATAAATACTAAAACTATTTTAAGGGTGAATTCAGTCGATTATTAATACCTACATCAAACAAATTAGCATTAAATTAGCATCAAACAAAATAACTATTTCATGGGTGAATTCAGTCGATTATTATTTAATAATTGATGTATATATAAATATTTGATGTATTTACATCAAACAAATTAGCATCAAACGATATATAAATACTAAAACTATTTTAAGGGTGAATTCAGTCGATTATTAATACCTACATCAAACAAATTAGCATCAAACAAAATAACTATTTCATGGGTGAATTCAGTCGATTATTATTTAATAATTGATGTATATATAAATATTTGATGTATTTACATCAAACAAATTAGCATCAAACGATATATAAATACTAAAACTATTTTAAGGGTGAATTCAGTCGATTATTAATACCTACATCAAACAAATTAGCATCAAACAAAATAACTATTTCATGGGTGAATTCAGTCGATTATTAAATACATCAAACAAATTAGCATCAAACAAAATATAAGTACTGAAACTATTTTATGGGTGAATTCAGTCGATTATACCGAACACTTGCCGTGTGGTTCCCGGCAGAGTAGAATAGGACCACTCCCAGTTTTCCCGTAGAAGGCGACTTAGGAAACACAAGCTAAACAAAGCTTATAAACATCAATGAGACCTCTCCAACCCGTTTGGCCAGCGTGGAGAGTGTAGGCCAAATCCTTTGACTGCTCTGGCTAATATATGGCTCTGTACTAGTACAGAGAGGGTCGTGCTGCTGCAGTGGAGACTAAAAAAGACCTGATGATGATGATGATACTGAACAACTTTCCCCGAGGAATAAATATCGAAATATGAAAAAAAAATTGGTACCTTCTAATTGACTGTGCTGATCCGAGTTTGTATGGAATGCAAAAATATTTTTCATATTTCGATTTATTCCTCAGGGAAAGTTGTTCAGCACCATGGACTGACTTTATATTTCTAGAGGAATGTAATCATCAGTCAGTATCATAAACAAAGAAGGAACTGGTTTTCACAATTTACGTTAATAGAAATATACTTCAAGTTTATTTGTTAGACAAATTAAAGGATCCGGCTTTCAAGAGTTCGTCCACAATAACTTTGAAACAAAATTACAACATATTCGGTCGGGGGCTATTTTATAAATGCATACCAAAAACTATTTAACCAGAAAATATCTTAACAAAATAGGCAATGTATACAAAATCGTCAATATAGCTGACTCCTAAAGGTAAGCTTGCTCCATGTTTCTGAAATACTTTTCTCAAGGAACTTAACGAAATATTTACTACCTTTAAAGGACAATTTCTACATTGTACAATGTTATTTGAAATAAAATAAATTGAATGACATATTTATTTTATTAACGTGTATGTTTTTACCGAATTTACACGTATGTTCTGTTTAAGTGTAAGTAAAGTAAAATATTGACCTGTAACAAAATGTGATTGAAATGTGATAAACAATAAACACATAAACACACAAGTAAAACCAGGGCGCGTAGCGATGTCGTCCTTAGCACTAATTCCCCGTTAACAATATAGTTAGAGCGACGCCGGTGTTATCTCTATATTAACACTTCCTCCAGTACCCAGGCGATCTGTTTTCTTGGATCGGGTTACTTATTTAAGCAACCAAGCAGACAGCCCACGGGTAAGTAGATCCTAATTCCTGCCAATTGGAAGGAGTCGAAATATCAAGCAGAAAAATGGTAGTTGACAAAGACTTCATTCAATACCAATAATAACATCCAAATGTCATCATAATTTGGGTACATTTGGTACATACTAAAACAAATAAATATACAATATTTTTAATTTTACTTATGACATGAATCGACCTACAATTTTATGTTCAGAGATACAATTTTTTTTTACCTGACAATACATTGTTATGTCAGGCCATACATGAATTTTCCGGGGTCCAGTGCTGCCCTCATTTGAAATAAATTATTTGAAAGGAAACCGAGATAAATTCTGTCTCTACCAAGCCTTAGATAACCCTTCAAACTATTTTATGAACTACTGTTTACAGTTTAAAGTGAGAACGTTTCTTCGCACATTTGCCAAAAGTGGCCGTTTTTCGCAAATGTGCTATACGTTCTCACTTTAAACTGTAAACAGTTGTTCTTAAAATAGTTTAAAGGGTTATCTAGGGCTTCGTAGAGATAGAATTTTAAATGATATAGTTATCTGTTTCCTTTGAAGTGATTTATTTGAAATGGCAACAAAAGCAATAAAAGGGCACTGGACCGGAAAATTCATGTATGGCCTGACATAACTATTTATTGTCAGGTAAAAAAAAAATGTATTTCTGAACAAAAAATTGTTGGTCGATTAAAATTTTGCCCCGCTACCAGGTCTGCAGTTTTGAGTTAGGGTATTTAGGTTTATGGGAAGTATAAGTATTCAGCTTGCCTCAAATTCCTACCTAAAAATGTCTACCGGCTCTCGGACCATAAGTAGATATCATGATATCATAGAATACCAATCAAAACTTTCGATTACATGATGTAGGTATGTACCTAACATAAAAACATATTAAATTATACATTTGATTTTGTTCGTAAGCATCCGCAATGCCGCATACCAACCGCTACCTTTGAACTAAACTTTTTTCAGAGTTGATAAAAAGAGGAGCATTGACCCGTAGGTACTCTCAGATATGATTTAGTTACTTGTAATAGGTACTTAATTATAATTAACACAATGACGTGAGTTTTTACCCGACTACGCCAGAAGGAAAATTATGTTTTTTGAGTGTAGGAGTATGTATGGTTTGTATGTAAATTTCTTTGGTACGCTCTACAGCCCAAACGGCTTGGTGGATTTTAGTTTGAGCGGAGTCGTTAGATTTGTCCTTACTCTAAGAGTGACACTGGGTATATCAAAAATTTTAATAATCCACACTTATGTGTCGTCGAATTTTTTTTTAATTCAAACCCTATGGAACGGGGTATCAAATTAAAGAATTTTTATACAACAATCACAAAAATATATAAAACATATGTTGGCAGTCGGGTTTTTTGTTTTTTTAATAATCACTTGTTGAGTTTGATAGTTTTGAATCAGTAACATAGAAAAAGAAAACAAAAAATTTTATGTGAAAACATAGGTATACCTACTCGTAAGGAGGTTAAGAACTAAGTTAAGAAAAGAGACTTGGAAGGCACTCCATTCCACCAACAAGAGCATAGCTGCACTGCTCTTAAATAAAAAAAATAAGAAATAAAAAAAAAATCACCTTCCCTACCACCTTTCATATTTCGTTATATGTTCCTTGGGGAAAGTTGTTCAGTATCACGGACTGAATCCTCCCTTAAAATAGTTTCAGTATATTTTGTTAGGCCCTGTATACAGGGTCTAACAAAATGTGCTAAAACTACTGAACAACTTTCCCCAAGGAACATATATCGAAATATGAAAAATATTTTTTGGCTTTCTATACAAATTCGAGTCAGCTGATCGGTCAACTTGTATGGGAGGCCAAATATTATTTTTCATATTTTTATATATGTTCCTTGGGGAAAGTTGTTCAGTATCATGGACTGAATTTACCCTTGAAATAGTTTCAATATATTTTGTTAGACGTTATATATTTATCACATGTTGTATTACCATCATATCAGCCACAGGAAGCCCACTGCTGGACATAGGCCTCCCCCAAGGATTTCCAAAACGACCGATCGGAAGCGGCCTGCATCCAGCGCCTTCCTGCAACCTTGCTCAGGTCGTCTGACCACCTAGCAGGTGGGTGCAGTATACATGCTGTATACTTATATTTATTTTTTAATATACTTAATATATTCTTATTTTATTCTTGTAGGTATTTATACTTTTCAATTCTGTCGCACCACCCAAATTATTTTTCCTCTCGGTTTTTATTTTTCTGCTTCTCCAATAGTTGGCAATATAAGGCGATATGTACACTTTATATGTGCAATAAAGATAAAATAAATAAGTAAATATGTAGGTACTTAACTCTAAGGTAGAGCAAACACTACTTATTTGTGTATTAGTAAACTACGTAAATTTTTGAAATAAAGGATTTGGTATAATTGCGGTCCTTTAATAATTTCAATATAATAGGTTTTAAATAACTGGGATAAGTAAATTTTGTAGAAGTACCTACTCGTACCACAAGGCTGCCAGCGAGAAGGAATACGAATCTTGCGCATATTTTTCACAAACTTAAGGGCCCAGTCCTTATTTTTAGTGATTTTGACTGCTTTTTCGGAGCTGATTGGAGCCAAACTATCTTAGTAACAATATGTTATCTTAGTAACATATATTAATTTGAGTTTATTTAAGTATTAAAAAAGTGAATGAGACAATTTATTGATTTTCATTGTAATAGTTTGTTTAATTCCAAATAACCTGAGACGTGTTTCAATTTTTTGCGGTGCGCGATGTTCATGTCTTTGTTGCTTACACGGAATTTAAAACATTAAGTTTGAAGACAAAGGAAAATCCTAAAAAGTGATATTTTTTTTAAATTCATTCAAAAACGTAGTTAAAAAGGTTAGTTAAACTTTAAAGAAAATATAAGCGAATACGTCGTCGGATTTCTTGCGCATACGACTGAGTTAAAAAATACACATATATGAAGATGATTCATGCTTAAACACGTACAATAAATATATTAAGTTGTCTTATGTAAAAAGATAGATTTTTTTTTAAATTCTCCGAAATTCTCAAATAAATATGGGGACGAAAACGCTGATAAGGTAGACCGCTCGCTGCGCTTCTGAATTCGTCTAAATTCGTCTCCAGAGTGCATGTAGGTACAATACAGCGCAATGCGTATGTGTAGATAGAAAATATAGATTCGTGTGTTCAATCGAAAAATCTTACGGTCGAAGACTGCAGTCTTAAGTAGGTAAGTAGGTACCTATGTAGTTATGTAAGTGGAACACTTTTTTCTAGGTAAATACTTACGAGTATATCGTTATATAATTATATCCTTGTGGTTAACTTTGTCTGCCTCCGAGGTCCAGGAGTCAAGGCGTTTACCTTGTGATCCGGAGGTCGTGGGTTCAAAACCCACTGGGATGCAAACTTTGTGAAAAGTTGTTTTCAGTCTGGTTAGGATATTGCAGACTTGAATCACCTGATTATAAATCCGAAAAGAAAGATGATTCCGTGCTTCGGAAGGCACGTACAGCTGTGGGTCCAGAACGCCATCTAGCGTTTGTTTAAACTTATCCTAGGATTAGTTCTGGTCTACCATTTGGGTTGCGGAGGTCAGACGCCAGTCGCTCTGTGTAAAAACCAGTAACCAGTAACCGGGCTCTGAAGCGTGACCGCTGAGGATGCAACCAGGATTACGGTAGAATGAGATGAACATATTATATATCTCTCCATGTCCTTATAATTTTTTCTGTGTAGTTTAGAGATTTAAAAGGAGTTTAACCAAATATGTAGTGTTGAAATTATAAAACTTTGAATGCGTGAACGATTAAACAAAGTATGTAGGTATACTCATAGCGTATCTCCTGCAAAGAGGTCAACTGATAACATATAATATCGATAAAAAATATAAACGAATGATAAAGTAGGCACAACACAACACCTTCGATGTTTCTTAGATTACACGAGTATCTTTCATTAAGATCGGAGTGTACTGACTGGTTATATCTTATTTAGAAATAGAGTCAATGCAGACATTCTTAAAAATAGAAGAAAAAGAGTTGTTAATTTTTCCTTAGATGAGTTAAAATATCAATTTCGTCCAAAACTGTATTCTTAACACCTTAAATATCTTCTTAAGCGAGAAGGTGGAAAAAGAAATCATGATGGGTTGCCGCAGGGCTTATTAACATGATTTTAGCCTCGATCGGCTTTTACGATATGCGTGAGAAGAGAAGCAGCTGGTACATTCTATTGTTTTTCTTTTCTTCAAGACCAGCATAATAACATTAATCTTCTTCGTCTAAGCGCGTTCCCGGTTGCATCCGCAGCTGTACTGCTTCGGAGCCCGGGGTGCGTTTTCCCGCTTATTCTTCTCCAAATATAATATTTAATGCAGTCAATGGTCACTCAAGGATGCCAAAAACCTTGCAAAATGGAAAAGAAATAGCCGGAACAGTTTAAATGATTTAGCTATAGTTTTACGACCGGTCGCCTGCCTGACGTTAACCCTCTTTGGGAATGCAATTGTAGCACGAGATGTATGTGCTTAGTCCTTTAGTCGCCTCTTACGACATCGACAGGAAGAGATAGAGTGGTCCTATTCTAACCCCGAACTATACCGGTAAATAGAACAAACACGGGAAAAGCATAATAACATTAATATATTAATGTAAACATTCCTGTTTGGTTGACTGGAAGAGATCCCTATACGGGATAAGTCCGCCGTTGTATGTTTACTTTTCTGTTTTTGTATCTGTTTCTTTCTTGTGTACATAAAGCCTTATAAACAAACAAACAGCATGGAAGATGCAATTGTTCTTAGAATTAAGAAGCTCTACCTCCACGCTCTCCAGTGTGCGTCGCACCTACAGATTTTGTGTTCAATTTGATGGTACTCGAGTAAACGGATGGATAATGAGTAGTGTGTAGTGAGGGTCGAGTCTTACCGCCGCCTCTCGCAAGTGTGTGATTGATCGTTTTCGGAAAAAATACGCTGGGGAAATTCCTAGGAAATTCGGCTTCGGAACTTCGTATGTATTTATCTATTACTTTGCCAGTTTTGTTTTCGGAAAACCAATGAGCTGGAAAAAATCCTAGGAAATTCGGCTTTCACGATGTTGAACTTCTTATGATCCAACATAATTATTTGCGGCTGGTGAATAGGAAGTAAGTAAGTATGTAGTTATATTTTCTAACTTAATTTTAAATCACTTACACTCGGGTCCGTACTCGTACATATTTGTGTGATTCTTGTATGGCATTAAAATTAACAAGTCTGGTTTACGTACGGTATTTTTCTGAAATGAAATATTTATTTAAGTAAAGATTTTACCTCAAGCAATCTGATTTAACTTAAAAGTATTTTGAGAATACGATTATTAAGTACTTATATTACTAAGCATTGTAATCGGTGTTTGTGGTCAGAGTGTAGGCTCTACTGATATAGTTATTATCTCTTCTTTTTCTTTCATGCTGGTTTGGAATAATAGAAAAAACTTAGAATGTACCAACTGCTTCTCTTTCTGCGCAGATCGTGTAAACCAATCGAGGGAATGAGAGAAAATTCTAATCATGTTAATAGGCGATGCGGCTAGCAACCCATCACTATTTTGATTCCTTTTCCACCTTCTCGCCCACCATCACGCTAAAAGTGGCCTCTGGATCTTGCGGCTCTGGGCTCTGTCTGCTTAGAGCCGCAAAATCTAAAATGCTCTATCTGCCACGTTAGGGATAAAGACGTGATAATGTATCTTTTCATTATTTAACAGCACCCCGTACTGAATTTCTCTTACATTATTTTGCCGTTATGGTCATACGATTATGGAATGCCCTCCCTGATAACATTATGAGAGCACAATTAAAAAATAAACCGCTAGTTCTACACTTTACGACTAACGAATAATTTATGCTGCAGTAATTTATGTAAGTACTTATATCTATTAAATTTAAAATGGTGTCAATAAAGTTATATAGGTACATCGTGTTAATGAAAGAACGCAAAACCTCTCAGATGGTACCTCAGCCCATGTAACTGAACAACTTTTGTTCAGAAACTTTCACGAAATTAAAAAAAAAAATTGAATTTTCATACAAACTGATCAGCTAATCGAGTCAATTTGTATGAAAATCCGAATTTTTTTTGGATTTCGTGAAAGTTGTTGAACAAAAGTTATTCAGTTTCATGGGCTGAGGTACCAGGTTTTGCGTTCTTTCATTAACACGATGTATACATCCCAGTTATGGGACACAATACCTACAGGCTAGTAAAAAAAAAAAATACATTTTGAAAGAAATCTTGACTACATTATATACGGATAAATCTCACAGTTGAGTTAGCTCCATAGTAAGTTCGAAACTTGTGATAAGGGATACTAACTAAACGATACTATATTTTATAACAAATACCTACATAAGTATATAGATAAACACCCAAGACCCAGGTTCATCTGAATAAAATCATTTTCCATCTTGACCTGACCGAGAATCGAACCCGGGACCTCCGGTGTGACAGCCTGGCATAGTGACCACTAGGCTATAGAGGTCGTCTTAAGGCGAGATGGATTCACAATTTACAATGCTGTGCGTGTTTTTGAAAAATTACTCTTATTGAACTACCACAGTTTATTCCTCAAAAATTTTACATAAAATTCTTAAGGATTTTACTACAGACACCTACTCGTACAATAGCCAAAATACGATTGAGCATTTTTGGCTTGATAGAAAAAAATCACAAACATACCTCTAAATTTGCCTAAATTTGCCTTTATAATACATATTACTATTTCATACAATCACCTTTTAATATGAAAATTATACCAAAAAATGTAAACATCTACCCGTTTCCGCAGGCTACAAAAAAAAAAAACACTGCGTAATATCGTCGAGCTCGGCTCCGGGCCTTTCTTTGCTCTCGAAATAGTAATATTAATGAAAAGGCAAATTTAGGCAAATTTAGAGGTATGTTTGTGATTTTTTCTATCGAGCCAAAAATACTCAATCATATTTTGGATATTGTGGGTGTCTGTAGAAAAGCCTTAAGATTCTTATGTAAACTTTTTGAGGAATAAACTGTAGTAGTTTATTTACAGTGATTTTTTAAAAACACTCACAGTTTTCTTGGCTCTGAACTGGCGTGGCCTTAACTAATTAGGTCATAATGATTGCATATTATAATATGAACCGCTAGGGAGCAGTCACACAGGACAAGCATTGGCAGCATCACAATGAGACATCGCTCATACAAAGCCTTAACCTAGGGCTCTTACCAGACGAGGATAGTGTGCCAGCGACAGTTCACGACCATGGTCGGTGACAGTCGGCGACCAGTGTCGCGAATTTTCGCTATATAGACTATGTCTGAAACATTTGCCTTGTTCCGTTTTTGCAAATTTTTGCTAATTTGCAGCGCTAACTTGTTTTTAAGCTATTTTTAAAAACCGCAGCGTTGAATTTGCTTAGGGAACTGACGAATCATTAAATATGGTGATGGAAATTTTATCATCTAAATTTAATTTTTAAATAATCAAATCTGTTTACTTACCTGTAGATAGTCATTTTTTACACTTTGCCGTGTTTTTTGAATTATTCTTACAGTATTTTAACACACACTAAGGCATTGTTTTCTTATGGTTTTAGCTTATAAACTGTCGAAAGTATTGGGCGCAAAAGAGCTAGCAAATTTTAGTAGGTACATAGGTAGTAGCTCTTTGTCAGCGACCGTCGGCGACAGTCAGCGACAGTCAGCAACAGTCACCGGCCAGGGTCGCGAGCCATGGCTGGTCCACTGTCGCTTGTCTGTCTGAGCCCTTACTAGTGTACCAATGCAGAAACTAGTGACAACTTAGATCATTTAATACATGATCTAAGAGTGACAAGTATTAAAAATATATATTAAAAGATAGAGCCTTTGGCTTTTTTTACCGGCTATTTTTTCTCGATTTCGCAAGATTTTCGGTATCCGTGGGTGACCTCACATACATATTATATTTGAAGACGGAAAAGCGTGAAAGCGCATCCCGGGCTCCAAAGCAGCAAAGCTGAGGATGCAACAGGAAAATCTGGGAAATAGGCGAGAATCTAAATCCTGTCAATGACTTCCTTTAATTTTTGACAGTATCTAATTTTTTGTATTTGTTGTTATAGCAGCCACAGTAATACATAATCGGTTAAAAATTTCAAGTGTCTAGCTATTACGGTTCAAGAGATAGAGCCCTGTGACAGACGGACAGACAGACAGACGGACAGACAGCGGAGTCTCAGTAATAAGGTCCCGTTTGCACCCTTAGGGTACGGAACCCCTTAAAAACTTGCTTTTTCACACATCTTGGACACTAAACGCGACTTTTGTCTCTTACGGTCCTAGGCTCTACCTAGCTCGAAAAGGATAAAGACGTGAATAGTATGTATGTAATTATTGCATAACCTTGCTTACACAATGCACCCTCAGTCCACGACTGCATATGTTAGCTGCATCACACACGAGGCGTTTTAAATAGAGACATAGTCACGTGAAGGTAGGTGATGGTCAATCTATACTAATATTATAAAAAGAAAACATTTGATTGTTTATGTCTTTGTTTGTACCTTCTCACCCACTATCAAGAAGTGGCCTTTGTCTCTTGCGGCCCTGGACTCTATCTGCTTAGAGCCGCAAGACCCAAAATGCTCTGTCTGCCCCATTAGAGATAAAGACGATAGTATGTATGTTTGTTTGTAATAGAAAAAATGCGCGGGAAGAAAAGCAGCTGGTACATTCTCTGTTTTTACCCGACTGCGCCAGAAGGAGGGTTATGTTTTCACGCTCTACAGCCTAAACGGTTTGATGGATTTTAGCTTGAGAGGTGTCGTTAGATTTGTGCTGACTCAGAGTGTGACATATCCAAAATGGCGGATTTTTGCGCCAAATTATGTGTCTACAAATTTTTTTTATTCAAAACCTATCTAGTGGGGTATCAAATTAAAGAATTTTGTACAAGGATTAAAAATATATACAACTTATATAACATTATAAGTATGTTAGCAGTCGGTATTGTTGTTAGCAGTTGTTATATTCTCCCAAACCAGCGTGGAAGATTAAGCAAGTCGGTACTTCCCGGTACTTCCCACGTATACCTAATACATGTCCCAGACAAAGTAAAACAAACAAAATACATGAAGAATTAATGAAGTCGCCGGAACAGCAGTATAAAACACATAACGGTGACCAAACAATATTAAAACCAAACCGCAGCGCTGATTACAGAAGAAACACTAAGGTTTTACTAAAACAAGTGAAATAATGTGTAGTTTAAAACGGCTCTGATTTAAAGAGGCAGTTGTAAATAGCAGTTTTGGTAAGTTACTCGTAAAAATTTTAAATGGCATGTTTAATAACTAGTTCAGCAGTTAAAACTAAGCAGTAAAGTAAACAAAAATGAGTAATAAATAAAAACCGGCCAAGTGCGAGTCGGACTCGCGCACCAAGGGTTCCGTACAAACCTGCAAGGTTTAGTATTTGGTATGAATTTCAATTTAATACCTCTACGCGTTTATGAGGAAATGGGTAGTAAGTTTAAAATTATTAAAAAAAAATATATTATGTGATGTAACCAAAAATTTATGGTTTTCGTAATTTTTCCTTTATCTATGCTATAAGACGTTGCTTCGTACCAAATTTCAAGATTCTGAGTTCACGGGAAGCACCCTGTAGGTTTTGATTCCCTTGCAAGTGTCGAAAATTTGCGGCATAAACGGCTGTATCTTTTGATTGCGTTGGCTTAGAAGTTTGATTTTTTCACAGCTTCAAGGGACAGTAGACCTGAGTAATTGATATAAATTTCAGCTTCATACCTCCACGCGTTCCTGAGAAAAAGGGTCTTGACAGACGGACGGACGGACGGACAGACGGACAACAAAGTGATCCTATAAGGGTTCCGTTTTTTCCTTTTGAGGTACGGAACCCTAAAAATAATGAACTAATACTACTAACTAATGAAATAATTAACTGGATCAGTGAATATATAATTGAGCAGGAAAATAATTAAATGGGCGGTAAAAAAAATTAAACAAGGTTTTTCCTAACCTAGTAAAATGGATAAAACCGACCTAGCACTCGCCGGCCGCTATAGCGGCACGCTCGCTTCGCTCGCTCGGCTCGTCGCAGTTCTAACCTAACCTATAGGTTTTCCCTAACCTAGTAACATGAATAGAACTAGTAATATGATAAAATAACCGACTAATTGATTTTTTAGTACTGTTCATGTTTTACTCTCGCAATAATTAATCAACCGCCATTAAATTAAATAACTGCTCAATATGTTTTCCAACTGATCATAATAACATCTCGAATATTTAGATAACAGCTCAAAAAAAATTGGTTGCCTGTAAAGTCGGTATACGGGCGAAAGTTTTACGTGACAACGACTTTGCCTTTCACTTTTTATGTCTGTCTCTCTCGCACGCGTGCCTCTCACTCGCTCTCATTGTGAGCGCATAACGTGAGCGGAGCGTAACGCAGTTTCTTGAAGTGTCACCCGGCTAACCAATTTATAAGACGTTGTCACGTCAAAAATTAGTTCCCGTTTAAAACAAGTTATTTAAAAAATGTTTTTAAAAACAAACTGATACAACGTGGAAGGCACATACCCGTAATAAATCGAACCACGGGCTATATACTAGATCACTAAAGTATAATGAAATTAAAATAATATACAAAATACCGAAAAAATTCTGACGTATACAAACCGCCCGGGCGGCTGCACACTTTTTATGGAAATGCCGAAATATTTTTTTGTGTTTCTGCTGTTATTTTAATTTCATTATACTATAATGAATGATCTGTATAGACCGTGGTTTGATTTATTACGGGTATGTAATGTCCCTTCCACGTGGTGTAGAAAATAAATATTAAAAATAGCAATTAGATTATAACAACTAAAACACGCCATTTTAAAATATGACGTCAAAGTCTGCAATATCCGCTAGAGACAGAAGCTGTCAACGCATGTTTTTCTTTTTTTGGTACTTTCGATATTATCAGCCAGTGATGTTTGTTAAACCTCTATGTAAAAGTACATACATTTCAAATGTCATCGATATTCAAACTACATGGGCGGATAGTCCTACCGAACGCACCCGAACTTGTCATTTCCTTTTTGTGAACTTTGTCGTCATTTCCCTTTTGATTGGCAAAAGTTCTCGCGCAATATTTGCATATTTTCAATAATTTATTTCTAATCCAAATAAGAGTCAGTAAGAAAAATAATTAACTAGGCGTGGTAACGTATTAATAGAAATTATAAAATAAAAATATGAGCCGGATTGGTATTACATGCATATTCCTTATTAACTAAAATGTTTATGAGTTCAAACTCGGTGGGGTTATGTTGTTTTATCACAGAGATGCCGTGGCCACCTTCCGGCTTCATCATGAGGTCATTGGTACCATAATATTGCATTACCACCATCTTACAAAAGTTTGTAAAATTTTACTGAAGTTTTACTTTCCAAAAATGGACCCTATTGTTGCGTATTTACCTTTTCTGTGACGTTACTGGGATTACTGGTGCAGAGGTCGGAGGTATACGTTTTGAAAAATTATGACATAGTGGCATCTCTTTTTTTCTTGATGGCCAGACAGATCCTACCTCCATTCATCTCCGCTAAACGACCGACTCTAGGAAATAGCCATCTTTACGAAACCATTTCCATGCTATTATTAACCATAATACACATAACAAGTGTTATTATGCAATTTAATGTAAGCTAAAGCTGTAATGGTTCTCTTACAGTTTCACAATTTGTATGAGGAGCTCATTATGCGGTGTCACGAGATGTTTTGTGGTTGAGGTTAGCCGTCCTTAGGCCCAGGCTCTACTCAAGATGAGCGACGCTGCATTGTGTTTTAACAACCAATGACATTTGATTATTCCTTCACCAATGGGAGCACACACGCATCGTAGAGGTGCGGTTCCGCCACGCGATATAAGTCAATTGTTTTATTTTTATCGACTGGGGTTATCGTTATAACGTTAAGTGTGCTCGAAAATCTGACACCAAGCTACCTAAGGGCATCTCATCATCATCATTATCAGGTCTTATTAATCTCCACTGCAAGAGCACGACCCTCTAAGTACTACCAGCCATACTTGGCCAGAGCAGTCAGAGGATTTGGCCTACACTCTCCACGCTGGCCAGACGGGTTGGAGAGGTCTCATTGATGTTTGTAAGCTTTGTTCAGTGTTTTTGCCTAAGTCGCCTTCTACGACATCCACGGGAAAACTTGGAGTGGTTCTATTCTACTCTGCCGGGAACCACATGGCTAGTAAAGCATCTAACGCAGCTCAATGACCGTCTCAGACTAGTAGTCTTTAAATAGACATCTCCCAACACCAGTTGGTGTTGGGAGATGTCTAGAAAATCGTGTTAGGTGGCGTTACTCCAAAAACGACATATGCGAGTGCGGTGTTACCCAATCAATGAACCACTTATTGTCATGCCCAAAATGCCCCACATCCTGCACAATACAAGGCCTAAATGAGGCAAATGACCGGGAAATTGCTGTGGCCAAATACTGATCAAGATAAACACTGATCATATTTTTTAATTTATTAAAATTAAAAAATAGCCTTTCGACTCGAGAAGAAGTGATAACAGTCATTATTGCACACTACTGTTGAGGTTTCCTCATGATATTTTCCTTCACCGGAAGCAAGTAGTGGTGATTGAAAATTACTGTACATGAGTGCAAACTCAGAGGTACAAGTCGCGCCCAGTGAGGATCGAACTCGTGCCTCACAGATGCACAGGTAGACAGTGCCTAAACCAGGGCTTGAAATACCGTTAAAAATCTGGTAACGTTATGCTGGGTAACGTTATTTTTCCATCCATTTATCGATAAATCAGATAACGTTACCAATGATTCCAGGCCGTGCTTCGCAAACGAGTTGCATCCTTGTGGTCATGGGTAAGGAGCAGTACCAACACACTCTTGAAGGTGGTGTCGGAAAGAGTGGACAGTCCAATATTGGAACATTGGTCGTCCTTACATGTGTCAAATAACCCACATTTTAAGTTTTACTAACATAGTTGTATAAGTTTTCTACTAACACAATATGGACCTGTATCTATGTGCAGTCTGAAATAAACTATTTCATTCATTCATTCATTCAATGATATTAATGGGGGCTTGGAATACCGTTAAAAATCTGGTAACGTTAATTCTGTCAAACGGCGTTAACGTTATCAGCAAAGATAACGTTATGCTGGGTAACGGTATTCTTCCAACCATTTACCGATAAATCAGATAACGTTACCAATGATAATAACGGTAAAAGGTATTGTTAACGCTGTATTTCTATTTGATATTTGACAGAATAAATTGATGAGAGTTTGTCTAGTAGGCTACTAGAGCTACACGGATGTCGTGATAGTCTGTGCTACCTTGGGTTCGATTCCCAGCGCGATGCAATACACTTGTATAATATTTATATATTATTTTACAAGGTGGTGTCGACGAAGAGAGGCCTATGCTCAGCAGTGGGCGGAAGAAGGGCTGGGATGATGATGATTTTACAAGTATTAAAAAAAGTATCGTTACTTATATCGTTAATTGATAACGTTATTATAACTGTATTATTAATACCCCTTATAACGTTACCAGTAATACCTGTATGAAAATAAAGTTATTAATCGTTACTTTTAGTGTGAATTTAGTATCGTTAACAAGCCCTGCGAAACAGCTTGGCCACCACCGCTTTACATCACACATTGACACATTGCAAGAGAGAGATAGAAAGTCTATGACATTGGAATCCTATTGGTTGACGAAACGCACAAATCCAAAGCATTGCGTCGCTCATCTTAAGTTTAGCTGTGCCTTAGGTAGGTACTATGTACAATCATAAAATTAACACATCTAAATGAGAAACTTGTAAATAAAGAAACGTTTTTTGTTCAGGCAAAGCCGAATATTTCAGTAGTTAATATTTTTTACATTTGACATTATGACAAGTAAAAATAGCTTTTTTAGTGTAATACCTAAAGGCATTTGGCAAATTCGATAGTTTTTGGTTCCATACATAGTCTTAGCGACCGGGTTTATCTGACGTCTTTGACATCTCATCCTTGACAATAGCTAAATGTACGGAGCTTTAGCAGGGCCTTAATACAGTATTTATTTTTTGTCAATTGGTAACAGCTTTTTTATGACACAGTAGGTACGAATCAACAAAAAGATAGGTAACAAACAATTTACGACTTTAATAGATATGACTAGACTATTATTAGGTGTAACTGTAGAAAATGAGGCATATAGTGACGTTTGTCCGATTTTATTTTATAAACATGAAATTCGTTTAAGGTGAAGATATAAACAAATGACCTTGAAGTGTGAAATAAATTGTTAGCTCGTAAATATGGTGATAATTTCCATATTGCTCTTCGTCATGCACTAGATAGCCCTTTAAATTATTTTATAAACTGCCGTTGAAACTATTATTGGTGATCCGTCTAGCTTTAAAACTTGCCGTGGCCACTTTTGCCGGAGGCAAGTTTTAAAGCTAGACGGACTAATGTAAATACTTTCAACGGTGGTTCATAAAATAATTTAAAGGGCTATCTAGTGCATGACGAAGAGCAATATGGAAATTATCTCCATATAAACGAGATAACAATTTATTTCTAATGAGGGCACTTCAAGGCCATTTACCTATACCTTCACCTTAAATTGGCTTATCTTCGAATATTATGTCATTTGGATGTTAATATTTAGAGATCTTCTATTGTCTTCATTGCTCCCAAAGCAAAGAAAAAATTTAGAATGTCAGAGGTTTCACTTCCCGCGCAGATCGTAAAAGCCTATCGAGGGAATGGGCGAAAATGTTATTATGGCGATACGGCTAGTAACCCATTCCTTTTTACTCTTCTCGCCCACTAACATGCTAAAAGTGGCCTTTGAGTCTTGTGGCCTTGGGCTCTGTCTGCAGCCACAAAAACCCAAAATGTTCTAAAGAAGTGACGTTTATGATGAAACAAAATATTAAGTATAAACTTAAAGAGCACTTCCTTAGTTCCCTTCAAAATATATATGCAGGTTGTGGAGATAAATAAATAATAACCGAACAGTATGTATTTGTCCAAATCCTCTCTTTCTGTATGTGTCATGGTGTATTACTTACCTACATATATATACGTATATTTTTATTGTTTGTGTCTTATATAAGATTTGTATATTGATTGGCGTAAACTTAATTCTTAGTATAATCTCAAACCTTCGTGGTTTTTCTATGCTAAGTCAACTGATTGTTTTGTAAGATCTTTCATGTGATAATAAAAAGAAAAAAAAAATGTATAAATAAATAAATAAATATATAGGGACAAATCACACTGATTAAGCTAGCCCCAAAGTAAGTTCTAAACTTGTGTTATGGGATACTAACTTAACGATACTATATTTTATAATAAATATATATATAGATAAACACCCAAGACCCAGGACGATTTGAAAAAGGCTATTTTCCAACTTGCCCTGGCTGGGGATCGAACCCAAAACCTCCGGATTAGCATTAGCATCGGAATAGTATGCATGAATCTATGTTTTAATATAAGTAGTAATAGCAAGATAATAAACATCTTTAAAGCCTGTATTGGACAAAAAAAATGTAAATTGTAATAAAACAATCGTACTCGTTAGTTGATTTAAAGTGTAGCCGAGTTACGTAATTAAATCATTTATTTTTATACTTGAGGAAACATCGAGATCTGCTAATGAAGTAGGTAATTAGCGAAGTTTGTCATTGTAGCTAAATTCTAAATTAATGGTTCCGTACAAAATAACTTTAATTATTCCAACTCCAAATTCAGGAAAAAGTAAAAGTAAATTCAAATATTTTTAGTTGAATTACCTATAAGCTTCGGTTATTTTAATTGTAAACACATATAATTGGAATACATTCTAGAACAAATATGTAAAACTGTATTAAGTACTTGAAAAATGTATTGATTGTATTCTGTTTGTGTTTCTGAGAAATAAAATAAAGAAAAAGTTTTGAAATAAAATGTAATTTTTTTTTAGAAACGTGTAATTGACATAAGCGTTATAAATCAAACCACGGGCTATAGTATATTAGTATATATATAGTATATTGAAATTAAAATAACAATCACAAATAGTGGTGGTATAGGTATTATACCGGGCTAAGATTTTTTGTAATTTAAGTTTGATTTAATATTGAGTTTTCACTAATTCATTTAGGTAACTATATATATTTTTAATTGCTGCGTTGTACAAGTGGGAGCTAAAATTGTTTTTAAAATTTCTATGAATTTTTTATAGGACTCTTTGTGAATTATTCAATGAATTTATAATACATAATTAACAGTAGTATTACACACAATACATACTATTATTTTTCTTGTAATACTATTTACATAGTTATTAACCAATGGTTAATCAATTTTTCCTCTACTTTTTATGAATTAAATTAAAATTACCTAATTTATGAATTGGTCAATCATGTCGCTCAGTCTATTTCATTGCTGAGAGATTGGTAAATGGTGTTTTATGGTTTTCTTTGAAAATCATTGGATGAGGCTTGTGTTTAGCAGTGAACTAACTGTGGCGGATATGGCGATGGTTTTCGTCTGGATTTATTTTCAAGATATGTTTATTAAATGGTTTTGTAGTGTTCCCCATTGACCTCTAATCATCGACTGATTTAGTGCAAATCTTTAATCGTCATGTATTGACGTCTGTCCGTTGATAATGCATGTAATTGAAAACATTTAATATAACTTAAACAGTTCTTAATTAACTTACAAATTTCCCGCGTATGTAATAAAAAAATAAAGAAAAATAATTTAAAAATCATTTATTCTATCAAATAACTGTGTTTTTGGGGCGGGACAGAAACTCCGGAAATAAACGATACAATACAATACCCTTTATTTAACAGAAGAAAATACTGTATATAATATCCAGGCAACCTCGCTCAAATAGAAAAAAGTGATGGGAAATTAGGAAGTGCGGGGTGGTCAATATAATGTACAAACTTTTATACAGTACTAGCTTTTGCTCGCGGCTTCGCTCGCGTCCTTTCTTAGCGGATGCCTACGTCATAACATCTACCTGCATGCCAAATTTCAGCCCGATCCGTCCAGTGGTTTGGGCTGTGCGTTGATAGATCACTATGTCAGTCAGTCAGTCAGTCACCTTTGAGTCATATATATTTATATAGATATACGAGTAGATACCCCGACATAACAAAATAAACTGCAACCTAAGGGTTGCATGTCTTTCTTGCTTGGATCTCTTTACTCAGTCCATCAATCACTCAATCTCAATTTTTAAGACCAAAGAAAACTTTATAAAACAAAAACTAACCATGTGTCAAACTCTTTCTTCTTTTCTTACTTGCCTTTTCTGTGTCATCTGTGACTCTGTCTGTGTTATTTGTGACAGTTTCGTGAAAGAAAAGTACAAAAGTAAAAATATGACTTTACTACCCTGATTTTCTTTATTGTTTCTGTTTAGTTCTACACTTGACTCTTTAAAGTTTTTGCAGTAGAGCTTTACAAATTTCTCCATATCTGAAAAGCAACGGATACATCATCATGATCAGGTATGTTTTAGTCTCCACTACAGAAGCCGACCCTCTCTGTACTACCAGAGCTATATATTAGCCAGAGTAGCCAGAGGATTTGGCCCACACACTCCACGCTGGCCAGACGGCTTGGAGAAGTCTCACTGATTTTTGTAAGCTTTGTTCAGCTTGTGTTTCCTAAGTCGCCTTCTACGACATCCACGAGAAGACTGGAGTGGTCCTATTCTACTCTGCTGGGAACTACACGGCTTACATATACGTGTAACTTATAATTAAATTCAATTAATAATAACGTAATGTTATAAATTTTAATTTATGCCTCCGTAGTCCAGGCGTTTGCCTTGTGATCTGGATGTCATGGGTTCTAATCCCACTGGGAAGCATACTTTGTGAAAAGTTGTTTCCGGTCTGGTTAGGATATTGAGGACTTGATCACCTGATGATTCAGTGCTTCAGAAGGCACGTAAAGTATGGGCCCGGATCCCGAACGTCATTTAGTGTTTGTTTAAACCTATCCTAGTATTGGTTCTGGTCTACCCTCTGGGTTGCGGAAGTCAGACGGCAGTCGCTCTGTGTAAAAACTATAACCTCGTCAAATCCCCTACATAGGTTAGGTAGCGAACCCCAGGCTCTGAAGCGTTAACGCCGAGGATGCAACCGAGAATACATTTGGATGATGATGTTATTATTTTCGAGAATCAATGGCTAGACAGATAAAATGGCTACAGCTCAGCAAAATGTCGCTCGTATTAAATAACCGCTGCTTTTCAGGTGCCACCCTAATAAGTACTGATGCGTATAGTACTAAGTACCCTGAATTATTACATTCCTAACTGTGACTAGTCTACTTTCTGCCTTATTTACCAGCCCATCATGTGACTAAAGCATGCGGTTACGACGAGCAATGGTTTCCAATCAGTCTAATTATAATTATCGTGATTTACGTTAATTTTCTGCCTCACGTTACCACCAGAGCATGATGCCATACATTTTGGTCCGTTACATCACGTAGGTAAGCCTTTAGCTATATCGCAGTTGGCAGATATAGACTTCAAATATCGCATGTAATTGGCTAAAATAAATTTTACGAAACGGGTAATTATTATAGTTTCCTTGTTTATTATGCTTTATCGAAAATATGCACATGGATTCAATGTGCGAACAGGGAATAATGTTTGCATTTACTTTTAAAGTGATGTTGTTTATGTGATTAAATAAACTAATTAAAATCTTATTGGCTAAATATCACAATAAAATTACTTACAATTTTTTTTTCAAATGTGCTCAAAAAATAACTGTCGCGTTGTTTGACTTTAGTGGTTTTTGGTTTTATAAAATACGTGTAGTTTTTACCTAAAAATAAATACAGTATTTAAAAAAGTGAAAGTGTCAAGTGTCACAGATTAAAAAATGAACTGTTCTCGTTGGTGCCAGATGGAAGATGTGAATTGTTTCTGGTGTATCTTTCACCTGGACTATTTTATTTACGCTATTCTTGTGATAGGGATTTTGACACTGTTTTTATATTTTATGCTCGCTTGAATGCCCTCAGATGTAAATATTTCAGGTAATTATTTGAATTTCTTGTTTTGTTAAAAATATTTATAAAGGTAGCCTTACATCAAACAATCTAAAAAGCAACGGACTATTTCATTTATGAAATTAAAAATATATCTTTATTTATAGTATGTACTACCTACAAAAATAAGAATAAATCACAATTTCTTGTTTTGTAATAAATGTCTTTTTTAAAATTATTCCTATGGTTATATTATAGAGGTAGTTCACTATATCTTTATATTTTACAATCTAAAAAAGGAACCAATTTATTTAAAGAATTAAGAAAATATATTTTTACTTACCTATAAAAAAATAGATAGGGACAAAGCACACAGATTGAGCTAGCCCCAAAGTAGGTAAGTTTAAACTTATGTTATGGGATATTAACTCAACTAAGTATATTTTATAATAAATACATACGAACAAACCAAAGGTTTGACTGTGAGAGAATGCTTTTAGCATTAAGTCCGCCTGTTGTACTATTACAATACCCGACACATAAGTTGACCCAAAATGGCGGCTCTGCGCAGGTATACTTAGAGGAAAAAGTGTGCGCAGTGACCGCCATTTTGGGTCAACTTATGTGCCGGGTATTGTACATTTGTATGTGTGTACAATAAAGTGTAAATAAATAAATAAATAAATAACAAAATAAAAGCATATTTTTAAAACCAACTCTGAAAACTTAGATTTTTTTTCGTTTATTGATAAACCAAAAAACCAAAAGCGATACAGTTTCTTATAGTTACAATATATACAATACTTTATAAGGCCAAAAAAGGTTTATACAGTTATTTTTATCAATGTAGCACCTAACGTTGATTGCAATAACAAAAAATAAAATGTAATAAATTAATCTCGTACTAACACTTGTAAGTACCTACTTAGTGATATAATTGACGTGTGATCGGTGTGATCGACTGTACATAGAATATTAATCGAGCATTCTTGTAATGCGCACGAAGCTCCAGCATCAATATAATATATGACTGTATAAACATAACTACTTACCTACATCTAACGAAGTTTAAATAGTAACAGGACGTTATGCGTTTTTAGCGTTTTTAGTTTATTTGCATTTAGTTTTAATTTTTTTATTATATTTTATATTGGGTATTTTATTTTATTCAGGCAACATACATAATTAAATATACCTAATATTAATATAAATGTACCCAACATTAGATTACTACTGTATAAACATAACTACTTAGGTACCTACATCTAACGAAGTTTAAACAGTAACAGCGTTCTGCGTTATGCGTTTTTAGGGTTCTGTAGTTCACAAGGAACCCTTATAGTTTCGTCATGTCCGTCCGTCCGTCCGTCTGTCTGTCCGTCCGGGCTTGTCTTCGCCGCTACTGCACCGATTGTCGACTGCACGAAAATTGGTGGAGAGATAGATATTAAAGTTACAAAAGTTGGTTTTTAAAATTATTAAAATATTTTTTTTTTAGCCCCCGTCCCATACAACGAAAATTGAATTCAAAAAATTAAATTGGACTAACCCTAACGTGTGGGGTATCGTTGAAAAAGTCTTTTAAAATGCAACAAAAACTGCTTTGAATCTATGTAGATTCAAAGCAGTCCCAGTCCCCAAGTCTTGAGATAATCTAATACAAAGTTAAAATTTGAGGTGTATCTTTTGAAATATTACTAAAATAATTCTGAAAAAAATGTGGTATATACCTTAAAGTATGTACTTTCAATTAAACCTATAGCGGTCTCGGTATCATAGATAGTTATTTTTTAATACGTCATAAATCGTAAACCGCAATTTACCTTTAGAACTTTTATATTATGTTACTTGCTGCTACGGAACCCTTCATGGGCGAGTCCGAATCGTACTTGGCCGCTTTTTTTAGGTTATTTTGGGTATTTTTATTTTATTTTATTCAGGCAACATACATACCTAATACGAGTATGGGTACATTATATTACTAAGCTTGATTTACTTAATTTTTTAATTTATTACTTTATGACCTATAGAGGGCGCCAATGTGGATTTACTGTGACGTCACATAGCCTATAACCACCGGACAGCCAAGATGATTCCGACGATACCTCATTTGTCAAGGTATCATGGATATCTTTGAAGATACGAGGGGACAGATGAACATACATACATAGCGATGCAACAAGGACTTAGATAGACAGCTACTGCGGTCCTAAAGTGATTCTTGCATGATCTTGATACTTATTATATCTATATCTTCTTCTCTTCGCCTAAACGCGTTCCTGGTTGCATCTCCAGCAGTGCTGCTTCGGAGCCCGGGGTGCGCTTTCCCGCTTTTTCTTCTCCAAATATAACATGCATGTTAATGGTCACCCAATGATGCCAAAGACCTTGTAAAATGGAGAAGAAATAGCCGGAACAGTTTAAATGATTTGGCTTTAGTTTTAAGCCTGGCCGCCTGCCTGACGTTAACCCTCCTTGGGAATGCAATTGTAGCACGAGATGTTTATGCTTAGTCATTTAGTCGCCTCTTACGACATCCACAGGTAGAGATGGAGTGGTCCTACTCTAACCCGGAACCACACGGGTAAACTTACACACTTGATACTTATTAAATATCTATACATCATAATTTATAATAGTGTAGATAATCCACTTCAAACTCGGCCTTGCGTCAATGACACGCTCCACGTCATTATGTACACACGGGAGTAAGCAAACGCTAAACGATGTACCATTGTCCGAATATCTCCACCATTTACCATTGTTCGCACCATCGAACTTCATCAGACAGAGCCCAGGGCCATAAGAAAACATAAGGCCATCTTCTGTGTGATGGTTTGTGTAGGTGGAAAAGGAAATTGACCTTTCCAACCGAAGGATAGTAAAGAATGCCATCCTGGTCTTGTCAGATTACTACAAAGCGTGGGTACTGCAAAGGTCAAAATCACAGATCTGTACTAATAGATAAAGAAAGTCCTTCAATTTGTATGAGAACCTGGCGTGCCAATTTTCCATACAATATTCAATAAGAAATTCACTTACAAACGGGAGGAATCTTTTTTATTACTTCATTCAACGTTTTTCTACGAGTTTCTACAGCTCAAAACAGAAGATTTAGGTATTTTACATAAGTCCGCTCTAATTAATTGACATCACGATCTAAAAATGACGATCATAAATGAAGTAAATTTGATACTTTTAAACTATCGCGTTGCATTATTATTAAATTAATGCATACGGGAATTAACGCGAAACGTACTTTTTATTTATTTATTTTGCTGACGTTTCATTCGGATATCACTATCGCACTAGGATGGTACGTGAGGCGATTGAAATTAAGAAACATCCTAACAATTTCAACCGAGAAGATGGCCTTAAATTGTCAGCAGTGTGGAATCCAGTGATTAACAAAACACAACCCCGGTTTGGTGCACAATCGGTTAACCACCAGAATACGGTTGCGTTACGGAATAGGGACACTGTGAGTGTAGTGTGTGACGGTACTTGGAAAATGAACAATATGACGGTGGACGAAGATCACACCGGGCAGGGGGAGGCGTAGGCGTCATCGCTGCTTCAGTCAAGCTGGGACCACGTTCGGTGAAACCCGAATGAAACGTCAGCAAAATAAATAAATAAAAAGTACGTTTCGCGTTAATTCCCGTATGCATTAATTTAATAAGTAAATTTGACGTCAGATCGACACGCAAATTCATACAGAGGCTGTGTCTATCTTGATCCATGGTCTGTGGTCAAAATTGTTACTAGTTGCTAGCTCCATCGCGTATTGATGATTCCATTTTATGCATCGGCTTTTACAATCAGCGAGAAAAGAGAATTCTTAATCTAAGAGCATTGCCAGTTTCTTTTTCGTTCCTTAGCTGTGCTAAGGATGTAGGCTTTACAGCTGTTTTCTTGTCCAAATACCGATAAAAGCCATGTCAATGGTCAGATGGTCCTCAAGAATGCCGAAGACCAAGCAAACCCGTAAAGAGATAGCCGGAACAGTTCAAACTATTTGGCTATAATTTTACGACCGGCCGCCTGCCTGACTTCAACCCTCTTTCGAAATGCATTTGTCTGAAAAGTTTTACAATGTCCGTCGCCCGACGTCAACCCTCCTTAGGAATTCGGTTGTAGCACAAGATGTTTGTGAAGTCCTTTAGTCGCCTTTTACGACATCTACAGGAAGAGATGGAGCGGTCCTATCGAGATGAGAAGCAGCTGGTACAATTTCAATTTAATTTAAGATTTTTTTAAGTAAACAAAACCGGTTTTATGCAGAACGTGTGAAAGATGAATGTCCTTAACATTACTTCACATGATCACAAATATGGTACCTTCTAATTATGATGATGACAGTGCGAAAAATGTTGTTATTTTTGTAGTAGAACTTCAGTTGTCTGTGAGTTTGTTCTCAATCAGTTTTGTTTCTCATTCCAGGTAGCTATGAAATAAATTATGGAAGGCGGACATCCGAACAACAACCAGCCTCACAAAGATGTGGCTAGAGGACTAAACTCGCCCGAAATCCAGACCAATGAAGACATACCATTCGCCGATGACTTCGTCGAACTCGATCATTTCAAACCAGATGAACCTATTCGACCAAAGAGGTACAGAGACGTTGAGAGAGGAGATACTGATGACCCCAAGCCAAAAAGAGACGGGTTGATCCACGCATCTGACTTAGGATCGGTACATTCCTCGCCAAATAGTGATACAATAGTTGTAAATACACCTGAGGGGACTCTATACGTGACTTTAGATCCTTATTCAAGCAAACCTACTAGTCCAAGTACTCAATCTACTGATGTTTCTGATGCTACACCTAGCACGTCGAAGACCTTTGGTGTGAACGAGACAAACGCTTTGTTAGAGCAGGAAAGAGAAGACAAACGAAGAACAAATTTGAGACGCAACTCGATATCGATGCCGACGCTAAACAACCTGGAGGCAGAGGTTTTACGGCAGCAGTTCTTGAACAATCCACAAGATGAGGTGAGTTCTTTTATTTTATTTGCAAGATTTAAACACTTTAATGTCAAAATTATCAGGAACAAATAGTTATGATGCTGCAACTTTCTGAAGTCAACATTCGAGTGACAATATGTCACTACACACATATCTTTGTCAATATTTTGTCAACACACTTATCTTTACGATATCAATGAGAAAACAAGCAATTGTTAATTATCAAATGCTTAAGTACAAATAACGACGGGTCATTGACGTAAAATTAAGGACAGTCGAAATACTGTTTACAATTTCGTCTTTATAGTTCGGCATCTCTCGACATGAAACGTCTAAATATGGCGATATCAATTGTCATAAAAGCGTATAAAATAGTCTGTTTGCGAGTGCCCCAGTAGATTAAGACATTGCCAAATAAAATGAGATATGAGATAATACAAAGAAATCTCTATCGATACGTCATAAGACTTTTATCAAACAGGTGATAGCTGTTTGATAAAGTGCCGGAAAGAAAATTAGCTTAGTCGTCATTATTTTCAAAGTTAGTGTAGATGTGCAATTTAATTTAATTAAACTGCATTCAGTGAAGTGGACATAAAATTTGGCAGAAAACAGTGTGCTGTATTAAAAATTAAATCCAACCTTGATGTTATAGATAACAGAGCTTATCGCGTTAAGATTCTAAACAGAAGCCTCATTATCAATATTTGAGGATTTAGTTAAAATTTGCATTTCACGTGATGCTAGTAGACTTAGGGATTGTGAAAAATATGATAATTGAGTGAAAAAGTTTAACCTTTTTAATTAAAAATGTTATAAGATTGAGTGTATAAGCTTTAATAAAAAAAATATACAATATATTAGAAGTAATAATGAAAATAAATGAAATAAGTGTATCTAATTAAAAGATCAAACTATTAAATGTCTAAAATGAGGATCAGAAAGAAACCTGACTTAAGGGTCCACATACCTTCATACCCTCATGACTATGTCGAAATGCCTCCAGAAACTAAAAGACTAATTCTTGAAGCAAATCGGACACCAAATGACATAAAATATATCGACGAAGATGACGCAGGGCCATCCCAAGCCACTTTTCAAGTTGGTTCACCTATTTCACCTATAGATGGTATTAGAAATATAGATCGCCCTGCAACGCCTGAAGTTCAAATAGTAGGACCAGAAGATATGAAAGATAATAAAATAAATAAATTGGAGGAACAACCAGAGGTAAAAGTTACTATTGGAGAAGGCAGTCCCGTTGAATTTAGAAAGAATCTAATGAGGAAAAGGTCTATAACTTTACCCCATGGCCTGAAAGATTACGAGGCGATTCGCAATATGTACATCAATGCAGCAGTAAGTACAGCTTGCTTTTAAATAAATGATTAAACTATATTGTTATTGTAATAGATTTTTAATTTATTGAAATGATTTGTAGTTTTTGTGTTGTTGTCAACATAAAGAAGATTTCGTTTTGGGACAATATTGCGAATAGAGTTCCTTGTAATATCCTGTAATATCGTTTCGTTTCGTTCGTTTTTCGAGTGTGTAAGTGGCCAACAGAGTTCAAATTTTGAAGCTGCCTAAAGGCATCTGACATAGCTTGACGATTGGCTTACAATGATGACAGCCGGGACCAATGGCTTAACGTGCCTTCAAAAGCCCGAAGAGCTCGAAAAATTTATATTCCACTTGTGCCAACCAACTAAGTAACTAGTAAAACTAAGTAGTACGTAAAAAAAGCACGAACACACCTTTTACCTTGACGATAAAAATGGATATGGAGCGATGTAGAAACAGATGCAATTTGAAGCATCACGGTGAGATTGTGACACTGAAGGTCCCAGACGTCTATCTAAATTGGTAACGACATCCGGTAGGGATGGACGCAGGCCGCTCTAGATTGGTCATTTTTGAAATCCCTGGGAGAAGCCTATGTCCAGCAGTGGACGTTATGCGAGTGAAATGATGATGGTGATGATCCGGTAGGGACGTGCAATCGCGGCAGCTGCTATTCCCATAGCGACAAAATTGTCAGTTGTTTACCTATTTTATAACAAGCTTTTATTTAGTTTCACCTGTCTCGTTGTCTGTATCATCATTTTCATCATCATCAGGTCTTTCTAGTCTCCACTGCAGGAACACGACCCTCTCTCTACTACCAGAGCCATACTTAGCCGGAGCAACTAGAGGATTTGCTACACTCTCCACGCTAGCCAGACGGGTTGGAGAGGTCTCATTGATGTCCAAGCTTTGTTTAGCTTGTATTTATTGGTTTATTAGATAAAACGAAAATGAAAAGAAATTTATTTCACCTTTTTTTTAAATATTTGACTGACCAATTGTTTACTACTGCTACTACTACTACTGTTGGCTCCCCACTAGGCGACATGCCTGTCCTGTGGTAGCCAGGACTTGGAGTGATTCTATTCTACTCTGCCGGAAACCACACGGTTGACTGTGTGTCCGTAATCAAATCGTGCAAGCTAAATTATACCCACATTCCATATAGAGCTGAAACTTCACATTCTTATGTAAGTTGGGTGACAAGCAATAATATGGTACCAATGACATGATCTCATGATAAACCCCACCGAGTTTGGGTTCGTTAGATTCGTCTTATGTTTATTGTTTTAGACAAAAGCTTGTTTAAAAAAAAAATTGGTTGCCTGTAAAGTCGGTATACGGGCGAAAGTTTTACGTGACAACGACTTCACTCCACTTCACTCCAAACTTGACTTCCACTCGGGCATGGTTAGCCCGCCTAAGAGCGAGAGAGACAGACATAAAAAGTGAAAGGCACGCGTGCCTCTCTCTCGCTCTCATTGTGAGCGCATAACGTGAGCGGAGCGTAACGCAGTTTCTTGAAGTGTCACCCGGCTAACCAATTTAGACGTTGTCACGTCAATATTTTCAATAATTACTTGTTGTGGTTCAGGAGATAGCTTGAAGCCCTGAAAAATAACACCGTCGTAAAGTGTGGCGAAAAGGACTAAGTGTAACTGAACAAGTAAGACTTCTACCAAGCAAAGCATAACATAATATGACTATGTTAGCCTATTTTATGGTCCTATTTAAATATCTATCTATTAATTTGAGAACTACGTTCTTGGCAATAGAGTAGTTTCTTACCTTTTATATATACAGGAAATTTACGCATCACAAAGTCACAGACAAAGTGTCTCACCTAGCCATATGACAGTGGAAAAAAACTCGTAAAATATAAAAGAACAACGTGCCTATAGGCCATAGACCATAAACTATTGAATCTATTTGATGAATTTGAATCTGAAATTTTGCATACCTACTCAACTACTTGCGTCCTTATCGCGCCTAATTTAAACCTACAAAAATCTTATTTTTGTTAATAAAATTATTGTTTCTCATCGCCAACCAATTTATTTCCATGCTCGATATAGCAACATACATCCAAACTTTTTATTATTGTTCATTGGTACAGCGTCTCCAGGTGAATGGCTAGTTGCTCCCTGAAGGTCAAGATAACGTACAAATTCTATAATCGAAGTCCCGAGGTCCCCTCGGTCCTCCCACCGCACTGTCCTATTTGCCTACATTCAATTTGTCCGTGATCTTAGCTTCAGGCTGAGCTCTGTCAAGTGCAAATCTAATTCTACAGATTTTGGACTGCAATTTTGGTATAAGTGTTTCTGTGTGCATATTTGGAGCTTAACTTTGTGACTTCTCAATTTGTCCGATATCAAAATCTCTCAAGTGCAAGTTCAAATCCAATTTTTGTTGATTACAACTTCTGGAAAACTGTTAGATTGAGAGGATAAAAGTTTGAGCATAACTTTGAGAATATTCAATTTATCCGATATCTAAGGAAATCTATCAAGAGCGTGGTCTTATACTTTAAAGTAAAATCATAAAATATGCTTCGGTATTCTTTTGTGACGCCATGTTTTAGAATTTCTTTATTTTACCCTTATCTTATTTTTAGCTAAGCTTAGTTTGTTGACGTTGACGTTTAAACACTAGGTACTTCATTTGCCCAACTAAATAAAGAAACAATCATATTTCTCTCAAACCAGGTTAATAAACTAAAAGTGCCTAAACTTGATCATTAGTACTTAATAATATTTTTAAAATCAAAACGAAAAGTATTCATTATTTTGGTAATGAATAACGAATCAAAATTCAACGCGTTCGCGCACACATTCAAGTATCGGTCTCCGCTATGGATCGAGTCTGACACATCAAGCAGTGGCAGCAGTGGCGACGGTCGCGGGCTCGGCGACAGCGATGATAGCATCCGAAGCCAGAGCTCTGACAGCTCCAGCAGTATTAATAACTTCCTGGATAATAAGGTTATACATCATCTTTTTCTCCTTTATCTCACTCTAAATAATGATATTATTATTAATTTAATGAATACCTATGGTTATTTTTGGCTGTCCATCAAATGCCTTTCATAAATCATATCTCCGCTATGGATTAGTCGGACAATCGGACATATCCAGAAGTGGTAGTGGTGACGGTTGTAGACTCAAAGACAGTGATGACAGTATCCTCAGTTCTGGAAGAGCTCCGATAGTTCTGGCAGTTTTAACAACCTCCTGGATAATAAGGTTATTTATTATCATCTTCTTCTCCCTTCCCTTATCCCACCTTAAATAGGGTCGACACAGCTTCGTTATTTTATCATTATTAATAATTTATTGAATACGACTACCTCCGTGGTTCAGTGGTCAAGGCGTTTGCCTTGTGATCCGGAGGTCGTGGGTTCAAATCCCACTGGGAAGCATACTTTGTGAAAAGTTGTTACCAGTCTGGTTGGGATATTGTAGGCTTGAAGCACCTGATTATTCTTTATTTCGTTGACATCCGGGATTGCTTCGTGTTGATTGGTTGGTTCGGTTGTATGTTTGGAGATATACTCCAAAAGTGATACGATATACGTGCGTGCCTACGTTGCAGTGTCGTGTTGGATACAAAAGTTATTACAACCATTATAAATAATGAAATAATCATATTTGCCGCATATAATCATAATGCATATTTGGAGGAGCTCGGTGGCCTGGCGGGAGTACGCATTATTAGCACTTTCGCAAGTTAAGCGACACCGGGCTTGGTCCGCATTTGGATGGGTGACCACAAGTGGTATAAAATTTTTCTCGAGCTCCTCCGTGCTTCGAAAGGCACGTAAAGCCGTTGGTCCGGCGATCATCATTGTATGGCAGTCGTCAAGCTACGTCAGATGCCTTTGGGTAGCTTGAAAAATCTGACACCAATGTTGGCCACTTACACACATGAAAGGAAAAAGAAAGACCATTATAAAAATATATGTAAAAACAATACCAAGTATAGGTATGTCGGGAGCAACCGTACCTATCATAATATGAAATAGCTTTATGTCCAGGCTTCGCACGGTATGTTTCTTGACATCCCTTTTTAGGGTTCCGTAGTCCACAAGGAACCCTTATAGTTTCGTCATGTCCGTCCGTCCGTCCGTCTGTCTGTCTGTCCATCCGGGCTCGTTGCAACCATACAAAGTAAAAATTTGAGGTCCCCCCACCGTAACTTTTGGAATTTTACTAAAATAATTCTGAAAAAAATGTGGTATATACCTCAAAGTATGTACTTTAAATTAAAACTATAGCGGTCTCGGTATCGTAGATAGTTATTTTTTAATACGTCATAAATCGTAAACCGCAATTTACCTTTAGAACTTTTATCTTATGTTACTTGCTGCTACGGAACCCTTCATGGGCGAGTCCGACTCGCACTTGGCCGCTTTTTTAGTGCATCATATACATACATGTAAATTCTAAAGATGAAAATCTGTAGGTAAATTCAAAATTTTCCAGGACAAAAAATACTTTTCGCAACGGGTATTACTTGTTTCCCTCTATATCTCGTATTAATAATACCTATAAAGTACGACATTAATTTGTTTATCGACCTACTTTCGGCTCGTAAACATAGACCACATGAGCTAGGCGTAATTATGTGTCCTTCCTTGTCTTTTGATGGCTGATTACATTAGTAATTAATAAATAGGTAAAGGACAACGATGTTACTTTTTTTAGTCGTATGAGGTTAATAAATAAAACAAATATATAAGGACAAATCACACTGATTGAGATCACAGCAAGTTGAAAAACAAACTTGTATAATGAGATACTAACTCAACCAAAACAATATTTTATAAAAAAATACATATATAGATAAAATATAGATAGGCAGGCTGCCGGTCGTAAAACTATAGCCAAATCATTTAAACTGTTTCGGCTATTTCTACTCCATTTTGTAAGGTCTTTGTCATCCTTGGGTGACCATTGACATGCAAGTTATATTTGGAGAAGAAAAAGCGGGAAAGCGCACCCCGGGCTCCGAAGCAGCACAGCTGAGGATGCAACCGGGAACGCGTTTAGACGAAGAAGATGAAGAGATAAACCGCCAAGACCCAGGACAGTTTGAAAAAGAGCATTTTCGATCTTAACCTGGCCGGGGATCGAACACAGGACCTAGATGGACTAGCATGTAAAACAATACGCCACGTCTTCAAAAGATGGTAAACAGGAATCAAAATAGTGATGAGTTGCTAGCTGCATCGCTCATTCCTCGATCAGGGTTTTACGATATGCATGGGAAGAGAAGTAGCTGGTATATCCTACGTTCTTTCTTTACTCCCAGACCAGCATAGAAGATCTTAAGTAGCTAATAGATAGAGCCTTTTAGGTACAATACCTTTTTTAGTGGTCGTTCCGAAACGCTAGTAATTTGTAGCTCTTGCATTAAAAATAATGTCCTTCAAAGAGTGATATAAAAATTTTGACTTTGACTATTGTTTTCACCATGTATTTCTCAGAAAATATAGTTAGTATCTTGAAATAGACTTGCTATAAAAAGCACATTAAAAAAAAATTCATGCTTCTTCATTTGTTGTTTTATTTTCGTAAGTCCAAATGTTTTATATTTTCTTCTCATCTGCAATTACTTTCTACTTTTCAATAATATATATATCTAACGTATCTATTAAATAACGTTTTTTTTCTCTGATTAATACTAGTAGAGACATCTGTGGTGATCTACACGCACTAAATACGTGCAACTCTGTCTCTACACGTCGTGTGCGTATTCACTACAAGATATTAGTTCTGCGCTCTGCCACTAGGTTCTCTGTGTCCTACATACATACTGGATTTATCTTAATTATTTTCTTATGTTAGATATTATTATTATTAAGAATTCTGAGTATCTGTTTGGTAAACTGCAGGTTATTATCTAAATTAATAATAGGTGAAGGAAAATGTTTTGCCACGAGTGAGTTTAGAACTCACGTCTCTCAAATATGTATCATGAGTTTAGATAATTTACCTAGCATTGTAATGCGTTCAATATTTTAAAATAAATAAATATATAGGGACAAATCACACTGATTGCTAGCTCAAAAGTAAGTTTTAAACTTGTATTATGGGATACTAACTCAACGATACTACATTTTTACGATACTACTACTTTATCTATATGTCGCAGTTGAATGGTATAATCCGCTAATTCACGAAACCTCTAGCTGTTTGGCATTACAGCTCGGTTTTGTAAAACAGCGAACCCTAATACTCGGAATGGAATGAACGACTTGTATTCATCCATGCGGCTAGAGAAGTTGTTGAACAATTCTGTCTGAAGAAATTATTTTAACCATTTTACTAGGTTAGGGTAAACCTATAGCAATAAAAATCGTGTAATAGTTTTCTGGGAAATTAAATTCAAAGTCGAAAAAATCTGTATTCTAATAGACACCCAGTTATATTTCATTGTGGTAACCCTACACCAAATCCTTATCATGCATGTGTCGCAGTTGGATTTTATAACGGTTTCGTCAAACAGCGGATTACCGCTACTGTTTCACAAAACCGCTAGCCGTTTGGAAACGTGGTTAGAGGTTTTAATGAACGTAACACGTTGAATATGAGAACGTTAAGCTTTACTACGCACATTTGCCAAAAGTGGCCGTTTTTCGTAAATGTGCGTAGTAAAGCATAACGTTCTCACTTTAAACTGTAAACAGTAGGTAGTTCATAAAATACTTTAAAGGGTTATCTAGGATTTGATAGTAGCAAAATTTTAAATGATGTCTCCTGTTTTCTTTGAAATTATTTATTTTAAATGGGGGCAGCACTGGACCCCGGAAAATTTAGGTACGGCCTTAATCAATAATAAATAAAATTTATTTTTACTTTTTTGTTCTTTTCATCCCTTAGACACATTTTATTCACGTGACGGAAGTACGAAAAGAAAAACTTTGGCTGAATGTTATAAAAGCGTGTAGCAGGCACCCACGACCAGACAGGTCTTCGTTCTCCCATACAAAATCCGTTTGGCTAAGCGCTGATTTGTATGGGAAGGTGAATTTTTATTTTAGTTTTTCGTTATTTTTTTATAGAAAGTAGTTCTGTATCATGGACTGAACTTGCTCCATAAATTTAGCTGATGGATAAAAAGTCAGCCTGTATAAAGGTTTTGCGCATTCCTTGATAGATTTTACGATAGTTTGAGTAAATGTCAAATCAAAAGGTTTGAGTAACTACAACGTTTTCATCCGATAAACTTCAAGGGCTTACAGTTCACAGAGCCACTTGTTATATTTCAGACAGTTATAAAATGCATATAAAATTGTATCTTTTATTAATAAGTTTATCATCTTATACAATACGTAAGAACTTACTAATAAATTCCGCATTTGATAAATGGACGTAAACTAAGATAAAGAATAATTTATCAGTCATATGGTTGATAAAATCTTTATTTAATAGATAAAAATACTTTGTTGTTTTGGTTCTATTCTATTCTGTTCCGAATGCACTTCGATGGCGCTATCGCTTTGTGATAGTTATCTTTTATTTGTATAGCCAGCTTGAAAAGCCTGGAATCAGTGGATATTACCAACCCATCACTGTCCTAATTTCTATCGTAGATGGTAATATGTAGGTACGCCTGTTCTGTTAGCTTGATAAGCATTTGATAAGCTTGCGAACTTGCATCTTGCGGATGCAAGCCGCTTCGGATCGGTCATTTTGGAAATTCTTAAGGGAGGCTTATGTCCAGCTGTGTACTTTTTTTTTTCTTTTTAATAATAATAATAAATTTCTGTATTCACTTAAAGATTTGTACAGTTTTTACAAATTAATTAATACACAAAAAGATTTCCAAACTAGGCTGGCGCCTGTATTTTGGAATCCAGTGTTCGACCGTATTTTTAAAGAAGGACATATAAGAAGTGTACAAATTTAGGTGCTTAGGCTAGAAAGACTAACAAAGGGCTAGAAAATCCAAATTATACAAAATAAAAGATAAATAAAATAAATACATCGGTACATAACTTCCTGTAGCTGATATAATATGATGATAAAGCCTGCGATTGCGGTTCTGTTTACCACGTACCTAAGGGATTGAGAAAGACGTATCAGTGTTAGCCATTAAAACATTTAAAAGAGAGAAGTACTAACCTTGTGGTGCCTATATAATAACATCTATTGCTTTTCAAATGTTTCTAATTATAGTCCAGACGTGTGTCAGACGACGATGATTACCCACACACAATTAGCGCACTCATTACCAAGTGCATCTGTGATCATCGCAGGCGCCTTCAATTCAGTGCTGACGTATGGTGCATCAAGTTAAAGTCAGGTGTAATGCGCAAGAAAAAGAACAGTGATTGTATTCCGCTGACGCAGGTCAGATTTTCACACAAGTATTTCATGAGCACAATTATTTATATCAATATTTAAAAGCTATGCTCTTGGTATGCTGTCGGTGGAGTATGAATTCTCTTCCATTTGTCTCTCTCATCCGCCAGCCGTTTCACTTCGCTGTATGACACGTCATTTCTATCTATATTTAAGAGCTATGCTCTTGTAGGTGGAGTATGAATTCTCTTCCATTTGTCTCTCTCATCCGCCAGCTGTTTCACTTCGCTGTACGACACGTCATTTCTATCTATCTATATTTAAGAGCTATGCTCTTGTCGGTGGAGTGTGAATTCTCTTCCATTTGTCTCCCTCATCCGCCAGTTCTTCACTTCGCTGTATGACACGTCATTTCTATTTATATTTAAGAGCTAGGCTCTTGACGGTGGAGTGTGAATTCTCTTCCATTTGTCTCTCTCATCCGCCAGTTCTTCACTTCGCTGTATGACACGTCATTTCTATCTATCTATATTTAAGAGCTATGCTCTTGTCGGTGGAGTGTGAATTCTCTTCCATTTGTCTCCCTCATCCGCCAGTTCTTCACTTCGCTGTATGACACGTCATTTCTATTTATATTTAAGAGCTAGGCTCTTGACGGTGGAGTGTGAATTCTCTTCCATTTGTCTCTCTCATCCGCCAGTTCTTCACTTCGCTGTATGACACGTCATTACTATCTATCTATATTTAAGAGCTATGCTCTTGTCGGTGGAGTGTGAATTCTCTTTCATTTGTCTCTTTCAGCCGCCAGTTCGTCACTTCGCTGTACGATACGTCATTTCTATCTATCTATATTTAGGAGCTATGCTCTTGTCGGTGGAGTATAAATTCTCTTCCATTTGTCTCTCTCATCTGCCAGTTGTTTTACTTCGCTGTACGACACGAAGTTCACCTTCCCCTTTATCTGTTTCATGCAGCTATACCGAGGTATAGCTACCAGGAAGACCGAGGTCTTCCTAGTCCTCTTTTCCATTCTATCTTTCCCGCTTTTTCTTCTCCAAATAAAAGATGCCAAAGACCTTGCAAAGTGGAAAAGACATAGCCGAAACAGTTTAAATGATTTGGCTTTAGTTTTGCCTCTTACGATATCCACAAGAAGAGGTGGAGTAGTCCTATTCTATACCGGAAGCCACACTGAGTCTACTCAACGTATATCACATGTATTTTGGTGACATTGTGTTAATTTTATTTATAACATTTTATCGTGTTATAAACTACCTTATTGTCTTATGTTTGGTTAATGATAGTGTCGTATTGTTAGCTCGGTAGATTTAGGGTTCCTTATACAACGTGGAAGTGACATACCCGTAATAAATCGGACCACGGTCTATACTAGATCGTCTAAATATATATAACTTAAAGGTGACTGACTGACTGACTGACATAGTGATCTATCAACGCACAGCCCAAACCACTGGACGGATCGGGCTGAAATTTGGCATGCAGGGAGATGTTATGACGTAGGCATCCGCTAAGAAAGGACGCGAGCGAAGCCGCGGGCAAAAGCTAGTTATAGTATAATGAAATTAAAATAACAGCCAAAGAACAAAAAAAAATTAAGCATTTCCATAGAAAAGTGTGCAGCCGCTCGGGCAATTTATATGGGAATGTCAATTTTTTTTTGGTTTTTCGACTGTTATTTTTATTTCATTATACTATAATGATCAAGTGTAGCCCGTGGCTCGATTTATTACAGGTATGTCCCTTCCACTTTGTATAGTGTATAAAATAATATAACGATCAACTAACTACCTATAGATGTTTATTTTATCGGGCCACGTGCCGCCGTGCAGTGTGTGTTCGCTCGCTCTTGCACCGCGACAAGGCGAGAACGGGGGAGAGGTGCGGGTATGGGGAACGGGGACGCATATTGCAAGAGACCTTAGGAGATTTAGTTCTGTATACTCTTACTGTGTTCTGTGCCGTAAGATCCAAACGCCACATTCGGCGTGATATTGGGCGTGAAGATACAAAACGGAATCAAAATAGTGGTGAGTTGCTAGCCGCAGCCTAAACTTGATTCAGATTCTTCGCCCATTCCTTTCATTGGCTTTTACGAAAATATTAGGAAAATACATAAACAGAGATTGATTATTTTCCACTGCGCAAATTTAAGAGCTAGTTTTAGTTTTGTTTTGGTTCATCATCAGATCAGCTTCTTGTTATGCAAACCCGATACTGCATTGTCATTTAATTTACATTAGCATACAACTTTTAATCTCAATCAGAAACCGGAAAGTGCCTTAAGGTGAAGATATAGGCAAATGACCTTGAAGTGGCGCCCTCATTTCAAATAAATTGTTAACTCGTAAATATGGAGATAATTTCCATATTGCTCTTCGTCATGCACTAGATAGCCTTTTAAATTATTTTATGAACCACCGTTGAAAGTATTTACATTAGTCCGTTTAGCTTTAAAACTTGCCTCCGCCAAAAGTGGCCACGGCAAGTTTTAAAGCTAGACGGAACACCAATAATAGTTTCAACGGCAGTTCATTAAATAATTTAAAGGGTTATTTAGTGCATGACGAAGAGCAATATGGAAATTATCACCATATTTACGAGTTAACAATTTATTTCACACTTCAAGGCAATTTGCCTATGCCTATCTTCACCTTAAACTTAATGTGCAAGATTTGACTAAATAACAACAATCTAATAACAAACAAATAACAGGGCAAGCTAAATAAAAGCTTAAAGCAGCAAAGTTCACCCTGGGCTCCAAAGTAGCACAGCTGAGGATGCAACCAGGAAGGCGCTAAGATGGAAGAAGTTAGAGAAGAAGACACGCACATATTATATACTACAAGTATATAATAAACTGGGAAGTGACAATAATGCTACATTTTATTCCGGACAAAAGTAACTAGGTACTTAGGTAACAAATTCTGTTCATGTCATAAGATAGCGATATAAATGTACACATTTTTGTTAACTACATAAAGAGATATGTATATTGTTTGATGTTCTCATTAGTACTAGAGATAATTAAGAGATCGGCATGAACCGTCCTCGTGCGGAAACACGGCATTTTGCAAGTTTTAAATTGTTTTCTCTATCCGTGACTTGTTTTATGATGATAAGTTTGTGTGACATGAAAATATCGTATTTTGGTGAAAATTACATTGTGTAGTGGGTAGAAATGAATTTAAATGTGCTTAAAATCGTAAGGGTAAGTAGGCGATTGTTTATTAGGCGTCCTTCTTTGCACATTTTTAATTGAATGTATTCAGTTTTATTAATTGCTTGAGTAATATGAAATTATTTGTATTTTTATAGGGTTTTAATTATTTAATTTGAGTAAATTATTTGTACATAGGAAGTGCGATGTTTGATTCGTTTATTTTTAAAATGTTCAAGGTTTTTTTTTGCGTTTTTGCGGAAAACGGCCATTTTTGGCAAAAGTGCAAACTAAAGCTTAAGGGTCGGCACCATGTAAACTGGGTTTGCGCGGGCAACAAGTTTGTACAGAAAGCGTTTGATTTCAGTCAAATAATGTATACACATAGATAGAGGAAGAGTTGGGACAGTAGACGAAAAAAAGGATTTTTTAAAATATTTTGTAGTTTTCCTAAAAACAAGCATTGAATTTACCCAAAAACATGCAAAACGCACTTTGCGCGGGCAATAGTTATGGCTTAAGTAGAAAAGACCACTAAGAAAATTACATACCTAGTTATAGGTGAATAGACTAGCCAGTAGACGAAAATCGTATTTTTTTAATTTTCATTCAGAAAAAGTAAGATAATTGTAAAGAAACCTGAAAGAAATATTTTAGAAAATCTTGCTACAAACTGGCTTGTTTTTCTGCGTAAAGAAATATTCTAACAAGGGATTGCATATATTTTATAAAAATAAAGGCTATTTTTAAACATTATTCTTAATATTTGCTTACAATGCAATCACGCAATAATAAAAAAAATAATTTAAAAAATTGGATGTTTTGCAACGTTTTTGACAGAAATCTCTGAAATGGCGGCCATGATTCTTCCATACAAATTCAGTTGCCCGCCGGGCGTTCAGGAAGGAGGCCGTGTCGAATTTTTCAAAAAAATCCATTTTCAAATTACGTAAAATTACATTACAGTCTAAAATATTTCAATAAAAAACTATGTACAAACTGCCAAATTATGTCATACTTTTGCTACACTATGGTACAGTTTTGACATTTTGTTGACGTTCAAGTAAAGATGTAATGCTATCGCAGATACGGCACCGCACATTTTTTTTTTAAATTTTATTGAAAATTAAGTCAATGAAAAAAATAATTTGGTTTGATTTATTACCTATATTTTTTAATTGGCGATTAGGGTGAAAATCGGATTGGAACTTTCTCGGGTCGCGGAATCATATTAACTGTTTTTGTAATAAAAGGTGCTGTTTAATTAGGGTTTTACAATTATTTTGAGGGGTAATTCAGTCTGAAATTTTGAACAACTTTTCCCCATGAATGTATATCAAAATACGAATTGACATTATGCGTAATATATCGAACCACAGGCTATACTAGATCTATACTTGGCTTTGCAGGAAGGCTATAGTAGGCTATTTATCTACACTAATATTATAAAGAGAAAAGATTTGGTTGTTTGTTTGTTTGCATTACATGGCTCCGAAACTACTGGACCGATTTAAAAAAAACTTTCACCGTTGGAAAGGTACACTATAGAGTGACATAGGCTTTGTGTGTACCAAGGGCGAAACCGGGGTGGACTGCTAGTATAGTAACGGGTGGCGCAAAAGTACTGGCACTAAAGAAAATACTTTTATTTTTTTTATATGACATTTTCTGTCATTCTGTTGTTGAAAATTGTGTAGTGAACAAATGTAAAATACACTGAAAATAAACATGGACCGTTTTACTCCCCAAGAACGTGGAATAAACACTATGGACTTAGTGAGGGACGCTTTTCCAGGCCGAGTTATCTCTCGTTTTGGCGATTTGCCTTGGCCTGCAAGATCACCCGATCTGACCAGTCCAGACTTCTTTCTTTGGGGTTTTTTGAAATCTCGGGTGTATGTGAACAAGCCACAGACTCTCGCAGCTCTAAAAGAAAACATTCGTCAAGAAATAACGAACATATCGCAGGAAGTGTTACGGCAAGTTATGCAAAATGTCATAAATAGAGCTCAAATGTGTATCAACTCTGGAGGTCACCATTTAAAAGACATCATCTTTAAATCCTAATGGTACGAAATTTAATGGCACAAATATACATTTAAAAAACCTAAATCTAGTTTTCTAATTTAGAAAAAATGTTATAGCTGAACCAAATAGGGTCTTTACTTTTGCGCCACCCAGTATAATGATATTAAAACAACAGTCAAAAAACAAAAAAAAATCTGCATTTTTATACAAAAGTGTGCAGCCGCCCGGGAAATTTGTATAGGAACCGATTTTTTCGGTGTTTTTACTGTTTTTAGGGTTTCGCTTGTCTGTCTGTCCGTAAGTCACAGCCACATTGCTACGAAACTATTAGAATGATAGTACCTACACTTATGTAACTTAATGACCTAAAGACTTATAGACGTATAATGTAAATAAATGAAATTTAAAAAGGGGCCACTTATTGTGGGTAAATTAGACATTAAAAAAAAGTTTTAATAACAAAATTGTGTGACATATCAAATGAAAGAACTTTGTATGACAATTTTAAATATATTTATTTTTTATTATTTCTTAGATCGGTATTTTTAAGTTATTTAAGAAAATGGGCGAAAGTTTACCCCCCCTACTAAACTACTGGACCGATTCAGTTGAAATGTGGTGCACATAATGTAAATTTGTGACCCAAAGACGGAAGTAAAATGTAGGTAAATGAATAAATAAATAAAAAATGGGGCCACTTTATGGGAGATAAATGAGACATTAAAAAAAGGCTTTTGTGAACTATATCGCGTAAAATATCAAATGAAAGAGCATTTTATGATAATATTAAATATATTTTTATATATTTTTTAAGTTGGTGTTTTTGAAGTTTTTTTTGAAAATAAATAATAAAAATACATATATCTCCGAAACCACTGAACCCAATCTTTTGAAAAATATAGAGTAAATAGTTCTTTACCTATAGATTACAGGAAAACCTATTAGAAGATAAAAAATAAAAGGGTGCAATAATGCTAATTACTGCTTCATTAATCAACCAATTTTTTTAGCTGTTTTCAGAAAATGATTTCTTTTTAGTGCTTTTTGTTGATTCGTTAAAAATATTGTACAAAATCAAACAGTCAAGTCATTGATTAAGCACGTACAGCTGCTACGCCTAGACTGTTGATCTGTTCAACATGCAATCCTTTTTTACCCTCCGTACTTACATAATAAGGTGAATAGAAGTGAAAGGTGTTACGATTGCAGATGGTCGCTAAACGTATTGTTTCACAAAGAAAATTCAAATGTGTACATTTTCTGTCAGTGGAACACAAAACGTGTAGTTTTCCAAGTCACCGCTCGCGTAAAATACTATTTGATTGTATTTTTGAGAACGTCATGTCAGCGATAAGTAATATTGATTTACACAGAAATGTCATAAATTTGTCTATGGTTCCCTAAAATTTAAACTTAACCAAAATAAACCGGCCACGTGCTGTGACGGGCCACGTGCAGTGTAGGGTTCCGTAGTCAGTACCTACTTGTTTTATGTAACTAACAACTGCCTAACTTTAGGTCTGAATTCAGTCCATGATACTGAACAACTTTCACCAAGGAACAAACGAAATACAAAAATTATTTTTGATCTCCTACACACAAGATTTGGCAAAATGTAATATTTATGTAATATATGTATGGTAATGTAAGGACAAATCACACTAATTAAGCTAGCCCCAAAGTAAGTTTTAAACTTGTATTATGGGATACTAACTCAATGATACTATATTTTATGATAAATACATACATAGATAAACACCCAAGACCCAGGACAATTTGAAAAAGACCATTTTCTAACTTGCCCTGGCTGGGGCTCAAACCCAGAACCTCCGGATTAGCGGTCTAGCGTGTTAACAATTACGCCACGGAGGTCGAATGGAAAGCAAACATTTTCTTTTCATATTTAATTATGTGTTCCTTAGGAAAAGTTGTTCAATATCATGAACTGAATCCACCTTAAATTAGTTTTAGTACAGGGAGACGTTATATACTACTGCCGTGAATTTTTTTAAGTGTCCATATACAACCGTTTAACTGACAGAGAGGGAAGACACATGATTCTAACAAAAATTTGCAATCGAAAACCAAATATTTCACAAACGGATTGCTAAAACGAAAAAGGGTGTTCATAATCTTACAATATTTTTGAAAGACCTATTCAACGACGTCTCACACCACACATTTTTTTTTTCAAGTTTTTATTACCACATATCCATGTCCATGCCCAATTACAGCTTTCTAGTACTAATAGTCTATGAGTAAAACTGGGGACAGATAGACAGACAGACATGACGAAACTATAAGGTTTTCTTGTTAACTACGGAACCCTAAAAAGCTGCGTGAAACTAAAAAGATTCTCTATTCTAAGGGTTCTTTGTCATTTGCGCTTTAACAAATTTCAAAATACGAGTAATCAAAACCACTTGTGCTAATATTTCGCTCCACTTCGCATACGATAAATTCAAAAATTGATGGATGAATGACCGTGCTTTTACAGGTTAAACAACTTCTAGCTTGGTCACAGTTAGGATGGGTGACCGTGCTTTCAATCTTAATGTTGTCCAAGTCAAATGTTGAGATTCTTATGAATAAATTTCAGTTTTCTCTACCTACATAACTTGGCAGCTATTTAAATTTCAATTGTTTTTTCGGAATTTGAACTTGGCATTTTTACATTTATGTTTTTGATGGGATAAAATAAACACCCAAGAACCAGGACAAATTAAAAAAGGCCATTCACCAACTTGCCCTGGCTGGAAATCGAACCCAGAACCTCCGAGTGACGGACTAGCGTGTTAAGGAATCGCCACGGAGGTCGACTAATAAATTGAAAAAGTAATAAATTTTACGCAAGATTCGAATAACTATAACTTGGGTTTTTTAGAAAGTGCTATATGAATGTCACATATATTTAAACTCGCTTTTTAAATAAACGTCTTGCATTCACGCACACTACTGTATTTTCGACTTTAGCCTTTTTCTACTGATAGCCTGTCTACTAAAGTGTTAAGTACATTATAATGACGTCTGCCAAGGCCTTAATTCAGAAATAATAATTCAAACAAAATAATTCTTTGATTTGATTGATTTGAAAATTTTAATAAGTATCGCGGACTGGAAGTCTTGACGAAAAGAAACAAGTAAGCTTCTACGTTACAATTTATGATTACCTACATCTATTGTCCCGTTTACACATTATTAACTCTATGTAACTTCATCTTGACATTTTTATCCCCCTAGCGGGAAAATTTTGCATATTTCAGAGCCAAATCCGACCACGTGGCTTTGTGCATACAGTCCTTAACGAACACTTTAAGCTATAAACAGTAGTTCATAAAATAGTTTGAAGGGTTATCTAGGGCTTACTGGAACAAAATTTTAAATGATATCTCCGTTTCCTTTTAAATAATTATTTCAAATGAGGGCATTACTGGACTCTATGTATCATCTTGAACCTAGTAACAAAGTTAGTCCTGTTTTTATAATAAGACTGATAGTGACTAAAGTTAGTCCTGAACTTTGCTGTGTTTTTATTTTAAAGTGAGTACTTATTTCGATAATATTAATAACACTAAATATCGCTTTAAGAACTTTAGGGTAGTATGGGCTCTTAAAGGACAAACGTCTATCAAGCAAAAATGCAATAATTCCTAAATAGTTAAGGGTCTAGAGAACAAAACTAGACATAGAGACCAACGAGACATACTCGTAACGATACTGCATGCCACCTGCATGCAGCATGTTCGTTTCCACCTTATTTCTACATCTCATCCTGTGCATTTTACTTTTCATAACTACATTTCAAATTTCATTCCCTAATTCCATTTTCGAATCATTCACACATCCCATTTCATTTGACTCATTCCACCTCAACCTTTCATCCTGAACGGACATTCAGGAATACCTATTTAATTATTACTTAGTACAGTGCTGTAACTATATCAAGTGAAATAAAGTTTATAAATTAGTGTTGTTGAGTCTTAACTGCTCTCCAATACATCTGCCACCACCTACTCTCAGAGTACTACTATCTTCATCTCCCGTGATAAAATCTTTTGCTTTCGGACAGGAATTCTTTCCATTACTGCTTTGACCACCTTTTTCGTACGAACATTACGTGAACGGCCAGTTCTTCTCTGTCACAAACAGAGGAGGTCTTATTGTACCTATTAATAGCCCGGTACACAAACATATGACTAATACCAAGCGTATGGAGAGTTTTAAAAATTGCATTTGGCTCCATACCTACTTTGTGTAATGCAATCACAGTGATTCAGTTCTCTTTATCACCCCACTCCATTTCAATATCGCAAAATATTGTACAATGTATTGGCGCCAAAATAAGAAAAAAATAACCGATTCCAAATTCAAATGTCATATTTTGTTTATTTTTAATTCTAACAGTATTTATGGCCAGACTAAGTAGTTAGTGTACTTACTACATGTGTGGTAGAGGTTTTTATTTGTCACTTTGCATAGCTGGTAGTTTTAAACTACCGTTTAAAAATTCCGCGCGTCACTTTCTAATTTAGCGCCCTTAGGCACGTGCCTAGTTTGCTAGGATAATCCGCCTCTGCCTACTCTGTACCTACTTCTCATGTGGGATCTCACCTGACTGAGCCGGGACAGGTCGAGGACCCACATACTACAATCTTGAATCATGTTTTTTTATTTCGTTCAAGTTGTGGGTGAAGTAATGTAATGTAAATAAACGGGCAAGTGCGAGTCGGATTCGTACATGAAGGGTTCCGTACCACCGTACAATGTTTTAAAACGCTGAAGAAACACGTTTCTTGTATGACGACCCCCTTTAATTATTAACTTTATCTTATTTTTAGTATTTGTTGTTATAGCGGCCACAGTAATACATAATCGGTGAAATTTCAGGTGTCTAGCTATTACGGTTCCAGAGATAGAGCCCTGTGACAGACGGACAGATGAACAGACAGCAGAGTCTTAGTAATAGGGTCCCGTTTGCACCCTTCGGGTACGGAACCCTAAAAACATCCAAGTTAGCAATGACTGTATTCTCTAACGTTGTTTTCAGATCCCGGAGCACCACCAGAGCACCGGCTCCGGCTTCAGTGATGGCGACCACGCCAACAACGAGGTTCTCTCCGACGATGACAAACCCAAGTAAGTGTACATATAGCTAATGGATTCAGGCGTTACCTTGCGGAAGTCAAAATTACATGGCACTTGATTTCGATTATTTTGACACAGAACAGGATACTAGTACTCCGTACAGAAGTCTCACTCAGCAAAGAAATTCAAAGAAATATCTTCTCAATGTGGTTAGCGATATGGTTTAATTTAGCTCACGTCAGAACTCAGCACCTTTTGTTTAGATACCTTAACATCCATTGCAGGCCAATTTAATTCTTATTACTCTGGACAAACGATTCGTATAACTGAATTTACCACTTAAAGGGGCCGCCGCGCTCTTAGTAATAATGTAGGTATATTTTCGATACCTAAACGAGTGACACAGGTCTGATTTTGTGTACTTCCGCCAATACACGAGGCATCCTCAGGCACAAAACTAGATGTAGATCGTTCGACGACACTCTTGACCGTCGAACGATCAACGTCTAGTTTTGTGCCTAAACGTAGAATATACCAGCTGGTTCTCTTCCCGTGCAGATCGTAGAAGCCGCGATGGAGCGCATGCGCGAAAATCTGAAAATACGATGCAGTTAGGAACCCATCACTATTTTGATTTCTTTTTCCACCTTTTCGCCCACCATTGCACTAAAAGTGGCCTTTGGGTTATTCAGTTCTGGGCTCTGTAGAGTCGCACGCCCCAAAATGCTCTGTCTGCCCCGTTAGGAACAAAGACGTGATATTAAGTGTATTTATATGAGCCGTGTGGTTTCCGACCTAGAATCTGCTAGTTGCCATCAAGTCAAAACAGATACTTTTATTCTAAACGTCAAAACAAATATTTTTATTCAAAACGCTTAGTAAGAACGCACGGCGTGACGTCATAGTTTCTGGAGTCAATTAGCGCTCTTAATATCAGTTTGGATATGATAAATGACAAGTAGTATTATTTTGACGTTTTATTCTCTTATCATTACAAAATAATTTATATTTTTGTCCCTGGATACTACCCTATAGGACCACTCCATTTCTTACTGTGGATGTCGTAAGAGGCGACTAAAGGACTAAGCACAAACATATTTATTTTGCGAAGAAAAAGCGGAAAGTGAATCGGGATCCTTAGCCGTGCTGCTTCGGAGCCCGGGGGCTAAGAATGCAACCGGGAATGCGCAAGACGAGGAACTAAGTGTATGTATATGTGTTAAAAATCTTGTTCAATAATGTAGAAGTTTATGCTGATGTAAGTATTTAGGTCAATCAGCGGTTGCATTCAAAATCAGTGTCTCAACAATGGTGTCATGCATTCCGCAATAGCTTGGTAACAAGAGGTGTATCCTGTGGAAGGTCCGGTGGTCGTCTCAAGGGTCCTTAATAAGGAAGCGTCTCGGTCAACGACCCCTTGCGGAATCAGTTGCAAACTGCACTTGCTAGCTCAATCTTATTACCCGACTGCCCCAAATAGAGAGTACTAGGTACTACTGCCCTTTAAAATAAGAAAATCTTTGATGACGTCAAGAGTAGTATCGTAGAGATCATTAATCAAGACATTGATATGTCTGAATTTCATTCTAGATTTTTTATTTTGGTGACGAGGTGCTGACTGTCTTGAGTTATAAAATGGATAAGATCCGGAATTAGTATATTAGAGAGAGTCAATAGTCGACAAATTAAAAAGTCATCGCCTGACCTGGTATGGCCACGTAATGAGAAGGGATGCCGGACATTAGTAAAAAAGGTTTTCTTGAAAGTAGACGGGTATAGAGGAAAAGGAAGACTGAGAAAGACGTGGGAAGAATGTATGAGATCGGATATGGGGGGACGGGGGGGTAGTACGGAGATGGAAAAGCACGGAAAATTATGGAGGGAGATGACACACAGATCCGACCCCATAGCGAGCATAGAATAGCGAGGAAATAAATAAACGGGCAAGTGCGAGTCGGACTCGTACATGAAGGGTTCCGTACCACCGTACAATGTTTTAAAACGTTTCTTGTATGTCGACCCCCTTTAATTTTTAACTTTATCTTATTTTTAGTATTTGTTGTTATAGTGGTCATAGTAATACATAATTAGTGAAAATTTCAAGTATCTAGTTAATGCCATTATAAAGATAGAGTTAAAAACGGTGGAAAAAAACACGTTTCTTGTATGGCGACCCCCTTTAATTTTTTACTTTTTTTTTTTTTAGTATTTGTTGTTATAGCGGCCATAGTAATACATAATCGGTGAAAATTTCAAGTGTCTAGCTATTACGGTTCAAGAGATAGATCCCTGTGACAGACGGACAGACAGACAGACAGACGGACAGACAGACGGACAGACAGCGGAGTCTCAGTAATAGGGTCCCGTTTGCACCCTTTAGGTAGGGAACCCTAAAAAAAGAAGAAGAGATACTGTCTGATTTTTGTCGGAGATTCAATGACGTTTGTAGACTAATCAGATAGTTCTCTAGGACCATTAATCAAGTTTAGAGGAGACACTGATAACGTAATGGACGATATGTGTGTCAATTGCTTATTTATAGTGAGAATATTTATAGTAGATAGCATGTGAGGTAGATACGTACGTCCTTTGTGTCCATTCTCACAGTCTAAGCTACTTGTGCAACGTCAAATCAATCATAAAAAGTCACAATTTAGAAGTTAGGGTCTTCTTTCGCAACATTATCTACAATACACATAGGTACTAATACAATGTATCTATATTTAAGGTGACGTGGGTTCACAATTTGCAAAACTGTGCGTGTTTTTGAAAAATCACTGTTATTAAACTACTACAGTTTCTTCCTCAAAAAATTTACATAAGAATCTTATAGATTTTCTACAGACACCCACAATAGCCAAAACACGATTGAGCATTTTTGGCTCGATAGAAAAATATCACAAACATACCTCTAAATTTGCCTAAATTTGCCTTTATAATACGTCTTACTATTTTATACAATCACCTATTTATACGAAAATTATACCAAAACATGTATTATCTAAATATCTATCCGTTTTGGCTAGATAATTATTTTATTAATTTATTAATTAGATATTATTTAGTTAGATAATGCATTTTTTGGTATAATTTTCATGGTGAAATGGTTCAAAAATGGTGAATTTTCATATTTCTCAATGTTAGACACTAGATAGCCCTTTAAGGACTGTATGCACAAAGCCACGTGGTCGGATTTGGCTCTGAAATATGCAAAATTTTCCCGCTAGGGGGATAAAAATGTCAAGATGAAGTCACATAGAGTTAATAATGTGTAAACGGGACAAAAGATGTAGGTAATCATAAATTGTAACGTAGAATTAGTATACAGCTTACTTTTTTCTTTTCGTCAAGACTTCCAGTCCGTGATACTTATTAAAATTTTCAAATCAATCAAATCAAAGAATTATTTGGTTTGAATTATTATTTCTGAATTAAGGCCTTGGCAGACGTCATTATAATGTACTTAACACTTTAGTAGACAGGCTATCAGTAGAAAAAGTAAAGTCGAAAATACAGTAGTGTGCGTGAATGCAAGACGTTTATTTAAAAAGCGAGTTTAAATATATGTGAAATTCATATAGCACTTTCTAAAAAATCCAAGTTATAGTTATTCGAATGTTGCGTAAAATATATTACTTTTTCAATTTATTAGTCGACCTCCGTCGTGATTCCTTAACACGCTAGTCCGTCACTCGGAGGTTCTGGGTTCGATTCCCAGCCAGGGCAAGTTGGTAAATGGCCTTTTTTAATTTATCCTGGTTCTTGGGTGTTTATTTTATCCCATCAAAAATATAAATGTAAAAATGCCAAGTTCAAATTCCGACAAAACATTGAAATCCGACAAGATTGAAATTTAAATAGCTGCCAAGTTATGTAGGTAGAGAAAACTGAAATTTGTTCATAAGAATCTCAACATTTGACTTGGACAACATTAAAATTGAAAGCACGGTCACCCATCGTAACTGTGACCAAGCTAGCAGTTGCTTAACCTGTAAAAGCACGGTCATTCATCCATCAATTTTTGAATTTATCGTATGCGAAGTGGAGCGAAATATTTGCACAAGTGGTTTTGATTACTCGTATTTTGAAATTTGTTAAAGCGCAAATGACAAAGACCCCTTAGAATAGAGAATCTGTTTAGTTTCACGCAGCTTTTTAGGGTTCCATAGTAAACAAGAAACCCTTATAGTTTCGTCATGTCTGTCTGTCTGTCTGTCCCCAGTTTTACTCATAGACTATTAGTACTAGAAAGCTGTAATTGGGCATGGGCATGGATATGTGGTAATAAAAACTTGAAAAAAAAGGGTGGTGTGAGACGTCGTTGTATAGGTCTTACAAAAATGTTGTAAGATTATGAACATCCTTTTTCGTTTTAGAATCCGTTTGTGAAATATTTGGTTTTTGATTGGAAATATTTGTTACAATTATGTGTCTCTCTGTCAGTTAAACGGTTGTATATGGACACTTAAAAAAAATCACGGCAGTAGTATATAACGTCTCCCTGACTAAAACTAATTTAAGGTGGATTCAGTTCATGATACTGAAAAACTTTTTCTAAGGAACACATAATTAAATATGAAAAGAAAATGTTTGCTTTCCATTCGACCTCCGTGGCGTAATTGTTAACACGCTAGACCGCTAATCCGGAGGTTCTGGGTTCGAGCCCCAGCCAGGGCAAGTTAGAAAATGGTCTTTTTAAAATTTTCCTGGGTCTTGGGTGTTTATCTATGTATGTATTTATCACAAAATATAGTATCATTGAGTTAGTATCCCATAATACAAGTTTAAAACTTAGTTTGGGGCTAGCTTAATTAGTGTGATTTGTCCTTACGTATTCCATACATATATTACATAAATATTACATTTTGCCAAATCTTGTGTGTAAGAGATCAAAAATAATTTTTGTATTTCGTTTGTTCCTTGGTGAAAGTTGTTCAGTATCATGGACTGAATTCAGACCTAAAGTTAGGCAGTTGTAAGTTACATAAAACAAGTAGGTACTGACTACGGAACCCTACACTGCACGTGGCCCGTCACGGCACGTAGCCGGTTTTTTTTTTTATTTTTTTATTTTTTTTTATTAGAAATTTGAGTGCGTTTGACCTCTATCTAGCCTGATGGGAAGCTAAGATGAGGTCTAAGGTGTATCACGCAGACTCAAAAAATGCCTGTTCACTCTTGCCTTGAAAATCCCTAAATTATATGTATGGGGAAACATCGACGCAGGGAGGGAATTCCACACCTTAGCGGTTCGCACAATGAAGGAGGAGGCGAATCGAGAGGTACGATGAGGAGGAATATCGACCACAAATGGGTGGAATCCCTGTCCACGTCGTGTTGTCCGATGGTGGAATGGTGCAGGGGGAATTAAATTATGTAATTCCTGCGCACACTCCCCGAAGTGCAACCTGTAGAAGACACACAGACTTGCTACCAGTCGGCGATGTTCGAGGCTGTGGAGCCGTCCTGCCGTAAGCAACTCATCACCAACGAGTCTTCTGGCACGTCTGTCGATAGCTTCCAGGGCTTCGAGCTGATAGCGGGCAGATCCATCCCATAGGTGGGAGCAATACTCCATACATGAGCGGACTTGAGCTGTGTAAAGGCTCAACAGTTGGTCAGGGGTAAAATACCGTTGGACCTTGGAGTGGATACCCAGTTTTTTAGAAGCCGTCTTAGCCCTGGACTCAATATAGCTACCGAAGTTAAGATTTGATGAGAGATCGATACCGAGAAGTTCGAGATGACGGGTGATAGGAACAGGCACACCCCGGAAAGTGGGAGCCAAGTTGAAAGGGCTCTTTTTAGCAGAGAAGAGACACGCCTGTGTCTTAGAGGCACATTTTGGTTAAGTTTAAATTTTAGGGAACCATACACAAATTTATGATATTTCTGCGTAAATCAATATTACTTATCGCTGACAGGACGTTCTCAAAAATACAATCAAATAGTATTTTACGCAAGCGGTGACTTGGAAAACTACACGTTTTGTGTTCCACTGACAGAAAAATATATTTAAAAATATATATTTAAAAATGTCATAAAAAGTTCTTTCATTTGATATGTCACACGATTTTGTTATCAAAACTTTTTTTAATGTCTAATTTACCCACCATAAGTGGCCCCTTTTTTTAAATTTCATTTATTTACGTTGTACGTCTATCTTTGGGTCACTAAGTTACATAAGTGTATGTACTAAATCTGAACTAAATCATTCTAATAGTTTCGTAGCAGATTGGCTGTGACTTACGGACAGACAGACAAGCGAAACCCTAAAAACAGTAAAAAAACCAAAAAAATCGGTTCCTATACAAATTTCCCGGGCGGCTGCACACTTTTGTATGAAAACGCAGATTTTTTTTTTGTTTTTTGACTGTTATTTTAATATCATTATACTATACTAGCAGTCCACCCCGGCTTCGCCCTTGGTACACACAAAGCCTATGTCACTCGGGGATAGTGTACATTTCCAACGGTGAAAGTTTTTTTTAAATCGGTCCAGTAGTTTCGGAGCTATGCAATGCAAACAAACAAACAACCAAATCTTTCCTCTTTATAATATTAGTATAGATAAATAGCCTACTATAGCCTGCCTGCCTTGCCAAGTATAGATCTAGTATAGCCTGTGGTTCGATATATTACGCATAATGTCAATTCGTATTTTGATATATATTCATGGGGAAAAGTTGTTCAAAATTTGAGACTGAATCACCCCTCAAAATAATTGTAAAACCCTAATTAAACAGCACCATTTATTACAAAAACCGTTAATATGATTCCGCGACCCGAGAAAGTTCCAATCCGATTTTCACCCTAATCGCCAATTAAAAGATATAGGTAATAAATCAAACCAAATTATTTTTTTCATTGACTTAATTTTCAATAAAATTTAAAAAAAAATGTGCGATGCCGTATCTGCGATAGCATTACATCTTTACTTGAACGTCAACAAAATGTCAAAACTGTACCATAGTGTAGCAAAAGTATGACATAATTTGGCAGTTTGTACATAGTTTTTTATTGAAATATTTTAGACTGTAATGCAATTTTACGTAATTCAAAAGTGGATTTTTTTGAAAAATTCGGCACAGCCTCCTTCCTGAACGCCCGGCGGGCAACTGAATTTGTATGAAAGGAACATGGCCGCCATTTCAAAGAATTCTGTCAAAAACGTTGCAAAACATCCAATTTTTAAAATTATTTTTTTTATTATTGCGTGATTGCATTGTAAGCAAATATTAAGAATAATGTTTCAAAATAGCCTTTATTTTTATAAAATATATGCAATCCCTTGTTAGAATATTTCTTTACGCAGAAAAACAAGCCAGTTTGTAGCAAGATTTTTTAAAATATTTCTTTCAGGTTTCTTTACAATTATCTTACTTTTTCTGAATGAAAATTAAAAAAATACGGTTTTCGTCTACTGGCTAGTCTATTCACCTATAACTAGGTATGTAATTTTCTTAGTGGTCTTTTCTACTTAAGCCATAACTATTGCCCGCGCAAAGTGCGTTTTGCATGTTTTTGGGTAAATTCAATGCTTGTTTTTAGGAAAACTACAAAATATTTTAAAAAATTCCTTTTTTTCGTCTACTGTCCCAGCTCTTCCTCTATCTATGTGTATACATTATTTGACTTAAATCAAACGCTTTCTGTACAAACTTGTTGCCCGCGCAAACCCAGTTTACATGGTGCCGACCCTTAAATTATTTTAAGAACTGCTGTACTGTAAAAGGTATTGTTAACACTGTATTTCTTTTCGATATTTGACATTATAAATTGATGAGAGATTGTCTAGTAGACTACTAGAGCTACACGGATGTCATGATAGTCTGTGCTACCTCGGGTTCGATTCCCAGCGCGATGCAATACACTTGTATAAAATTTATTTATTTTACAAGTATTGAAAAAAGTATCGTTACTTATATCGTTAATTGATAACGTTATTATAACGTTTTATAACTGTATTATCGATACCCCTTATAAGGTTACCACTAATACCTGTATGAAAAACTTTACGTCTAAAAAAAACTAAAAATATTAACATTGCCTGGAATGTATATATATGAAATAGCTCTTTTTGTAAAATTAAACATACACCGTTTTCAATGCCTTGGTTCGAATCGCATTAATGACAGAATTAGGCAGATGTCACACAAGACAACTATGTTCAGTGAAAGTGTGTTTGGAATGGCGTCAATAATATATAATAAGGTCCCAAAAAAAATAAGGAATTCTAGTTTTAATCTGTTTAAGAAACAACTAATGGAATTATTAATAAAAAAATGCTATTATAATGTTAATGAATTTTTAAATGATAAAATATAACCGCTAGTATTTATTTAATTAATTGTTACTAATATTATTTAAATTGTAATAATAATTATACTGTAATTAATTGCAATTAATAATTTAAAAACATTTAAAATTTGCATACCTACGCAAGAAGGTAAAATGTAAAAGGGAGTGGTAATTTTAAGATCTTTATGTACCTACATTTTATGCAAATAAACGTATTGATTGATTGATTGATTGAAAATAACGTTATTTAACGTTACTTTTAAGTAAATGGTATCGTTAACAAGCCCTGCTTTCAACTGTGGTTCATAAAATAATTGAAAGTTCTAACTAACTTCACCTAGTATCACGTCTTTATTCCATACGGTGTAAACAGAACTATTGGATCGCACGGACTGTTCAAAGTATTTGGCCGGTGCGCTTCTAATTGACCGAGCGACGAGCGAAGCGTCTTAGTTTCCAGATTGGCCAAAATTTTGTGTCTCCTACAGGTATATTAATATATTTCAACCGATTTTGACGTAAACTGGCACACAAGTTCCTTGATTTTTTTTTTTTTTTGCCGATCGCTGTTTTTGATTGGGTGTGGGGGGTTAACTTTGTTGTAGCGTTATTTATAGACGGATTTTAATCAAATTTGAGAAGCACACTGAGGACTTCGTTCTACACAAGATGTTGCAAATGTATTTAGGTACGTTTCGCGTTAATTCCCGTATGCATTAATTTAATAATGTTGCAAAAACATCCAAAAGGGAGTGTAAGCGAGCATTTATAATGTTTTCTATGTGTTGATTATATTAGGTAATCTTAACCACAACTCATGTAGCCGGTCGTCAACTTTGCCTAATATTTTTGTTAGGCGTTACCGAGAAGTTGATTTGTTTCTTAGGTTAGAGGGACTTTTATCAAAAATAGAAAAAAAAATGCGTCAAACTCTAGTGTAATGTGATTTGAATTGTATTTAAACTTTTTAGGCATACATAATTACATATGTAAGGAAAACAATCCAAATGAACATTAAAATCTTACAACGTAATGTTATTACCAATTACCAAAATATGGTTGTTATCTGTTTTGTGTGCTAATAAAGAGAGATAGACAATAATATTAAAAAGGTAACGTGCCCTACGAAGCACGGGATGATCAATATTACCTATATAGAGCGTCATAAATTAAGTAAATAACAGAGAGAGAGTCTTTCAGCGAGCAACAAATTGTGAACATGAATGCCGCTAAGCAACCGAACTTTCCAGAATCCATCGCAAACAAAATGTATTCATCATAGAGCTATTATCATCATCATCATACGATCATCTCGTATCAATTATTATTATTATATTATCATCATATCAGCCACAGGGAGTCCACTGTTGGACATAGGCCTCCCCCAAGGAGTTCCAAAACGACCGATCGGATCGATTAGAGCTACGAGGATTATCGTTTAAAAAAAAAAAAAAACCGTATACTTTGATGTTATGCGGATGACCGTATAATTATTTCATATATAATATCTAAAGTTAGCTAAAACTAGAAATAACCTAAAACTAAAAACCTTAAAAAATATAATATAATAACTAAAATATATTATTAAAAGGAGTCCCTTTAGGAAAGGTTCCGAAGATACTGGCAGCGTTCCCCCTTTGAATAGCTAGACTGATTCTTTGTCCGAGGTAGCTGCCAGCTCTTTTAGGTTATACTTTAGTTTGTTTAGTTTTAATTTAGTTACTTGTTAGTTTTACGTTGTATTTTAGTTCGTCACTATTTTAACATGTTTTTACGAAATAAAGAATTTTACATTATTTCATTAAGTAATATTATCATCAGCTGACGTATATCTACTTCAGAAAACTATTAGGAACAAAGAAATTAGATGAGAATTCATAATTTAAAAATAACCTTGCAAAATTGACGAAGCGTTTTGGACATTACTAACTGTAAACATTTTGATGAAGCATGCTGCGAATTTTTAATGTAATTTTGCCCTTATAAATAGTAAACAACTCGCAAAACATGTTAGTCTAGTTGATCCCTAGGAAATGCATTACGAGATCGCATAGGCAAATGGCCTTGAAGTGGCGCCCTCATTTGAAATAAATTGTTAACTCGTAAATATGGAGATAATTTCCATATTGCTCTTCGTCATGCACTAGATAGCCCTTTAAATTATTTTATGAACCACCGTTGAAAGTATTTACATTAGTCCGTCTAGCTTTAAAACTTGCCTTCGCCAAAAGTAGCCACGGCAAGTTTTAAAGCTAGACGGTTCACCAATAATAGTTTCAACGGCAGTTCATAAAATAATTTAAAGGGCTATCTAGTGCATGATGAAGAGCAATATGGAAATTATCACCATATTTACAAGTTAACAATTTATTTCACACTTCAAGGCCATTTGCCTATATCTTCACCTTAATCCGATGAACTAAGTATGTCAGTTTCAGTTTCAGTTTATTTATTTATATACAATATACATTGTGTTGAAATGTTCTTAGATAAAATCCGTGGACGACACCGTCAACAAACTATTGTTATGTACATAGGAGTAATGACATCATAAATTTTTTGTATAGGATTTTTTATTTTTCCTCCATGCGAATATTTCTAAAGAAATACCGCTCCTAAAGTACTCGTGTACGAAACGGCTATCCTGTACATTGATTTGCGGTTCTTGTCAATTTTTGCTTTGTCCACTATAACTACAAAATGAGGCCACAATGATATTTACTTTACTTTTTTTGTATATATTTTTTAAGGACTCGCTGCACACTGTGACGCCAGTGGGGGCTACTAAATTAGCCACAAAAGTCACTGACATAGCACAGCTGATTAGCTCGTTGAAATAGAAGTGGGTGGACACTATACCGCGACGAACCGTTGGCCAATGGGGTAAAAAGGTCGTTGAATAGCGACCACGAACTGGCAAGCGAAGCGTAGGACACCCAACCACCGCCATCCTACCAGCCAAATATAGGCTGGTATAGAATCTATACAGGTAGAGTCGCAGCGATAGAGTTCAATCGTTGCTTACTACAAGAGTTGGCCTCAGATAGTGTTATCGGTTTGACTCGCGGGTTAAGGCACGTTGATATGGACGCTCTCGAAATGTATATATTGTAATTTTTCATATTTACATTGTTTTTGTTATTCTAGCACCATACAAGATTTTTTTCATTGCGCCATTTTTTTATTCAGTCAGTCCATATACTTACCAATCATAATTTTATTTGTATCTTATATTATATTGTATATCTTAAACAAGTAGTCTCTTTCATCGATTGGCAAGACAAAGAAATCGATCATAGGATCCAGAATTCATGGTTACGGTTAACAGACTTGGTCACTCACAAACCAGCAACGGTCCGGATTGAAGGTTTGCCAAAGAGCCATGGAGCGCAGCATATTAGGTTTCAAATTGATTGATAAAGTTAGAAACACCACACTGCGCTCCATGACAAAAGTTACGCATGTAGGCAAAAAAGCAGCTAAGTTGAAGTGGGATCGGGCGGGTCACATTGGCCGTATGCATCTGGAAAGATGGGCCCATATTGCCACAGACTGGGTTCCAACAGATGGATACAGAAAGAGAGGTAGACCGAGGACTAGATGGGCAGACGATTTGCGTGCATTTATTAAAGAATGGAAAGTGAAGACCATATAAGGGATTGTGGAAGGAAAGAGGGGAGGTCTTTGCCCAGTAGTAGGACATAAATTATAATCCGCCAATTGTAAGACAATTTGATTGTTAAACAATAAAGTTTAAAAATAAATAAAATAAATGGCTAATTGAAAAAATAATAATTGCATACTTATTGTAATTTAAAATAAAAAGCTAAAAACTACATGCAATTTTTTATTTACAAACAATGAATTGATTTCTTAGGTAAATAGATAAAATATAAAATAAACGAATGTTAGGAGATCAAGTTTTATAAAGATTTTAAAGCGATAAAATAAGGTATACGTTGTACTTCAAAACAAAGATACAAAGGCTCAGAAACCAGTTTTAATATCACAGATCCAGAATCATGTTCTATACTTAGCTGAAAATAAAATTTTGGATTTGAGAATAACATGATATAAATTATGTTAGTTATGATACTAAAGACTGGCATTATTTTTGGGTTAAAGTAAAGTTTACACATATCATCAATTTAATGATTAACATAATTAAAACTAACGTAAAGTAGGTACCTAATAAAAATTATTATCTACTAGGTACCTATCCAACGTGGAAGGGACATACCAGGCCTGTGTCACTCCCGTTTAGGTATCGAAAATGTACCTACATTATTACTATGCGCGCAGGCGGCTCCTCCGGGAGGTAAATTCAGTTATACGAATCGTTTGTCCAGAGTAATAAGAATGAAATTGGTTTGCAATGGATGTCTAGGTATCTATGCAAAAAGGTGCTGAGTTCTGACGTGAGCTAAATTAAACCATATAGCCACATTGATTGAGTAGATATTTCTTTGAATTTCTTTGCTGAGTGAGACTTCTGTACGTTAGTAGGTATTATTTATTCTGTGGACACACAAGAAGTCTATACTAGATCATTATAGTTTAATGAAATTAAAATAACAGCCAAAGAACAAAAAAAAATTGCCCTGCCACTTTGTATACAACGAGTTAATGGAATAACGCAAACAGGTTACTCACCCCATGAAACTGAACAACATTAGTTCTACAACATTCACAAAATGCCAAAAATAAAATTCGGATTTTCATACAAATTGACTCGATCAGCTGATCAGTTTGTATGAAAAATAAATTTTTTTTGGGATTTCGTAATAGTTGTAGAACAAAAGTTGTTCAGCTACCATCTGAGAGGTTTTGCGTTATTTCATTGTATACAAAAAAGATAAAAACATAAATAATAGTTATTTCTCTTTGCGTCGCGCAGACCCAAACCCGTTATATGCTAATCACTCTCCTCCATTAGTAAGTACCATGAGAATGTAATAAAAATGCAGAAACGACTGGAAGTGTCGAAGAAATGTTATCCGCACGATCAAAACACGTGCGTCGTCAAAAGTACAAACGAAGCAGTGGTGGCCAAGTTTAGGCACTGGCCAGTCTAGTATTTTATTATTAGTTGAAAATAAATATCTCTGGCTAATATATGGCTTGGGCAGTACAGAGAGGGTCGTGCTCCTACAGTGGAGACTGAAAAAGACCTGATCATGATCATGATGATGACCTGATGAAAGGAATCAAACACACTAGTCCATCTGCAATGTGTAATTACTGTTGTCACTAAATGACAGTCATTAAGGTACGTCAGATACCTTAACAACTTTTAATTATTATTTTAATCGAAATTCTACAAACCGTAAGTCATTACTTGATAGCCCTTTAAGGCCGTACCTAAATTTTCCGAGGTCCAGTGCTGCCCCCATTTAAAATAAATAATTTCAAAGAAAACGGAGACATCATTTAAAATTTTGCTACTACCAAGCCCTAGATAACCTTTCAAAGTATTTTATGAACTACTGTTTACAGTTTAAAGTGAGAACGTTAAGCTTTACTACGCACATTTGCGAAAAATGACCACTTTTGGCAAATGTGCGTAGTAAAGCTTAACGTTCTCATTATAAACCGTAAACAGTAGCTCAAAAAATAGTTTAAAGGGTTATCTAGGACTTGGTAGCAAAATTTTAAATGATGTCTCCGTTTTCTTTAAAATGATTTATTTTAAATGGGGGCAGCACTGGACCCCGGAAAATTCAGGTACGGCCTTAATGTGTTTTACGAGCAACCGTTTTAAATTTCTCCGCACCCCTACTAGAAACTAGAAAACAATGAAATCTCGCACGGTGACCTAGCGTATGTCATATAAAGCCGCCGGCCGGTCAGTCGACTCTCGTGCATTTCCTAACGCACCCGTGCCTAAGAAAACTGCACGCTTTTATAGCGAAATTGAAAGTGAAATTACCGAAGGGTTCCGTTCCTTTTGTAAAGGAGTTACCAACTTTTATTACCAACTTTTGATTTACTTATTTAAGTAGTTCATAATTGATCATGGTTCAAACGTTTGTGAAATTAAGTTGAAAAATTACACGATTTTAGCGTCAGTGGATTTTGCTGGGATTTTGTGTTAAGACATAGCTGAGGAACGTGTTACGACGTAAGTTGTGTCTATAAAACAGTTATTATTTACATAAGTTATACCTGTATTCATATTAAACTTTCGCGTTTTTTTTAGGGTTCCGTCGTAAACAAGGAACCCTTTTAGTTTCACCATGTCTCTGTCTGTCTGTCCGCGATTTTACTCACAGACTATTAGTACTAGAAAGCTGTAATTTGACATGGGTATGTATAATTAACACGTCGACAAAGAGGTAAAATATTTTTTTTAAGGTAGTCAAACAAAAGGATTATTCCCACTTTACACATAAGAGCTCTTATGTGTAAAGTGGGAATAATCATTTTTTTTACTAACCCAAGATGTGAGGTGTCGTTGAACAGGCCTTTTAAAAAATATTGTGAGTTTGTCAGCACCATTTTTCGATTTAGGGATCCGTTTGTTAAGTATTTGGTTTTAAAGTACAATTTTTTGTTAGTCAAAAGTTATATAGAAAGATAAAAAGATTTACGGCAGTTGTATATAAAATGAAATTAAAAGAAAAACCGTCAGTGCTCGGAAAAGGAAAATTTCATACATATTCAATTGTAAATTATTAGTTTCTAGTCGTTAACTCGTGAGGTGAGAACTCTAGGTAAGTCGGCATTCGCAACTACGGAACCCTAAACTGCGCGTGGCCCTTCACGCACTTGGCCGGTTATTTACTATCAGCTACTACAAAAGTCAAATTAAAAAATGTATAATGTAAGATAATTCATTATCTTTCATTGAAACTAATTATTTCAACTATATCTAACTAGGTACTTGTGCACAAAAGATTTTTAATAAAGATCAAAAAACAAAAAAAAGGTTCTCACTTCGTCCCGTTGTCATACATAAGTCATACCTATTTGATAAGTAAATTTTGCGCGAGGAAATTATTAACCTTTATTAGGCGACTAGATGCTTCCCGCAGCGACGCCCGCGTTTCGAAAGATAAATATAGCGCATGTCATTCGGTGATAATGTAGCTTCTATAGTCTGAATGAATTTTTGAAATATATCAGTAGTTTTTGATTTTATCTATTAAAAACATACAAAAGCTCAAATCTTTTCTCTTTAAAATATTAGTATAGATTAGATTAGTAAAGATTTTGTTATGGTTTTCATTAACATTTAGAGTCAAGTGTACCAAAATTAAGCCCAATCGAACATCAGGATCGTTTTTGCAAGCTATTTTGCCTTTATTTTTTGTGGCATTATTTTTTGTATGGGTCAAATCTAGAGTCACTTCCCCAGTTTACGATTGAGATGAAAATTTGTATGCTAATGTAAACATGCATGATGACAATGCAATATTATAATACAAGAAGCTGGTCTGATGATGAAGCTGGAAGGTGGCTACACTGTTAAAAATAATGTAATTTTACATAAAATGATGTAATTTTAATGCAAACAATTACATAAACCTGTAAATTTCCTGTAAAAATGGTAAAAATTATGTAAAATTTCATACTTTTTCGTAAATTTACTATAAAAAGATTTTTCGGGAATTTTACAGGTTTATGTAATTGTTTTGCATGTAAAATTACATAATTTTTAACAGTGTATAGGCGTGTAATAAAACGACGGAACCCCATCGAGTTTAGGCTTATGTAATTGTTTTTATAAATACTTATGCCTCACAAAAAAAGCTGGAAAATCTTTTTAACATACATACTAATTCGAAAAATTAACTAAAACTTTGTTAAAAGCTTGTAATAATCAATCAAGTTAAAATTAACATGATTTGTCAACTTTGTTGATAGTCTCTAATGTTTTTAATTTACCACGATTCGATTTCTGAGAAAGTTTATCTTCGTAAGATGTATTGCTCAGTTAATGCGTCGTAAATATATTAAATGATTAGTTTCCTGTTGTCTATTTGTGAGGTTTTCGTAATGAGGCTCTCGTATATGAGATAGGTGGTTTGATGAACGAGGAAGTAAGTATGTTAATTTATTTTTTATAGTTTGCAATGTGTTGTCCGACTAAGGTGATGTTTAGGTCATTGGCTTTGGTCTATCTAGATAAATACTTACAGTTATGCCTTGTGATCCGGAGGTCGTGGGTTCAAATCCCACTCGGAAGTATACTTTGTGAAAAATTGTTTCCAGTCTGATTGGGATATTGCAGGCTCCAGTCACATGATTATCTGAAAGGGACAAAGGGCCCATTGTGCTTAGGTACGTTAGGTTATTAAAAATTCAAAGATTATTCAATTAATTAATTAACTTAATAATCTCCATTCGGGAATGTTAGGTTTGCTAAAATAAACACGTAAGTACTTGCGTAACTATTCATATTAAGGCCGTACCTAAATTTTCAGGGGTCTAGTGCTGCCCCCATTTAAAATAAATCATTTCAAAGAAAACGGAGACATCATTTAAAATTTTGCAACTATCAAGTACTAGATAACCTTCAAAGTATTTTATGAACTACTGTTTACAGTTTATAATGAGAACGTTAAGCTTTACTACGCACATTTGCCAAAAGTGGCCGTTTTTCGCAAATGTGCGTAGTAAAGCCTACTACCTACCGTGATTTTTTCACCCCGCATGGTTTCGCTGTCTCGCTTCGGCTAGAGTAAATTTATGTGCGTGGAAGCGGGAGCAAAACTTATATTATCCACATAAGGCCCAGCCTTAAATGAATGTACGCGTACCTAATGATAATAGGTATATAGTAAATACAATTATAATATAATCTTATTGACGTTAGCTCATGATTCTGATTTATCGCTACCTTTTAGGTCAAAGCAATATTTATGTTTGATTTGTGTCGATCATATAAACTATCGAGCCTCCGGATTGGCGAACTAGCGTCTTGACCATTACACATAGAGTTCGTCCGATAATTTATATCTTCTTCGTCTAAGCGCGATCCCGGTTGCATCCTCAGCTGTGCTGCTTCGGAGCCCGGGCTGCGCTTTCCCGCTTTTTCTTCTCCAAATATAACATGCATGTCAACAGTCACCCAAGAATGCCAAAGACCTTGCAAAATGGAGAAGAAATAGCCGGAACAGTTTAAATGATTTGGCTTTAGTTTTACGACCAGCCGCGTGCCTGACGTTCAACCCTCTTTGGGAATGTGTTTATGCGAAAAGTTTTACAACCTTGGGAATGCAATTGTAGCACGAGATGTTTGTGCTTAGTCCTTTAGTCGCCTCTTACGAAATCCACAGGAAGAGATGGAGTGGTCCTATTTTAACCCGTGCTCATGAAGACACGTTAAGCTGTTGGTCCTAGCTGTTATCAAATGGAAAACTGTAAGTAATGTTATATGCCTAAGTGTTGGCCACTTAAACACACAAAAAAACAGGATTTTGTCACAAAACGAGAGCGTAGAATTAGGAAGGATCAGCCTCGCGTGCGTGCGATCCTTGGGTTTGCAAATGAGTAAGCATGCTCGGCTCCAATTTACAATTTCCTCATTATGTCCACACTCCAGACGTGTATTTCCAGTTTTGCCACGTCTTATACCTACTTCCAACATTGCAGGTACCTAAGTATCCATCCACGTTTGAACTTTTCTTAACCAGTTTAGATAAGGTTATTATATACATCGGCAAATTTTCTCAACTTTTTCCTGTCTAACTATATACGGGGCAGACAGAGCCTAGGGAAGTATGCGCGGGAAGAGAAGCACCAGGTACATTCTATGTTTTTCCTTTTTCCTAGACCAGCAAGGAAGTTAAAGATTAAATAAATAAATAAATAAATAAACAGTTGTAAATAGACTATACAACCTTTAACAAAAAGGGGGTATCAACTCGGAAGGGAGTTAACGTACTAACCAATGTAAACAACCTTTACTATGGGACCATCTCTGATCGCGAAAAAATTATCTGCAGCTCTATACATTTTGGCACGGTAGGTATTTAATTTTGTATGGAGGTGCAGATTTTTTTTTGCGATTTCTGGGATAGTCCCATAGTAAAAGTTGTTCACATTAATTGGTACGTTTACTTACTCCCCGTCGGGTTGAAAGATTTTTCCCAAAGAGGGTTGACGTCAGGCAGGCGGCCGGTAAAACTGTAGCCAAATCATTGAAAGTGTTCCGGCTATTTCTTCTCCATTTTACAAGGTCTTCGGCATTCTTGGGTGACCATTGACATGCATATTATATTTGGAGAAGAAAAAGCGGGAAAGCGCACCCCGGGATCCGAAGCAGCACAGCTGAGGATGCAACCGGGAACGCGCTTAGACGAAGAAGAAGACTCCCCGTCGAATTGATACCCCTTTTTTGTTACAGGTTGTAGAAGCGTTTGCTTTAAATCCCTTTATTACAGGGCTTATTGCTTGTCTGAAAGTGTTCAAGTGTAAAAGTAATTTAACCTACATTATATAAAAAAAAAACGACTTTGACTCTGACTTTGTCTCATCCGTAAGGAATAATGCACTCACTGAGTCATTATTTAGACTACCCTCAACATCAAGCAAAGAATTCTACAAGCTAGTTACGTTGTTTTAGCATTGTCCGAAATGCGTTGCGTCATTTACGTAAATATCAGTTTATTCAAAGATCAGTCTGAAACATTGCGACACACTCGACGTCGTATAACATTGAACCAGATGGGTTCCGTGATTCCTCATCTTTACGTATCGATGTTTCTATCTGTTCACATTTATGGCGAAAATTATATAAGTACATAGAAGAGACGTGAAAGAGTCGTGTGGCGGAAGGCGGTTGGTCAACCCAACACAATAAGACTTGAAACTTTAAGCGGAGACCCGCGACGGGTTCATGTCTCTGACACAAACTCCTCTCCTTTTTAGGGTTCTGTAGCCAAATGGCAAAACGGAACCCTTATAGATTCGTCATGTCTGTCTGCCTTATGTCACAGCCACTTTTTTATATTCTAACTATACTGTTAAAACTTGGTAAGTAGATGTATTCTGTGAACCGAATTAAGATTTTCACACAAAAATAGAAAAAAAACTTTGGGGTTTCCTCATACTTAGAACTGAAACTCCAATTTTTTTTATCAAACCCATACGTGTGGGATAACTATGGATAGGTCTTAAAAAATGATATTGAGGTTTCTAATACCATTTTTTCCTAATTTAATAGTTTGCGCGAGAGACACTTCCAAAGTGGTAAAATGTGTTTACCCCCCCTGTAACTTCTAAAATAAGAGAATGATAAAACAAAAAAAAATATATGATGTACATTACCATGCAAACTTCCACCGAAAATTAGTTTGAACGAGATCTAGTAAGTAGTTTTTTTTAATACGTCATAAATCGTAAAATGTTACTTGCTGCTACGAAACCCTTCATGGGCGAGTCCGACTCGCACTTCCGACTCGCACTTGGTCTCTTTTTTTCCTTCTTGCCCAAATCACGTAAAAAGTCTTCAGGTCTTACTATCCTGGGCTCTGTCTGCTTAGAGCTGCAAGACCCAACATGCTCTGTGTGCCCCATAAAGCATAAAGACGTGGACTAATAGGCAAATTTCATTTTTTCAGGACACCCCTCCGTTCCCCCCGGCGAGGTCCCAGGAGACTAGGCAGGTCAGAATTCAGTATGGATGACGATGACTACTCTCCGAGCAACTCTGTCACCTCCGTCAACTCACTGGCCAGTTTGCTGAAGGAGAAACTGCAGGTAAAAAGTACTATACAGCTCTACTTTCAGGTATTTCTTTAGTAGCTTTTCGCGATTTTCAAGCAGATTCTACTTTGTTTTATCAGTCTATAACAGTCCACTATATATAGGTATAACACACCACAATACACCATATTTAACCGACTTCGAAAAAGGAGGAGGTTATCAATTCGACTGTATGTTTTTTTTAATGTATATATATCTTCGCCAATTGTGAACCGATTTTGATGATTCTTTTTTTTTATTTGAAAGCCTTTACTACCAAATTGGTCCCAATTTAATTTGGTGGAGATATGATGAAGAACGTTGGAGATATGAAAGAAACTCCTAAAAAAAATTGAAGTCGGTCGTTTTTTTTTGTTAAAAATTTATTTATTTTAGCCAAGTGTCGGTCCATGCCATATAGTGATGTGCCGAGTCGGCTTTATTGATCCGAGTGTTAAAGTCGAGTCAGAGGATTTGGTCATGTACTCGAGTAGGTACTTGGACGGTCACTTGAATACTTCAAAGGTATCGAGTACTTTTATTATTTGAGTTTTAAAACAGTTTAGATCTAAACTTACATTGGTAATTATCATAATAGTAGTTTACTAGGTATTTTATTTAAGTCAATAATTAAATAAATTAAAAAAACCTTACTAAGTTTTCCAATTTGGCACACGACGCCCAATAATTTACTATGTAAGGCTAAGGCTTACGTAGCTTTCTTATTTTGAATCTACAATTTCAGAGCATACCTCAGAAGATCCGCAAGAAACCGACCGACTACAAGCTCCGCGCGTTCGTGGGACTCATGTTTTTAGCCGTGGCCTTCTTCATCGGCTTCGCTTACGTGCTGTACCACCAGCAGGCGCTGACGAAGGCCTACTTCCACAGCGTGCAGTTCAACGAGCCCAAAAGGATGATCAGGATCTTCAACGCGGATGACGTGGAGATATTCAAAGCTAGCTTAGGTGAGATTATTCTTGTAATTTTTTTTTTTAATAAATTACAATTACACTGATTGATCTGGCCCCAAAGTAAGTTTTAACCTTCAACGATACTATATTTTATAATACATATATATGTATTTATCTATATAGATAAACATCCAAGACCCAGGACAATTTGAAATGGCCATTTTTCAATTTTCCCTGGCTGGGGATCGAACCCAGAACCTCCGGATTGGTAGACTAGCGTGTTGACCATTACACCACGAAGGTAGACAAACATCACAGAGGGTGTCATCATCAGTCTTGTTATGAAAATTATTACACAGTAAAATAAAATTATTACACAGTCGTTATATTTCAATGTCAAACCAGATTAGATTTTACCATTATTTCGTATTTCCTTCTTGCTGATCTGGGAGAAAAAAATCACTATGTAACAGCAGAATGTAACAGCTGCTTCTCTTCCCGCGCAGATTTTAAAAGTTGTTCGCGGGAATGGGCGAAAATGCGAATCCACGGTCTATTTCGATTGCGTTCACTTTCTCATTGTATCGATGCCGCACCATGCATCATATGTTAACCTCATTTTTTGATCTCATCCTGTCCACTTTTCAATCTTCATTTCATTTTAAAATCATTTACACATCCCTCTTCATTTTAACTCATTCGATTACCATCTCTTATCCTGCAAACATATTCAAGACTACCTTTCTATTTACTATAATATCTACTAAATATTATTATAACTATACCAGTGCTATAAAGTGTCAGGATCAGTACAATAAATTTAATATACATATATTATGTGTGTTCTCCACTTCACCTCCTATCTTCTACGTGGGAACTCCCCTGACTGTGCCGGGACAGTTCGAGGTCCCACATCATAACATTCGGCATGTATCTTTAAATTGCTAAAACTGTATTTCTATATTTCCCAGCGGTTGGCATTGAAGGAAAAGTTAAGGCCTATCCGTGCCTCCCTGACGATCGGCGAAAGGACGGTTCTGAATGCTTAGAGTGGCTCCACACGCTGAGGTTCTACCTAAAGAGCCTACCGCATGACCCTGGAGTAGATAATACCACCTGCTATTCTGTGCACTGGAAGGCTTTGAGGAAAGGTACGTAAATATACTTGTTACTTCTGAAAACAGTTATAGTACAGCGTACTTGGTTTGCGGGCAAAAGATCCTAAGAAGTTGGTTCGAACTAATTTATGAGATTCAGCATGTGATTTATTATCACACTTTTCACTCCATTCCATTCGACACAGGTCAAATATTTCCATGTTATCTTCAAAAAAGATCTCGTCTTGACTCTAAAACATTAAACTTTGTTTTTTTATAAATTTAAAAACTAATAATTCCTTTTATATTTCAGATATTTACCCCAATGATTGCTTTGACTGGAGTGACACCAAAGTCCACTGGTATGGAGGCGGCCAGTCGCTCAACCTGACCTGGCCTTTAGACAACGGTTCCATTGACTATACACCTTTCATCACAGGCGACATCCAAAAATCTCAATGGAGTAATGTCTTAACGCGATATTTTATAAACTCCAAAGGAGCTGCTATAATTGTGGATGATGAAACGCCACTGCAAGTATCAGTCAATAGAGGAGGACAGAAAGCACTTTGCATCAGAGCAAAATTCGATGAATTCGCATATGCAAATAGACTGTCAGAATTCCCTGAAATGAGATACAATATATGCACTTCCAGAGACATCAGATCCCTACACTCTTCCATTCACAACCATCGTAGAGCACCTCTCTGGGATGGCCTTAAACCAGCTGATATGTTAACTCTTGAGTCACTTATCTCTGAACCAGTTTGGCAAATAGCACCTAGATTCAAACAGGAATTAACTTCCGAAACAATATCTAAGTACACAGAAGATGTTATCAATTTAGGTTTCCTAAAACAGGGGCATGTTCTAATCAATGAATTTTGGCAGAATGAAATTGGTGATTTAGCTGTGGATACAAATCGGTTTTCTACGCTAAATGTAACTGTTGATAAGCTTCATAGACGAGGTTTTAAAGTTGCTTTTACAGTACAACCGTTTATCAGTACTGAGAGTCCTAATTTTGCTGATTGTGTTCAAAAGAGGTTGCTTGTAAGTGAGAGAAATAGTGATAGAAGAATACCTGCTTTGACACGATTTAAATCTTTAGCAAGTGCCGGTGTACTAGATATAACAAACAACAGATCAGTGCCTTGGATTCTTGAGAAATTACATGCAGTTATTGAAGAGTATCACATAGACTCTTTCTACTTTGATTTAGGGTTAGGTTACGACATGCCACATTACTACGAGTGCGAGAAGCGGTTAATAAACCCAGATCATTACAAGACTCACTTTACGAAAACTTTTGAGAAAGCTCTAAACATAATTGGAGTATCATCAGCGATATCTTTACCAAGACCACCGATATTTGTGTCTATGCCTCCATTTGAGTCTTCATGGGAAGCTTTGAGGAAGGTGATTCCTACTATGTTGACTTACGGTGTGAATGGGTATCCTTTCGTGATGCCTGGAGCTGTAGGAGGTGATATCTACTGGCCTGGCAGCGAGCAATTTTTGCCATCATCTAAAGGTTCCATAGAATCGAATGCTACAAACACTACTCAGGACAATGGTATAGACTTGCCGGAAAGGGAGCTGTACATGAGGTGGCTGCAAATGGCGACGTTCTTGCCTGTGATGAAGTTCACGCACTTGCCCAGCAAATATAACGATGATAAAGTTCTGGAGATGGCGAAGAATTTGACGGCTTTAAGGCAGAGATTGGTGAGTTCTTTACAATATTTATTTCTCTTCTTTTTTCATTAGTTGTTTTGTGTTGGTACTAAAATTGTAAATAGGTACACTTTGACCGTCTTATTACAATACGTCTGATACAATCAATTTCAATCTCACCTAAAATAAGTGACATCTAGTACCTATTAAATATCGGTTTCTACTTGTTTTAATTTTTCTTGTTTATGGCGAGTAATAAAGTGTTGTTTTTAATGCTTTTACATTTTTCCATAAAATGTATTAACATGTTAGTAAAAACCACTAAAACTCAGCATTATGTATTACGCTTTGTTTAAACATCAACCTTCTAATAAAACCTATATTTCCAGGTCACTCCCCTGCTACTGAAGTACAAGCGGGAAGCATTAGAAGAAGGTCTTCCTCTCATCCGTCCGCTGTGGCTGGTGACGGGCGGAGACGCAGCCATGTATGTGCAAGACGAGTTCGCGATTGGGGATGAAATTGTTGTGGCGCCCGTGCTGAACCCAGGGGACACTACCAGAGAAGGTTTGTTATGTTTTTGTGTCTATGTTAAAGATACAAATGCTGAACCACTCACACGTAAGTGGGCATACATGCCTGGATCGACAGTCAGCTAAGTGTGTTGGGTGAAGGCTGACGTAGTGCACAGACTTGTTAGTTGTTACTTAATGCAATTGTGGGCCAGTGTCGTAGTGATGGTAAGTACCATGTGGGTCTATGTACAATGGAAGCACTGAAGACTGACAACGACTTTTTGTCTTTTATGATTTCACAACTTGTATTCTTCTAATAGTTATTTTCAATCTAGGTGTATATTTAAAATGTCAAATATTGCTAACTATCGCGGTCTTTGAATTAAATTTGTTTTTTTTTTTTAGTGTATCTCCCGGCGGGGCTGTGGCAAGACGGCATCGACGGTTCTCTTCGTAAGGGAAGCAGATGGATGCATGACTATAAAGTGCCTTTGGACAAAGTAGCGTACTTCTTGAGAAAGCCCGATGACATGCGGTTCAGATGAGAAGGAGAAACTAAATAAAAAAAATTTAAAACATATATAGGGACATGTCGGTAAACTAGAAGTACATTGTCTCTCGTATACAAACAAAGATGCGAGTGAAAGAGATTAATATACAAAAAACAAAGGTTCACTAAACCGACGTTTTTGTTTACTAGACTATGTTGTGATGAACACAACATTAGAATATTTTTAACATCTTCCGAGACACTCAGTCGAACACAATAAAAATAAGAAAAATCTGTGTTATTATAAATATTTATGTAGTTTACGTAGAGATGGCAAATCTATAGTTAATTTAAATGTGCTAATCGTCCAAAATTTCTTTTATCAGTACTACCTGTTTCAAATAATAGAAAAGGCCCTAGGCCTTAAGTCCACCTGTTACATTTTTTGTAATAAAGTTAAATAAATAAAATAAATACGTTATTGTCCCGGAAAATGTTAAGTTGCAAGAAAAACTGTGTGTCCTAAGCATTCCAACCAAATATTTAAGAGTAAGTAGTGTTAGAATAAATAAAATACCTATTTATAAAACCAGTATTAATAACTATGTAATAAGACAATATAGTAGTCCAGTGTTGTATATATCTACTGATATTGTGTATTTATGTAAATATTTATCTTTATCTGAAAAGAAGACAAGGTGTTATTTAAGTTAAAAAAATTGTGCCACAACCTACCTACCTATAGTTGACATAAATTTTCTAGTCTAGGAAATTCAATTTCTATCATGACTTTACATCATCGTACATAGCATAAAACTATAGTAGTTCTGTGAGAACAGTAGACCTCGCGAGCTCTTATAACCATGCAATAATAACACTTTCCCCTTTCCACTGGCTTAGCAAAGCCATTTCAGTGAAATCCGTCCATATATAACGCTACAGCAAAGTTCCCCCCTTTTGTCTCTTTACCTACCTCAATCAAAAATCACGATCGACTAAATAAATCAAGGTATTTGTGTGCGAAAAATGCGACCTGTCGGCGAGAACAGACAGACGGACAAAAGCCAATCTCAAAGCTGAGACGCTTCGCTCTCCTGGAGCGAGGTGGTATTATGCTCGACCGCCGCGTTGTCAAAGAATATATACTCTATGCGAAAAGAAACGACACTGAAGCATGTGTGCACGTAAAATCGCTTGCGGCTATGTGTGGGTGGCTGGATGTGCGCGGGGGCCTTGAGAGGCGCGCGGGGCGTGAAACGAGCTATCGCTGACTGCTTTAGCCGAGGGCTGGTACCTAGTTCGCGTCTCTCTCACACACCGCACGAAACTCCTTTTCGGTTCGGTATCAACCCTAGCGTTACGAGCTCCGAGCTCAAGGTCACAGGCGTTCGAACTCTCACGCGACACTCCCAATGTGTCGCCGCTGTGGCGTTGGTAACATCTTCCCGCCAGGCGTGGGGTTGCCAGGAACCGCGGCTCCAACGATGTATTGTTGGAGGTTGTATATATTTATAGCTGCAACCAGAACTTTGATATCGATATGTAGGATGTGACAGCGCCATCTCATAAGCTTTTTGTAAACTTTTTCCGTGTCTTCATTATTAATTGTATGGTAGCGTAAAGGTCGCCACAAGCCCTTCCCGCCGTCTGTCTCTATGTATGTACGCTTTGATCTGCCCAACGGATTTTAATGCGGTTTTCACTAATGTGTAAAGCATTTCTCCGAGAAGGTTTATATGTAAAATACATACCCGTGCAAAGCCAGGGCGGGTTGCTAGTAAATCAATAGACATAAAACTGAAAGAAGGCCGGATTCGGCCAAGCTGGAGTAAATTTTTACACTAGAGTAAACTATTGGCTCCAAAGTATGCGATTGTGCATGCTAATAATAACTTACTGCAAATAATAATATATACTTATACGAGTAAATATCCACACGGTTCTAACTTAAATTGTGAGTAGACAATATATTTTCTTTATCAAAAAAATAAAAAGTTAGTGTCTTAAAAAAATGTTGTATATTATTGTGTTGTGATAGTAAAATGTATTTTACAATAATTGTACTAATAAGTAGCTTAAAAAGTTAGTCGAGCTCGTAATAATTAAAATATAAAACGAAAGTCCATCTTTCAGTACTTTCAAAAGTGAATATTATAAAAAGGAGTGGTGTATACGAGAATTAAAATTGAAGAACAAATGTAGCTATGCTGTTTAAATTGTATAAATGTAAGCGCTCAAAAAGACGAGCGGTGTACCAGCAGCAGTTCGCGACTGTCGCGTGACGGACGCCCACATTCGCTGACGGTCGCGATCGTCTGTAAGAGCCCTAAAACAAAGCACAAAAAAAAGTTTTTTTACTTTTCATAGCACCACTTGTTAATTGACTGGTAGAGAAAGCCCAAAGCATTACTAGCACAATTTAATAAAAACATAGATAATATGAATAAGTCTGTTAAATGTCTACTGTTTAATCTTTTTAACAGTTTAAATAAGTAGATATTTTAAATCCTATTCTAAATTAGTTATCTAATTGTTATTTTGCTGTTGTTCATTTTTTTGGTATTTTAAGCAGCATATTATATATGCTATATACATGCTTCCTATGTTTGCATGTACGAGTATTATTATATACTTATGTTTTTATTTTAAAAAATGCCTTTTTAGGTACCTTTTACTCGACACATTCCATTGCTGTGTAGTTAGATTTAATTAACACATTCCACAATGGAATTAATCTAACTCGATTATGTTAATTTTCATAGGTATAGTACCAATAAGTGTAATAGTTTATTTTTAGGTAGAAACATTATTTATTTAGGCATGCTTTAGCTGTATGTATTGTATTTCGATATGTTTGCCATAAGTGTTACAGAAATGTTAGACAATTTATTTTTGAGATTTCTATGTTTGTGACGTCACTGCCTGTCGATCTAAAAAGAAAAATATTACCCTGTTGTAAGTATGTCATTTGTCACCTATAAAGTGATTTCTTAAGTACAAGACCTAAGTGTTGCATTTTAAAAGTCAAATAAAATATAGATTTGTGTTTTTAAATTTGGTCTTTTATTTAGATTTCATCTACATCCCCTGGATTATTTATAGGTATACACAAGGTTCTTTTTAATGTAGTACCTATTAATCGGAACAACTTAGAACGAGACAACGCTAAAGGTCGAGAAAATTGAAAAATAGGTACTTATTTGAAAAATCTATTGTTGTCGCGCTGTGCCCGAACAACAACTGAGCTCGTGTGATAGAGACGACTGCAGCTCGAACCGAAACCTATGAAAAGTACACAAAATCGACGTTTTGTAGCCCCTAATCTCTCTTTCAAAACTTAAGGCCGTACCTGAATTTTCCAGGGTCCAGTGCTGCCCCCATTTAAAATAAATCATTTTAAAGAAAACGGAGACATTACTTAAAATTTTGCTACTACCAAGTCCTAGATAACCCTTCAAAGTATTTTATGAATTACGGTTTACAGGTTATAATGAGAACGTTAAGCTTTACTACGCAACATTTGCCAAAAGTGGCCGTTTTTCGCAAATGTGCGTAGTAAAGCTCAAGCTCTAGGGCTTGGTAGTAGCAAAATTTAAATAATGTCTTCGTTTTCTTTGAAATTATTTATTTTAAATGGGGGCAGCACTGGACCGATTTAGTAGAAAAGCTATGGCTGTGTTGCTATGTTTCCTTTTTATAATATAGAGGTATTTTGGAAAATTCGTTGCTCTAACGGCACTATCCGGCGAGCAATCAGGGGACTACGTGTTGGTATGAAAATATGGCCCATCGGAAAAATTTTGCCTGTATCCCAAATCTACAATGTTTCGAATTAGGTATTTTTTTAAATTATCTTCTCTCCCTGCCATTTCCCTATACGGGATCGGCCCCCTTTTACTTTTACGCCATTTTTGACGATTTTGCGCCATTTCCGGGCTTATGCCCAACGTCCTCAAATCATTGGAGATGGTTCGACTTCAGGTAATAGGTGCGTCCTCTTCCTTTCTTGCCCTCCTGTATGTCCATCACTTTCCGAGTCATGTGGTCTTCCTCCCGACGCATCACATGCCCGTACCACCTCAAGTGATTTTCTCTGATCTTTCTGGATATGTCAGCAATTTTTAATGAGCCGAGAATATACTGATTTTTTATTTTATCCAGGCGTGTTACACCATCCGACCAACGAAGCATTTTCATTTGGGTAATATGCAGCTTCTGGGAGTCGTTTTTCCTCATAGGCCAACATTCTGAGACATACAGCATTGCGGGTCTGACTGCCGACTAGTACACCCTACCCATAGGGTCAGTTTACACCGAGACGCGTCGCGACGCGACGTAGCGCGCACTTTGGAAGAAATATAGAACTTGTTAACTAGGCAAAAAGATACTGATTTCAGCGACAGCCCGCTTTGCCGCGCTGCGTAGCGATGCTTAGCGAGGCGCAGCGAGCTCTCACTCTTTTGTCTAGTAAACAAATTCTATATTTCTTTCACGTGCGCGCTAAGTCGCGTCGCGTCTCGGTGTGAACTGACCCAAAAACGTCGGAGCTGCCAGCACTACACGCCACAAGGTAACTGCACTACTACACTACATTGTACGAGTAGTACCTACGGACTTCTATGTGGTTTTCCAAAATGTTACTAGACAAAAACTAGTCATCATACGTACCTACTTACATACCTATTATCATGTGTAGAAGTGTATAATTATATATTTTGGATCTTCCGGCTCTAAGCAGACCGAGCCCCGGGCCGCAGGACTCAAAGGCCAGTTTTAGCGAGAAGGTAGAAAAAGACTTTTTTACAAGACCCAAATCCTATCCTACGTCCTACTTCTTATCCTACTATCCTATCCTATTTCCCACTTCCTATTCTACTGTCCTATCCTACTATCCTACTTCCTACTAATATTATAAATGCGAAAGTGAGTTTGTATATTTGTTACCTCTTCACGCTTTATCTACTGAACCAATCTTCTTTAAAAATTTGCATACACATAGTTAGGAGTACATAGAAGGACCTTTCATCCCGGAAAAATGTAATGTTCCCGTCGATACGCGAGCGAAGCCGCGGGCGAAAGCTAGTTTATAATAAATTAGGTTGGCTAACCGACTGACTTTACTATACGCGCGGCCGTTACCCTCCCCGCTCACCGGCTACCACCCGCCACGAGCCCGCTAGCGGGTGGTGCCATTCAAATGGGAGATTTTTGGTATGCATTTGTCGGCTGCTATCTTTGGATTTTATTATGAAACAACATACATTTGACAGAATATGTCATTTTTAGGGTTCCGTAGTCCACAAGGAACCCTTATAGTTTCGTCATATCCGTCCGTCTGTCTGTCTGTCCGTCCGGGCTCGTACTCCGCCGCTACCGCACCGATTGTCACGAAAATTGGTGGAGAGATAGATATTGAAGTTCCAAAAGTTGGTTCTTAAAATTATGAAAAAAAATTTTTTTTTCAGCCCATACAACAAAAAGTAAATTAAAAAAAAATTTATTGGACTAACTGGTATCGTTGAAAAGGTCTTTTAAAATGCAACAAAAACTGCTTTAAAACTATGTAGATCAAACCCCCCAGTCTTGATCTAATACAAAGTTAAAATTTGAGGTGTCCCCTCACCGTAACTTTTGAAATATTACTAAAATAATTCTGAAAAAAATGTGGTATATACCTCAACGTATGTACTTTCAATTAAAACTATAGCGGTCTCGGTATCATATATAGTTATTTTTTAATACGTCATAAACCGTAAACCGCAATCCTTTAGAACTTTTATATTATGTTACTTGCTGCTACGGAACCCTTCATGGGCGAATCCGACTCGCACTTGGCCGCTTTTATTATTTTGCTTAAAAGATACTTTCCTTGAATACAGCTACGAGGTTTAGAATCACCTTGTATACATACTAAAATAAAAACCCGTCAACATTTTATGTTTTTATTACTTGTAATGACTGATACACTTTCATCAAACACGCTGATGGAGAATAGCGACATGACTGATACAATGAATGGTTTTACTTTTTAATTTACATAATACAATAATTATCGTAAATACCTAACATCCACTAAAGGCTGGGTACGAAAAACAGTGCTACAATCGTTAAGGCCGTACCTGAATTTTCCGGGGTCCAGTGTCCATTTAAAATAAAGCATCTCAAAGAAAACGGAGACATTATTTAAAATTTTGCTACTACCAAGTCCTAGATAACAACTTCAAAGTATTTTATGAACTACTGTTTACAGTTTATAATGAGAACGTTAAGCTTTACTGCGCACATTTGCCAAAAGTGGCCGTTTTTCGCAAATGTGCGTAGTAAAGCTTAACGTTCTCACTTTAAACTGTAAACAGTAGTTCATAAAATACTTTGAAGGGTTAAAAAGGACTTGGTAGTAGCAAAATTTTAAATGATGTCTCCGTGTTCTTTGAAATGATTTATATAAAATGGGGGCAGCACTGGACCTCGGAAAATTCACGTACCGCCTTAACAATAAATTATTTTATCGGAAACGAACATGAAAATCTAAATTGCCGCAAGTAAGTCAGTATATTTTTTTACAAGCTTTTATTTTGTTTCACCTGTCCCGTTGTCTGTGTGTCCGTAATGGAATCTTGCAAGCTTAATTAGACCCACTTCCCATTATAAGATCGATCGAGTTGAAACTTTACATACTTATGTATGTTGGGTGACAATACAATATTATGGTACCAATGACCTGATCTCATGATGAAATCAGAAAGTGGCAATGGCATCTCTGTGACTGATGAGTTTGGGCTCGATTTGTCTTGAGGAGCAATTTAAACTTTTGATTTGAAAAATATTTTTTTTAAATAATTACTTGTTTTAATGAAATAGGTACTCGTTCTTTAATATCAAGCTTACGTAGATCGAGCTTGAAAATTATTTTTCATAATGAATATTTTTAAACCAGGTTTAGGTATATTTAGACGATCATCATCAGGGCGAATGTAAGGAGCGATAGTGGGTTTCGCTGCGCTCTCTTCACTCTGGTCGGCCTTTCTGACTTTATTACGGGATTGAACCATTTATTCATAATGTAAAACTTTTCACCAATAGTCCATAAAATAATTTGAATCATTTATCTAAACGTTCACTATTGGAATAATGATTTAAATCCTCGTTTTCCATAAAATAGTTTATTTCAATCAACAGTAAAACTTTCGTCCCTGCATACCCTTGAGGACCATAATCATTATTTAAATTATTAAATAGTTATTAAGGTCAAAACTTATTTTTACGACGAAAATCTGGTCGGAAATTTTGCGGGTAAGCTTAGAATTTAGACATTTTTGTCGTAAAAAAGTAGGATTTACCGTCGATTCGTTAATTTTATTTTAGTTTAGAGATGTTATTAAATTTTAGTCGATGGTAAATCACCGTTCAGTAATAGATATACAGGCCTTTTAATGCACAAATTTTTACAGTAATGTCAGCCTAAAATACAACCATCTACACAAAATTTCTCAAATCAGCTGATTACTTATTTGTATGAGAAGTTGGTAATTTTTTGCCTTCTGGGTAATAATAAAGAGTATCAAGGACGAATTTTGCTGTAAAAAAATGCGCATAAAATTATATATATGTCAGATTTTGAATGAAAGCCATCTCTCAGTCCTCCATACTAAAACGTGTAACACTTTGACAAAATAGAGGAACAATAAAAAAAGAAGAAAATTATGAGGTCTATGTTGTTCCCAGTATACTAAAATTAATCCCTTAGGCTGGACCGACAGATATTTAGACTTTTATTTCGTATACATTGCCTATAATTTAATTGCCTTTGATGTAAAGGCAATGTACATAAAATATAAAATCAGAGTCTGAAAGTGTGCGTCCAGCCTTACACGCAAATTCGTTCCTCAATTCAATATTCGCCTAGCATTTTCTTAGCACCACAAAAGCTACACACTTAGTTTGTCGCCACATCAGACATCGTTTATGTCGCCGAAGTTTCAGCAGCATATTCGGTAGACTTAGCAAATATTTCGGCTTGACCAAACTTAAAGTGCAATTGTCAGCCATGCGAGCTGAAAGTACCGAAAAACTATTTTTTTTGGTATAGATTAGTTTTAGAAATTGTTTCGCCACAGAATAGTCTGCAAGTATTGCGAGTGTCGTATTTTTGCTGACCGTATTGCTGCCGAAGTTCAGTCGCATAAGATTGGCTGGTGTGGAAACACACTTGACTTTTTTGTCATTTATGAAACTACATTTTTTTTCAAAAATTGCAGTTTTATAACACAACCTGGTATACCTACCTAGCAACATCTTCCACAACTGCTACCTTAATACAGCATAAAGTATATATGAATATTATTTAATGTACATAAGTAAGTTTAAATCTTAACAGAATCAATCCCACGCCATTTCCCTCTGTTCGTTTGTCTAGAAATTTTGTTGAAAACCGAGTACTTATGTTATTCAGATTACCTTATAATTCAATTGGTCATATCACGATGCGCAAGCGCATACTATAATGAACTTAAAAATGACAGATCACAAAATTTTATTAAGTACTAGCTGTACCCTGCGCGCGTTGCTACGCCAATTTTTTTTTCCTAAACCATCCCTGAAATATAATGATTTTTTTTTTATCGAAATCGGTCTAACCGTTTACGATTTTATAAAGGACATACAGACAAAACATTCATTTTTATTTATATTGATAATAGGGATGTGGACTAGGTCGAAAATTCTATTATTAATCTATTATTCTTAAAAATATTATATTGTCGATATTTTTCGTTTGTCAAGTAGGTAAAAATTCACAAAGATTAAGAGCATAGAAGTTAGACTTGTGGGGCTTGTGACGTCACCGCTTTGTACAAATAGTACGAGACCACGACGTCGTGCGAAATTTAAATAGGCTATATGTATATAATATAATATTGCACACGTATTTTTTATAATCTATTTGATAGGCCAAAAATATTTTTTGTCCACATGCGTATTCTTGTGATCTGCCACTTCTTCCGCTGTCACTGTTTTTTTTTTATTTTTTAGATTTCGAGAAGATGTAAATTTATGAAGCGTCTTTTTACCAAAATATGGTCACCCAGTTTTGTTTTTGTAGATTAAAGAGCATTTTGCCAAATCTCAGTGGAACTAAGTAGCTTGTTGTTACAACTTGTTTGTTTGTAACATAATATGTTTTCTAAACTTGTAGGTACTTATAAGATTCCTGTTTATTTTTTTCTTGCTTTGTTTGCATAAAATGCCATGGCACATCATGATGACCAATTCAAAGATCTTTTTATTGTAGAATTAATTCGGTATATGTTCAAGTGTTATTTTATTCTACCTTGAACCTGGCTATGATTACAAATATAATAAGATTATCTGTATTTTCAATTTTTTTTTACTTGAACACTTTCAAACCAAATTTCTAGAATAAATGACGTTCGATATTTCCATCTTCTCTTAAGTATCACTCTTAGAATCGTTAAGGAATAAGTTATAGGTAAATTAAATATACTTAAACAAGTAGTTTATTAGAACAGTTGGAAGAATACAACATTTAATAATTTCCATAATGATTTATTTCTCGGAGCTATTGATGTTCACTAAGCTGATACAATCCTTATTTTATAACATTTTAATATTCCTAGTAATATGCATTAGAGTTCTAGCTATAAAATACAATAGTAAACTTTGGGCAGGCTCCCAGCCAGCCAAACCATGAGTGGCTGAAATGAATATAAGCCTTAAATTATTTATAACATTCGAAGCTTCTATTGTGTCTTTGCCGATGCGATTGCGTGAATAAATTGAAAGTTTTGGAAGCTGAAAAAACAGGCTTGTATAGCAAATCACAGGGTAGAGCATTCTGACTCTTATACAACGGTGCCACCGCGGCGGCGTAACAAATACTGACAAAATCAAAGCGCGTGGCGTTGCGTTGCAGCGGTGAATACCGCTGCCGCGGCAGCGTGGTGTGTAAACGCTCGTATAGTTCTTATAAAACAGTCAATTATATAATGGAAGGCATGTGAAATAAATACTATTTGTAAGGATTCTCGCATCGGCTCAGACCACTCCCCTCTTCCGGCCTGTAGCCACTCCCTGTGTCGTCCCAACCACAACTACCTAAGCATGAATCCATTTTAATCAAAACATTATTATTTATTGTGCTCGCTTCAAACAACACACATAAACACATACTATACCATTAATGTTAACTATAAAATAAATTCTCATTCGTACTTTCATAAAAATAAATATACATAATACAATATTTTTATGTATTTATTAACATTTTTAGTTTATTTTTTTATGTTAAAACGTTGTGCTGGTGCGTTCAAATGTTTCGCTATTTCACTATAATAGAAGGTTGGCAAAGTAAGCGAGAGACAGTGACTTTAATCGGCTTAATCTATGGATGACTTAAAATTAATTGACTCATAACCATCATTTGATATTTGGCAGATAAACGGAAAGGAACGCCGGTGCCGCGGATAAAGCCGCGCGGCTTACTCGCTACATGGTAAAACGATACCATATGTGTAACTATTACTAACAGTGTAACAACCCTGGCGCGGCGTGCTGCGTACATCTTTTCGCTATAGAGAGCGCCACGGCTTTCGACCCGCACGCACCTCACACGTCTGACAACGGAGTTGACATACTTTCAGAAATATTTATACACATGACAATACAATGATTCAGTATATCACATTCGCTCACAAACATCCCAACGTAACAGTTTACTCGAAAACCAAATAATCTAATGGAGTACTTTTACTTATAATTAATTACATGAGGATTCAGGTTCGTTCCATTGAAAAAGTATTAGAAACTCTATAACTCAATTGAAATAGGAACGCATTACAACATCTACCTACGTCTTCATAAGTATTTGGGTCGTATCGACTAGAAATTTAAATAAATACAACAACAGACCAAAATTAAATTGCCAAAAAAACAAAACGAGATTCGTTTATCACTTACGATTCACATTTTTTCGAATGAGTAAATTTTCTAACACGTATTTAATATAACTATGTTATAGTTAACTTTGACGCAACAAGCAAGTTCAACTTAAACAAAGGTAAATAGAGTGTTCCTTTTGTAATAATAGTTCTACTAAAACATTTATTTTATATGGGATAAGCTCTCTATCGTTTTAGGCTCATTGTTATTCTAGAAAAACAGAGATCACTTCTTGTGGAGGCGATCGGCCGTCGAAAGCGCGTTTGAAGACAATTGGAAACTACACAAACAAATTCAGAAGTGCAGGTTTTTCTGAACATCTTCGTATGCCTTTCAAATTCCTTCAAATGTCGAATTATACAAAGTCTAAAGTTGTTTGTTTCAACGGACGATCGGTTAGCTTGTAACTTTAATAAAACGCGTGAAAACAAGCTCGAATAAAAAAATTCGGTAGAACAAGTTTATCAATCTTATGTCTAATGGATTATTTTATATCACTTGTCGGTTACAGATGAAGACAGAAGTTATCTTTGTCGTTCTAGACTCGTGTAACAACAGACACATCATTTCTAACAAATTATATGACATTCAGTGCCGTGGCACTTTCTGTCGAACGACTATCATTTTAAGAGTGTCTTTAGAAGACCATTTTGTTAAATATATCTTATTTATTCAAACTTTGATCATATAAAAGTACATCAGGATATCTTCAAAGATGTAATTGATATTCTTCGGAACCGTATACGTCCTTCACAAAGCGTTAGCTAGAAACAATCGTGCTTGCTAGTTATACATTTTCATTTTTAAAATTTACAATGTGATAGCAAAATAATTTTCTAAAATTTTGATATCGCACAAGCAGTATTTCGGCTAAACAAAATGGACTGGTTACGCTAAAAAATTGTGTATAAAAGCACTACTGATTGTATAAGACCAATTTTTAAATGTCATCAGAAATATATTTTAAATGGCATGTACTAATTAATGAAAGCTACTAGAAAACAGTTTTAGAAAAAAATGGACGTTTCTGTTCTTAGGTCGAGAATTGGTTATTGACTGAACTGGATGCGGTTTAGGACTATGTCGGTTCGGAGTCGGAGCCGGCGGCGGCGCAGCGTCGGGTCGGGGACTCGTCGCTCGCCTCACACCAGCACTTGCTTCATATATTTCTTCATTATTAACTACGATTTTATCAAACTCTTTAGCAGTCTGTTAATTGCATTTAAATATCACAAAATCTCTAAGTGAATCTATTTGCAAACTATCTCATGCGAAGTAGTGGCCTGAGTGCTCACAGCTGGAATGCTCTAGCTTCCTTCTTTATCACAGCCTTTTTTTTTCTAACAACAATTAATTTCCTTCAGTTCCCGCCGCTGAGAGCATCCTTGGCTGGTTGCGTGGCTCACTTCTTCGATGAGAAGGCTACAAATAGACCCGACACCTAGAACTCGAGTCTGTAGGCCGCACACGAGGTCTCATGGTCTTGCAGGTTGATAGTGCAGCGAGAAGCCGACGGGGAGAGATCGATCTTGTACTTCTCCAGAGCTTCTTCGTTTTCAGTCACCCAGTAGCCAAGGACGTCCGTGTCGTATGTGGGAATTATCGTGACCTCTGAAAAAAAGGACAATATCTGGTTACCCAAGTTTTTGAAGTACCTATCGATCAACTAGGATACTTAATTTAATTTGATTACTTATTTTTCACTCGGTGTAGAAAAATTGAATATTCATATTAATTTGTTTTATGTTTTCAAGCACATACAATTTTATTAATGTTCAATCAAATAAGATCTAAAACAATAATAAAATAAACGAGCAAGTCCGAATCGGACTCGTACATGAAGGGTTCCGTACCACCGTACAATGTTTTAAAACGCTGAAGAAACACGTTTCTTGTATGACGACCCCCTTGAATTATTAACTTTATCTTATTTTTAGTTTTATTTGTTGTTATAGTAATCATATAATACATAATCGGTGAAAATTTCAGGTGTCTAGCTATTACGGTTCAAGAGATAGAGCCCTGTGACAGATCGAGTTAAAAACGCTGAAAAAAACACGTTTTTTGTATGACGAACGACCCCCTTTAATTTTCAACTGTTTTTTATTTTTAGTATTTGTTGTTATAGCGGCCACAGTAATACATATTCGGTGAAAATTTCAGGTGTCCAACTATTACGGTTCAAAAGATAGAGCCCTGTGACAGACGGACAGACGGACAGACGGACAGACGGACAGACGGACAGACGGACAGACGGACAGACGGACAGACGGACAGACGGACAGACGGACAGACGGACAGACGGACAGACGGACAGACGGACAGACGGACAGACGGACAGACGGACAGACGGACAGACGGACAGACGGACAGACGGACAGACGGACAGACGGACAGACGGACAGACGGACAGACGGACAGACGGACAGACGGACAGACGGACAGACGGACAGACGGACAGACGGACAGACGGACAGACGGACAGACGGACAGACGGACAGACGGACAGACGGACAGACGGACAGACGGACAGACGGACAGACGGACAGACGGACAGACGGACAGACGGACAGACGGACAGACGGACAGACGGACAGACGGACAGACGGACAGACGGACAGACGGACAGACGGACAGACGGACAGACGGACAGACGGACAGACGGACAGACGGACGTTTGCACCCTACGGGTACGGAACCCTAAAAAGAAACGTTAAGTGCTTTATTACATAACACTCACCTAAATCTTTATTTTCCCAAGTTTTCTTGGCATCCAACAGGGCATTGTAGATTTCTTTGGAAGGCTCTGTGCCTGAAAATACGTAATACCGAGCTCGCACGCGTTTGAAGAAATCTAGAGCAGAATAATACGAGTTGCCATGGTGAGGCACGTACGTCAGTTCCATGTACACGGGAGCAGAGGCCTTCTTCTTGCTCGGAGACTCTGAGGCGCGACTTTTCGCCTCTTTACTCTTCTCTTGATTAATTTTATTCTTGTTAAGCACACTTGAAGGTACTTGTTTTTTGGGCGTACTTTTCCCGTCGGGTTGAGTAGGCGGTCCCACTGGACTTGGCAAACCGAGTGGCTTACCCCATGACTCTATAGGATCTTTTGATGAACTTCGCGATTCAGTCTTGTGCTCAAGACTTTCAATTTTCGATTCCTTTTTGGTAGTCGTCGAAGACGAACTAGATTCTGTCACTTTCTTTGATTCCGACTTAAGATCTTTTAAAGTTATAATATTCTCCTCTTTCGAGGATTTCTTGTGACTAGAACTTGACTGACTTTGATCATCGTATTCATATTTAGCTGTTATATTTTTTATTACTTCACAGCCACTAACTTTCTTATAATCCTCAATAGCTTTCTCAAAATGTTCATCTGCTTCTTTCAAAAATGTAGCGTCTGACGATTTCGTCTTACTCGATTTGCTATGCATTGTAATTTCAGATTGCATTTTCTCATGAGATAAGAAATCGTCAGTTAATTTAGATAATGGTTTATCAACTACGTGAACTTCAGTCTTAACTTCTGAATGAGTGGAAGATGTGCATGAATCGTCTTCTGGCAGTTGTCCATATATAGAACAGGACATTGGGTCTTGTACTGCTGAAGAAACGAATTCATGTTTATCAAACATCATGTCATCACTGGCTTCTCGTTGGGGTGGTAACTTCGAATCAAGTTCGAAGCTAAAGTTGGATTTTGGTGAATGTGCGATCTGTGACTTTGTGCTGCTTGGACTTCCTTGACCATCGTCATCGCTGTAGTACATCCCACTACTTTCAGTTCCCCATATATGAGTAGCAGCCCTCGAGCCTCGTGAACTGATGTCTGAAGGTGGAGATGATATTCCCGGATGGTCTAAGTCATCGCTAGCTGCAGACGAACTTCTCATATCACCAGTCTTTGAAGAAAGTTTTGAAAAAGACTTTTCACTTTCACCTCTGTCGATAGTTTCTTCAAACTCTTCTTTGAATTCTGATATAGTGGTCTTAGTTGATTTTGTAGTTTTGGTAACACCATCACTACCTTTACTAACAGTTATTGTTTCTACTGTTATTTTAACTTTCTCTGGACTTATAACTTCTTTTGTAGTAATAACAGTTATTGTTTGCGTTATTTCATTATCGCCTTCATGGATAATTTTTGTAAATGTTTCAGTGTCGGTTGTTATATCCCCAACGGGAGAACGTTCCTTTTTTAGTTTTGTTTCTTGTTTAGACTGTTGTTTCTGTTTCAATGGCAGTTCTTGGACGATAGGCTTTTCTTCGATTACAGGTTGTTTTTCAATTTCCTCCAATTCCTCTGGTGTCCAGTCGTCTAATCCAGTACCCAATGGCAAATATGTTATTTGTGTGCGAACGTCTTTTGTTATTTCAACCGAACCATCAACCTTTTCATTTTCAGTTAAAGTTTCAGTAACGGTTTTGACAGCAATTTCATTTGTTTTATTGTTTTTTAACTCTTCTTTTGTAACATGCGTGGTTACAGTTTGGGTTATCTTTTCTCCATTTTGTTCAAAAATGTTGACTTTCTTATCAACTGATGATTTTATTTTACCCGTGGCATGCAGTCCCTGTAACGCGGCCTGCAAATCATTATCTGATGTTTTTTGAAACTCAGAAATAGTAATTTTAACATCCTTGGTAGTTTCTGTTGATCCATCGGGATATTCATCTACAGTTATTGTTTCTACTGTTGTTCTTACTCTTCTTATATTTTTATCAGAACTAGCTAAGGTTTCACGTTTAGTTTTTGTCGTTATCGTGCGTTTAATTGTAATAGAGCCTTGTTTTATTACTTCATTATGGACGTCGGAATCTTCAGAAGTATCTTCTACAATTTCAGAATCATCAATATAAGATTCTGGAGGTTCAGTATTACTTTGAGACTGCGACGTCTTAAGTAAAACATCAGCTATTGAAACTTTTTCACTTTTTTTGGTAATAACGGTACCATCCGGATGCTCATCTTCAATTATTGTTTTGATGGTAGTTTTGATTTTTTTGGAATTGATAGACTTATTTTCAAATTCTTGACGAATAGTAGTGACAGTAGTTTTCCGTATAATCGTCATTCCATTTTCTACTACTTTGTCAGTTTCAGAAAAAGATTGTTCGTCTGGTTGTCCTAATGGTATGTAACCTTCCAAGTTTTCGTCAAATGTTTCGATACCATGATCAGCTACAGAGACTTTTACATCCTTGGTTACTTCTGTCACTCCGTTGGGTAAGAAAGTTTCCGTTACAGTTTCAGTGGTTATTTTTACTTTCTTTCGTGACCGATCATGAGTTGCGAATACTTCTTTAGTGGTAGTTGTTGTGATTATTTGTTTTACTAATTTATCATCTCTTATAACTTGACTTTCTTGTTTATCGACAGCAATGGTTTTGTCTTCTAAATTAGGAAAATCTTTGAGATCATGGGATTCAGCAATGTTATCTAATTCTATATCACTAATAGATGTACTTGTGTCAACTGTTGTTTTTAACGATCCATCAGGATATTTATCAGTTGTTGTAACTATGGTTACCGTTTTTAATTTTCTCAAAACACCATTACTATCTGAGTATTTTATTTTGACTATACGAGTGTTTATTGTTCTTGTAATTGTAAAATCTTTTTCTTTAATTTCTTCTGTTGTGCTACTATCAATTACTTCAGGTTCACTTTCAGGAATCAACTCTTTGACTATTTCATCTACTTTGTTAATTTCTGATGTAGGGTCATGAGATTCTTCAAAGTGAGTAAGTTTTTCTTTAATTTCTCCTGTTGATTTCAAATCTTTTGGTATACCCTCAGAAACCAGTCCTTTAAGCGCTAAATCTTTTTGTTGTTGCATTGCAGCATTTACTTCATCAAGCTTTTTAGTGGTTATGATTGAAGTATCTTTAATTTGGTCTACTAGACTTTCGTCTATTAATGATATTTTTTCACTTGTTTTAGTTATTATTGAACCATCAGGATATTCGTCGTCGGTTACCGTTTTTATTGTAATTTTAGTCCGTTTTGTATTATTGACTCTATTGCCAAATATTTGTTTGATTGTGGTAGTAGTTATTTTCCTCTTTATCAGTACATCGTTTTCTTTGACTGTCTGTAAATCAGTAACAGTGTCTTGTTCAGGTTTACTTATTTCTTCAAAGCCTTCTAAGTTTTCTTCCACTGCATCAATTTCATAATCTGATACAGTGACTTTCACATCTTTTGTAACTTCAGTTATACCATCTGGCCTACAAGTTTCAGTAACGGTCTCTAAGGTTGTTTTTATCTTTTTCTTTGACCTATCTTTGGTTGACAAAATTTCTTTTGTAGATGTTGTCGTTATAATTTGCAGTACACTTTTTTCATTAACGATAATACTTTTTTCCTGTTTATCTACTGTTACTAACTTATCTTCCAATTCGGTAAAGTCTACAAGTTCAGAAGATTCTATGGCATCTTCTATTTCTAAATCGGTAAGTGAGGTGCTGCTATCTACTTTAGAAGTAGATGAGCCATCTGGGTATTCATCAGTAGTAGTAGTTGTTGTAACAGTCTTTAATTTTCGAAGTGTCCCTTTCGAGTCAACGTACCTAGTTTTAACAACTTTTGTTACGATAATTCGTTTAATTGTTACGTTTTGTTGGACTATCTCTTCTATTTTTGTAGTCACACTTTCTTCTGGTTCCTCATAAATACTAAATTCACTCAAAATTTTGTCGAGATTGCTACTAGAGTCTAAAATTATCTCTTCAGTCTTGACTTCTACATTCTTCTGCACATCTTTTGATCTATCGGGATATTCTTTGGTTACATTCGTTTCTACTGTAGTTTTGATTATCTTTTTGCTGTCATCTACTTTGACAGTCTCTTTTTTAGTTATTGTTGTGACAGTTTCTATTATGTCAATATTATTTTCCTTAACAATTCTTTTACTCACATCAGTGTCAATAATCGTATCCTCTACGTTGTCATCTGATTCATCAGCTTCCTTTACAAATTCTGATTTCGTTTTTGCTTCAATATCATCAGTAGTTTTCTTACTTATATCGGAAAAATCTAATTCATGAATACTTTCAGCTGTGTCCTTTGATTGAGTTGACAATGTTTCCGATTTTTCTTCTTCAGTTTCAAAATAATCTCTCTCCTGCTTTATGTCTTTCGTATATAAATCCATTTGGGAGGTAGAACGGAGACTGGAAGAACATTCAGAAAGTAAAGTCTGTGTATCTTTTGTAGTAGTTGTTGAACCATCTGAACCTTTGCTCAATGTTGTTGTTTCAATTGTAGTTTTAATATTTTGTGGCGTTCCGTCTTCCCTTGAAATAACTTCTTTAGTGGTTACTGTAGTTATTGTTTGTGTTACAACATTTTCACCTTCTTTTATTATTTTTGTAACTGTGTCAGTTTCAGTTTTTATTTTTCCCATTGTTTGCATAAGAGAAACCAAATCAGGGTCGGAACCTTCGACATCAGCTAAAGACTTCACTAATTTGGGCAACTTTTCTGTTGATGTTGAAATCTTTTGAGTCAAAACATCTTCGCCGACATGTACCACTTTGGTTATAGTTTCTTCGCTACCGTCAGATTTGTCGTAAGTCACTTCACTGTGTACACCATCACTTACTTTTACGTCTTGGAAGCTGCTTGGAGTTTTTGGCAACGGACTCACAGGGACTGTAGGAGGTGTAGATACGCGATCAAAATCTGGTTGAGCAGCTAAAATTTCCGTTTTTATTCCTTGTTGAACAGGTTCTTCGCTAAATGCTTTGTGAATGGACTCGATGAGATGCACAGCGCTATGTACACCACAATCTGTAAGTAATTGAGGTCTTGATTTCTCATCCGAGGAATGAATATCAATGTCCGTAGGCATACTGTGTAACCCAGAATCAGATGTCTCTGAAAAATACGTGTCATCTTTGGGAGATTCAATATCCCTCAAAGATGTCTTTTTAAACAAGCTTCCATCATCAGTGATAGTTTTCATTTCACTGTCTTTTAATGTTGTAGTGTCGTCATCTGTTTTCTGACTGCTGATAGACTGTAAAGAATTTGTGCATCTGCTCATATCATCTTTCACATCTTTTGATAATACATCTTTGACGATTGCCCTCTTGTCCCCTTTTTCTGTACTTTCAAAACTATATTTTTCTTCCAGGCTTATTTCTTTAGATACGTCTTCAGAACTACTTCCATGTAACAATGTATGAGTGAAACTATCACGTGGTACACCACTGTCAATTGTTGAAATTGATGCCAGTTTATCATCAAAAGTCAAGAACTCTTCACCAATAGATCTTTTACTAATTTTGTGCTTAGTTTCATCTATTTTTTTTATTGAACTAAACTCAGATTTTAAAACATGCTCTGTTTCTTCTTTTAACATTTCTTCAGTTAGAGTTACAGAGGATTTTTTTTCAGTGATTTTAGTTGAATGAGCTGTTTCCACTCCATTTTCTTTATATTCTATTTGACTATCTTCACTTATCGAATCTCCATTTTCATAAGTATGACTTTCATAAGTTGTTACGTTTTGTTTTGTTTCAGTAAACTGCCTTTGTTGTTTTGTGGTTTTCGTGTCTGTTATATCTGTAATTGTTACAGTGCTGTCAACAGATGAGCTGGAAGACCCATCTGGATATTGATCAATTATACTAATTGTAGTGACAGTTTTTAGTTTTCTCAGTATACCAGAACTATCCGCATATTTTGTTTTAATAATTTTTGTTACAATTTTTCTAATAATAACGATAGTTTCCTTTTCAATTTCTTCAGTCTTAGTGGTAACAGTTTCTTCAGGCTCACCAAAAACTGACAAGTCTTTGAGTTGATCATGAGCTTCTGTGACGTCATCACTCGATTGCTTCGAAGTACTTTCCTTTTCAGAGTATTGCTCTTTGGACTTGTCTACGATTTTTAATTTGTCGAAATCTAATGCAGAACCCAACTTTTCTGGGCTTGATCCTTTTGAGTCATCTAAAACTAATTCAGGACTAGGAATTTCAAATTGGTGATCTAGGTTTTTCTTTGGAATTGGCTCCTCCGATTTGTCTGAAACGGCTTTAGAAGCCTCTTTTTCAGGACTTGGCTCCATGGATTTTTCTATCACTGGTACAGTAGCCGCTTTCTCTGGGCTTGGCTCCTTGGATTTATCTTTCACTGGTACAGAAGCCTCTTTCTCTTGGCTTGGCTCCTTTGATTTATGTAGAACGTCCTTCTCAAAAGCTGGTTCCTTTATTTTGTCAAGCTTGGGTGAAGCAGCCTCATTTTCAGGGCTTGGCTCCTGGGATATGTCTGTCACCGGTAAAGTAGACTCTTTCTCTGGGCTTAGATCCTTTGATTTATGTAGAACATCTTTCTCAGGAGTCAGTTCCTTTGATTTGTCATATGTTGGTACAGCAACTTCTTTTTCAGGGCTTGCCTCCTTGGATTTGTCTTTCACCGGTACAATAGTCATTTTCTCAGGAGATGGCTCCTTGGACTTACGAAGGACATTTATTTCAGGGCTTGGCTCCTTCGATTGGTCTGACCCGTGTGGCGTGATCTGTTTTACGGGAGATGGCTCCTTGGACTTTCGAAGAACATCTTTTTCAGGGCTTGGCTCCTTTGATTGGTCTTTCACGTGTGCCATGATTTCTTTCTCAGGCGATGGCTCCTTGGACTTATGATGGACGTCCTTTTCGGGACTTGGTTCCTTCGGTTTGTCTGTCACCGATGCGATGGTTTCTTTTTCAGCAGAAGGCTCCATGGACTTATGAAGGACATCTTTTTCGGGGCTTGGCTCCATCGATTGGTGTTTCACGTAAGCCGTGATCTCCTTCTCAAGAGATGGCACTTTGGACTTATGATAGACATCTTTTTCGGGGCATGTTTCCTTTGGTATGTCTGTCACGAATGCGATGGTTTCTTTCTCGGGAGAAGGCTCCTTAGACTTATGAAGGACATCTTTTTCGAGGCTTAGCTCCTTCGATTGACCTGTTACGTGCTCCGTGATCTCTTTCTCAGGAGACAGCTCCTTGGACTTCTGTAGGATATTATCTTTGTCAAGACTCGGTTCCTTTGACTTGTCTAGAACTGGTAAAGCCATTTCTTTCTCAGGGCTAGGTTCCTTAGACTTGTGTAGGACATCTTTTTCTGGGCTTTGCTCCTTCGTTTTGTCTAGAACTGAAGCAGCCTCATCTATCTCCAGGTAAGATTCCTTCGATTTGTGTAGGTCGGGCATTGGTTCTTTAGATTTGTCAAGCGTTGGTGACAGAGTATCTTTTTCGGGAGATAACTCTTTTGATTTATCATGAATTGGGGACAAAGCATTCTTTTCAGGTGTAGGTTCTTTCGCTTTTTCAGAAATTGGTGACAAAGTATCTTTTTCCGTAGTAGGTTCCTTTGATTTGTCATATACAGGTAACAAGGCATCCTTCTCAGGTGTTGGTTCTCTCGATTTGTCATGAACTGGTGACACTGCGTCCTTCTCAGGAGTTGGTTCCTTCGATTTGTCATGTATATGTAATGACAGGGCGTCCTTTTCTGGAGTTGGTTCCTTCGATTTGTCATGTACTGGTGACACTGCGTCCTTCTCAGGAGTTATTTCCTTCGATTTGCCGTGAGCTGGTGACACTGTGACCTTCTCAGGAGTTAGTTTCTTCGATTTGCCATGTACTGGTGAAAGGGCGTCCTTTTCAGGAGTTTGTTCCTTTGATTTGCCATGTACTGGAGATACTGCGTCCTTCTCGGGAGTTGGTTCCTTCGATTTGTCAAGTAATGGTGACAGGATGTCCGTCTCAGGAGAAGGTTCCTTTGATTTGTCGTGAGCTGGTGACACTGCGTCCTTCTCAGGAGTTAGTTCCTTCGATTTGTCGTGAACTGGTGACACTGCGTCCTTCTCAGGAGTTGGTTCCTTAGATTTGTCATGAACTGGTGAAAGGGCGTCCTTTTCAGGAGATTTTTCCTTTGACTTGTCATGAACTGGTGACACTGTTTCCTTCTCGGGAGTTGGTTCCTTCGTATTGTCATGTACATGTAATGACAGGGCGGCCTTTTCGGGAGTTGGTTTATTCGATTTGTCATGTACTGGTGACAGAATGTCCGTCTCAGGAGTAGGTTCTTTCGATTTGTCGTGAGCTGGTGGTACTGCGTCCTTCTCAGGAGTTGGTTCCTTCGATTTGTCATGTACTGGTGAAAGGGCGTCCTTTTCAGGAGTTTGTTCCTTTGATTTGTCATGAACTTGTGACACTGCGTCTTTTTCGGGAGTTGGTTCCTTCAATTTGTCATGTACATGTAATGACAGGGCGTCCTTTTCGGGAGTTGTTTCCTTCGATTTGTCATGTACTGGTGACTGGATGTCCGTCTCAGGAGTAGGTTCCTTCGATTTGTCGTGATCTGGTGACACTGCGTCCTTCTCAGGAGTTAGTTCCTTCGATTTGTCGTGATCTGGTGACACTGCGTCCTTCTCAGGAGTTAGTTCCTTCGATTTGTCGTGAACTGGTGATACTGCGTCCTTCTCAGGAGTTGGTTCCTTCGATTTGTCATGAACTGGTGAAAAGGCGTCCTTTTCAGGAGATTTTTCCTTTGATTTGTCATGAACTGGTGACACTGCTTCCGTCGCGGGAGTTGGTTCCTTCGATTTGTAATGTACATGTAATGACAGGGCGTCCTTTTCGGGAGTTGGTTCCTTCGATTTGTCGTGTACTGGTGACAGAATATCCGTCTCAGGAGTAGTTTTTTTCGATTTGTCGTGAGCTGGTGGTACTGCGTTCTTCTCAGGAGTTGGTTCCTTCGATTCGTCGTGATCTGGTGACACTGCGTCCATCTCAGGAGTTAGTTCCTTCAATTGGTCGTGAACTGGTGATACTGCGTCCTTCTCAGGAGTTGGTTCCTTCGATTTGTCATGAACTGGTGAAAAGGCGTCCTTTTCAGGAGATTTTTCCTTTGATTTGTCATGAACTGGTGACACTGCTTCCTTCGCGGCAGTTGGTTCCTTCGATTTGTAATGTACATGTAATGACAGGGCGGCCTTTTCGGGAATTGGTTCCTTCGATTTGTCATGTACTGGTGACAGAATATCCGTCTCAGGAGTAGTTTTTTTCGATTTGTCGTGAGCTGGTGGTACTGCGTTCTTCTCAGGAGTTGGTTCCTTCAATTTGTCATGTACTGGTGAAAGGGCGTCCTTTTCAGGAGTTTGTTCCTTTGATTTGTAATGAACTGGTGACACTGCGTCTTTCTCGGGAGTTGGTTCCTTCGATTTGTCATGTACATGTAATGACAGGGTGTCCTTTTCGGGAGTGGTTTCCTTCGATTTGTCATGTACTGGTGACAGGATGTCCGTCTCAGGAGTAGGTTCCTTCGATTTGTCGTGAGCTGGTGGCGCTCCATCCTTCTCAGGTGTTGGTTCCTTCAATTTGTCATGTACTGGTGAAAGGGCGTCCTTTTCAGGAGTTTGTTCCTTTGATTTGTAATGAACTGGTGATACTGCGTCCTTCTCGGGAGTTGGTTCCTTTGATTTGTCATGTACATGTAATGACAGGGCGTCCTTTTCGGGAGTTGGTTCCTTCGATTTGTCATGTACTGGTGAAAGGATGTCCGTCTCAGGAGTAAGTTTCTTCAATTTGCCATGAGCTGGTGACACTGCGTCCTTCTCACGAGTTGGTTCCTTCGATTTATCATGTACTGGTGATAGAACGTCCGGCTCAGAAGTAGGTTCCTTTGATTTGTCGTGAGTTGGTGACACTGCGTCCTTCTCAGGAGTTGATTCCTTTGATTTCTCATGTACTGGTAACAAGGCGTCCTTCTCAGGTGTTGGTTCCTTTGATTTGTCATGAACTGGTGACAGGGCGTCCGTCTCAGGAGTAGGTTTCTTCGATTTGTCGTGAGCTGGTGGCGCTGCGTCTTTCTCAGGTGTTAGTTCTTTCAATTTGTTATGTACTGGTGAAAGGGCGTCTTTTTCAGGAGTTTGTTCTTTTGATTTGTAATGAACTGGTGATACTGGGTCCTTCTCGGGAGTTGATTCCTTCGATTTGTCATGTACATGTAATGATAGGGCGTCCTTTTCGGGAGTCTGTTCCTTCGATTTCTCATGTACTGGTGACAGGATGTCCGTCTCAGGAGTAGGTTTCTTCGATTTGCCATGAGCTGGTGACACTGCGTCCTTCTCAGGAGTTAGTTCCTTTGATTTGTCATGTACTGGTGACACTGCGTCCTTATTGAGAGTTGGTTTTTTCGATTTATCATGTACAGAAGTAGGTTCCTTTGACTTGTCATGAGCTGGTGACACTGCGTCCTTTTCAGGAGTTGATTCCTTTGATTTCTCATGTACTGGTGACAAGGCGTTCTTCTCAGGTGTTGGTTCCTTTGATTTGTCATGAACTGGTGACAGGGCGTCCGTCTCAGAAGTAGGTTTCTTCGATTTATCGTGAGCTGGTGACACTTCGTCCTTCTCAGGTGTTGGTTCCTTTGAATAATCATGAACTGGTGACAGGGCGTCCTTCTCGGGAGTTGGTTCTGTCGATTTCTCATGTACTGGTGATAGGACGTCCGTCTCAGGAGTAGGTTCCTTCGACTTGTCATGAGCCGGTGACAGAGCTTCCTTTTCAGGACTTAGTTCTTTTGATTTATCATGAACTGGTGACAGGGCGTCCTTCTCAGAAGTAGGATCCTTCGATTTTTCATGAACTGGGTACAGGGCGTCCTTCTCAGGAATTGGTTCCTTTACTTTGTCGTGAGCTGGTGAAAGTGCGTCTTTCTCAGGAGTTGGTTCCTTTGATTTGTCATGTACTGGTGACAGGATGTCCGTCTCAAGAGTTGGTTCCTTCGATTTGTCGTGAGTTGGTGACACTGCGTCCTTCTCAGGAGTTGGTTCTTTTGATTTGTCATGTACTGGTGACAAGTCGTCCTTCTCAGGTGTTGATTCTTTCGATTTATCATGAACTGGTGACAGGGCGTCCTTCTCGGGAGTTGGTTCCTTCGATTGGTCATGTACTGGTGATAGGACGTCCGTTTTAGGAGTAGGTTTCTTCGATTTGTCATAAGCCGGTGACAGAGGTTCCTTTTCAGGACTTAGTTCTTTTGATTTGTCATGAACTGGTGACAGAGCGTCCTTCTCAGTAGTAGGTTCCTTCGATTTATCATAAACTGGTGACAGGGCGTCCTTCTCGAGAGTTGGTTCTGTCGATTTCTCATGTACTGGTGATAGGACGTCCGTCTCAGGAGTAGGTTCCTTCGACTTGTCATGAGCCGGTGACAGAGCTTCCTTTTCAGGACTTAGTTCTTTTGATTTATCATGAACTGGTGACAGGGCGTCCTTCTCAGGAGTAGGATCCTTCGATTTGTCGTGAGTTGGTGACACTGCGTCCTTCTCAGGAGTTGGTTCTTTTGATTTGTCATGTACTGGTGACAAGTCGTCCTTCTCAGGTGTTGTTTCTTTCGATTTTTCATGAACTGGTGACAAAGTGTCCTTCTCCGGAGTTGGTTCCTTTGTTTTTTCATAAACTAGTGAAGACGTATCCTTCTTAGGAGTTGGTGCCTTCGATTTATCATAAGCCAAAGACCGAGATTCCTTTTCAGGACTTGAATCCTTTGATTTGTCATGAGCCGGTATGAGAGCTTCCTTTTCAGGGCTTGGTTTCTTTGATTTGTCATATACTGGTGACAGGACGTCCATCTCAGGAGTAGGTTTCTTTGATTCATCGTGAGCTGATGACGCTGTGTCTTTATCGGGAGTTGGTTCCATCGATTCATCGTGAGCTGGTGGCAGGGCTTCCATTTCAGGAGTTGGTACCTTCGATTTGTCATAAACTGGTGATAGAACGTCTTTTTCAGGAGTAAGCTCTTTTGGTTTGTCATGGATTGGTGATAAAAGTGCCTTTACTAGAGTTGGGTTGGATTTGTCATAAACAGGTGACGGGGAGCATTTTTCAGGAGTTGACACTTTTGACTTATCGTGATCAATAGCAGCTTTTTCTTGGATTGGCAAAGACTGAAAAATACCTGTTGCCACTTCTTTGACAATACCGGGTTCCATTGATTTTTTTATTAATTTTTTGTCAGTTTTTTCAACTCCAGTTATTATTGATTCGTCTATTACTAAATCTGGACTAGCTATTTCAGATCTCTCTGGGCTTGCTTCTTTAGCCATGACGGCTGCTGGTGACGGTACATCTTGCCCTTGTGTGAAATCTTTGATCAAAACTTCTGCGCTCGAGAGCGTAGGCTGTTTAAGCTCTTTTACAACCATTGCTAGTTCTTTCTGGTCTTTTTCAGGCATGGGCTCTTTGAATTTGTTCGCGTCCACTGCTGGTACGTCTTTTTCAGGCGTAGGCTCTTTGGACTTGTCAACAACTACCGCTGGTACGTCTTTCTCAGGCGTGGGCTTTTTTGTTTGGTCAGCAACTTCCGCTTTAACGTCTTTCTCAGGCGTGTGCTCTTTGAATTTGTCCGCGTCAACCGCTGAGATGTCCTTCTCAGGCGTGGGCTCTTTGAACTTGTCAGCAACTCCCGCGGGTACATCTTTATCAGGCGTATGCTCTTTGGATTTGTCAGCAACTACCGCTGGTACGTCTTTCTCAGGCGTGGACTCTTTGGATTTGTCAGCAACTACCGCTGTTAAGTCTTGCTCAGGCGTGGACTCTTTAACTTTGTCAGCAACTTCCACTGGTACGACTTTATCAGGCGTAGGTTCTTTGGACTTGTCGGCAACAACCGCTGGTACGTCTTTCTCAGACGTGGGCTCTTTGGACTTTTCAGTAGCTCCCGTTGGTACATCTTTCTCAGGTGTGGGCTCTTTGGACTTGTCAGCCACCACCACTAGTACGTCTTTCTCAGGCATGGGTTCTTTGAACTTGTCGGCAACTGCTATTGGTACGTCTTCCTCTGGCGTGGGCTCTCTGGATTTGGCAGTAACCAATGTCGGTACGTCTTTTTTAGGCGTTGGCTCCTTAGACTTGTCTAAGACCTCCGTCGGTATGACTTTTTCAGGCGTGGGCTCTTTGAAATTGTCCGCGTCCACCGTTGTTACGTCTTTCTCAGGCGCAGGCTCTTTGAATTTGTCCTCGTCCACCGTCGGTACGTCTTTCTCAGGCGTGAGCTCTTTGGATTTGTCAGCAGCCCCCGCTGATACGTCCATCTTTGAGATTAGTTCCTTTGATTTGTCTAGAACTGAGGCTACTGGTACCTCTTTTTCCTTGCTAAGTACCAATTTTTCAGGTGTAAGTTCCTTGGATTTATCTGCGGCCACTACTGGTACGTCTTCCTGAGGTGTGTGTTTTTTGATTATTACTTCCTTTTCAGATGTGGGGTCCTTGGACTTGTCTACAACTACTCCTGGTACGTCCTTCTCAGGTGTGGGTTCCTCTTCTAGAACCTGCTTTTCAGGTGTGGGTTCGTTGCTTAGAACCTCCTTTTCAGGTGTGAGTTCTTTAGTTAGAACCTCTTTCTCATGTGTGGGTTCTTTAGACCTGTCCACAACCATGGCTTGTGCGTCTTTTTCAGATGTAGGTTCCTTGCCTAGAACCTCCTTTTCAGGTGTGGCATGCTTGCTTAGAACCTCCTTCTCAGGTGTAAGTTCTTTAGACTTGTCTACAACCACAGCTGGTACGTCCTTTTTAGATGTGGGCTCCATGTCTAGAACCACCTGCTCAGGTGTGGGTTCCTTGCCTAGAATATCCTTTTCAGTTGTAGGTTCTTTGCTTAGAACCTTCGTCTCAGGCGTTGGTTCATTGGACTTGTCTAATACCACAGCTGGTACGTCCTTTTTAGGTGAGAGTTCCTTTTCTAGAACCTCCTTATCCGGTAAGGGTTTCTTGACTAGAACCTCTTCCTCAAGTGTGGGTTCCTTGGACTTGTCTAATACCATTGCTGGTATGTCCTTCTCAGGTGCGGGTTCATTATCAAGAACCTCCTTTTCCGGTGAGGGTTCCTTAACTAGAACCTCTTCCGCAAGTGTTGGTTCCTTGAACTTGTCTACAATCACTACTAGTACCTCCTTCTCAGGTGTAGGTTCCCTATCTAGAACCTCCTTTTCAGGTGTGGGTTCCTTGCTTAGAACCTTCTCTTGGGTAGGCTCCTTGGACTTGTCTACAATCACCGCTGGTACGTCTTTCTTAGGTACGGGTTCCTTGTTTAGAACCTCCTTTTCAGGTGTATGTTCCTTTCTAAGAACCTCCTTCTCAAGCGTTGGTTCCTTGGACTTATCTAGCACCATTGCTGGTGCGTCCTTCTCAGGTGTGGGTTCCTTGCCAACAACCTCCTTGTCAAGAGTGGGTTCCTTGCTCAGAACTTCTTTTTTAGGTGTTGGTTCCTTGGACTTGTCTACAATCAGTACTGGAACCTTCTTCTCAGGTGTAGGTTCCTTGCCTAGAATCTCCTTTTCAGGTATGGATTCCTTGCTTAAAACTTTCTTCTCAGGCGTGGGCTCCTTGGACTTATCTACAGCCACTGGTGGTATGTCTTTTTCAGGCGTAGGTGTCTTCCGTAAAACCTCCTTTTCAGGTGTGAGTTCCTTGGTTAAAATCTCCTCTGGGGTAGGCTTCTTGGACTTTTCCACAACTACTGCTGGTGCGTCTTTCTCAGGTAGGACTTTTATGGACTTGTCTACAACCACTGCTGTTACTTCCACTTCAGGTGTGGGTTCCTTGTCCAGCACCTCCTTTTCAGGTGTGGGATCCTTGCTTAGAACTTCCTTTTCAGGTGTGGAGTCCTTTCTTCGATTCTCTTTTTCTGGCGTTGGTTCCTTGGACTTGTCTGCAACCACTGCTGGTATATCCTTCACAGGTGTGGGTTCCTTTTTGATTTCTTCTGAAAAAATTACAGGGATTTCCTTGTGTGAACATTGAAGTTCTTTTTCAACAAAGGATTCTTTCGATATGCCTTTTATGATTTCACTTATTCCTTTTTCTGGGCTAAGATCTTCGAATGTCTCCATCGGTAATATATCATCTAGGAAATCGTCTAATAAGGAAACATCTGTAATGTCTTGTACTGATACTTTGTTGCAAATATTTTTACTAGATTTTCCACCAAATTCTTCATCTATAGTAGTCACAATTTCAACATTTTTGAATTTTTTAGGCTCCCCGTTTAAATTTGCGAAAACTGTTATAAATGTCTGCACTATAGTTGTTCGGGTTATTGTTTCTGATCCCTTTGTAATAATTTCAGATGTTGTAGCAATCAGCTCTTTTGGTTTACTATAAGCTTTGTAGCCTTTTAACTCAGGTACATCTTCAAAGACAATAGATGGAACATATCTCTCTAAACTTGGTTCTTTAGATTTATTCTCCATATAAGCCTCCAACTCAGGGCTTGACTCCCTAGGTTTGTCTTTCTCCATATAAGCCTCCATCTCAGGGCTTGACTCTCTAAGTTTGTCTAACACCTTTTCAGGACTTGGTTCTTTTGATTTGTCCAACACCTTTTCTAGACTTGGTTGTTTTGATCTGTCCAATACCTCCTTCTCAGAGCTTGGCTCTTCTGATTTGTCTAATGCTTCTTTTTCAGGACTTGGCTCTTTAGATTTGTCCAATACCTTCTTTTCAGGACAAGTCCTGAACCAAGGTTCTTTTGATTTGTCCAAAAGCTCCTTCTCAGGGCTTGGCTCTTTAGATTTTAATAAAACATCTTTCACAGGGCTTTGCTCTTTTGATTTGTCCAACACCTCCTTCTCAAGACTTGGTTCTTTAGATTTGTCTAATACGTCTTTCTCAGGACTTGGCTTTTTAGATTTGTCTAATACCTCTTTCTCAGTACTTGGCTCTTTCAGTTTGTCTAATACCTCCTTTTCAGGAATTGGCTCTTCAGATTTGTGCAATAACTTCTCAGAACTTGGTTTGTTAGATTTGTCTAATACCTCCTTCTCAGGGCTTGGCTCTTTAGATTTGTCTAATACCTCCTTCTCAGGTCCAGGCTCCTTACATTTGTCCAATATCTTGTCAGGACTTGGCTCTTTTGATTTGTCCAATACCTCTTTCTGAGGACTTGGCACTTTAGATTTGTCTAATACCTCTTTCTCAAGACTTGGTTCTTTCGGTATGTCTAATACCTCTTTTTCAAGGATTGGCTCTTCAGATTTGTCCAATACCTTCTCAGAACTTGGTTCTTTAGATTTGTCTAATATCTCCTTCTCAGGACTTGGCTCTTTAGATTTGTCTAATACCTCTTTTTCAAGGATTGGCTCTTCAGATTTGTCCAATACCTTCTCAGAACTTGGTTCTTTAGATTTGTTTAATATCTCCTTCTCAGGACTTGGCTCTTTAGATTTGTCTAATACCTCCTTTTCAGCGCCAGGCTCCTTAGATTTGTCCAATACCATGTCAGGACTTGGCTCTTTTGATTTGTCCAATACCTCCTTCTCAGGACTTGGCTCTTTAGATTTGTCTAATACCTCTTTCTCAGGACTTGGCTCTTTCGGTTTGTCTAATACCTCCTTTTCAGGGATTGGCTCTTCAGATTTGTCCAATACCTTCTCAAAACTTGGTTGTTTAGATTTATCTAATATCTCCTTCTCAGGGCTTGGCTCTTTAGATTTGTCCAATACCTCCTTTTCAGAGCGTGGCTCTTTAGATTTGTCCAATACCTCCTTTTCAGGGCTTGGCTCTTTAGATTTGTCCAATATCTCTATCTCAGGGCCCAAGTCTTTAGATTTGTCCAATGCCTCCTTCTCAGGGCTTGGCTCTTTAGATTTGTCCAATATCTCTATCTCAGGGCCCAAGTCTTTAGATTTGTCCAATGCCTCCTTTTCAGGGCTTGGCTCTTTAGATTTGTCTAATACCTTGTCAGGACTTGGCTGTTTAGATTTGTACAATACTTCCTTTTCAGGGCTTGGCTCTTTAGATTGGTCCAATACCTCCTTTTCAGGGCTTGGTTCTTTTGATTTGTCCAATACCTCTTTTTCAGGGTTTGGTTCTTTAGATTTGTCTAATACCTCCTTCTCAGGACTTGGCTCTTTCGGTTTGTCTAATACCTCCTTTTCAGGGATCGGCTCTTCAGATTTGTCCAATACCTTCTCAGGACTTGGTTCTTTAGTTTTGTCTAAATCCTCCTTTTCAGGGCTTGGTTCTTTTGATTTGTCCAATATATCGTTCTCAGGGCTTGGCTCTTTTAATTTGTCCAATACCTCCTTCTCAGGGCTTGGCTCTTTAGATTTAAATAATACATCCTTCACAAGGCTTAGCTCTTTTGATTTGTCCAACACTTCATTCTCAGGATTTGGTTCTTTGGAGTTGTCTAATACGTCCTTCTCAGGACTTCGCTCTTTCGGTTTGTCTAATACCTTCTTTTCAGGGATTGGCTCTTCAGATTTGTCCAATACCTTCTCAGAACTTGGTTTTTTAGATTTGTCTAATACCTCCTTCTCAGGGCTTGGCTCTTTAGATTTGTCTAATACCTCCTTCTCAGCGCCAAGCTCCTTAGATTTGTCCAATACCTTGTCAGGACTTGGCTCTTTTGATTTGTCCAATACTTCCTTTTCAGGACTTGACTCCTTAGATTTGTCTAATACCTCTTTCTCAGGACTTGGCTCTTTCGGTTTATCTAATACCTCCTTTTCAGGGATTGGCTCTTTTGATTTGTCCAATACATCTTTCTCAGGGCTTGGCTCTTTTATTTTGTCCAATACCTCCTTATCAGGGCTTGGCTCTTTACATTTAAATAATACATCCCTCACAAGGCTTAGCTCTTTTGATTTGTCTAACACCTCCTTCTCAGGACTTGGTTCTTTAGATTTGTCTAATACGTCCTTCTTAGGACTTGGCTCTTTAGATTTGTCTAATACCTCCTTCTCAGGACTTGGCTCTTTCGGTTTGTCTAATACCTCCTTATCAGGGATTAGCTCTTCAGATTTGTCCAATACCTTCTCAGGGCTTGGCTCTTTAGATTTAAATAATACATCCTTTACAAGGCTTTGCTCTTTTGATTTGTCCAACACCTCTTTCTCAGGACTTGGTTGTTTAGATTTGTCTAATACGTCCTCCTCAGGACTTGGCTCTTTAGATTTGTCTGATACCTCCTTCTCAGGACTTGGCTCTTTCGGTTTGTCTAATACCTCCTTTTCAGGGATTGGCTCTTCAGATTTGTCCAATACCTTCTCAGAACTTGGTTCTTTAGTTTTGTCTAAATCCTCCTTCTCAGGGCTAGGCTCTTTAGACTTGTCTAATACCTTGTCAGGACTTGGCTCTTTAGATTTGTCCCATATTTCCTTTTCAGGGCTTGGCTCTTTTGATTTCTCTAAAATCTCCTTCTCAGGGCTTGGTTCTTTAAATTTGTTCAATACTTCCTTCTCAGGGCTTGGCTCTTTAAATTTGTCCAATACCTCCTTCTCAGGACTTGGTTCTTTTGATTTGTCCAATACCTCCTTTTTAGGGCTTGGCTCTTTATATTTTTCTAATAACTCCTTTTCAGGGCTTGACTCTTTAGACTTGTCCAATACCTTGTCAGGACTTGGCTCTTTAGATTTGTCCCATACCTCTTTTTCAGGGCTAGGCTCTTTTGATTTCACTAATACCTCCTTTTCAAGGCGAGGCTCTTTAGTTTTGTCCAATACTTCCTTTTCAGGGCTTGGTTCTTTTGATTTGTCCAATACCTCTTTTTCAGGGCTTGGTTCTTTTGATTTGTCTAATACATCGTTCTCAGGGCTTGGCTCTTTTAATTTACCCAATACCTCCTTTTCAGGGCTTGGCTCTTTAGATTTGTCTAATACCTTCTTATCAGGGCTTGGATCTTTAGGTTTGTCAAATGCCTCCTTTTCAGGGCTTGGCTCTTTAGATTTGTCCAATACCTCCTTTTCAGGGCTTGGCTCTTTAGATTTGTCTACTACGTCCTTCTCAGAGCTAGGCTCTTTAGACTTGTCCAATACCTTGTCAGGACTTGGCTCTTTAGATTTGTCCCATACCTCTTTTTCAGGGCTAGGCTCTTTTGATTTCTCTAATACCTCCTTTTCAGGGCGTGGCTCTTTAGTTTTGTTCAATACCTCTTTTTTAGGGCTTGGTTCTTTTGATTTGTCCGATACCTCTTTTTCAGGGCTTGGTTCTTTTGATTTGTCCAAAACCTCTTTTTCAGGGCTTGGTTCTTTAGATTTGTCCAATGCCTCCGTTTCAGGGCTTGGCTCTTTAGATTTGTCTAATACCTTTTTAGGACTTGGTTCTTTAGATTTGTGTAATACCTCCTTATCAGGGCTTGGCTCTTTAGATTTGCCTAATACTTTGTCAGGACTTGGCTCTCTAGATTTGTCCAATACTTCCTTCTCAGGGCTTGGCTCTTTAGATTTGTCCAATACCTCCTTTTCAGGGCTTGATTCTTTAGATTTGGCTACTACCTCCTTCTCAGGGCTAGGCTCTTTAGACTTGTCCAATACCTTGTCAGGACTTGGCTCTTTAGATTTGTCCCATACCTCTTTTTCAGGGCTAGGCTCTTTTGATTTCTCTAATACCTCCTTTTCAGGGCGTAGCTCTTTAGTTTTGTCCAATACCTCCTTTTCAGGGCTTGGCTCTTTTGATTTGTCCAATACCTCTTTTTCAGGACTTGGCTCTTTTAATTTGTCTAATACCTCCTTCTCAGGGCTTGGCTCTTTAGATTTGTCTAATATTTCCTTATCAGGGCTTGGCTCTTTAGATTTGTCTAATATTTCCTTATCAGGGCTTGGCTCTTTAGATTTGTCTAATACTTCCTTCTCAGGGCTTGGCTCTTTAGATTTATCCAATACCTCCTTTTCAGGGCTTGGCAATTTAGACTTGTCTGAAACCTTTTCAGGGCTAGGCTCTTTAGATTTGTCTAATACCTCCTTTTCAGGGCTTGGCTCTTTAGATGTGTCTAATACCTTTTCAGGACTTGGTTCTTTAGATTTGTCTAATACCTCCTTATCAGGGCTTGGCTCTTTAGATTTTCCCAATACCTTGTCAGGACTTAGCTCTTTAGATTTGTCCAATACCTTCTTTTCAGAGCCCACTTTTTTAGATTCGTCCAATGCCTCCTTTTCAAAGCTTAGCTCTTTAGATTTGTCCAATTCCTTCTTTTCAGGGCTTGGCTCTTTAGATTTGTCTAATATCTTTTCAGGACTTGGTTCTTTAGATTTGTCTAATACCTCCTTATCAGGGCTTGGCTCTTTCAATTTGTCTAATACCTTCTTCTCAGGGCTTGGCTCTTTAGATTTGTCTAATACTTCCTTATCAGGGCTTGGCTCTTTAGATTTGTCCAATGCCTCCTTTTCAGGGCTTGGCTCTTTAGATTTGTCCAATACCTCCTTTTCAGGGCTTGGCTCTTTAGATTTGTCTGATACCTCCTTATCAGGGCTTGGCTCTTTTAATTTGTCCAATACCTTCTTCTCAGGGCTTGGCTCTTTAGATTTGTCTAATACTTCCTTCTCAGGGCTTGGCTCTTTTGATTCGTCCAATACCCCCGTTTCAGAGCCAACTTTTTTAGATTTGTCCAATGCCTCCGTTTCAGGGCTTGGCTCTTTAGATTTGTCCAATACCTCCTTTTCAGGGCTTGGCTCTTTAGATTTGTCTAATACTTCTTTATCAGGGCTTGGCTCTTTAGATTTGTCTGATACCTTCTTCTCAGGGCTCGGTTCTTTTGATTTGTCCAATACCTCTTTTTCACGGCTTGGTTCTTTTGATATGTCTAATACCTCCTTCTCAGGGCTTGGCTCTTTAGATTTGTCCAATATCTCTATCTCAGGGCCCAAGTCTTTAGATTTGTCCAATGCCTCCTTTTCAGGGCTTGGCTCTTTAGATTTGTCTAATACCTTGTCAGGACTTGGCTCTTTAGATTTGTCCAATACTTCCTTCTCAGGGCTTGGCTCTTTAGATTTGTCCAATACCTTGTCAGGACTTGGCTGTTTAGATTTGTACAATACTTCCTTTTCAGGGCTTGGCTCTTTAGATTGGTCCAATACCTCCTTTTCAGGGCTTGGCTCTTTTGATTCGTCCAATACCTCCTTTTCAGGACTTGGTTCTTTAGATTTGTCTAATACCTCCTTATCAGGGCTTGGCTCTTTAGATTTTCCCAATACCTTGTCAGGACTTAGCTCTTTAGATTTGTCCAATACCTTCTTTTCAGAGCCCACTTTTTTAGATTCGTCCAATGCCTCCTTTTCAAAGCTTAGCTCTTTAGATTTGTCCAATACCTTCTTTTCAGGGCTTGGCTCTTTAGATTTGTCTAATATCTTTTCAGGACTTGGTTCTTTAGATTTGTCTAATACCTCCTTATCAGGGCTTGGCTCTTTCAATTTGTCTAATACCTTCTTCTCAGGGCTTGGCTCTTTAGATTTGTCTAATACTTCCTTATCAGGGCTTGGCTCTTTAGATTTGTCCAATGCCTCCTTTTCAGGGCTTGGCTCTTTAGATTTGTCCAATACCTCCTTTTCAGGGCTTGGCTCTTTAGATTTGTCTGATACCTCCTTATCAGGGCTTGGCTCTTTTAATTTGTCCAATACCTTCTTCTCAGGGCTTGGCTCTTTAGATTTGTCTAATACTTCCTTCTCAGGGCTTGGCTCTTTTGATTCGTCCAATACCCCCGTTTCAGAGCCACTTTTTTTAGATTTGTCCAATACCTCTTTTTCAGGGCTTGGCTCTTTAGATTTGTCTGATACCTTCTTCTCAGGGCTCGGTTCTTTTGATTTGTCCAATACCTCTTTTTCACGGCTTGGTTCTTTTGATTTGTCTAATACCTCCTTCTCAGGGCTTGGCTCTTTAGATTTGTCCAATATCTCTATCTCAGGGCCCAAGTCTTTAGATTTGTCCAATGCCTCCTTTTCAGGGCTTGGCTCTTTAGATTTGTCTAATACCTTGTCAGGACTTGGCTCTTTAGATTTGTCCAATACTTCCTTCTCAGGGCTAGGCTCTTTAGATTTGTCCAATACCTTGTCAGGACTTGGCTGTTTAGATTTGTACAATACTTCCTTTTCAGGGCTTGGCTCTTTAGATTGGTCCAATACCTCCTTTTCAGGGCTTGGCTCTTTTGATTCGTCCAATACCTCCTTTTCAGGACTTGGTTCTTTAGATTTGTCTAATACCTCCTTATCAGGGCTTGGCTCTTTAGATTTTCCCAATACCTTGTCAGGACTTAGCTCTTTAGATTTGTCCAATACCTTCTTTTCAGAGCCCACTTTTTTAGATTCGTCCAATGCCTCCTTTTCAAAGCTTAGCTCTTTAGATTTGTCCAATACCTTCTTTTCAGGGCTTGGCTCTTTAGATTTGTCTAATATCTTTTCAGGACTTGGTTCTTTAGATTTGTCTAATACCTCCTTATCAGGGCTTGGCTCTTTCAATTTGTCTAATACCTTCTTCTCAGGGCTTGGCTCTTTAGATTTGTCTAATACTTCCTTATCAGGGCTTGGCTCTTTAGATTTGTCCAATGCCTCCTTTTCAGGGCTTGGCTCTTTAGATTTGTCCAATACCTCCTTTTCAGGGCTTGGCTCTTTAGATTTGTCTGATACCTCCTTATCAGGGCTTGGCTCTTTTAATTTGTCCAATACCTTCTTCTCAGGGCTTGGCTCTTTAGATTTGTCTAATACTTCCTTCTCAGGGCTTGGCTCTTTTGATTCGTCCAATACCCCCGTTTCAGAGCCAACTTTTTTAGATTTGTCCAATGCCTCCGTTTCAGGGCTTGGCTCTTTAGATTTGTCCAATACCTGCTTTTCAGGGCTTGGCTCTTTAGATTTGTCTAATACTTCTTTATCAGGGCTTGGCTCTTTAGATTTGTCCAATGCCTCCTTTTCAGGGCTTGGCTCTTTAGATTTGTCCAATACCTCTTTTTCAGGGCTTGGCTCTTTAGATTTGTCTGATACCTTCTTCTCAGGGCTCGGTTCTTTTGATTTGTCCAATACCTCTTTTTCACGGCTTGGTTCTTTTGATTTGTCTAATACCTCCTTCTCAGGGCTTGGCTCTTTAGATTTGTCCAATATCTCTATCTCAGCGCCCAAGTCTTTAGATTTGTCCAATGCCTCCTTTTCAGGGCTTGGCTCTTTAGATTTGTCTAATACCTTGTCAGGACTTGGCTCTTTAGATTTGTCCAATACTTCCTTCTCAGGGCTTGGCTCTTTAGATTTGTCCAATACCTTGTCAGGACTTGGCTGTTTAGATTTGTACAATACTTCCTTTTCAGGGCTTGGCTCTTTAGATTGGTCCAATACCTCCTTTTCAGGGCTTGGCTCTTTTGATTCGTCCAATACCTCCTTTTCAGGGCTTGGCTCTTTAGATTTGTCTAATACTTCTTTATCAGGGCTTGGCTCTTTAGATTTGTCCAATGCCTCCTTTTTAGGGCTTGGCTCTTTAGATTTGTCCAATACCTCTTTTTCAGGGCTTGGCTCTTTAGATTTGTCTGATACCTTCTTCTCAGGGCTCGGTTCTTTTGATTTGTCCAATACCTCTTTTTCACGGCTTGGTTCTTTTGATTTGTCTAATACCTCCTTCTCAGGGCTTGGCTCTTTAGATTTGTCCAATATCTCTATCTCAGGGCCCAAGTCTTTAGATTTGTCCAATGCCTCCTTTTCAGGGCTTGGCTCTTTAGACTTGTCTAATACCTTGTCAGGACTTGGCTCTTTAGATTTGTCCAATACTTCCTTCTCAGGGCTTGGCTCTTTAGATTTGTCCAATACCTTGTCAGGACTTGGCTGTTTAGATTTGTACAATACTTCCTTTTCAGGGCTTGGCTCTTTAGATTGCTCCAATACCTCCTTTTCAGGGCTTGATTCTTTTGATTTGTCCAATACCTCTTTTTCAGGGCTTTGTCCTTTTGATTTGTCTAATACCTCCTTCATAGGGCTTGACTCTGTATATTTGTCCAATACCTTTACAGGAATTGGCTCTTTAGATTTGGCCAATACTTCCTTCTCAGGGCTTGGCTCTTTAGATTTGTCCAATACCTTGTCAGGACTTGGCTGTTTAGATTTGTACAATACTTCCTTTTCAGGGCTTGGCTCTTTAGATTGGTCCAATACCTCCTTTTCAGGGCTTATTTCTTTTGATTTGTCCAATACCTCTTTTTCAGGGCTTTGTCCTTTTGATTTGTCTAATACCTCCTTCATAGGGCTTGACTCTGTATATTTGTCCAATACCTTTTCAGGGCTTGGCTCTTTAGATTTTTCCAATGCCTCTTCTTCAGGGCTTGGTTCTTTAGACTTGTCCAATACCTCCTTTTCAGGGCTTAGCTCTTTAGATGTGTCTAATATCTTTTCGGGACTAGGTTCTTTTGATTTATCTTCTGGTTTGTGTAATATGACCTCCTCGTTTAAGAAATCCTCCAACAAGGAAACATCTGTAATATCTTGAACCGACACTTTATTTTGAACGTCTTTACTAGATTTTCCATTAAACTCTTCATCAACAGTAGTCACAATTTCAACAGTTTTGATTTTTTTAGGTTCCCAATTCATATTTGCATATACTGTTACGAACGTTTGCACAATAGTTGTTCGGGTTATTGTCGCTGAACCTACAGTAATAGTTTCCGACGTAGTCGTTATAAGTTCTTTTGGTTTACTGTAAGCTTTAAAATCTTTTAACGCTGGTACATCTTCAAAGACAATAGCTGGAATTTTCACGTCCAAACTTGGTTCTTTCGATTTGTCTAACTTCTCCTTTTCGGGGCTTGGTTCTTTTGATTTGTCTAACACATCTTGCTCAATGCTTGGTTTTTTAGACTCGTATAAAGTCTTCTGAGAGATTGGCGCTTTAGAATTATCCAACAATATTTCCTTTTCAGAGCTTAGCTTAGCTAAGACCTCTTTTTCAGGTGTAAGTTCTTTTGATTTGTCCTTTGGAATCCCTTCTGCTTCTTTTTCAAACCTGAGATCTTTTTCTGCACTAGCTAGTATATCTCTTTCTTTTACATGGCTCGGTTCTTCATGTGATAGTAGTTCCGCAACAGATTGCTTTTCTGTTGATTCAATTTCTTCAACAGGACTTTTATTTTTTAATTTCATATTTTGATTTATTGTTTCCAGTAAAGAAACATGTTCTTTTACATCGGATACAGTCACGTCAATCTCTACTCCAGAACTGCATTTACCGTCTGGATCTTCATCTGTCGACTTAATGATCGTAACAGTCTTTACCTTGTTAGGGATTATCTTTGAGTCTGCATATATTGTGTGGATTATTTGCGTAATAATAGTACGAGTTATAGTAATAGTACCCTTTATGATTTTCTCCGTCCTTGTGGTTATAGATTTTGTAGGTTCACCATAAATGGAGAGACCAATTAATTGTGCTGAAATCTTGTTTTCGTTATCCATTAATGATTTTTCTTCTTTGTCTGTTAATTTAAGATCTGCAACAGCGTCATCAAGTATTACATTTGAAATAGGCTCAATAATATCAAGCAAAGACATGTCTTCGTTAAGGTCAGACACTGCAATGTCACAAGCAATATTAGTAGTTGGTTTGTTCACAGAATCTTCGTCAGTAGTGGTGACGTAAGTAATAGTCTTTACTTTTTGAGGCAGACCATGAGTATTAGCATATACCGTTTTGATAACTCTTGTTGTTATTGTTCGCGTTATAACTTTAGTTCCTTGCGTGGTTTGTTCTGTTTTAGTCGATGAAAACTCCATTGGTTTGCTGTAAACAGTAAAACCTATTAACTCTTTCAAGTGATCTCCATCGACTAAACCTTCGTCTGTTTTACCACCATCGATATGTGTCATCATTTCACCATTTTCCTGAATAGTTTCATTTTTTTCTAGACTGACTTGCATTTTATCAAGTTTGTCAGAAATAAGTTCTTTAGAATTGTCAAGTACTTCATAGCTTTGTTTCGAAATAGACGATTGAAGAACATCTAGCTCATCTTTTAAGGTTTTAGTTGTAGTATCTATGGAAAAATCGTCATCAAGTTTTTCTTTTTCACTTTCATCGTCTTGATCTTTTTCTGAGAGAAATTGAACTTTTCCCTCTTTGGCAGATATGGGTTCAGTTTCTTGTGGAAGTGTTAACTTATTTTCCTCAATATGCTTATCAATATGTTCAGTATCTTGTACTGATAAAGGAATTATTATTTTTTCCTTTGTAACAATATCTTTGATGTCACTTAAACCTTCAATGACTTGTTCTTCTGTTTCATCAAGTTCTTGTTTTAAATCGTTTATCTGAGCTAATATCTCTTCACTAGGTTCTTTCACAAGAACTTTGTGGAGATCAGCTTCAGGCTTTGTCAATGTTTTTTCATCGATGGTGTGTTGAGAAGGAATGGATATGTCATCTAAGTGAGAAAATATTTGTGCTGTAGAAGTTATATCTGCATTGTCTTTTCTTTTTAGGTCGGCAATTTTTTCTTCCAATTTTTCTAACGTTCGTGCTGAATCTAATGTGATACTTAATTTTTTCTCAGACTTGATTTCTTTGTCAACATATTCGACCTCTAATTTATCATGATCATATTCTAATGAGGTAGCTAACTCAGTAACGTTTAATATTTCTTTACGTTTTATTAAGCCCGCATCAACCTCATCTGTGACCATTTTGTCTTGTTGAGACTTTTCTTCTCCAATTTCACGCTTTGTCCTTTTGCCTTCACTTAAAACGGTCCTGTCAGAAGGTTCACTTATATCTTCTGAAGTTATAGATCTCACTGGAGATGCTTCTTTTTGTATTTCAATTCCGTCGCGATCGGCCTTTTTGTCTAAAGTTTTATTTACTATATCAATTTCTTTCTGATTACTTGTATCTATGACTTCTTTTTCACCAACCAATAACATTTTTGTTGCTTCTATTGCTCCCGTCAAAACTAAGTCAGCTCCTGATAATTCATCTGGAGATTCACGTACTGTAGGAGACTTTTCTGCGATAATTTCGTCTAAGCTTTTGTCTGATTTTAATACTTCAGCTACATCAGCAACAATTTTTTCAATGTCTTTTGGGCTGAGTGGTGGTTTTTCAGCTATTTCTAGTTTACGAGCTTCTTCAATTTCTTTTTCGACGTCTTCTGGTATAGAAGGTATTTTTTCTGGCATACATGGAATCTCTTCTATGATAATTATGTCATCTTTGATGGGTGAATCCACTGTTGTTATATGTGTTTCTCTTAATTTTTCAGTATATTGTCCATAATTGTATTCACCGCCATCGTATTCCTTTACAGTTTCTAAATCTTTTGTTGGCATTGGACACATCTTCATTTGATCATGGTACATAGGAGATTCTGGTGCTGAGCCTGGAGTAACGGTAACGAGCTCAGCATGTGAAGCACGTTGAACAGTTTTAACAATCACATCATCTTGTATTGCCCTTGATTCTTTGAAACTGCTAGCTTTATCGTGATCGTGCAATGGTAAATCTCTAGGAACTTTGATTTCATGCACAAAACCTACATCTGGCTTGCGCTTGAAAATGTCATCTTCACTAGGTGTTTTCTTTTCTTCGTATGTTCTGTAGTCTACTACTTCATGCAAGGGAAGATCAGCGACTTCATCTGGAGTTTTCACAATTTCTCTGATTGGAGCAGGAACAGATTCTTGTTTAGGACTTTTTTCAATTGACGTAGGTTTCTTAACATCTCCTAAAGCTTTCGGTGGCACTACTTCTTTGCTCTCCTCTTGAATGTGTTTTTCTTCGATTTGACGGTCTTCTTTAATGTCATCAAGAGTTATACGTTCGTCTTCAGGAAGTGTTGGTGCTGTTGTAGCGCCAGATTCAAAAGTAGTTGATATTTTTTCATCGGGATGTGATTCTTGCACTATATTCAATTCAAATGAGTCTTTTTGTTTCGCAACACCACTTTTACTATCTGAAGTTTTCTTTTCACTGCTTATATCTTGTTTTTCTTCAACACTTACAGAATGTTCTTTAGATTCTAATTGTTTAGTTTCAGTTTCCTGAGCTTCCTTTTCTATTTTAGAAATAGGTTCGTCAGATTTGGCTTTGTCAAGTATAGTTTCATCCTTTTTCTTTTCAGACTCTTCTTTGTCCTTTGCATGTTTATGTAATTCATCTTCTTGCTCTTGTTCTCGGCTGCTTTCATGATCAGCGACTGAGTCTTCAGTATATTGGTCCACTTCTTCTTTTTCTATTATTAAATATTCTTCCTCGAATTCTCCGTCAGCAGTCGTCTCAGTCTTTGTATCGTTAATCAAGCAAGTGATTTTTTCAATATCTGAGCGTCCCACGAAGTCAATTTTTTCTTCTGCTTCACTATCTCTATTAAATACAGCTTCTATTTCTCTCACGATTTCTTGCTCTTCCCGCTCATCCAACTCCTGCTGCTTAATGTCATCAAGAGATTTAGAAGTATCTTCATCAGATTTCTTTGCATCTTTCAAAATATCTTCATAATTTACTCTTTGTAAACCTTTTAACTTGGAAGTATCGGCTTTGATTGATTTTATTGATTTTGAAGGACTTTTCATAGCTTTTAACCCTTTTATAGGTGATGCCAGTGGTCTTGGTCTCCGGGAAATTGGTTCCCGTTTAGGCTTTGGTTCCTTTTTATCAGTTACTTTTTGCCCTAGGTCCCTTTTAGGTGAGGCTTGTTTATATTTTGATTCTACTACCCTACGATTACTTGCTTCTTTGGCACTTTTAGCAGGTGTGCTTCCTGGACTTATTTTTCTTACTTTTGTTTTGACTCTGTCTTTAGTTGCTGTTGATGATGTCATTTTAGACTCAACAGACTTTTTAGGTGTAGTTGGCGGTGATTTTTTGTCTTCTGATACAATCTTTTTATCAACAGCGCTAGGAGTTGATCGCTTTTCTGTCTTTTGTACAGAACGATGACTAATTTTACTTTTTGTCATTGAACTTGTTAGCTCTGTCCTTGTTCGAAGTTCAGATTTCTTTTTGGTTTCAGTTCTTGTTTTTTCGCTTTCAACCTTTTTGCTTTCAGTAACTTTTGTTGCAGAGTCTTTTATTTCATCAGTCTTATCAGTACGTTTAGGTTTTTTGTCTATAATTTTATCTTTCTTCTTAACATCTTTTTTCTTAGGTAAGCCATCTATCACAGTGCTCTCATATTGAGCAATTTTATCGTCTAATTTGGATTCTATCCTGGCAGTAATAGCTTCTTGTAAAACTGATTCTATTTTCTTGTCTTCTCCGTCCACTAATTCACTGAGCAATTTGTTATCTATAACGTTTTTAGAGTCCGTAACATCTTTGTTGTCTTTTAGTGGTGGTTCTGGTTCTACAATTTTTTCGTCTTTTATTTTCTCCGTGATGATACTTTTTTCTTTACTCGCTTTGGTTGCTTGTTTTGTCGTCCTGCTTGTTGTCGTCGTCGTAGTGGTAGTAGGAGGAGGCGCCGCTGCCGCTGCCATCTGTCGCCCTGTACACGTCGGGTGTTGGAGGAATTCTAAATGCTTCAGCTTCTCAAGGCCTTCGAATATTTTGTGTTGAGGAGTAGATCCGGGAAACATGATCCTAGTTATCGTATCATCGGGGTTGGCTGGTCGCCACACGAGTAGAGCACATATTGACACGAGGTTGGGGATCGGAAAGTTAAACTGTCCAGATGCACTTGCACCTTCAAATAGTTTCTGTTCACTATTATGCCACTTTTTCAAAAATTCTCGAACATATTTGGAGTCCTTGGACGGATTCAGTACGTACATGTCAAGGGTACCTGAAACCAGAAAAATATAAAATTAGTATTTTTTTTTAAAACAAGCTTTTATCTAATACCTACAATTAATTATAAAGTTTTAAGTGCTCCTCAAGATGAATTAATTGAGCCCAAACTAGGTGGGGTTATGTTGTTTTGTCACTGAGATGCCGCGGCCATCTTCCGGTTTCATCGAGAGATTAGGTCATTGATACCATAATATCGTATTGTCATCCAAATTACACAAGTATGTGAATATTCAACTCGATCGAATAATGGAAAGTGGGTCTAAGTTAGCATGCAAGATTTGATTGCGGTCAAAAACAACGGGACAGGTGAAACTAAATAAAATCTTCGGAAAAAGAATGAATGTACATATTAGTGTCATGTCATCATTAGGTCTTTTTTAGTCTCCACTGCAGGAGCACGACCTTCTCTGTACTACCGGAGCCATACACTAGCCAGAGCAGTCTGAGGATTTGGCCTAAACTCTCCACGCTGGCCAGACGGTTGGAGAGGTCTCATTGATGTTTATAAGCTTTGTTTAGCTTGTGTTTCCTAAGGCTTGAAACTGTGTTAAGCGGAGGCCCGCGACGGGTTCAGTCCGTCTCTGTCACAAACTATACATACAACAGAGACACGTGACCCGCGACGGTTTGAGCTGTCTCTATTGCACGTAGGGTTTGTGGCAGAGACGGACCGTCGCAGGCGTCCACTTGACGTAGTTAAGGCGATTCCCCTACTGGAAAGTTGGAAACACGCCCCGCCGCGGCGACTGAGGTGCAGATCTGCCTTGACGGCCCCGCACCAAATATTAAATAAAATTAGTTCTTATTTCTTTGTCCTTTATACATAAAAACACGGGCGGTACTGCGGAGCAATGTGCCCTGCGGACAGCACCGCGCTCCGCGCAGAATCTGCGCGCGGGACGCGCTCCGGCGCGTTGACGGGTTTCATTGTGTCGGACTACGCGTGTTTTCTATACAAACTGAGATACTTGCATACAATAATAAAATCTGCCGCCCCGCGCTCCGCGACGGTGCGCGGGATCCACAGGAAGACTTGGAGTGGTCCTATTCTACTCTGCCGGAAACCACACGATTTTAATAATACGAATAAGTGTGTAACAAAAGCAACCCCAAAATTTGGATTTTAGATGTAATGGAGCGTACCATGTCCAACTTTGTGGTACAGGTTGATCGGCTCCGGGCTACGGTAGCAGTGCTGTGGTTTGAGGTTCAGGTATCGTAGGTCCGCCATCATGTCCGAGCCCTCTTGTAGAAGGGATACTAGTAGGGGGTCGGCGTCCTTATCACCGTCGGGACTCGCTAGTGCCCGCCGTTCCTGAAAATTATAACAAAATAGTCATTAATTTCATTCTGAAACCAACAGTCCGCACCGAATGCGGTATGTATTATTTCATGTTAACCTTTGTGGGAAAATCTTCTTTAGATACGCTCTCACGTCTCTTGCCCTTACGGGGTAGACAGAGCCTAGGGCGGCAAGACCCAGACCACTTTTAGAGTGATGGTGGGAATGAAGGTGATGGGTTGCTAACCGCATCGCCTATTGATATGATTCAGATTCTTGCCCTTTCCATAGATCGGCTTTTACGATCTGCGCGGGAAGAGAAACAGCTGGTACATTCTATGTTTTGGTTTATTTTACATATTAGTGAAAACGGCATCAAAATCGATCGATCCGTTCGTATTAGCGTACAGATAGACAGAAAGACAGACAGATGTACGCAGTAGGGGAGTTCGTTTTAACTTGATTATGGATTACGCCTTTGCAAGCGTTTTTTCATCTTATTTCAAATAAACAGCATTTGGGGAAGACCAAAGTTGACTGACTGGTAGAGAATGCATTAGCATTAAGTCCACCTTTTGTACCATTGTGGTCAATAAAGATTTAATAAATAAATAAATAATAAGTTGAGAAGAAAGTTATGTTATTTATTGTAATCTTCTTTTGTCAACTGACTTTAGAAAAAAACGAGGACATTATTAATTAGGTATTTTACTGGGTCAAAAATATTTTTTTTCTTTGCTGGTCTGAGAGAAAAGAAAAAACATAGAATGTACCAGCTGCTTCTCTTCCCGTGCAGATCGTAAAAGCCGATCGAGGGAATGGGCGAGAATCTGAATCATATGAATAGGCGATGCGGTTAGCAACCCATCACTATTATGATTTCCCTTTTCCACCTTCATGCCCACCATTACGCTAAAAGTGGCCTGGGCTTTACCGCCCTTGGCTCTGTCTACCCCGTTAGGGATAAAGACGTGATAGTGTATCTGTATCTGTAATTTGTCTCCAAGGAACTATAAATAATAAATAAATATAAATATATATAGGGACAAATCACACTGATTGGGCTAGCCCCAAAGTAAGTTCGAGATTTGTGTTATGGGATACTAACTCAACGATACTATATTTTATAACAAATACATATATAGATAAACATCCAACTATGACGTCATAGTTCGATATTTTATACAAATCCCATAGAAAATGTTTGTTTTTGACGTTAAAAAAAAGTATCTGATTAGACTTGTTGTAGTAAGCTAGCTTATTCAGTTATCAAAATGTTTTTCTTTAATTACTTTAGAGATCCGCCGCCATACATTAACAGATTTAAAAAAAGGAATTCAAGATTGATCTCACAGAAATTATATTTAAATCAAAACCAAAACAACAACTAGAAAAAACCATCTATGTTAACAATTTTTATTTGCGTATTTTTCTTTTCTGTGACTGCCACCGGCATAGAAGACGGTTTTGCCTTTTAAAAAATTATATATCTAGCTAGCCAGTTGATTTTGTTCTTTGTTTAAAAATAAAATGCGACGAACCAACGTCCAAAGTTTCTCACCTCTAACGCTCACATATTAAAAATGCGCACGAGTCACTAATAACAACTTAATAATTATCACTTCACAAAAATCTATACTCGCAAAGGACCAGCGAGTGGCTAAGGTCTACCTGCAAAGGTAACTGGAAGCTGACACTCGCGCTCTGCTGAGCACAGTCGGGCAGTACATTGATCAACACAAGTGATTTATAACTAGTTTTGCCCGCGGCTTCGCGTATGCCAAATCCCACGGGAACATTTCTTTTTCGGGAGAAAGGTATGAATGTGCCTATGTCCTTCTCAGTACTTCTAACTATGTGTACGCGAATTTTCAAGAAGATTGGTTCAGTAGATGCTTAAAGCGTGAAGAGGTAACAAGCAAATATACAAACTCACTTTCGCATTTATTATATTAGATAGTTGGGATTGGGATTATTGATATTTTTTCAAAACAAAAAACCGACTTCTATACCAGAAAAGCTAAATATTCAAACAATTTATACTTATACGACATATCTATTCTAGTTATTTTCGTTTAAAGAACAAACAACACAACCGATTTTAATAAAAAAATTATGTGAGTACTTGGAAAGACCTACCTCTTTGAAACAAAAAAAGAATTTTCCAAAATCAGTCTAGACCAATTTGAAACATTTGTTTGAAAGGGCATTCTTCTCAGGTGGTAATATAGAAATTTTACCAAAAACGATTGTGTACTATATTTTAAACCAAAATAACTAGAAAAAATATGTCGTCTTAGTACATATACAATACGGATGTGGACTAAAAGAATATATTTAGCTCATCAAGTTTGTTTAAAAAAAAATTGAATTTTTATTTTTTCTGATTGGAATAATTACAAAGATACGGCACATTTAAATTGCCTTGCTTCCATTTAAATTTTCGTGTGGTTCCCAACAGAGTAGAATAGGACCACTCCAAGTCTTCCCGTAGATGTCGTAGAGGGCGACTTAAGAAACACAAGTTAAACAAAGCTTATAAACATCAATGAGACCTCTCCAACCCGTCTGGCCAGCGTGGAGAGTGTAGGCCAAATCCTCTGGCTGCTCTGGCTAATATATTACTCTGGTAGTATAGGGAGGGTTGTGGTCCTGCAGTGGGGACTAAAATGTCCTGATGATGTTTTAATTCCACATGACGTCACGATCAAGTACGAATTTCACTTGACGGTGACGTCATAATCACCACTCCAAAACTTCAACGCGCTGTACCTAGTGAATTTTTACTACTAACCAAAAATATGGGATATTTCTGGATAATCTAACTAACGGACTAAATAAAATATAATGTTTTGGACCCAGTCCACATCCATATTGTTGCGTATTTAGCTTTTCTGTGACTTTCTTGGTGTTGAATTCGATTTTTTGTATTAACAAATCGTGTATGAAATTGAAATTGTAAATAGCAAAATATTTTTTTTGACGGCAAATGAGCAAGCGGATCACCTGATGGTAAGTGATCACCGTTGCCCATGGTCAATTGCAACACCAGGGGTGTAACAAGAGCGTTACCGGCCTTTTAGGGCCCTCCCCAGAGGGGGGAGGGGGGGAGGCGGGGCTCCGGCTCTCTCACTTACTGAACGAAGCATAGTAGCGGTGAAGCTACTACTCAGACGTCGATTTTCTGGGAGAGTGTGGTACTTCCCCGGACGAGCCGGCCCATTCATGCTGCTAGCAAAACTGAGTTATGCCGGTAGCGTGGCTCTACCACAACTCAAAATATTAAATTAAACTAAAACTACTCATAGTTGTTGCTTGTAATTCAAAGATTATCACATTTATTAATATAAAGTGACGCAGTGTAATCGGTAACCCGTGCCCAATGAAGTGTGTCCCCATGGATAGTGTTACGACGGTGGCCTTGCCGGCCGACGACGTGGCGCCTAGACAGACTGCTACCTACTACCGTGTATAAGCGAAAATACTTCCATTTTTATTGGCAAACATTCATACACCTGATGGTAAATGGCTACTGCAGCCAATAGACATCTGCAATTATTGGACAAAATCCTACTATAGTTAGCTAGCTAGTTTGTCTGTCTGTCTGTCTGTCTGTGGCATCGTAGCGCTCAAACGGATGTACCGATTTCGATGCGGTTATTTTAACGTGAAAGCAAGTTTCCTTCCGGTGGTTCTTAGATATGTTTGATGAAATCGGTTCAGCCGTTTGAAAGTTATTGTGGGTTAATGCTTGAAAGTCAGGGCTTTTCCTAGCAAATAATAAATGGCGCTATCCGTAACGCCATTGTAGCGTTTCCTTCCATTCTTTATCAAAAGCGGACAACTCGTCTCCTCATTTCATCCTAGGTTTTCCTCTGGACCTCTTTCCGTCTGTAGAAACCCATGTTGTTGTTGTTTCGGCCTTTTGCAATAAAGTTAAATAAATAAGGCCAAATGATTTCTGGGCAAAAATCACCGGTAAACAAAGAAAGCGATGGCGACATGAATTAGATTTAAAATAAATAACACAGGATCGGATTGAATGGAAGAAGTGGAGGAAGGCCTTTGCCCAGCGGTGGTACACATGATGGCTCGAAATAATAGGAATAAATAATAATAATAAAAGGCCTCTTCATGTTGGCTTTGGCCCCATGAACGCCTCAAAGGACCGGGTCCCCATGGACCCGTGGCTGAAAAGCATACCGATATAACAATATTAATCCTAGTGCCGTATTTTCTATTGCAATAGCCCAGCATCAGCCTATCCCAACTTCATTCCATAACCCATAAAACTTTCTCCTTTCCTCCTCCTTGAACAGGTTTCGGCAGGAGAAGGATCTGCAATAGATCCTTCTCCTGCCGAAAGCTGTTCAAGGGTATATATTTCATAGGTACTCGTATATCCAAGAATGGGTTTTGGCGAGCGCTACAATACATCAACTTCTCCAAAGGGCCTCTACGTGTTGGATCTGTATCCCCACGCAAGCCTCCCAAAGGACCGGGCTGAAAATTACGTTGTGTCGGAAGTTTATATATGCATTCAATCGTAAAAACTTTAATACCGTGTTGCAGGATGTTCACAGCTGATTGAGGTTACTCACCTCCAGATTACAGAAGAAGTGTCCGATCTGCGGGTAGACATTGGCCTGGGCCTTCCTGCGCAGGACCGCGGCCATGCCTGACACCGAGCAGTTGTTGATCCTGGTGAAGAGGACCGCGTCGAGGCGGTCCAGGTGGCGGGCGAAGTCCCACCAGCAAGCCTTGCGGGCGAAGCCACCGTCAACTGGAATATTAAAGACATTTGGTTAAAATGCAAATTATAAACTGTCTTTCTGGAACTCAGAGGTACATTTGCTAGACAAATTAAAAAAAACTGACTGTCAGGAACGCCATCTAGTGATGAGTAGTGGAACTACCGATACGAGTTTATATCCGTAACGCCATCTATTATTTGCTAGAGAAAGCCCTGATTTTCAAGCGTTAACCCCCAATAACTTTTAAAAGGCTGAACCGATTTTCATCAAACATAGCTAAGAACCACCGCATTTTAAGGTGAAAAATTGCATCGAAATCGGTCTATCCGTTCGAGCGCTACGATGCTACATACAGACAGACAGACATTAGCGTCAAACTTTTATCACGTCCTTCTGTCGGGGGTTAACAGACTAAATCCTGTCCCGTAAGCGCCGATTTCTAATATACAGCTTTATTTCTAACTTCAATTCTTTCATACTTGACTGGAAAAAAAAACTTAGATTGTACTAGCTTTTTCCAACATCACGCATCCATCATCGCCAGACGAAGCCTCTGTCTACCCCTTGTGAAATAAGGACTTGTGATAATGTATCTGTGTTAAGATTCCGTGTACGTACCATACATCTTAACGTAAACAAGTAATTACAAAAAAAAAATATTCTAAACTAATCTTCTAACTAAACAATATACTAAAAAGTTTAAAGTTCTCTTCAAGACGTATCAATTGAGCCCAAACTCGGCTACGTTGTTATATCACAGAGATGCCATGGCCACTATCCGTATTCATCATGAGATGAGGTCATTAGTACCATAATATTGCATTGTCACCCAACTTACATAAGTATATAAAGTTTTAGCTCAATCGAATAATGGAAAGAGGGTCTAATTTAACTTGCAAGATGCGAAAATTGTATCGTAAAAACCCTTGATTTGATGGCTTAAACATTAGCCAGTCAGCATGACCACTATATGATTCATGAAAACAAATATTTTCAATTTGTTATTAATGGTATCGCCGAGCGCGAACTTGATTTAGCGAGGGCATTTTATTTATTGAATGATCAGCGAATTTTATCAAGCATACTATTTTTTAGTTAATGAATATATTTATTCATTAACTAAATGACAGAATATAAAATAAAAACTAAATTAAACAGCAATAAATTAAATCTTAAAACCTTGTGTGTTTCATCAAAACCATCAAATTCTGGTGTAGGGCACAGGAATTCTTGTAGAGTAGGTACTAACATTCAAATGCCTTTAGGCACCAGTATCGATAAGAGAAAGAGTTTTTCAGACTATTTTATGCCCTGGCTACGCACGGGTATATAACTATTTTATATACAAAAATCTTCCCTCACAAAAAGTTCGCAAGTTTACTACTAGACTCAGAAGCTTAGTATGCAATCTTCATTTGCTACCACCCGAAGTTTTTATACAAATATTATTATCCCTGGCCGTATTCGGCTATGGTGTCTGAATCATTTCGTTCGTGTGCCTTGAGATGACTGAGGTACCCTATCTTAGCGGTAAAGGTGCGTGCACAATGTGGGCATTTTTTATTTTAATGGTACCGGACACGTAATTATAATGTATAATATTGTAAAGGGTGGTTTATTGTTAAAAGAATCTCGTTTAAGGTTTATACAAATATCTTCCCGAAGAATACTCAACCTAAAGAAGTCGGTTAATTTGATATCACCACTTTCGCAGTAACTTGACACTGAGTAGAGAGCTTTCAGACGAACCAATAAAGCTGTTGGCACTGGACCAACGGAACTGAGCCAAGGCCGAAAAGCTTGTCACATTAAGTTGTCACTTATCTGATAATATGTATTAGGGGTAAACATATCAGGAGTAAATACTACTACGGATAATATTCATCCATATCATCATCAATTTAAAACAGTAAAAACCACATGTCTGTTTTAATAAATTTTCAGAACACAAGGCTTTTTAATTTTTTTGTATGTATGTACGTACATATCTACTTACATGTACACGCTAATCTTCGAAACTACAATATAGGTTTAACAATAGATTAAGGCTGATTTTACAGTGACGCGTACTGCGCGCGGCTGGTAAGCGCGGCCCGAAAGCCATACAAAAAAATAAATAAAAAAACTTGTGGCATTCGGGGACTCCCGCGGTAAAGCTATTGCATACGACGTTAGACGATGCACGGCTTTCAACGCCGCGCCGCTGTGCCAGTCGGTAGGCGGAGTGGGGGGTGCTAGGTTTTATTATCGTTACGGAATTTCTTGATTTGGTCGCCGCGCTCAAAGCCCGCGAAATAAGCTATTCTATGCTCTAATCATGACTGCGCTCTTCCGACAAATTAACTCTTAATATTCCTTCTCACCGTGATTTCTCTCAAATTCTTTTGCCGTCACGGCTGTACGACTTTGGAATGCCCTTCCCGATAACATCATGAGAGCACAGACGCGGGATCACTTCAAAATGCTGGTAATTCGACACTATCGCGAAAAAGCTTTGCTGCAATAATTTAAGTAAGTATATTTATTTTATGCTTATGTATTCATATTTATGTAAGTTTATTTTAAGTATGTAAATATGTATATGGATTAATGGAATTTATAAATGAATATATGTATAATGTATATATCTTATGTAATTATACGAATTAGATATGTTTTATTATTTGTACATAACACTCTTCTTTCTTTATTTTAAGTAGTTAAACTTGCACCCCATTTACTACCTTTTCTGCTACGTCCCTAAGGTGAACTGGTAGACAATGCTTAGCATTAAGTTTTACCTTTTGTATTATAATCGTTAGATTATTGTGCAATAAATATTAAATGAATAAAATAAATAAATAGCTTAAAAATCTGCAGTTTACTATGTAACTCGTGGCTCGTGGCGTGGCCCGCGCCGCCGACCAACCGCGCGTGCGAATGCGGCACTGTAAAACCACAGCTCAGGTTCGACCAACATTTAGGCATTGATGGTGTCAGAAAAAAGTTCTTGTCATTTCTGAATTTCACGAACGAAGTTGTAGGCACCAGCTAGCTATCTGTCTGTACTCGATAAACTTCAAAATTACTGTTCCAACGTTGATACGGTTTTATTTATTTATTAAAACTTTATTGATACACAATAATAATTGTTTACAATTGGCGGACTTAACGCTAATAGCGTTCTTTCCCAGTCAACACTTTCACTGACATGTAGAGACCGACAAATAAAATGAAATGAAATTTGACCGGGAAGGTTAACATGTATAATGAATACCCATGCAATGACGGGCGGGCCGCTAGTTAAGTTACAAATACACTATCGCGTCTTTATCCCTAACGAGGCAGACAGAGCCTAGGGCGGTAAGGCCCAGGCCACTTCTAGCGTGAAGTTGAAAAAGGGTAATCATAACAGTGATGGGTACGGCCGCTTCGGCTTCTACGATCTGCACGGGAAGAGAATAAGCAGCTGGTACATTCTTCGATTTTTTCTTTTCTCCCAGACCAGAAAAGTAGAGTTAGTTATGTGACATTTCTAAACATATGGTTGAGAAAGATATATTTTATTTTTCAAAATTCTGCAAATGCTACCGACAGAAGGACGGACAAAAGCATTTTTGATTGATAAAATAAATATATAGGGACAAATTACACTGATTAAACTAGCCCCAAAGTAAGTTTTAAACTTGTGTTATGGGATACTAACTGGACGATACTATATTTTGTGATAAATACATATATAGATAAACACCCAAGACCTTGGACAATTTGAAAAAGGCCATTTTCATTCAATCTCGAAACTGAGACGCTTCGCTTGCTCAGTCACCAACAAATAGCACAATGCATGTCATCCTAGTGAAATAGAACGTTGAGTCATGTAGCTACTCAGGAATATTGCTCTTTTCTCTCTCAGCGAGTATCCGGGACGCTCCGGGGTAAATTCGAGATTTTACAGATATTCCATCAGATATTGGCTGCGTGCCAGCAGCTGGCTGGTTATGCCCCGATGGAAATGCCAAAGGCCTTATCGAATAGATGATGTAGCTAGTTTGGACTTTGATAAATTTGTGGTAGTAGGTTTTGTAGATTAGAGACAATCCTGTTCTGAATCTTTTTCATGAACACATGTACAACTACGAAAAACAAATCACACAGCGTAAGTATCGGCATTCGGCACCCCATCAATGGAAAAAAGCTGGAAAGCGCACTTGATTGCAAAATGAATTGAAGTGGACAAGTTCGGCGACAGTTCGTCTGTCAATATCAGATTACTTGAAACACGCATATGCTGGGGACTACACTATAGTGCCAAACATTTTCTTTTTCATGCATATTTATTCTAATAAAACAAATAAATATAATAAAGTATTTACACTTTATCTTGCAACCAAAATTTAGACTTTTTGTATAACCTAAAGGTTGACTGGTAGACAACGCTTTTAGCGTTAAGTTCGCCTATTGTTCTGTACAATTTTCATTGGATGGTCAATAAAGATTAAATAAATAAAATAAACACAGATAAAACTATGAAACAGATCAAACAACGTCAATATCGGCTCTCCATAGATGGAAATGGAAACAAAACGAGAACATGCACTTGATTAAAAAATTAATTTGAGTGGGTACGTTCGGCGACAGTTCGTCTGTTGATACTAAGTCAATAGCACTGATATGATGGGGCTAAGCTATATTGCAACTTTTTGCTATTTCATACACTATCCCGTCTTTATCCCTCGCGTGGTATACAGAGCTGTCAGACCCAGATCCCACTCTTACAGTAACAGTGGGCGTGAAGGTAGAAAAGGGGAATCAGAATAAATAAATATATAGGGACAAATCACACTGATTAAGCTAGCCCCAAAGTAAGTTTTCAAACTTGTGTTATGGTATACTAACTCAACGATACTATATTTTTTGATAAATACATACATAGATAAACATCCAAGACCCAGGACAATTTGAAAAAGGCCATTTTCCAACTTGCCCTGGCTGGGGATCGAACCCAGAACCTCCGGATTAGCGGTCTAGCGTGTTAACCATTACGCCACGGAGGTCTTCATATAGGTCATCGTAGAATAGCGATAGGTTGCTAACCACATCGCCTATTTATATGATCCAGATTCTCGCTCATTCCCTCCATTTCTAATAGAAACATCTAGATTTTTCTAAGTTTTCTATTTTCTCCCAAACCCGCATGGAACTAAATAAAAAAATCGGTACTATGAATAACAGATCAAACAGCGCCAGTTCCGGCTCTCCATCGATGGCAATTAAACAGAGACACGCTTGATTGCAAAATAAATTGGAGTGGACATATTCGGCGACAGTTTGTCTGTCAATATCAGACCAGTCGAAACATGGTATATTGCAGTTGCAACGTTTTTTGCCAATTTTTTCGTAAAAAACTGGAAGTATAAATGATTCAGCTTTGATTAACAGAGTCAGTGAAGGTCTTATCAACATTTTTGGACGACGCGGGCAAATACGAAATTGGTACGTGGTAAATAACAGATGAAATATTATGATTTCGATGCCCCCCTTCGATTGATTTCGTGGCTGCTATAAATATGAATTTTCCGGGGTCCGATTCTGCCCCCATTTTAAATAAATCGTTTCAAAGGAAACAGGGATATGATTTAAATTTTGTCTTTGTTAAGCCCTAGATAACCCTTCAAACTATTTTATGAACTACTGTTTACAGTTTAAAGTGAGAACGTTAAGCTTTTCATAGCATTTTTGCGGAAAAAGGCCACTTCTGGCAAAAATGCACTGTTTTCGACACTTTTGGGCTGCCACTGAACAAAGTGTTGTTTTTTTTTAAGTTTAAAAGGCATTGGGAAATCCCCAAAAAAACTTACAGAAAAGGTTTTTTGCCTAAACTTACTCGTATTAGGTATACTTAAGTCTTGTATACTTAGCTATTGTATTGTGTATTCCTAGTGTTAGTAGACTACCAAGTTAGTTTAGTCTAACATATAGTTCTAACAGAAATTCATGTGTTGCAGTTTAGTAAGAAATCATTGAGGTCTAAGTTTCACGTTTTTAGAGTTCCGTACCCAAAGGGTGCAAACCGGACCCGCTGTTACTGTTACTCCGCTGTCTGTCCGTCTGTCCGTCTGTCTGTCCGTCTGTCTGTATGTCTGTCCGTCAGTCACAGGGCTCTATCTCTTAAACCGTTATAGCTAGACACTTGAAATTTTCACCGATTATGTATTACTGTGGCGGCTATAACAACAAATACTAAAAATAAAAAATAGTTAAAAATTAAAGAGGGTCGTCATACAAGAAACGTGTTTTTTTCAGCGTTTTTAACTTGATCTTTATAATGGCATTAACTAGATACTTGAAATTTTCACCAATTATGTATTACCATGACCACAATAACAACAAATACTAAAAATAAAATAAAGTTAAAAATTAAAGGGGGTCGTTATACAAGAAACGTGTTTCTTCAGCGTTTTAAAACATTGTACGGTGGTACGGAACCCTTCATTTACGAGTCCGACTCGCACTTGCCCGTTTATTATAAATTCACGTGCCTTTATCCAAAAGGTGAGTCCAAATAGTATTGGCGTAATCGCAAATAATTTTTCTTTGCGATTACGAGCGATTACGATAAGAAATTGTACAAAAAAAAAACAGCGAGCCCGCATACCAATATCAAATCAGATTGCAGGAAGCGAGAGGAAAGATGTACATATTAAATACTTTTACTACCTCTTTGTGTCTATGTAGGTGTAGCTTAAAGCAATTTGTGTAACGAGATTTTGCTCTAATGTTTGCGTTCTTCGTATATTCCCAAAGTTTAGGTTGTTGAGATCGCAAACTTTATGTTAAGACCTGTTGTGTTGTTAGATAACACACTTTCATAACAAGGAAGCTGTCGTAACTTAAAACTTAGAAAACAGATTTCCATAACACCAGAGTATCATTTTCTTTTAAAGTTGGATAACAACTTTATTCTTTAAATCACCAGTCTTTGATGAAACTCTGCATTGGCCAAGCAGAATTTTAGAAGTTCAATCGGTCGTTCGATTATGTATTAATATTAAACGTAGTCAATACGTATTAGTATGTACTCGTAAGTTAGGTCTACAGGTCTACAGGTACAGGATACAGGAGTAAACAAGATACCGATCAATTAGTTTACTGTCCTGTCCTGTCATGTACTGTAAACATGTTTACTCGAGTTGTGTGCTGTAACTTGCTTGACTCTACAAGCAACAAGCTCTTAGATGATGGATTGTAGTAAACACTTAACACTTTGTCTATAAATTATAGGTACCAATAGCTGGAACATCATCAAGTATCATATGTATCTAGCTATTTTCCAATTATCCAGTTATTTCCACAGAAAAAGTACAGTTAGAAATATGTTCAATCTACTTTTGCTCGGCCGCATATTATAAGATGTTTTATTGTAAACCGATTCATCATCATTTCAGCTGCATAACGTCAACTGCTGAACATAGGCCTCTCCCAAGGAATTCTAAAATGAAATGACCGATCTAGAGCGGCCTACATCCAGCCTTTTCCATCGAACTTGGTTCGGTCGTCTGACCACCTTGTGTGTTGGTGGGTGTCCTATGCTTCGTTTGCCAGTGCATGGTCCCTGCTTCCCCGGAATCCTGTTATACATCATCATCATCAGGTCTTTTTTAGTCTCCACTGCAGGAGCACGACCCTCTCTGTAATACCAGAGCCATACTTAGCCAGATGATTTGGCCTACACTCTCCACGCTGGTCAGATGGGTTGGAGAGGTCTCATTGATGTTTATCAGCTTTGTTTAGTTTGTGTTTCCTAAGTCACCTTCTACGACATCCACGGGAAGAGGCTGAGTGAATAGGCATTTTTTGAGTCTACGTGTTACACCTTAGACCTCATCTTAGCTTCCCATCATGCTAGATAGAGGTAAAACGCACTCAAATCTCTAATAAAATAAACCGGCTCCGTACGGAGAAGGTTCCGTACAATTGATTGAATTCTTATAGGTTTTCCTGTAATCTACAAGCAATAAACTATATTTTGTATTTTTTTTTAATTTAGGCTCAGTAGTTTCGGAGATCGGAAGGGGGGGGGGAACTATTTATTTTAAAATAATAACAAAAATATATTTGAGATCCTTATAACGAGCCCTTTCATTTGATATATGACACAGTAAGGTTTGCAAAACTTTTTTTTTAAATTTCCTAATTTGTCCCCCGAAAATTACCCTTATTTAAAAAAAAATATTTACTTTGTACATATGTGTTTGGGTCATAGGATTACAACATTCTACCAAATTTCACCGGATTTGGTCCAGTAGATTCGGAGCAAATTGGCTGTGACAGACGGACGGACAGACAGACGCACGAGTGATCCGTTTTTTCTTTTTTTGTACGGAACCCTAAAAATTAAAAAAAAGCCTTGGAGTGGTCCTATTCTAGTCTGCTGGGAAATCCTGTTACCCACTTACGTCACATTTCACGAAATTACTCCCACAGATTGTAGATAAGCGAGAGAAAAGATGTAACATGTAAAATGAGACTCACCAAGCATGTTAAAGCCATTGATGCCAAAGAGAGCAGCATCGCCCTGTCCTCCTGGGAACACGTAGAGCGTGGGGTGGCTGAACCTGATGTTGCCGACCACATCGCTCGACACCAGCAGCTGGTCAAGGCTTGCTGGCACCACGTATGGTTCTAGGTATGCTGTGGACAAAATTTCACATAAGTTTTTCGAAAAAAAAAATAACTTTTTCGTACAAGCTTTTAATAAGGGGCCTAACCTAATCCTCTAGATGACAAATAGTCAAATCAGACACTTTTATCTAAACGTCAAAACAAACATTTTCTATGGGATTTGTATGAAAATCAGAACCGCGACGTCATAGTTTTCTCAAGTCAAACAGCGCTCTTAATATCATTTTTCTGCATTAATAAATCTAAAATCACGTTGAAAATGGATATGATCAATGACAAGTGACACTATTTTGTAACGTTTTAACAACCAATTGATTTATTTTTTCTCCATTCATCTTCCCGAGTTTGGGCTTATTAATATTTGTCTTGATAATTATCAAGACAAATTATAATAAGCCCAAACTCGATGAAATTGCGTTGTTTTATTACAAGGTTCCTTTACCCACCTTCCCGGCTTCATCATCAGATCAGCTTGTTATAATAATATTGCATTGTCATCCGATTTACATAAGCATACAAAATTTAATTTGTATCGGAAACCGGAAATTTCAAATATTTTACCCAAACAAATAAATAATAACATATTAAGGCAAGCTAAATAAAAGCTTAAGAAGAATAAGAACAGCATTTATAGATCAAGTAAAGGAGAAAGTTGACGCCGTGTCGTATAGGGAGGTCAAAAGGATGGCTCAAGAGAGGGAGACATCGAAACTACTCCACCGTCAAGAACGTACCTAGTTCTTAAATTATAGATAGAAATAAAAGCTTGTAAAAATGTATGACGTAAATAAGTAATTAAGGGACGTGCGTCAAAATTATTAAATCAAGATAACTTTCTATTGATTCATTAATTCAAAAAGTATTTTCGTCCAGTTTATTAGTTTAAAATGAATACCAAGCAGAAGTGGCGCCTTCATTTGAAATAAATTGTTAATTAGAGTTAATAATTTATTTAAAATGAGGGGGCCACTTTAAATTCATTTGCTTCTAACTTCACCTTAAAACTTTAGATATAGCTTAGTTTTAGTTCCCTACCACATGTTTTATTTTTCTTTTCATAGATTTATTCTTAGGGAATGTGTGTGATTTGTCAAATGTGCATCAACATCTCTAATGTTAAGTACAAATTTTTGATGTGAAATATTTTAGTTTGCCATCTACGCAAAACAAAAGGGACTCTAAAATAGCTACCAAGTAATATCACAATGATCAACTTCACATTTCAAAGTTTCGAAAGTGTAATTTAATTATAACAAACAACCCTGTATAATTTTTTGGTTAGAGGCTGCAAAAGTAAACCAAATAAATGGTCGGCAACCTGGAGATCTTGCCTATGGGAAGAATTCTACGAGTAGCAACAATTTGTTTTCTTGATACCTGTTTTCTATATAACGTGCCTTTACCATAAAGAACAAAAAAAAAGCTATTGCGTATAAATATAAGCTAAACGCCAATCCGCATCAGTGCTCCAGCAAAAAGCCTATTCGTGTTCGCGCTACATTCTAGAATCATTCTCAGAATCAGAGCGAATTACCATACAAATTGACTCCGAGATACATTAGCATTTTAGATTGATATCCTGAAAGGGTCTGAGAGTCAACTTTATCATTCCCACGTTTTGTCGTTGCTAAGTCAGCTGATGTTTCAAACCTTTGATTACCTTTAAAGTTGTTTTTCCAAATTAAATTCGGCAAAAAGCATATCTTCAAAATATAACCGATCTTTAGCATTTTTTTTTATCTTACCTATATCGTACCATACACACTTGCCTAGCAAGTGTCTTTCCCATTTTCCTTCCATGTGTCTATAGCCCTTGCCTTTGCTCACCACCCACGATGGAAAGCGTTGACGTCATCGCGCCATTTCTTTCTCGGCCTTACTTAGTATATACATTAGGAAAAAGATAAAGAATATTCATTATATCCTAATGTTTATCGCAGACTTTTTGTTTAGCTTTTCCTTGAAGGTCGACATGAGAGAGCATACTCTTAGCTATTGTAGCATTTGAGCTCAGTAAAGTCTTAGTAAATTCCTTCGTAGAAAAGGACAAATCACTCTAATTGAGCTAGCCCCAAAGTAAGATTTGAAACTTGTATCATGAGATACTAACTCAATGATACAATATTTTATAATAAATACACATCCAGAACAGTTTTAAAAAGGTTTCATCGCACCCAGAACATCCGAAATGGCGGTCTAGGATGTTAACCATTACGCCACGAAGGTCGTCAATAAATTCACCTTCGTAGCAAGATATGACGTAGATCCAGGCACCCTAATAACCGTATCCACATCAGGCTCAGGCGGCCTAATCAATGACCTGGGAGACCTGCATATTTCCGCCCTACTAACTCTACGTCTTATTAATTCATTTTATGCCTTACCTTAAAGGTTTAATGTCGAAAATGGCATAACATTTTCAATTCAGCGACACACGCTCGTAACGAGGCGGTTTAATTATGTCATAAGTTAAGCATATCTTTTAAATTGCTTTATAAAATGAGCTTGGGGATGATAAAGTGGGGATAAAGATTTTTAATGTGTTTTATGGAGCTTATTCGGCGATGTAGATAAAGGTGGATCATTTTAAATTGCAATTTTGATATGTTTTAATTGTTGTCATTCAGAAGTAAAATCTTGTAACTTCGTTAGATTATGAAAATTATCTATCTATCTACGAGTATATTTAAAAGCTTCGTTTTTGTTTGTGGAGTATGAATTTTTATCCATCTGTCTAGTGTCTTTATCGTCCGCCAGCCGTTTTACTTCCCTGACTAGCGTAATGGTCAACACACCAGTCTGCCAATACAGAGGTTTTGGATTCGATCCTAAGCCTTAAAAAAAGCCATTTTCCCACTTACCACTAGATAGCTGAGCTGCTCTTGGGTCGCCAGTTGTATCGATGAGAATGTTTTTTTTTAACAATTTATTTTTCCGTGGAACTATCTTCTTGAATTTACGATAAGGGACACGTTTACCAAACTCCTCTTAAAAATGACAAAAGAAACTAATAAATAAGACTGAGAACTTCTCTATTCGAATAATTTATTTAGTTATTTCTATTTAATTTCATGTTAGGATGCCTTTCTGTTAAGGCCGTACCTAAATTTTCCGGAGTCCAGTGCTGCCCCCATTTAAACTGAATCATTTCAAAGAAAACGGAGACATCATTTAAAATTCTGTTACTACCAAGTCCTAGATATCCCTTCAAAGTATTTTATGAACTACTGCTTACAGTTTAAAGTGAGAACGTTAAGCTTTACTACGCACATTTGCGAAAAACGGCCACTTTTGGCTAATGTGCGTAGTAAAGCTTAACGTTCTCATTATAAACTGTAAACAGTAGTTCATAAAATACTTTGAAGGGTTATCTAGGACTTGGTAGTTGCAAAATTTTAAATGATGTCTCCGTTTTCTTTGAAATGATTTATTTAAAATGGGGGCAGCACTGGACCCCGGATAATTTAGGTACGGCCTTAACAGAAAGGCATCCTAACATGAAATTAAATAGAAATAACTAAATAAATTATTCGAATAGAGAAGTTCTCAGTCTTATTTATTAGTTTCTTTTGTCATTTTTAAGAGGAGTTTGGTAAACGTGTCCCTTATCGTAAATTCAAGAAGATAGTTCCACGGAAAAATAAATAGTTAAAAAAAAACATTCTCATCGATACAACTGGCGACCCAAGAGCAGCTCAGCTATCTAGCAAGGGAATGCCGCCAGCATTTTGGAAACGTTGCCTCGATGTGACCTTAGATTATATATTCTACACATAAATTTTTAATTATAAGATTACTTTAAGTTACATCTAGATATAGTTTAGTTTCATTTAGTTTTTTCATTTCTCTCTAAGAAAAACGAGATTTTTATCTTCAGTCATCAATCTCGAAAAAATTAGGCCTGTCCAGCGCCATTAGCGTTTCATCTGTTAGGATCTCCTTTTTTAGGTCACTTCCAATTTAATTACGATGATGTTCAGCCTAAAATGGATTTCTAGGACAAGAGACTAATTGGATGAAGATTGGTAAAAATAATCATGTTAGGATCTCATATCACATTGCTGGAATCTACACGAATAAATATTATTTTTAATTCGCATGTGGTACGAATCACCCACGCGTATCAAAAAACAAGGGATGGGTGTCATGGTACACCCGGTGAGCACGAGGTTCTTTACTGAAGAATCGAAAACTTTATAAACACTTAACTTAAAGTCAAGGATACCTTAAACGTCTAGCTTCACAGTCTATCATTAAACTATCTGGGCTGCTGGGCCAACGCTTAGCAAAGAGGCAAAGCGAAATTACCTTAAAATTTTAATAAATAAATATATACGGACAAATCACACAGATTGCCCCAAAGCACAGGCCGGAAACTCCTAAGGTACGCGCAATATGCGTCACCCAGGCGTCCCCGTTCCCCGTCCCCGCACCTCTCCCCCGTTTTCGCCACGATTTCTCACGTTGGCCGTCAAGAACCGGGGGAGAAGTGCGGGTGCGGGGAACGGGGACGTATATTGCGCGTACCTTAGAAGAGTCCCTTCTGTTTACTCTTACTGTATTCTGTGCCCAAAGTAAGTTCGAGACTTGTGTTATAGGATAGGAATTCAACGATACTATATTTTATAACAAATACTATATATAGATAAACATCCAAGACCTAGGTCAATCTGACAAAGATCATTTCCAATCTTGTTCTGCCCGGGGATTGAACCCGGGACCTCTGGTGTGGTGTGACAGCTTGGCATGATGACCACTTGCCCACAGAGGTCGTCGTTTAATAAATAAATAAATAAGTTGTAATAAGCTGTCTTAAGTCAACTAACATAGTGAGTCCTTTCTCACGAAATCTACATAGGAAGAGATGGAGAAGTAAACCTAACCTACTATTCTAAGGCGGTAACTACACGGCACAACAGCCAGTGCTACATACGTCAATAAACTTGCGCTGAGCTTTGAACTCAAAATGATAGGTACTTACATTGACGAAAATAAATTAATGTTTTTACATTTGTTTTTATGTAAAAAGAAAATAAAAATGTTTGCTAAATATTAACAATTAAATAACTGGAGGAATAAAGTTACCTGAGGAGTTTCCAATTTGTTTCCGGAACCATGTTGTCCTACAAAACTTGGCACAATAAAATGGTGACACAGAATTGGAAGTCGTAAATCAAAGACAGACAATGCAATCTTGTTACATCTTTGTTCAAGAGCTCTATAGCACAGAATAACGTGAGTATAGAATTAGTCAAGTTCTCGTTTAGGTCCACCGAACGAATGTCTTTCTTCTGTAATCTTTTTTTACATTTATCACCCCCGTTTAATTAACAACTTGCCGGTAAAATCAAGGAATTACTTAAAAAAATTAACATGAAGAAAAAAATTCGCGAAAATTTTTGCGTCTTCCGCGGAAATTCGTTTTGTTGACAGAATTTTATACATAACTACATTGACATAGGGTTCAATATGCTTCGTAGAGTTTTAAAAATTCGCTGCCATGTCGCGTGGGTCGAGTTAATAATTTCGCATTTTCGATGCACAAATCTTACTTTCTACCAAGCTCCACATCTGTAGTGTACACAGTTTGTTTCCGTAGGTTATTTCTCGACAAGTCTGCGGCTGCTATTAAAGTACTAAGATGGCGGAAGTACCCCATTGCCGACAAGTCTTCTTGAGCTTTGAACGAAGTAAATTATTTTTACTCTCATAACGTTCCAGAAGTTCTAGGTACATATTTTTTAACAGATTTTTTTTGTGTAAAGATTCATATGGTTAGTGAAATGAGCGACCCTTATATATGGACCATTTTTTTTAAATCTCTTCTTATCTATATCTCCAGCCAACGTTTATTAGTTTACCTATTTATTAAGCGAATTCAAGAAAGGAGAATCTTCTTAATTCGAATGTACATATGTTTTTTTTAATGTACTCGTATGTTCCTCAATGACTACTCCGTATTTGGTTACCGATTTGGAAAAATCTTTTTTACTTGGAAGGATCCCATTGTCACCAGGGGAAGACCAGATGATGTAATCCTCGAAAAATAGAGGAAATTCCTCAAATATATGCACAGGTATAGTGATTTGATGTTTTTGTCAATAAATCAAGCATTTGTATTCAGAAAGTGTGTTCTGTTGACGTGGAACTGATGGAGAAGACCAGAAATTGTAGTCACTTTTTTCTTTAAAAAATCTCAATGCTTTCACCATATAACCAAGTCAGGTACGTATCAGCCACGCAGTGCTTTTATAGCACAAGCGCCCTCAAAGGTCAACTAAAAGGGCGACACACGGGCGTTGTGTCAACGCACAAGTTTTGACACATTGCCGGCCACGCAGGCGCTGCGTCATCGCAGCGTTACTACAACGTTGCTGCAATCAGTACACCCCTCCGCTTCGCCTCGGGGACTCAAGTCAGTCGTGTGTGCGTTGCGTCGAGGTCATATGTACATTGTACACTATGTTTATTTGTATACTTCATTTGTTGCGCACCACAACGGCTGCGTCTTTGAAAAAGCCGACGCCGCTTTATCTACCAATTGAACGAATGGACTAAGTATATGTAAAACAACTGAGTAAGAGCGCTACGTCAACGCAACGCGTCGTGTGGACTAGCACCAACTCATCGAAGTTACTAGTCACTAATACGAAATTATAGAGTAGAAATGTAATGACAATTTACCAACGTATGGAGCAGTTGTAAAAGCAATTTAAACTCTGTAACTACATTAAAGTTATAACTAGTTCTACCCTACTGTATGTAGTTACTATGAGTTATTGCTGGCAATAATTGAATCAACCCTTCTGATTACAGTGGTATATGATTGGTTGGATGTCTGAAGCTGAAGTGTATACGAGTATTAGGTAGTGTATACCTATAGCAATAAGTACATTCGACAATTTTATAATTGAAATGCAGTATGTAACTTCAATTATAATTTATCTGAATCAATTACATTGAATTATAACAGCAATTAATATTAAAAATGTAGGAGTGGAAGAGAGGTTAAGAGCGAGATGAATGTATGTGGCGTATGCGTGTGACGTAGAACCATGGTGGAATGTGCTAAACGTGTTCGCAGTGCTCTTGTCATAAATTTTGTTAAAAAATCGAAATGAAAACTGTTAATCGGTTTTCGCATTTCTACAAAAATATACTCATTGATAAACGATTCTTAACTACGTCCGTGTTGTACTTGCATGAGGTTTGAGCTTCCTTTAGATTGCATATGCGAGCAAACATACCTGATATCGCAAAAAAATGCTGTTATAACTTATTTTGTACATTCCACAAAGTAGTGTAGTTTGTGAAATGTACAAAATAAGTTGGTGGTGGTGTACTGTTACATATTTTTAAAATCTTGCTGAGAATGTGAAGTCTCTTCATAATTCGTCTTTCTACTTTGCAAAATGTAAAAAATATAACGTCTCACAAAATATACTGAAACTATATTAAGGGTGAATTCAGTTAATGATACTGAACAACTTTCCCCAAGGAACAACGAAATATGAAAAATGTTTTTTGGCTTTCCATACAAAGTCGGTTCAGCTGATCGGTCAATAGTGATGTGCCGTTCCCGTTCCCCAGATTTCCGGGAACGTTCCCGGGAATGTTCCCAAAAAATGGAAATGTCAAGGAAAGTTGTAATTTTATTTATCAGACATATTTTTTATCGCTGTAAATATATATTACTAACGTAAATGCATCAATTGATATGGTTACATTACAAACACATATATCCAATATTCCGTAACATTCCCTAGAAATACGGAAACGTTCCCGGGAACGGCACATCACCAACATGTATGAAAGTTCAAAAAATATTTTGATATTTCGATATACGTTCCTTGGGGAAAGTTGTTCAGTATCATGGACTGAATCCACCCTTAAAATAGTTTTAGTATATTTTGTTAGAACCTGTATAAGTACTGGGAAATGTTAAATAGTTAATGTACAAAGTTTGAGATGTAATCCACTTGAGGCTGTTAAGGTAAAAGGTATTTTGGGTTTGGACGGAAACGTGTGCAAATTTATGCAGATTTAAAATCTAAAATGGAGGAGTGTAGAACAATTTGCTCAATACTCAATACTCAATACTCAATACTTTATTGCTCCTTAAATTACATGCAGATAACATATACATATACAGTGTTGTATGATCCCACACTCATTTAAGGACCCTGTTGGGCACTGCAAAGCAGAGAGGAGGAATCTCGTCATAGTTATTCATAATTTCAATTCTTATTTATTTACAATTACAATTTTATATATTAGATTTTTACGCATATTATTGATTTATTTTTTAATTTTATTGCTTATTTAATGTATATAGTTTTGCTAATTAAATTTGTATTTTTCCAATTTATCGTCAAGGTACTCCGAAACAGAGTAATAACATTTAGAAAGTAGAAGTTGCTTTAATTGTTTAATAAATGTTTTTTCATTAGTTGCATTTTTTATTTGTTGTGGAAGTTTGTTATATATCTTGACCGACATTGCCAGAGGGCTATCCGAGTGTAACTCTAGTTTTGATTTTGGTAGTTGTAATTTGTTCTTGTGTCTTAATTCATACCTAGTACTTATTTCCATCCTTTTATTGAAGAAGTTTAAATTATGATGAGCGAATTTGCATATTTCCAATATAAAAATACATGGTAGGGGCAATATCTGTAATTGTTTGAAATGAGGCTTGCAACTTTCTCTTTGTTTTATATTAGTTAATATTCTTATTAGCTTTTTTTGCTTTTTGAATAAAAGTTCTGAGTCCGTACTATCTCCCCATAGCAACACGCCGTAGCTCAGCCAAGCGTAGGCGTATGCATAGTATGTAGAGACAGCTGTTTGTAAATCAGTTGTCTTTTTTATTTCCCTTAGTGCATATGCGAAGCTTGATATTTTACGTTTTATACTATTGATATGCGATTTCCAATTCAAATGCGTATCTATTATTAGGCCAAGCAATGTGAATTCATTTACTACTTCTAAATGCGTATTATTAAAATTTATTTTTATTTCAATAGGTTTTCTTTGGTAAGGGCGAAATGAGATTAGTTTAGTCTTCCGCAGGTTAACTTCGAGGTTGTGAGTAATCATCCATTCGTTTATTAGTTTTAGAGTGCAGATTGTTTTATCCTTTAACGTATCCTCATCGCAGGCTGATACGAGTACTGAGATATCATCTGCGAATAAAACACAGAACTCGCTCATTATTCCCGGGAGGTCATTGATATATATCAGAAACAATAGACATCCCAGTACACTGCCTTGTGGTATTGACGAATTAATGATTTTGCCCGATGATCTTATATTTTTAATTTCTTTTTTATCAAAATCGTGATATTCTACTTCTACAAATTGTTCTCTATCTCTAAGATATGAAGTTAACCATTTATGTGCCTGTCCACGAATTCCTACTTTATATAGTTTTGATAACAGGATTTTATGTTGAACTCTATCATAGGCTTTTGTCATGTCCAACATGACGCCTAATGCGTGTTTTTTGTCATTCAGTTTATTTAGCACCTCTTGAATGAACTTATATACTGCTAATGTTGTGGACCGTTTTTTGCGAAATCCATTTTGACAATCGTGGAAAATTGCGTATTTTTCACAGAAACTATAGATTCTATTATACATTGCTTTTTCGAAGATTTTTGCAGCTGTAGGTAGTAGGGAAATTGGTCGGTAGTTGTTAGGGTCGGTCTTTTCATTTTTCTTATATATAGGTTTTATTATAGCTTTTTTTAAGAGGCATGGAAATGTACCTTCTTCAAAAGATTGGTTAATCAATCTTGTAAATGGCAAAGTTAATTCTTCCGCACATTCTTTAAATAAGATTGGTGGTAACTCGTCTATACCCGAACTATTTTTATTTTTTAAATCTTTAATTATTTTATATATTTCTTTACTGTCAACGGGGCCAAGAAAGACTGAATTCTCCAAAAAGTTAGCTACAGTTGGTTTCATGGTAGTTGTTCCATTGCGTTGATTGCAGTCACCCATGGAGGCAAAATAGTTGTTAAAGGCATTTGCTACTCGTATTTGTGTTGGTTCAGTTATTGTAATGTTATTCATTTTTAACTTTATATTTGATTTATTTTTACTTATCTTTTTGTTGGTTCGTTCGTTAACAATGTTCCACATTGTTTTAATTTTATTTGAAGAGCTTTTTATTCTTTTTTTATATTGAATTTTTTTAGATGTATTAATAGTTTGTTTTAATAATTTTTCGTATCTTTTATAGTATGAATTTATTATTTCATTATTTGACTGTATTTTTAATAATTTTAATAATCTTTTGTTTCTGCACGATTGTTTAATACCAGTGGTTAGCCAATATTTCTTATTTTTATTTTTTATTTTTATTCTCTTTTTAGGTATACATATATTTAAAATTTTTATTAACGTGTTATGAAAAGCCGTGTAATTGTCGTTTATATTGTTAGTTGTTTTTATAATGTCGTCCCAATGTATCTGCTTAAGCTTTGATTTAAATAGTTCTATGTTTTTATTATTGAATATTCGCTTAGTCATGTACCAAGTTTGTGTGGCTGGTTTATTTATTGCCAGGTTTATTATAGTAGCCGAATGATGTGAAAATCCGAATTCCTCTACGGAGGTACTAAATCGTTTATTATTTATTTTGGTAAATATTAAGTCTATGCAAGTGGCGGAAGTTTTTGTAAAATGAGTTGGTTGATTTATGTGCTGCGTAAAGTTAGATTGTAACATTAATTCCAAAAATTTGTTTGTTTTTGGTTTTGACTTTAAGACATTTATGTTAAAATCACCTCCGATGATAATATTTTTCTTGGGGTATTTATTATTTAGATATTTAAGAATATATTTTAATCGATTATAAAACAATTCTTCCTCTCTACCATTCCAATACAAACTAATTAATAAAACATTTTCTTTGACCAACTCTGTCGCACATAGCTCTAATACATATTCGATAGATAAGTTTGAAATATCATTTCTTTCTATATGTTCTATATCTTCACGTAATAAGATGCACACTCCGCCGCCATCTTTATGTTTTCTACAGAAGTTTGCTGCTACTTTAAATCCGCTGAATTTCATCAATTTTAATTTATCTTCTGATAGCCATGACTCTGACATGCATATTCCTTGGTATGTTGGATATTCATGAATAAAAGATTCTAGTAGGTGTTGCTTATTACATATGCTCTGAAAATTTTGAAACATTATTTTAAATTGTTGTTCGGGTTTCTCGAAAGGAATGGTTGTTGTTGTTTTGGTTGGTGCTGTTGTTTGATTGACTAAAGTTGTTTACTCCGTTTGTACTTATTTCTCTTCTATTTGTTTTTTTGTATGCGATCGTGGCATCATTTTCTTGGATATTTATTTGTTTTCCTTCTACGTAGAGCTTATTGTTATATATTACAGAATGTAACCCTTTTCTTCTTGCTTCCATCATCTTTTCTTTCATTATTTTCCTTTCTTTTAATTCATTTCTTTCCAAAAATTCCGATACATACAATCCACTTCCGTGCAATTTATAACTGTTATTTATTATGTATTTAGTCATCCTTTTACTTATAAGTTATATAACTAGTGGTCGATTTCTTTTATTGTATCTTCCTACTCTGTACATATCCTCTACATATCCTTCTAGGTTAATATTTAATATTTCTCCAAATGCTTCGATTACTCTGAAATGAAGGTCCGATTCAGTTTCTTTGTATTGTTCATTTAATCCGTACAAAACTATTTTTCTTTTGTTAATTTCTGGTGTTTTTTGATATTCTGAATTTGTTAATTTTCTTTCTATATTCTTAATCTCATTTATTAATTTTTCGTATTCTAAATTTAGAGTTTCAATCTTTGTGCTCAAATCTTTTATTTCCTTTTTCCTGAGATTATTTTGGGTATTTAAAGCCGCAGTATCTTCTTTTATCTCGTCTTTTAATTTCAAAACAGCCTTATTTACTTCTACCTCTATCGTATTTTTCAATTCCCCAATTATTGTTTTGTTATTTTCTTTTAGATGTGCCTGTAAGATAGTACTTAGGTTCTCTATTGTAAGTTTAGTATGGGAAGAGGCGTTCCCATCATATATTGTGTCGCTTGCAGTACTTAAATCCTCCGAACAAATCGAATCCGTTATGTTAGTTTTCCCTTTCCTAATCGTCACGTTTTCTCTTTGAGATGGGGTGTTTGACGCTTCTATGGCATTTCTTTGAAGTATCGGTGTGTCTGTGTTGTCCTTTTTAGGTGTTTTACATCGACAGGCATGGCATTTCCAATTGTTTTTGTGCTCTGACGTCATTGTGTTATTAAATCTTACAATTGGAACATTTGCACATTCCAAGTCGTATTTTCCTTTACATATCATACATACAAGATATTCTCTCTTTGATAGTACTTGAAGACAACCTGAACATTTATTCGCAGTAGTAGTCATTTTTATTTTTTATAGCTTAGAATACTGTTTTATTTCTAAATACTACACACTACTTCCTCTCTACCTTGGTATTATTTATTATTTGCATCAAGCGCCACCTTGCGTTGATTGGATGTACTATTAAGTGCGTCGAGTTAATTTCGATCGATTTGGAGTACGTAGTGATCCGACTTGATTTTGTGTAGTTACGCACTTTTCTGGTAGATGTCACTGATTGTAATGATTTCGTGTCAGATAATAATTTTTAGGTTATTCCATTTATTAATTTTTTATTAAGTATTTAAATGTTCAAAAGAAAACTTTCACCATAGTTTCACTGTGATCGTTCATGAAATTTTACAACTTGTCAATAATAATACAGTCGATTTATATCGGAAAAGACATGTCCTTATGTGTCCGAAAATTCACTGTTTGTCCATTTAGCACTTAATTTAAACACTTTAGTCCATTGTAGAATCCAATTTTACTATTAATTACACACTTTTTTGCTAGATTCACTTGAAATATAACTTCAATAGTAATTTTACTTATTTATTTGTCACTGAGCCGATGTTGGCAGCGCGACGCTAGCGCCTCCTCTCTCTCGAATACCTCTACCTAGGCCAGATAGTTTCTTTCCAAAATAGAAAAGATCGAGAGATAGAACGAAGAGTCCAAAATGCATGGAAAAGCTACTGGTCCATGGGTGATATCATGAAGGGAGAGCTTCCGCTAATACTCTAATTTGAATACTCAAGTGCTGGAAAATTTCGTTTTTGTCGTCCTAAATTTGAAGAAGGGCATTTAAACAGGCTAGGCTTTTTAACTTTGCATTTTCGAGGTAGCTGGTCTTATACAGAACTAGAGCCCAGACAAACAGAGTTGTGAGTTGCAGAAAATAAGAATTATGTTCCATGCATTATGAGATAAGTCCGCCGTTGTCAATTTACTCTTTATGTTGTTTTTGCCTTAAATATTGTGTTTTTTTTAAGTACAATAAAGTTATTATTACAAACGTTCTATGTTTTTTCATATTTTTAGATATGATAAGTTTTTCAAAGTAATATTGTAGGGAAAAAATAAAGTAAGAAAGCAAAAAGAGGCAAAGGAAGACCTAGACAGTTTCATCTATGAAACGACTAAAGGATTAAATCCAAGTTTCAACCTATAAAAATGTAAAGTTGACTTTGGCCAGAGAGAGATAAAAGGATTGGGTGCTGTACAGAAGGAAGCTTAGGCATACTTGAATTTTCCGGGGTCCAGTGCTGCTCCCTTATCTTCGCACATTTGGCGAAGGAAAGCTTCACGTTCTCACTTTAAACTGTAAAAATTAGTTCATAAAATAGTTTAAAGGGCTGTCTAGGGCTTGGTAGAAACAAAATTTTAAATAATATCTCCGATTCCTTTCAAATAGTTTTTTTCAAATGGGGGCTGCACTGGACCGAAAATTCAAGTCCTTAATAAAAAGAAAGCAGCAGAAATTGCGAAACTAGATTTCTGCGACTAACAACTCAAAAAAATACGCTCTACCTTGGACCCTTACATACCTACAAATTAAATAAGTTAACTCTTTCGTTGCTGATATTGAAATGGACAACTTATTTTATACAAAAAGCGGCCAAATGCGAGTCGGACTCGCCCATGAAGGGTTCCGTAGCAGCAAGTAACATAATATAAAAGTTCTAAAGGTAAATTGCGGTTTACGATTTTTGATTTTTTTAAAAAAACGGCTTACTAGATCTCGTTCAAATCAATTTTTGGTGGAAGTTTGCATGGTTATGTACATCATATATTTTTTTTAGTTTTATCATTCTCTTATTTTAGAAGTTATTTAGGGGACACACACACACATTTTACCACTTTGGAAGTTTCTCTCGCGCAAACTATTCAATTTAGAAAAAAATTATATTAGAAACCTCAATATCATTTTTGAAGACCTATCCATAGATACCCCACACGTATGGGTTTGATAAAAAAAAAATTGAGATTTATTTCTTAGTAACTAAGTAACCCCCAAAATTTATTGGTTTTTTTTTCTATTTTGTGTGAAAATCTTAATGTGGTTCACAGAATACATCTACTTACCAAGTTTCAACAGTATAGTTCTTATAGTTTCGGAAAAAAAGTGGCTGTGACATACGGACGGACAGACAGACATGACGAATACATAAGGGTTCCGTTTTTTGGCATTTGACTACGGTACGCTAAAAAGGCATACGCAGGTTGAAAGTTAAATAAAAGCTCGTTATAACGCGGTAAAGCGAACATAAGAAAACAATGCAAAAAGGCCAATTTTATCATAATACTCGTAGTTCAATTTCATTGAAAGCTTTCCATTCGAGGTGATGTCAGCATGACTTGTTATATACGAGTATGTCGTAGTTGGATGGTATAAACCGCTAATTCACGAAACCTCTAGCTGTTTGGCATTACAGCTCGGTTTTGTAAAACAGCGAACCCTAATACGTGGGATGGAATGGTCGACTTGTATTCATCCATGCGGCTAGAGAAGTTGTTGAACAATTCTATCTAAATAAATTATATACAATGTAGAATGCCTACGAAGTGGCAATGGCGAGCTAGCGTAGCGTGCGTGCCGCGCCAGCAGCCGGCGAGTGCTAGAAAAGTTCTATCCATTTTACTAGGTTAGGGCAAACCTATATTATAGCAATAAAATGGAATAGTTGTCTGGTAAATGAAATTTGATGTCGAAAAAATCTGTATTCTAATACACTCAGTTATAATATAAGGTCCTTACATATGAAATTGCCGTTCAGTATCAAAAAAGTGAAACAAGTTTTTTTTAATGAAATTATTATTTAATCAATCGAAGTATGCGCCGTTGTTATCGATACACTTCCGCCATTTTATAGGCAGATCATTGATACCTTTGGAAAAAAAATCCTGGGAGCGAGAGTCTATGAACTGTTCGAAGGCGGTTTTGACTGCCCCATCAGATTTGAAATTTTTTCCTTGTAAAAAGTTATCCAAATTTTGAAAAAAGTGGTAATCGGTTGGGGTAAGATCTGGAGAGTATGGTGGGTGACGCAGAGGTTCCAGTCGCAGCTCCTTTAACTTAGCGATCGTTTGATGTGCAGTGTGTGGTCTAGCGTTATCCTGAAGGAGCAGTGGGCTAGAGCAATTCATCAGTCTCGGTTGTTTAATGGCGAGCTTTTCCATCATTGTTTGCAATTGTTGGCAATACAAGTCTGCAGTAATCGTCTGGCCTGATCTCAAGAAGCTGTAGTGGATAACACCAGCACTGGTCCACCAAACACTAACCAGAATCTTCTTTTTGGTCAGTTTTCGCTTAGGGCAAGGTTTTGCCGGTTCTCCAGGGTCAAGCCATTGTGATGATCGCTTCCGATTGTCGTACAGGATCCATTTCTCATCACAAGTCACGATACGGTTCAAAATCCCCTCATTATTGTGGCGATTAAGCAAAGAAACGCAGCAAGCAACGCGTGTTTGTTGGTTTGCTTCAATCAATTTGTGCGGTACCCACTTTTCGAGTTTTTTAATTTTTCCGATTTGGCGCAAGTGGTAAGTATCGTTTTGTCACTTACACCGAAGGCTGCTGCTGATTCAGAAGTGGTTTGAGATGTATCCGCTTCCACTATCGCCTTCAATTCTTCGTTATTCACTTGAGTATCAGGTCGTCCACGAGGCTCATTGTGTAAATCGAAATTTCCAGAACGGAAACGTTGAAACCAAAAACGCACCGTTCGTTCGTTAGCGGTGCCTGGTCCATACACGTCGTTAATTCTTCGAGTCGTTTCTGCAGCACTGGTGCCACGGTGGAACTCGTATTCGTAAATACCGCGAATTTTCAATTTGTCCATAGTTGTTGTTATAGCAATGTTGAAACTCAAACAAATGATGTTAATACAAATGAAATATGAATTTTAAAACAATATTTTTCTGGCTTTATTTCGAAATAAATTTGAATTTGGAATTCCTAATGAAACACAAGATATTTGATTTTAAAGTTGCCAGTATTGAAAATCGGCAATTTCATATGTAAGGACCTAATATATTTCATTATGGTAACCCTACACCAAATCCTTATCATGCATGTGTCGCAGTTGGATTGTTTAACGGTTTCGTCAAATAGCGGATTACCGCGACTGTTTCACAAAACCGCTAGCCGGTTGGAAACGTGGTTAGCGGTTTGAATGAACGTAACACGATGCACAATCTTAGACAATCCAGCTGAAGGATATTCAGCTGTTTAACAAAACCGAGCTGTAATGCCAAACAACTAGAGGTTTTGTGAATTAGCGGTTTATACCATCCAACTACGACATATACATAAGGATGATATAGTTAATAGATATTTATTCACTACACACGCAAACTGTTATATCAAAGTGATTAACGTTTTTAACCGACTTTAGAAAAGAGTTATCAATTGATCTGTATGCTTTTTAGGGTTCCTTAGTCCACAAGAAACCCTTATAGTTTCGTCATGTCCGTCCGTCAGGGCTCGTACTCCGCTGCTACTGCATCGAGTGTCACGAAAATTGGTGGAGAGATAGATATTGAAGATCCAAAAGTTGGTTTTTAAAATTATGAAAAAATGTTTTTTTTTCAGCCCCCTTCCCATACAATGAAAAGTGAATTAAAAATATTAAATTGGACTAACCCCAACGTGTGGGGTATCGTTGAAAAGGTTTTTTAAAATGCAACAAAACTGCTTCAAAACTATGTAGATCAAACCCCCCAGACTTGAGATAATCTAATACAAATTTAAAATTTGAGGTGTTCCGCCACCGTAACTTTTACGTTAACTTTTACTTTAACTTTCACCGTAACTGAAATATTACTAAAATAATTCTGAAAAAAATGTGGTATATACCTCAAAGTATGTACTTTCAATTAAAACTATAGCGGTCTCGGTATCGGTATCATACAAGTATCATAGATAGTTATTTTTTTATACGTCATAAATCGTAAACCGCAATTTACCTTTAGAACTTTTATATTATGTTACTTGCTGCTAAGGATTCCCCTTCATGGGCGAGTCCGACTTGCACTTGGCCGCTTTTTTTTGTATGTTTGTTACACAATATCATCGTTTATTGTGAACTATTTTGATAATTATTTTTTATTTAAAAGTTTTTAGTACCAAGTTGGTCCCATATTAATTTGATGAAGATATGATAGAGAACTTTGAAGAAATGGAAGAAACTCTCAAAAAAATTTTTGTTTGTTGCTTTTTGTTAAAAAATTAAATTATTATAGCACTTAACTTTCACTGAAAGTAAAGTAAGTTTTCATGGTGATGTTACTATACTGAAAACATCAATATTTTTTTAAATAAAACCAGCCAAGTGCGTGTCGGACCACGCATAAAGTAGGGTTCCGTAGTCATTTTTGGCACCGCGCTGTTTTGCATTTCTTGCATCATCATCAACATCCAACAGGGAAAAGGCTAGGGATCTCCCTAGACTTTTCCCTGTTGGATGTTTTTTTGGCCGCTTTTTGCGTTTCTGCGCTCTATCTAGGGAGTATATCAAAGCTCCCCCTCCACACCGCACCGCGCACCTAGACCGCGCAGCGGCTCATTTTGTCTGTCACCGCGTGTGTTTTTTTCTAGTTCTAAGTAATATTTAAATTTAATTCTTCTCTGGATGTTATTTAAAATTATTAAGCTTCATTCAGTCCTAACAGTAAAATATGTAAAAAAACTTTTTAAGTTTATACTGTTCTTTTGGAAAAAAGTATATATTTTTATTTTATTTATAATTTCAAAATTATTCATCACAGGATACCCGAAACAATTTTAAATAAGAGTTTCTGCGCCTGTTTCTTTACGTGAGTGATTTGAAGTTTATAGGTCCAAGACTTTAGAAATTACAGGGGGGGGGGGGGGCACCGTGTAAACGACTTTGGCGGGCTATATCTCGCAAATGGTAAGGCTGATAAAAAAGTGTTGTATGGAAACCCTACCTTATTTTCATAGTCCTTTTCAAAGATACCCCACACAACGGGGTGCACTCAAAAAAATTCCCCCCCCCCCCCCCCCCCCCCTTTACATGTATGGGGAGGTACCCTTAAAAAGGGGTAATTTAAATTTTTTGTATTTTTAAAAATGAGATCTGTTTGTGAAGTACCAAGTTACATGCAAATCAGTCCATAAACGTAGAAGATATTTTGCTGTGACAGACTAGGACGGACGGACGGACTGAACGATCTTATAAGGGTTCCTTGTCGGACTACGGAACCCTAATAGCCAAAAACGTAAAAGCCAAAGGTGTTTTTACCCCTTTGGCCCACAGACAGTTCATCAGATATTGCGGCAATGATATCCTGGCCCAGTTAAGATTCTAGCTTTATGTCCAATAAGTTATTTAAAAAAATATATTTTGTACAAGCTTTTATTTTGAGACTTAAAAACTTATCAAGACAAATGTTATAGGCTCAAACTCGATAAGATTGCGTCGTTTTATTAAATGGTTCCTTCAGCAATCTTCCTTCCATTTTAGTAGATCAGCTTCTTGTTACAATAATATTGTATTGTCATCTGATTTGCATTAGCATATAAATGTCATCTCAATCGGAAACCGGAAAGTGGCTCAAAATTAACTTATTTGACCCACAAAAAAGAACAACAACAAATAGGGCTAAATAAATAAATATCCACCGGGCTCTTGCTAGCATCCACATGCCAGCCGTTTTAGAACCTAGCGGCGGCCTGGATAGGGATGACGGCAAGAGACCGGATGGGATGACCCTTGTGCCTTGGAGGTTGGGACGGCCCCTTGTGTGGGACGCTACCTGTGTCGACACTCTGGCGCCGTCTCATCTCTCAGGCACAGGGTCTAAAGCAGGGACAGCCGCAGCTGCTGCAGAAAACCTTAAACGGCGCAAATATAGTAGCCTCGGCAATAATTACTTATATGAGCCGTTTGGGGTTGAAAATTTGGGGTCGTGGGGACCATCAGCACAAATATTTAACACTGTCGCCCAAAAAATGACTGAAGTCACGCATGACTAGAGGGCTGGCCTCTATCTAGCTCAAAATATTAGCATACAACATGGCAATGTTGCCAGCCTTTTGGGCACGTTACCAATAGGTAGTTCTCATTACATAGTTTTAGTTAGTTTTTTTAAATTTAATTTGTTAATAATTATCTTCTCTCTATAAATAAAAGCTTGTAATAAAGAAAATATGGAGGTGTAGGATTCTAAATTAATAACAATGTCTTTTGCTGGTCTATTGTGATGAGTTTGTAACTCACAGCGTCATACTTTGTACGGTGTGAAATGCAACCGCCGCTAACTTTGTCCACAATTTGTAACTTTACGCTCGTCAAATTAACTTGTGCTGCTACGAGTAGTTACCGCGTGCGTCTATGGATATTGTATAGTTGGAGCAAACCTTTAATTAAGCAACGGTAGTTATACTGTATTATTTACGATTATATTTATATACCAGATTTTGATCGTTCAGCGGTCAAACGACGAATGACGAATGATGATCATTCGTCGTTTGACCGCCGAACGATCAACATCTGGTTTGGTGCCTGAGGATGCCTCGTTCACCTCTAGGTGAAACAAGTGTCGCAAATACAAATCATATACCATGTAACTTTGACTTCCGCAAAGTAACACCTATTAAGAGGGCGCCTGATGTCGGTAATCTAAATTTTGCTCCCGCTTCCACGCACACAAATTTACTCTAGCCGAAGCGAGACAGCGAGCCATGCGGGGCGTCAGGAATCACGGTGGGTCAATGAGGCTGGTTCTGGTTTTGAAGATTTTTTCGTTTTACAAAGAATATTTAAGAGTTATTTAAAAAGTAAGACATAATGATGACTGCCTTATGTTTAATACAATTATAATCCAAAGTTACAAGTACTACATTATTGTATTTCTTGAATACTTTCTGTTTTAGTATAATTCTGAGGTAGTTTGGAGGCAACTTCGCAATGTTTTTCTATCAAGAAAATTTTAAGCAATCGTTTTCAAAACTTATTATTTTTAGAGTTAGTCCTGAACTTTGCTGTGTTTTTATTTCAATGTGAGCATTTCGTTTATATTGATTAATATTTAAGATCGCTCTAAGAACTTAAGGGTAGTATGGGCTTTTAACTATTGAGTATCTGTGTTTGTATTAAAGTTATTTTACTAACAATATCTATTGCGATATATTGCTAGACGATATTACAATAATTTAAAGGCATGCCCGCAGGGCCCTCTGTACACAGAGGTTGCATTCTATGTTACCAAAATACTGTGTAGCTATTACTATATGTACTCACTAGTTTTAAGTTACTGTAATACTAACAAATCATGGATCTTGGTTATTCGAATAAAAACAATTGAATTGAATTGATATATCCACCTTTTGTACCATACGTATGAAACCTGTAATATTCCAAAAGACTTTTGTATTGCTAGAACAGTAACTCAGCCAAAAAACCTAATACACTCAAATGTGAAGAACACAGAACTTTAAATCTAATATCGTATACTTCAAAAATACTTGTAATTAAAAATTTAAGATAATCTAAAACATTTCAGAAAAGGAACATATACCTAACCTACCTACCTAACCGTATTGGTCCAGTCCAGACCAATACGGTTTTAGACAAAAAAAAAAGAGGGCTTCATTGACAAAAATGGCGTTTGATAAAGTTAATTGGAATAGGATGATGAACACGAAAAACAAAAACAAGTATAGATATTTTTACCACCCATATGCTTAAATGAAGAAACTCTTATTCCAAATAATGCCCCTCCTGTCTTGTCATAATAAATTGGATGTTTGCCTACTACATTATTCAGACCACTTCAAATAAAGAGATCAATAAAGAGCCTTGCCTGAAACTAAAGTCCTTATTAAATTCAAGGTTGCAGGTCGTAAAACAAAGTATTAAATCACTGGTGGAAGTCACGGCAGCGTTTTTGGGTCGTAAAATAGCGAGGTTTTACGCAAAGTAGGTTAAAATTATGGGATACAATGCAAACAGCAACAGAAAGTATAGTCTGGCAAACAAAGGCCCATTAAACCTATTCTAAGGGATAATGGGTTGGCCTGGGCTGGCATGCATGTTATGAAGAGGGAGGAAAGTCACATTACAAGACGGGTTTTAAATTGGCAAGTTAGGGGACTTCGAAATAAGGGGAGACCAAGGAAACGATTGGAGGGATGTGCGTAGTAACCCATCACAATTTTTTTATTTAATTTATTTTTTTGGCCCGCCCGCCGTAACGCTGAAAGCGGATTTAGCGTATATATGTATAAAATGTATAATTGACCATACAGTGACAGTCCTCCAAGCATATTGATCTTACCTGTCTGACCCAATTCGCACTGAATCATTTATGACGCCTCAATTTAGACTGATTATAACCTAAGTAGCACATCCATTAAGCCTAAATTCCTTTGACAGATATGCCGCCTGAGTGTGGAAATGTTCTGAACCTAATTATTTTAGTATAAAAGCTGTGCACTAATGAAAGTGGCTCCCTTATTAGGGTTCCGTACTCAAAGGGTGCAAACGGGACCCTATTACTGAGACTTCGCTGTCTGTCCGTCTGTCCGTCTGTCTGTCTGTCTGTCCGTCAGTCACAGGGCTCTATCTCTTGAACCGTAATAGCTAGACACTTGAAATGTTTACCGATTATGTAGTACTGTGGCGGATATAACAAAAAATACTAAAAATAAAAAATAGTTCAAAATTAAAGAGGTCGTCATACAAGAAAGGTTTTTTTTCAGCGTTTTTAACTTGATCTTCATAATGGCATTAGCTAGATACTTGAAATTTTCACCAAATACTACAAATACGAAAAATAAAATAAAGTTAAAAATTAAAGGGGGTCGTCAAACAAAAAACGTGTTTTTTTGCGTTTTAAAACATTGTACGGTGGTACGGAACCCTTCATGTACGAGTCCGACTCGCACTTGCCCGTTTATTTGAAATTATTTCCTCTAAAACAAAAATTGTAATTAAATTTTCTTTTGTGAATATACTCGTAACTCTTACAATTATTTTCGTTTTAAATAATTGTTATTTACCATATTATATTTACATAATTGTTAGGTTTATTTGACGAGTAAAAATTTTTTAAACTACATTTTTAAATGAGGGCGACACGAGATTTTCGGTAGCCTTTTTTTTAAAATTTTGTAAAAATTAAATAAATATAAATATATAGGGACAAATCACACTGATTAAGCTAGCCCCAAAGTAAGTTTAAACTTGTGTTATGGGATACTAACTCAACGATACTATATTTTATGATAAATAAATATAATAGATAAAAAACCCAAGACCCAGGACAATTTGAAAAAGGCCATTTTTGAACTTGCAAATTACTAACAGCTACAGTAAAACAACATTTTAAAGCGACAAAAAGCGTACAAAAGCTCGAAAACAGAAATCCTATTAATTTAGATCCACGCTTGGAAACGAATGTCTTCCGATAGTGCGAAAATCCAATGAAGGCTGAATTGAATGGAATCCTCCAAACTGAATTCAATAAAGTCGGAATATCCCGGATTTCATCAACGCACGTCGCCTTGAGAGGCTCTAGAAATCTTGAATGTGTATGTCGTAGAAACACGTACATATGTACGAGTAGTATATTTCCTCAGTAATACAAACACATAACAATTTTAAAATAAATAATAAGTTACTCGAGAAAAATAAATAAAACAGCGGCACTCCGGGAGTGCCGTCAGAAGTAAAAAACTTGAGAGGTGTCGGTTACGGTGTCAGTGTCGCGAGTACAAGTTTTTTCCAATCTCAAAAATGCTTGACGTGCCTAAAGAAGCACTTCAAATATTGTATTGTAATTTTGTAGAAGCTTTATAGTGATGCTTAAGTACTTATAAAGACAAATGTAATAAGCCCAAACTTAATGGGGATGCGTCGTTTTATTACAGGGTTCCTATAGCCACTTTCCAGCTCCATCATCAGATCAGCTTTTTGTTGTAATATCGTATTTTCATCTGATTTATATTAGCATATAATTTTTTTCTCAATCGGCCACCAGAAAATGGCTCAAATTTAACTTGCAAGATTGACCCAAAAATCAAATAGTTTGGAAAATCCAACAGTGCACGCCTCATAATCTCATTTTGATTTATACTGGCAGTCCCAAAATGTGTTTTAATGTAAGATAATTTGCAAGTGCAACACCGGCCAAGCTGTGAAGTCAATTTTGACATTGTGGAGAATGCCGCTTGCCGCGCTTTGATTGAGGCAAAAAACTAAAATTTCACAATTTAATTGAAATTACGATTAAACTACATTGAATTAGATCGTGATCTTCGAAAGGACTTAGTTTTGGATAATACTGAAGCGTATAAAAAAAAATGGACTTGATCAGATAAGTTTTTCGGGAGTTATCGTGACCACGCCAGTTTCCATACATACCGACACACGGACGTCCACAAAATGATTTTATTAAACATTGTTTTTATCTATTTAAAAGGCAAAATGTCTTTTAAAAATGTCATAAGTGTTGAAACTAGTGTTTTTCCTTGACATTTATGTGTAAATATTATTGTACAAGTGCGATAGAAAATAAATAGAGACACATTTAGTTAAAAAAATCACTTGATTTTTGTAAGGCGAGAGTAGAGCACTACCTCATGCGCTTCGCTTATGAGGCGTGCAATAGGTAAACAACAACAAACTGGGCAAGCTTGTGAAAAGATTGTAATTAATCATAATAGTGTGTTTTATTTTGTTTGTTTGTTTTATATCTATATTGTACAAGAAATAGCTACAGTTAAATAAGTATTAATAGACCAAAACATTTTGTACAATGGTGGACTTATCCCATAATGGGATCTCTTCCAGTCAACCAAGTATCGGCGAAAGAATACAATCAATGGACATAACGGGCAAAAGTCAACGTACAATCGCAATAAAATTCATTTAAAGTTTTAAATCTAAAATAAATTATATATCTATAATACATAAACTAATACATACGAAAATAATATTATTATTGGAATATTTTTATAATTTCGATTTAAACTTGTTTTGAATTATGATGAGTACAAAAATAGAATCGATATGAAAGGGAAATTTCCTATGACAAGTATTTTTTTGCATGGGTACCTAAAAGAAAGGTTTTAAAATATATTGTATACCATTCTAATGATTGAAATATCACGTTCCTTTCTATCAACGGGTGTCTATTGTTGATGGATAGAATCGTAATAATGTGGGCCATGCTGCTATAGGTAGAACCTGTTATTTGCCCACCACTGATCTATTTTAGTTGAAGGCTGTGTTCTGTGTTGTAGGTGTAACTATACCTATAAAACTAACGGCAACACGAAGCTACAACCCAAAACTTGCTAGACGCAAATCACAAAGTTTAGATCCATGTAAATGTCATCACGACACGCCTCTAACGACGTTCATAGAAACAAGTTTGCCAGCAGTTGAACACAATGGTAGTCATCGCTATTTGATGTACGCAGTCCTACAAATTAGATGCTCAAAATCAGAGTTTCAAGTAAACAACAGAGGTATTTCTGTAGGATTTAGTTTTAGGAGAAAGGATTGGCTGAAATTGAGATTGAATACGAATAAAGGATACTTCAATGGTGACGAGACGTTTTATTTTAATAATATACGAAGTTTAAGGTCTTGTCTGGTTTTCTCTCAGCGCCAATTTCACATATATGCGATAAACGGGTAAATCACGTGAAAAGTCAGCTACTGGCCGACATGTTTCGACCAATTTGGAGACCCTCCTCAGAGCGAATGTGACTCGCGACGCGTACACGAAGACGTCCGGAGCTGCACATTTCATATTTTTTGTCATTTCATTTGATGATCGAAGAATTTCATAATATTACGTGCGAGGATGTTGGGCGATATCGAAATAAATAAATATAATTGTCAGTGCTTATCATATCCTATAAGACGCCTGTAATATCAGGGGTGCCACACACGCGTTGTCAACCCTTAAAAAATATTTTCACGCTCCTTTCACAGAATCTCATGAAAGAAAAGAATTTTGCATTTTCATGTATTTGCTATCTTTCCAAGCCTAGGAAAACAACATGATGTAATTCTATTGTCGTACAACAATACGAGCACCTGTTTGTAAACTACTTAGCATAGCAAGTGACTGGGACAAGGGAGATCGTTAGCTTTGAGTACAGCCAGGTCGAGTTTGAATGGGACCTCATGATTTGCACGAACGAGTAACAACAATATCGTGCTAATGTTATGAAACCTAAGGAAACTACATTAGGCAATTCCCCCTCAGCTTAGGAAGCGACTGGGACATGAAAGATCATCAGATTTTAGTACAGCCAGGTCGAGTTTAAATGGGACCTGATGAGTTGCACATATAAGTCACAATAATATCGTGCTATTCTATGAAAACCTAAGAAACATTAGGCAATTCTATTGGCGCACAATACTTATGAGTCTCTCCGTAAACTACTCAACATAGCAAGCGACTGGCACAAGGAGATCATCAGCCTTGAGTACAGCCAGGTTGAGTTTAAATGGTACCTGATGAGTTGCACGTACAAGTAATAACAATATCGTGCAAATTTTATGAAAACCTTAGGACACTACATGAGGCAATTCTATTGTCACACAATACAAGCCTCTTCGTAAACTACCCAACATAGCAAGTGACTGGGACATGGGAGATCTTTAACTTTGAGTATAGCCAGGATGAGTTTGAATGAGACCTGATGAGGAGTTGCACGTAACAATTGTTGGAAATGGCAATATTATTTTAATTAATTTAAAACTTTAAAACATTTTCTGCGTACCTTAGGAGATTTCGTTTTGTATACTCTTACTGTCTTCTGTGACAAGATAACAATATAATCTAACAAACACTAACGGTGAACTTAAGACGATATCCGGCGTCCAGTGCTGCCCCATTTGAAATAAATTATTTGTGAGGAAACGGAGATATCATTTAAAATTTTGAGCTAGCAAAACCTAGATAACCCTTCAAAATATTTTATGAACCACTGTTTACAGTTTAAAGTGAGAACGTTAAGCTTTAGTTTAAATTTTTGCCAAAAGTGGCCGTTTTTCGCAAAAATGCAAACTAAAGCTTAAGGCCATACCAAAATTTTCCGGGGTCCAGTGCTGCCCCCATTTAAAATAAATCATTTCAAAGAAAACGGAGACATTATTTAAAATTTTGCTACTACCAAATCCTAGATAACCCTTCAAAGTATTTTATGAACTACTGTTTACAGTTTATAATGAGAACGTTAAGCTTTACTACGCACATTTGCCAAAAGAGGCCGTTTTTCGCAAATGTGCGTAGTAAAGCTTAACGTTCTCACTTTAAACTGTAAACAGTAGTTCATAAAATACTTTGAAGGGTTATCTAGGATTTGGTAGTAGCAAAATTCTAAATTATGACTCCGTTTTCTTTGAAATGATTTATTTTAAATGGGGGCAGAACTGGACCCCGGAAAATTCAGGTACGGCCTTAACGTTCTCACTTTAAACTGGATGAAATTTTCCGTCTTTTATTCCCCCAAACCAAGTCTATGTGACTGAATTTTGGCTGTAAAAACAATGACTTACCAATAAAATCCTTGATGGCTTGCGAGCCCGAGTCCAATATATCAGTGGGGTTGACTCTAATCTTGCAGTGTTTGACGAACGGCATGTCTGGGAGCTTGGTCCACTCGCCGCCGCCACTTGTGGAGCAATGGATGTCGACCGAGATTGAATTCTCGTACGCGCGGATCACGCGTTGTACTTCATTCTCTTGGTATGCGTCTGTGAAGTCAGCTAGGGAAAATGTTCCGTCCTGTAACAAACAAAAAAACACATAACGTAAACTACCACGTTTCTATCCCAAATGGGACAGACAGAGCATTTTGGGTCTTACGGCTCTAATCAGACAGAGCCCAGGGCGGCATGACTCAAAGAACACTTTTAGCGCCCATGCCCTTTTACGATACGCGTGGGATGATAAGCAGCTTTGGGTTCCACCCATTTGTGGTTGATATTCCTCCTCATCGTACCTCTCGATTCGCCTCCTCCTTCATTGTGCGAACCGCTAAGGTGTGGAATTCCCTCCCTGCGTCGATGTTTCCCCATACATATGATTTAGGGATTTCCACGGCAAGAGTGAATAGGCATTTTTTGTAGTCTGCGTGTTACACCTTAGACCTCATCTTAGCTTCCCATCAGGCCAGATAGAGGTCAAACGCACTCAAATCTCTAATAAAAATTAAAAAAAGCTGATAAGTACATTATTTTCGGTAAGTAAGTTTTTTATTTTCTGATTTCTAGTTTTACTGTCTAATAGTTTGGGATGAACACACAAACAATAAGTAATAAAAACTTCCGAGTGGTTGAGATGGTGGTTCCTAAGAACCAACTCGATAATGTCAGATTTCAAATAACCCTACTTCTGGCGCAGTCGGGTAATCAAAACAAGTAATTATTTAAAAAACGAAAAAAACCGACTGCCTGATACAACATGAGCGGCATTATATTTTTTATTTTTAAATAATTTTACGGCTCTGGATACAAGTCCTATTTTGTTCTTTATTCCTAATCCTAACAAGTTACAATCAAAGGGTGGTGTAGGCCTTTGACTGCTTCAAGGGAGCTTCTGGCAACAAATCTATACGAGTCCACTGGTTTTCATAGACGATTGAGTGGCGGACGACGCCCAAAGACGCCCACACAGTCCGCAAAACAAATATCACTACAGCCGGCCGTACTATGACTGTCCACTTTAACTATTTCACATATTGTTCATGAGCATGAGCATTTACAACACAAAACAACACCAATTTCATATTATAAAGTCCACTAAAATCAATTTGCAAAATAATTTAAAGCAAATCTCAACCGAACCCATTGACTTTCCGCCAAAAACTCTCGGATTATATGTTTTTTTTTTTGTGTGAGTGCTTTATTTCATTTAGGGACTCAGCAAAACATAATACGTGTAGTTTTCCAACTTACCACTCGCGTTCCAACGCATTGCATTGTATTTTTGCAACCATCGTGTGAGCGATAAGTAATATTGTGTTACGCAGAAAATTCATAAATTTGTCAATGGTTTTCTAAACATTTCAACAAAAATAAAAAAAGCAGCGTGAAACGGAACTGATACTCCATGGAACGTTTCTTTGACATTATATTATTTATATGTCTAAATTACGAGTGGTTCTGACCACTCGTTGCAAATCCTTCGCATACGATCAATTCAAAAATGCGCCCGTTTGGAAACACTCGCGCAAATCATTCGTAATGTGAGTCCCTGAATGAAAAATAGCACTCCAGATCACAACAAACACTGTTTTAATTCGTAATTATTTTTTTAAATAATTTTACGGCTTTGGATACAAGTCCTTTAGAGATCTTAAATTTTTGCTTCTTTATTCCTAATCCTAAGTTCCTAACCTAATCCTAACAAGTTACAATTAAAGGGTGGTGTAGGCCTTCAAGGGAGCTTCTGGCGACAAATCTATACGAGTCTACTGGTTTTCATAGGCGATTGAGTGGCGGACGACGCCCGAAGATGCCCACACAGTCTGCAAAACAAATATCATTACAATCGTACTATGACTGTCCACTTTAACTATTTCACACATTGTTCATGAGCCTGAGCATTTATAAAACCAAACAACACCAATTTCTTATTATAAAGTCCACCAAAATCAATTTGCAAAATAATTTAAAGCAAACCCCAACCAAACGCCTTGACTTCCCGCCAAAAACTCTTTATTCCGTAATCACCAGATTATTTTACTTTTAATAATTGAAATTTAACTAGTAATGAGTACTTTATTCATGCGTAAAGAAATATATAATGATAATTGTCTTGTGATGTATTGAAATCATCAGCATAGCATAGATATAGATGTTTATTTCTCAGGAAAACAATTGCATTGTTTACTTTTATTTAATAACACGCGGTAATGATGCAATCGAAAAAAAAAACATTCAAGTATGAATCATCATTTGTTTACTATAATTTTTAATTTTTTTTGTGGCAGTTTCCTGGCGGTGTGTAAGTTACAGAGGTTGCAATTGCAAACTCTTTTGTAAAGAGTCGAGTTTTTAGACTGCAGAACTGAAAAGCCATTTCGGGTTTTTGGCGAGAAGTCAAGGGGTTCGGTTGGGGTTTTCTTTAAATTATTTTGCAAATTGATTTTTGTGGACTTTATAATATGAAATTGGTGTTGTTTGCTGTTATAAATGCTCATGCTCATGAACAATATGTGAAATAGATAGTGGACAGTCGTAGTACGGCTGTAATGATATTTGTTTCGCGGACTGTGTGGGCGTCTTCGGGCGTCGTCCGCGACTCAATCGGCTATGAAAACCAGTGGACTCGTATAGATTTGTCGCCAGAAGCTCCCTTAAAGCAATCAAAGGCCTACACCAACCTTTGATTGTAACTTGTTAGGAAAAAAGAATTTCCCACGTTATATTAACTTGTTCCTGGCTAAATACGCAGTAGCGTCAAGCCATTAATAAAAAAAAAGCCATTTCTATTAGACTTCAAAAACGAAGGTTCTCAATTCAGTTGTATGTATTTTATTACTTTCCTGTGACTGTGGTCTAATTTTTAAAGTAATTTTTATTACATATTTACAGGTAATTTTAACAGGTAGTTTAGGTATAGGTAATTGTGTTATTATAACCCCTGATACAAGACAGAGGTGTTTTCACCAAGTTTACTTTTAAAAGTTTGACGTTACGTAAAACTACGTTACGTTTGGGTGGCATAAGTACATACAATATAACTAAAACTATTTTAGGGGTAGATTCAGTCTATACTGAACAACTTTCCTGAAGGAACATAACCATCATCCGAGCGTATTCCCGGTTGCGTCGTTGGTTGGGTTATGCTTTAGAGCCCAGGGTCCGCTACCTAACCTAGCTGATTCGACGAGGTTCCTGAAGGAACATAATATTACCAATAATGAAATATGAAAAATAATTTTTGGCCTCCCATACAAGTTCACCAATCAGCTGATTCGAGTTTGTACGGTCAAAAAATTTCTTTTACATATTTCGATATATGTTCCTATAGGAAAATTGTTCAGTATCATGGACTGTTCAGTATATTTTGTTAGACGTTATATAACTAACAGAAAAACATATATACCTACAATCTACAATCTGATCTACAGATAGAACGCAATGAAGCCATAGGGCAAACGATAAATAAATAAAGGTTTAATCATGTTCGAAAAGGCTGCCATTTCGTGAGTAAATATTGAAAGAGAAAATGGGGGGAAAAATTACACACGAAGATATTATCGGATTACCTGTATCGTTTTATTTGAGTCGTGCCTACGGATTTACTGAATATTGAAATGGAATACGGAGGCAATAAATTGATGGAATAAATTCATTATGAATATAGGCTTACTTACGTAGTATATAGTCTGAAAGGCCAAACAGGTAAGGTTAGAAGCGGCGAATAGTCCGAAAGGCCGACCAGGTTTCGATTAATTTAGACAACCATCACCAGGGCGAGTATAGGAGCGGCGATGCGACGGTTTCGCTGCACTCATTGCACTGAGTTTAATTGAATTTATTGGTTAGTTTTACATGTAGTCGACTACCTTTGAAACCCGTTTTTTGCCTTAAGGCCGTACCTGAATTTTCCGAGGTCCAGTGCTGCCCCCATTTAAAATAAATCATTTCAAAGAAAACGGAGACATCATTTAAAATTTTGCAACTATCAAGTCCTAGATAGCCCTTCAAAGTATTTTATGAATTACTGTTTACAGTTTAAAGTGAGAACGTTAAGCTTTACCACGCACATTTGCGAAAAACGGCCACTTTTGGCAAATGTGCGTAGTAAAGCTTAATGCTCTCATTATAAACGGTAATTTACAGTAGTTCATAAAATACTTTGAAGGTTTATCTAGGATTTGATAGTAGCAAAATTTTAAATGATGTCTCCGTTTTCTTTGAAATGATTTATTTTAAATGGGGGCAGCACTGGACCCCGGAAAATTTAGGTACGGCCTTCAGTGGCCACCACTGTCAGCAAAAATAAAATAGGTAGGTATATTAATTACAATCAAAGTTATAACTTTTTACATAAACTCATTGGCACAATCAGCATGGAATGTCAAAAAATTTGGACCGGCATTCAGAAAATTTTGATTCCAAGATTATTTCGCTGTTGTAACCCCCATATAGTAATGGGATGACTAAGCAATATAAAATTAAATTATTGTTGTGGGTAAGGCACATAAATAGGTTGAGTAAGGAAAAAATAATGAGTAGGATGAGACGTCATAGGATGAATACGGAACAACCCACATTAAGTCATCGTCATCATCATAATCATTATTTCAGCCGCATAACGTCCACTGCTGGACATAGGCCTCTCCCAAGGATTTCCAAAATGACCGATCTAGGAGCGGCCTGCATCCAGCGACCTTGGTCCTCACTTTGCTTGTCGTACGTACGTGATCGTCATTCGAGAACCTTTTTGCCCCATCGGCCATCGGTTCGTTGCGCTATGTGTCCCACCCACTGCCACTTCAACGAGCTCATCCGCTGGGCTAGGTATATGTATAGATTAAGTAGTTAAATAAAGATGAGCACTATACTACTTATTCATGTCGATTCTTTTTATCTTGTTTCTAAGCCAGAATCGCGCTAGAATCGCATCCTACGGCGGAAATTAAAGCGCTGACGAGTGTGCCGCTAACCTACATGCCGATAGAACATAATTATATGTATTAGTAGGTGCTACTTCGATCTGTGTTTTGGATGCTGAATTAATTATGCGACCTAATTACCTCTCTTCCCTCGTACCCATTGGTTATCTATTTGCTCACACGGGAAATAGAATGACTCGCATATACAGTGCCAGATTTTCTGTAAGGCTGAGTAGGCAAGTGCCTTATGTAGGTGCCCCGCATCGGATACCCTTTCTTATAAAAAGGTAATCTAATTCGACCCTGCACATAGAGTGAAATAAAGTGGGGAAGAAGAGTGTTGTGAAGTGTGAGTGACACACACTCATTCGTTATGTGGGAGCTTAGTGGCCTTTGCTACTCATTGCTAGCGCTTTCGTAAGTTAAGCAACCCCGGGCGTGGTCAGCACTTGGATTGATGACCACAAGTGGTATAAAACGAAATTGCAGCCCTTCAGTGCTTTGGATCGCACGTAAAAGCCGACGTAGTCCCGGCCGCATGTAATCATTGTATGGCAGTCGTCAAGCTATGTCAGCTGCCTTTAGGCAGCTTGAAAATCTGAACAAACACACTCGAGAAGAGAACAATGGTGGTACAAATAAACAAATTTAAGAAATTTTTATAAATGTGGCGGTATGTAAGTTGGCTTTTTGTCAAACAAAACGCAAATAAATTAGGCAATACAGCAGATATATCAAACAATAAACTTGTTAATCCCCGATCTATCCAGTAGCTACTTTAGAAATAGCAGTATTTTTAATCCTAAAAACGTTTTCCTTTGTTTATATCTACAGCAAAAAATACTGGGAATCTTCGTTAATTATCAGCCTTCAATTCCAGTTAACTTATTCATATTGTGCGAGTACAAAATGGGCGAGTACATATTTTAGGTTAGTTGGTTTATTTAAGTAAACATTAAAAATATATTAAAGTATATGCCACAGTTATATGCTTTCTAAATGTTTTTGAGGTTGAATTAGATAACATAAATTGTTTATTTTATTATCTTACTGCCTTTTTTTAATTTAAGATTATGTGTGCCTCCTACTTTATACAAAATTTTTGGTATTCAATAAAATAAAATAAATTTATTGACATTACATTATGTTAGTACTAACTTTTTACAAAGAAATAAATTTCCTCAGCTAGCTTGATATTATTATTTTGTCCTTCTTGCTCTTGTCGGTGGAGTGCTTTCCATGTCTCTCTTTGTTCCGCCAAGTTCTTAACCTCCTTATATGTTTTCGTTAATTTTTTCCTTTATTTGATCGAAAAAATTATTAATATTTATTATATTCATATTTATTTGTTTATCTGGATCAACAATATCATCATCATCAGGTTTTACTAGTCTCCACTGCAGGAGCACGACCCTTTCTGTACTTCCAGAGCCATACTTGGTCAGAGCAGCCAGAGGATTTGGCTTACACTCTCCACGCTGGCCGAACGGGTTAGAGAGGTCTCACTGGTGTTTATAAGCTTTGTTTAGCTTGTGTTTCCTATCTTGCCTTCTACGACATCCACGGGAAAACTTGGAGTGGTTTTATTCTACTCTGCTGGGAACCACTGAAATGGAAATATGCAGTTATCATTAATCATTCAACTCGCCCAGTTTAACTTTTACCTCAATCTCGAATGGCCGAGTCCCTGCTTTCCACTTAAATGGATTACATAGTTAAAATGGCGGATTATCCAGCTGGAATTTCGTTACCGGGGATCACAACATAATGAAGTTAAATATAATTTAGATTTCAAAGCTTTAATTCAAGGGTTTTGAGCTATAATGAAGCTAGATTTAATTAAGAAGGTACACTTGTTACCTGAATTTTGTAAAGGAGATTTTAGACATATTATTCTTGCATCCTAGCCGTATAGTTCTCGTAAAGTAGAATAGGACTTTTCAGGTCTTCCCGTAGATGTCGTAGCAGGTGACTTAGAAAACACAGGCTAAACTAAGCTTATAAACATCAATGAGACCTCTCCAACCCGTCTGGCCAGAATTGAGAGTGTAAAAGTTCTGGCTAGTTTGGTTCTGGTTGTACAGAGAGGTACTCTGGTTGTACTCTCTGTACAGTCTCTCATTATATTTAGTCATAAGGTTATCCTTATGATGATGGTTGCAACCTATTTTGTACAGAAGTCTAATAGTTTCGGTATGTCCGTTTGCCTCTGAGCAAAGCCGCGGACGGACAGATGGATTGGTATTCGACAGCAGTAATTTTGAAAAAGTAGTAAAGTAAAAGGTTGAAATATTTTTTTTTTAGTTTGTTACTTTTTTTTGTGTAACTAAGTTGTCAGATTTTTCAAGCTGCCTAAAGGCATCTATCATAGCTTGACAATTGCCATACCACGATTACAGCCGGGACTATGATTTTTTAGCGTAGCTCCCTATACTTTAAGTGGAGATGGTATTTTTTTCACGTTAACCCCATAGTGTAGGGTATCGTTAGATATATCTTTTAAAACCATTAAGAGTTCAAAACGACAACTTTTCGATTTAGTGACCCGTTTTCGAAATAATAAACTAATTCTTATCTATTAAATCTGTAAACATCAAAAATAAAAATAAAAAACGTTATTGTAAGTTATAAACTGAACAAGAAAACTATGCCGGCTAAGTTAGCTTTGTAAAAAGAGTTTACAGCCGCCTTAAATGTCAAATAATATTGAGAAAAAAATTGAAAAACTAAAACAATTTTTTAGCTTATGTAGATTATAAAAAAATATTGTACACATATTTTTCTTTATCTAATTAGCAAATAATGACAAAAATATTTATTAAGACATTATTTAAATTTCGTATGACTTGACGTCAAGATCTGAATGTACCAAAGTTATCCGACAAGCCGTTGCCCGCTAAAAACTATGGAAAATAAAGTCCTCATGTTATAATCTGTAACTTCGGAACTCTACTCTGAGCCGAACTGCATGAATCAGGGACACTGCATGTGTTCAAAACTATAAACTGCACTTAAGTTGCCTGCTAAAATAATTAAAAATAAATTACGACTTTGTCAATGTCTGACTTATTCAATTTAAATCAATACCATGTTCAGTGAAAATATTCAATTGCGCAGAGATATGCTATTAAATATTCATGGGTGACACAAATTATGAAATGTATATGTATATATATGTTTTCATTTTACCTGAGTGCATAAGGAAATATTGCTGAATTAATATTGTAAAATTTTATAATTTTAATTCAGCAAAAGTAGCCTCCTTCCACATTAGATCTCAGGTGAGAAGTATGAAAAACATCATTACATTGAGCCTTCATAAATCATAAATCTTTATACGCCAGGATACATTACAAAATAGGTGTTCAGTACAATTAAAGACATTGTATTCAGCCTGCAAGCAGACGTGCAAATATACACAATCAAGTCAATAAATTTATCAAGTTACATAAACTGAATTTATACAATTTAAATTACAAAAAATATAAAAAATATTAATAATAATAAAATGTCATTCTACTTAGAAGCTAAATATTCCTTTACACTATAAAAACATTTATTTAAAAGTCATTTTGTCAATTTATTTTTGAATGAAGTCCCATTTAATTCTTTAATTTCGTCAGGTAGTTTATTATATATTACAATACTTATGTTATAAGAATTTCTTTCGTACACCGTTTTGGGACAAGAAGGTTTATATAGCAACTTCATGTATTTTTGCCTAGTCTGTCTTAAATTATATTCTCCTCTCGTTTTATAATAACTTGGGTGAGACTTTACAAACATACATACCTCTCTGATGTACATACATGGTAACGGTAAAATATTAATTTTTTTAAACAATGGAATGCATGTATCAATAAATCCTGCATTATTGATGGCACGAATGCATCCTTTTTTGTATTTTAAAGACTTTATCTATATCAACCGAATTACCCACAGCAGTAGTCCATAGCTTAGTACCGAAGATACGTAACCATGGTAGGCGGTTAAGGCAGCCTCCATTCATACAGTCTGACGTAATCTAGGTAGTGCTTATATATATCGTTCTAATTTTTTACAAACTGTATTAATATGTTCCTTCCAATCTAGGTGTTTGTCTACATGCATTCCCAAAAATTTTAAATTATCAACTTCATCAATTGTACAGTTGTTATAACAAACATTAAGCGGTTCTCGTATCGAGTTATAACATGAGAATTGCATGGCTTTAGTTTTACTCAAATTAATTTTCAATTTATTTTTATTTAACCATTCTATTACATCTAAAAGAGCTTCGTTTACAGTTTTTCCAATGTCAATTTTATTTTTCTCTTGTATAACAAGAGTAGTATCATCAGCAAATAAAATACATTTATGCGGAGTGGCGTTTGGAAGATCGGTAATATATAACAGAAACAACAGTGGACCCAAAATGCTCCCTTGAGGCACTCCTGTATTTTTAGTACGAAAATCTGATCGATAATTTTGTTTAGTCAGAGTTTTTTCATTAACAGTAAGATTGCTAATTTCTGTTGGCCTTGGCTTGAGATATCACAAGGTGAGGCATTACTTTGCGAAAATTAATATGGTTAATACGAGTATGCTAGTAGTGAGCATAAGTTTATTCTCTTTTTAGGCATTAATCTGTACTTTTCTACATTTGGCAATAAGTGAAATATAATTTAGATTTTACTCCATAATATTTTTCTGCCCATATTTTTAATTTTAATGTTTTGGTCTCCTCTTTTCCTGCTTGTTAGCCTAGTGGGCAAAGTCACATTCAGTGTAAAGGTGGGATCTTTCTGCTCTCCTTTCACTTTGTGATGAATAAGCAGCAAATGGCAGCGGTATCACGGAATTAGATATTAATTTCCACGAAATACGGGTAGGTCGGTACCTTTAATGGATTTTCAATGTTTCATTTGATGTTGAGATGGGAAAATGTTGAGATTAGATAAATTTTCTCTCAAAATAAATATGCCATGCTATTGCCTGATGGTTAATGTAAGTTTTAACCGACTTCAAAAAAAGAGGAGGTTATCAATTCGACCCGTACGTTTTTTTTCGTTTGTATACTACCTACGTAATATCTTCGCTAATAGTGAACCGATTTTGATGATTCTTTTTTATTTTAAAACCTTTACTACCAGGTTTGTTCCCGGCAGATACTCAAAGTATTTCCGTGATTGTCGTAGAAGGCGACTTAGGAAACGCAAGCTATACAAAGCTTATAAACATCAATGAGACCTTTATAACCCGTCTGGCCAGCGTGGAGAGTGTAGGCCAAATCCTCTGACGGCTCTGGTAATACAGAGAGGGTCGTGCTCCTGCAGTGGAGTGGAGACTAAAAAAGACCTAATGACTACCAAGTTGGTCCCATATTAATTTGGTGAAGACCATAATGAAGAACTTTGGAGATATGGAAGAAACTTCTTAAAGAAAATGAAGTCGTTGTTTTTAGGGTTCCGTACCCAAAGGGTGCAAACGGGACCCTATTACTGAGACTCCGCTGTCTGTCCGTCTGTCTGCCCGTCTGTCCGTCTGTCACATGGCTCTATCTCTTGAACCGTAATAGCTAGAAACTTGAAATTTTCACCAATTATGTTTTATTGTGGCCGCTATAACAACAAATACTAAAAATAAAAAAAAGTTAATAATTAAAGAGGTCGTCATATAAAAAAGTGTTTTTTCAGCGTTTTAACTAGATCTTTATAATGGCATTAACTAGATACTTGAAATTTTCACAGATTATGTATTACTATGACCACTATAGCAACAAATACTAAAAATAAAAAAAAGTTAAAAATTAAAGGGGGTCGTCATACAAGAAACGTGTTCCTTCAGCGTTTTAAAACATTGTGGTACGGAACCCTTCATGTACGAGTCCGACTCACACTTGCCCGTTTATTTTTTCTAGTTAATTCTTTTATTAAATAAAATTAAAACAAAGGAACAAATATATTATTCAAAAACAAGATTAGAAATATTAATTTTTATCTTGCTAGTGAAGCCGTTCAAACAGTCCGTTTGCAGTTGGGTGGTAGGCAGTTTTATTATAGTGAATAATTTACCTGCATGACCCAGGATCCGTTGCCGGCGAATGTATAGCCAGCGTGTACCAAGTGTCGGTGCCTTGTGAACGAGCTGAGGAGGTTCCTCATGCACTGCATCAGTGTGTTCATCTGTGGGTGGATCAGGATCTCCGTCACCAGGTTCTCTGAAGCGTATTGGATAAGACGCTCGCCTGCAACAAATAGACGAACAAATTTAAGCATAAAATATACATTTTCTATTTGAATTTGTGAACGAGACCTCGTGTCCATATAAAACATGGCTTATAGTAATTCTTAAAAGAGAACTTACTAAAATACAAACGCCTAAATAAGTACATCATCGCGGCTACCTAAAATAAAACCATTTTAATCTCAGTCCAATCTGTAATCCCCTTAGAGTATAACAGTGATAACAATAAGATCACGAAAAAGGGTAGAAAATTGCTGAACTTGGCATAAAAGAGCCACAATTGAAGTGGGCAACGAATAAAAGCTATCTGGTTGGATTGGATTAGACGGATGGACGGCATTCACCCGCGGCCGGCCTGCACGATATCTGCGATAATGGTGGAATGGCGGACGGTATTGTGGAATGGCGGACGGTATTGTGGAATGGCGGTTCAGAATTCAGTGTTTGGTGGTTAGTTTATGAGAGTTCTTGCAGTATTTAGTTTATTAACTTTGTTACAAATGTAATATGTGGACTTAATGCTATAGGCTTTATCTACCAGTCAACCCACTGGTGATGCGAAGAAAAGAAGACTTTAAAAGAAGGTGCAAATTATGTGACTTACGTCAATAAACATACATTCAAAATATTCACAGATAAGCATAAGACATACTATACTGTAAAGTTCCCGAAGATAGTGTGTACGATCTGCACTCTTAAACACTGCACGATTAAGAGCCTTCCGGATGTTAATTGGTAGGGCGTTCCAAAGCCTTCCCACTTGCACGGTAAACGAACGTTCAAAGAACCTACTCTAGTGACATGGTATATCGAGACGGAGATTGCTAGAAGAGCAAAGATTTTCAGAGTATTGTGATTCGAAAGTTAAGTTTTCTATTTTTAAAAAAGTATTTACTACTACTTCTTCTTGAAATTAGGTGAAATACAAGAAAGAAGTAAGCGGTCTGTTTCTTTTCCCATAATTACACATAACCTAACCACATAATAGAGCACAGACACATTGTAAAAATTTACTGACATTCACATTTGAATTATTTTCATTCCATTAATTTTACTAATTTTAAATACGTATTCAATAAGTTTTAATAGATACGGCGATGTGAGAAATTACAAAATAAGGTTTTTTTCGAACAATCTTTTATTGTGAGGCGAACTTCTCAAGATAAATTTAATATAAAAATAAAATAAAATAAATTTTATTTCAGATAATTTAAATCCATATACACAGTTATAATATTTGAAAAATAACTATAAAACTTTAAAATACATCAACTTATTATTATGTAACTCTTCTCACTAGGCATTTTCATAGTGGAGAGGTCAAATTATTAGCCACTGTTTTCAGGATGCTGTTTGGACTACCTTTATCTGTGTTGATCAGGGATGCTGTTTTTTTTGCGGATTATGGCGTAAAAGCTATCAGTATGGTAGTGCTATATAATATAATATGATTAGCCCAAACTCAATAAGGTTGCGTCATTTTGTTACCTACAGGGTTCATATAGCCACTATCCGGCTTCATTATCAGATCAGCTTCTTGTTATAATAATATTGCATTGTGATCTGATTTACATTAGCATATAAAATTTCATCTCAATTGGAAATCGGGAAGAAATTGTTTTTTGTTTATTTGTTTGGCTCAACTAAACAAATAAATAAAAAATCAGGGCAAGATAGATAAAAGCTTGTAAAAATAAATAACGTGTCTATTTAGCTCTCTTTATCAAGACTCAAAGGAAACTGAAGGAATCCGTATCGTCCGAAATAATATTAGCTCATCCCTGCTCGGTCAAGGTCTTTGCCAAGGTTTCCTTTTATCTGTCGAGGCTTATAAAGATTTATCTCCGCAAAAATGAGAAGAATAGGGCAAGGGAATGTTGGCGAAGAAATATGGACATTAATATAAATTGCTAGGTTGTTTGGATTGCCACATTTAAGAGCTGGAATTTATTCTTATTGAATGTGCGAGCAAAGTTTTCGAGCGGTGTTTTTATCAACAAGATATAGTTTTAAAAATCATGCAGCCTTTGAAAGTATATTAACAGTGCGACTAAAGAGGTAGTGACAAATGGTATTCTACTTTGCTGCCACTAAACAGCCATCTAAGTAAGTATACTCGTATGTTCAACGATAACTAATAAAGTAGTTAGAGGAGCTTGTTGGCCCAGTACAGAGTACACATTCTTAGCGTTTTCGCAAATTAAACAACCCAGGTTGTGGTCCTAAAAAAAGTGGCATAGAAATTTCTCGAGCTCCTCCGTTCTTCGGAAGGCACGTAAAGTCATTGGTCCCGGCTTTTATTGTATGGCAGTGGTCAAACTATGTCACATGCCTTTAGGCAGCTTGAAAAATCTGAGCCAATGTTAGCCACTTACACACATCATTATATCAGCCATAGGAAGTCCACTGCTGGACATACGCCTCCCCCAATGATTTCCGAACCGACCGATCGGAAGCGGCCTGCATCCAGCGTTTTCCTGCAACCTTGCTCAGGTCGTGAAAAACGAAAAACAAAATAAAGTAGTAGTAAAAGATATTTGATCGAAAATTCATGTTTTTTTTATTAAATTTTAATCAAAATCTTAATCAAAAATTAAAAAATCAAAATCTTTACTGATTTCACTGTGGTTTTACAATCGGCCATCTGCCTAAAGTTGAGACTTCTTGGCAAAGTATTAGGGCGAAATAAAAATACAACAGCCGCCCGAGCCGCTCGTCAAGACTACAACCCCCCTTGGGTAAGCAGTAATTGTACTTACTACTCGGTTCGTTAGTCGCTTCTTACAACATCCACAAGAACAGATAAAGTAGTCCTATTCTACTGCAAAAACAACACGGCTAAATTAAAGCTTTGTATTCTTCAAATTTAATTTCAAGTTCATATTGATAGGATTATAAAGTCGTTATCGACACATAAAAAAGTTTAAACCTTTAACCCATTATAACCTTTAAATTTATAGGTTATTAATAACCTTTAAATGAATAACAGAACAATAAGCTGGCGCCAGCAATTGTTTCAAAAAGATCATGATTAATGACTCCCACGAACCATTTTAAAAGAGTTTTCGCAGCGTTTTATACAGCATTTACTTTCATACAATATTGTATGGGCTAATTGGTTTGCAGGACAAAACAGAATGAAAAAATATTTTGTCGTTGAGATTTTCACGGGAGCTCAAACGGAATGGTTTCATTTTGTTCGAACAAAATCGTGATAGGTTTTTTGCTAAAAAAAGGTATTGGCAAAAATGTGGACTAGTGAATGTTCTATTTTTTTCGTAAACGACGAACACAAAAATATATAGCAAGATGGAAATGCCCTTTTTCAAACTGCGGCTCAGTCAGACAGATAAATACATTAATAAATATATAAGGACAAATCACACTGATTAAGCTAGCCCCAACCTATTCCTAGCAGTGGAATGCAGAAGGCTGTGGATTAAAATAATGATTTGGTAGATTCAGTCGATGATACTGAACAACTTTCTCTAAGGAACATCAATTGAAATAAAAAAAATTGCTTTCCATAGACATTCTTTCTATAGATGTATGTCACAAAGGGTTGCTAATGTACAATGCATCAAAAGAAAGAAAGAAATTTAAACACTACAATTTACTGATACCTAAGTCCTACCTAATTCAACCAAAATTCGACAGTGCAAACTCTCGAAGAATTATTTCATACACTTTTTTGCAGATTTCTAATATGAATACGGCGACGGTTAGTTACTGTGCAAAGTGTACAAAGTGTAGAATTGTACATAAAAAAGCAAACACTTAGTCAAAGTTTAAGCAAGTGAGCATAAGAATAAGAACACCTTCCGGATGAAGGGTGTTCTCAAACACTTTGTTTCATTGTGTTCTTATGAATGGATTTTCATAAGAATACAAAGAATAAAAGTGTTCAGGCAACAATGAATTTACTAAGTATACAATACGAGCAGAGAAGCCTTCGGTCTCTCAGCACAAACACCCAAAGTCCAAAAGTGACCCCTCGGGGGCAAATGTCTCGTATCACAAACCTATTTATTTTATATAATATAACCAAATATGTGGAGGGGCAGACCGCCGACGACGTGGATGGCAAAAGTCCGAAAAGGTATGAAGCAGCTAGGCCTAAACAGCGACAGTGCCGGTGATCGTAGCAAGTGGCGCTGCATGTTAAAAAAAGCCGACCTCGTGTAACGGGAAAGAGCGAGGACAAAGAAGAAAGAAGAAGAACCAAATATGTGGCCCGCCGGTAAATGGTAACCACAGCCCATGGACGCCAGAGTCACCAGGAGTGCCACACGAGCTTTAAAATGTGTCCTACTAATTTATAACTTATATTATAATGTATACTTTATCCTACTAATTTATAATTTATAAATGCAAAAGTTTGACATCATCATCCGAGCGTATTCTCGGTTGCATCCTCAGCGGTAACGCTTCAGAGCCCAGGGTCAGTAAAACAGTCTTTTTGCTTTTTCAACCAATCAAGTGGCATCACAAACGTTACCTAAATAGAATGAAATAAAATATAACGCAACATTTTTTGTAACACGTCAAAGTAAATAAACGGGCATGTGCGAGTCGGACTCGTATCGTACCGTATCGTACCTCCGTACAATGTTTTAAAACGCTTAAGAAACACGTTTATTGTATGAAGCCCCCCTAATATTTTTATATCTTATTTTTAGTATTTGTTGTTATAGTATAGTGGTTATAGTAATACATAATCGGTGAAAATTTCAAGTATCTAATTAATGCCATTATAAAGAACGAGTTAAAAACGCCGAAAAAAACACGTTTCTTGTATGACGACCCCATTTAATTTTTAACATTATCTTATTTTTAGCATTTTTTGTTATAGCGGCTATAGTAATACATAATCGGTAAAAATTTTAAGATCTAGTTAATGCCATTATAAAGATCGAGTAAAAACGCTGAAAAAAATACAGGTTTTTTGTATGACGGCCCCCTTTAATTTTTTACTTTTTTTATTTTTAGTATTTGTTGTTATAGCGGCTATAGTAATACATAATCAGTGAACATTTCAAGTGTCTAGCTATTACGGTTCAAGAGATAGAGCCCTGTGACAGACGGACAGACAGCGGAGTCTTATTAATAGGATCCCGTTTGCACCCTTTGGGTAGGTACGGAACCCTAAAAAAAAGAACACAAAAAAATTGGGTATGGTTGTATACTATTTTTGTTTTGTATTTAGGTCCCGTCGTATACCAAACAAAGGCTTTGAACCGTAAAGTCCTGAGGGAGGTTCAAGACTGTGATATTACTAGAAAATATGAAAGGAAATTTAATTTCGTTGACGAAACGAAAGACGAATAAATGTATGCGTGGATATTGTGGAAAAATCCTTTAAGGGATAAAGTGTACATAATGGTATTTACAAACTGGGTCGAACTTAATGTATTGAAACTATTTTAAAGGTGAATTCAGTATATGATACGTATTTCGTATTGCGATATAATATATCGAAATACGAAAAATATGTTTTTGCTTTCCATACAAAGTGATCAGCTAATCGTTCAATTTGTATGGAAAATTGTTTATTATCATGGACTCAACTTTCCCCTTGAAGTTTCAGTATGTTATGTGAGACGGTATACAGGGTCTAACAAAATATACTGAAACTATTTTAAGGGTGGATTCAGTCCATGATGCTGAACAACTTCCCCCAAGGAACATATGTCGAAATATGAAAAATAATTTTTGACCTCCCATACAAGTTGACCGATCAGCTGATCCGAGTTTGTATGGAAAGTCAAAAAATATTTTCCATATTTCGATATATGTTCCTTGGGGAAAGTTGTTCAGTATCATGGACTGAATCCACCCTTAAAATAGTTTCAGTATATTTTGTTAGACGTTATACATAGTGGAAGGGACATACCCGTAATAAATCAAACCACGGGCTATACTAGAGCACTAAAGTCAAAAACAAAAAAAAATGACATTCCCATACAAATCGCCCGGGCGACCGCACACTTTTGTATGGAAATGCCGAAAATTATTTTTGTTTTTTGGCTGTTATTTTAATTTTATTATACTATAATGGTCTAGTATAGACCGTGGTTTGATTTATTACGGGTATGTCCCTTCCACGTTGTATAGGCTAGGCTTGGATTCAATGGCGCAGACAAAATAAGGCTTCTGCTAAAGCAATGCAGGCCGTTGAAAGCTGACGATGAAGAAGATGATTATGATTTATGAATTCTGGAATAATCTGAGGCTCTACTTGCAACTCGCGGGCAACACCGCGAGCTAGACCTAGATTAAAATAATTTAGAAAACGGAATATGTTATAAAAGGCATGACGACTGGAAGAATATTTTTGGCCCATCGGTTAGATTATTATCAGTTGGACGGAAAGGAAAACCAATGAGGAAGTATTAGAAATAGTAGGAGAGAAAAGAAGACTGCTGGGCGAAATAGTAAATAGGAGAGGGAAAATGATTGGTCACTTAATACGACATGACTCCTTATTTAAAAACATACTAGAAGGAAAGATAAAAGGTAGAAGAGGTCCAGGACGACCAAGAAAGAGCTATGTACACCAACTGAAAGAAAAAGCAGGGGTCATGTCGTATCAAGCACTAAAAAGTAAGGCAGAGAACCGAGAAGTTTGGCGCATACTCCACCGACAAGAGCCACTAAGCTCTTAAATAATAATAAGAAGAAGGTTAGATTATTAATAAATATTGTACACTTATTTTTTCTTTTCTTTGAGAAACAAAAGAAGAAACAGCGCATTTAAATTTCGCATGACGTCACTGCTAAGCACGATTTTTACATAGCGATGATGTCACAAGCCCCACTCCCGAACTTAGGTGATCTGTATCTTTGTGAATTTTTACTTTTTTGATAAACTGAAAAAATATGGGTGCATTATTTTTGGATAATCTACAGTACGGACTAATCAGAATAATATTTTCTGACCCTGTGGTTACCCCTATTCTACAGGTTATGTTGCTTCACGCAATATTGTTCAACAAATAAAATTTATTCCTCAAATCCCGGACGGATTATGTGCCGCTGACCAAAATAATTGAATTCGCAGCATTGTACGCAGAAATTCAATCAAACGGATCATGTTTGTTATAAATCTCTTGTCCTAATATAAATTAATATTATGGTGAGCAATAAACAATTTTTATTATTATTAATATGGATGTGAACTAGGTCAGAAAATTGTAATTCTAATTAATCCGTCAGTTAGATTATCCAAAACCTATATCAACAATACCTATACCAATGAGCAAAACGAGTAATCAAATGGATCCCAAATGGCAAACGCCAGCGTAGCCGACTTGAATTTTCAAGTTCATTGGGCATCAAAATCGGTTCAGTAGTTTCTGAAATATTAATAAAAATGTCCTCGATTATTTAGCAAACGAAACCATAGCGCGTTCTAACTTAGAATAGCGCCATCTAGGTATTACTTTGGGAACTATAATCGTGAGGTCTAAGTTCGCGGCGAACTACTAGTATATTTTTATAAATTTTCATCATTATCTTAATTTTTTTTTATGAATATGCGCACATCTTTTAGTTAAGTAGTCAATTCAAACTTCTACTCAAAAACATTAGGTAAAAAAAATTTGCTGCTCGTAATACGCAAATTGTAAATCTAGAACATTGGTTCTACAACTGAATTTCAACTATTGATTCGACCTAAAATGGCGACACGGCCAGCAACGAATCTGCGAACCCTCTCGACGAGTATAAAACCTATTGGTATTTGGCTAGCTGGGCTGAGTACCAACTATTGGCAAACCACTACAGCGGTATTGGAAAAAGTCTTTTTGTGGCAGATTTTCTGCTTCCTGCATTAGAGCGGTATTCAAATTCTTTAGATATTTAGGAGTTCGTTTGTCGACTTTTTTTGGGCATTTTGCCATTTGTATTATACTAACAGTGCGGTGATTTTGAATTTTTTTAACTACTCGTAGTAGTTTGACGCGAACTTAGACCTCGCGATTTTTTATTAATATTTCAAAAACTACTGAACTGATTTTGGTGCCCAACGAACTTGAAAATTATATTGATATTTCCTACATGTCTACCAAATTTCATCAAAAATCAACCGCATACTCTTCACCGGCAAAATCCCTGACCAATGGAGGCTGAGTATTATTACTCCAGTCTTTAAAGGAAAGGGATCGGTGCAAGAGTGTAGCAACTAACGCGGTATGAAGGTCATGTCCCACACCATGAAGCTCTTCGAGAGGATTATAGACTCTCGGCTCCGGCAGAAGAGTGCAGTCTCGGAGTGTCAGTATGGATTTCGCCCCGGCCTAGGCACTACGGACCCCATTTTTGCCCTAAGGGTCATCATGGAGAATACAGAGCAAAGAATACGCCTCTCCATTACCTTTTTCTGGATATGGAGAAGGCCTTTGACTGTATTCCCCGAGAGATGATCTGGTGGGCACTGAGGTCCAAAGGGGTGCAAGAGATCTATACGAGTATTGACATAATCCGCGACATGTACCGCGATTCCGAGTCCATAGTTAGGACTGCTGTTGGTGACACCAAACCCTTTCCCGTTACAGTCGGGGTGCACCAAGGCTCGGTCCTCAGTCCCTACCTGTTCAGTGTGATATTAGACGAAGTGTCGAACAGCATCAGAGACACACACGAGCATCCCCCTTGGCTGCTCGTGTACGCTGACGATATCGCACTGGCGGATGCGGACAGAGGGAGACTAGTGCGACGCGCAAATGCGTGGAGGGAGTCACTTGAGAACGGTGGTCTGAAGCTAAATGTGGCGAAGATTGAATACATGGCCTGCAACTCTACAGATCCCTAACCCGTACGTATAGGCGAAGACTTGGTCAAGCGTACGGACCAGTTTAAATACTTGGGATCTTACTTCACGCGTCCGGAGACATCAATGCCGACGTCAAGGCCCGTATATCTGCCGCATGGGCAAAGTGGCGGGAGGTAACGGGTGTCATTTGTGACCCCAAAATGCCGATTAGGTTAAAGGGACAGGTCTACAAATCCATCATTAAACCTGTCCTTTTATATGGCAGTGAAGCGTGGCCATTGCTTGAGCGACACAAGCAGGAACTGCGTGTCACGGAGATGCAAATGTTGCGCTGAATATGCGGAGTATCACGGAGAGATCGCGTGAGAAACACCTGCATCCGCGGCAGCCTTCATGTCCGTGATATAGCAGACAAACTGCAAGAAAGTCGCCTACGCTGGTACGGTCATGTCTTGTGGAAACCGGCAAGCTACGTGGGAAACAAATGTATAGCCATGCCGCCTCCGCCGGGGCCCGGCAGACGTGGTAGACCCAAGAAATGCTGGCTTGACGTCGTCAAGGATGATATGCGTGCCAATCGTCTTACAACCAAGGATGCTCAAGATCGTGCGAAGTGGAGAAGGAAAAGCCGGAAAGCGGACCCCGGGCTTCACAGCATTACAGCTGAGAATGCAACTGGGAATACGCTAAGATGAGAGAGAGAGAGATATGATGATGAGGTCGGAAGGTGGCTATAGGAATCCTGTAGTAAAACGACGCAACTCCATCGGGCTTATTACATTTGTATTGGTTAGGCTTCACAATATAAAAGGGTACAAAAAATTGTTAGTTAATTTCTTTTTTCAAGATACAAATTAAGATAAGATTTTTTTTAAACTTCTAAATCTATCTGTAACTCAAAACCATACCAATAAGTACCGTTTTGTTTGAAAGGCGATATTTCTTTACTACGAGTAGAGCAAGATAAAGATTTAGAAGGTCCTCGTCAATCCATCCAATCCCGTTTATCTCGGGAACTTAACACCGTGATTTTAGGGCAATCTAACCCCCATCGGGATGTGTGGGTGTTCTGGGAACGAAACCGTATTAATCCTTTTAGGGTAGATGGAATTTCATGATATGAAATATGGTTTCAATCTTTTAGACAATTTATTACGTTGTTGTAGATATATGTTACGGCAAGCCTTAAAGAAGAACTATTTCATATATCGTTTTACCTAGTATCTAGGTACTTACATTTTTTAGCCTTCGATCAATACAACTAGATAACCTACAAAATCAAAGCAAAATTCTGTTCGCTTGAATATCAAACTACACTCACTGTGAAGACAACTTATTGAACTACGTATAAAGTGTTTTTCTCCGTGACTGAACTAAACACAAGTTTATTAGCTAGGCAAGTTAAAAAAAGTTCGACTGCCAAGAACGCCATCTAGTGATGTGTAGCGGAACTACCGATACGACTTGATACGGATTTTGAGTTGCGCTACGAATAGCGCCATCTATTATTTGCTAGAGTAAGCCCTGACTTTCAAGCGTTAACCTCCAATAACTTTTAAACAACTGAAACAATTTTCATGAAAATAGCTAAGAAGGGAACTTGATTTCACGTGAAAAAAACCGCATCGAAATCGGTCCATCCGTTCGAGCGCTACGATGCCACAGACAGATAGACAGACAGACATTAGCGTCAAACTAATAACACCCCTCTTTTTTGTCGGAGGTAAAAAGTAATAACGAATCATTACGAACTGATTTCCCTTGAAACTCATCCTCATTTGCGAGTTTATGTGTTTATCATCCTCCCTACTATTCTCTAAACAATTTCCACACATCATTTGGATGACAATAAAGGGTGGTTTACACACCTTTACAACCTCAGCACAGTCATTAACGTTTATCGCAGTTTCCAGCCATTAGGTAAAGATCACATTGGTTGAGTAGGCGAGTCAAGTAAGGCATTATCAATAAGTAAGTTGATTGCACACCTACAATGCTTAAATGTGTGACTTCTAAGCCCAAATAGGTTTCTGTTTTTTTTATTTTCTCTAAAGATATCCATGTCAATGGACACCCAAGGATGCTGAAGTTATCGCAAAATGGAGAAAATAAACAAGAACCATTAACTCAGTTGTATGAAATATTTGTGTTTAGTCTTTTAATAACGCACTAACCTACAGTATTTGATATGACGTGTATTCTTACCTTCAGGATAGTAACTTATGATTTCCTTGCATTATCGCGTGATATTAAAGGGGTTGTTATTGTCTAACACCTTGTGATTACAAGGTGTTAGATAATAACAACCCCTTTAGCTTTCATTTAGCTTGTTGACCTATTGAGTACCATAACGCTATGTTGTGTATTAACCAATATTAATACATCTTCGAGATGGTGTGTATTTCTACACATTATTTGCGTAACATCAGAGGGTTTCAAGTAATAACCACTTCAGTTATAATCATAACCTCATATATATTTTATAACTATTAAACAACGATTATTAGGTAGGCGTTGCAGTCGCATATGATCATGTCATGTCTATAATTATTTCATAATACAGATTTCCCTTTGATTGCGATAATAGTTATCACTAGTGTCAGATTTTTCGAGCTCCCTAAAGGCTCTGACTTAGATCAATGACTGTAATCTAGCGCCAAAAATAATTATTACACACTAGTGAACTAATGTGCAGGTTTCCTCACGATGTTTTTCTTCACCAGAAGCAATAAATAGTGAATTAAAAAGCCGTATATGACAACTCAGAGGTACACGTCGCACCTATAGTGAGGATCAAACTCGTGCCTTATAGACGCACAGCTTCTAAACCGCTTGGCAACCACCGCTTTGAAGCAGAAGTTACAATACGCTCGCCACTGGCCTCACCGTTTAACTCACCCTATATGAACTACCTATTAACAAGGCCCACTGAGCCAGAAAGTAGATAAACCGACTTTGTGACTCTGAAACGATTAAAGTATTGTTTCTCACAAACTTTTTATAGCACATGAAAAGTATCTTAGGATTTTCAGCATTTTTGTGGAGTACGTCGTAAATTTTTTTATGTGGTTCAGTTGCTTTTCAGAATAACTAAGTTGAAATCGGAAACTTTTTCTCTGAAATATTTAGGAATTATAATAAATTGTGGGACCCATAAATCGCATCGTCCAACCCGAAAATGGGTGAACGTACTGTAAGTATGACCCTAATAGTACTTAGAGCGATCTTAAATATTATCAATAGTAACGAAATAGTCACTTTAAAATAAAAACACATCAAAGTTCAGGACTAATTATATACAATATATGTTTCAAAAACACGATTGCTTAAAATTTTCTCGATAGAAAAACATTACGAAGTTGCCTCCAAATCACCTTAGAATTATACTAAAACGGAAAGTATTTAAGAAATACAATAAATTAGCACTTGTAACTTTTGATTATAATTGTATTAGACATCATATGTCTTACTTTTTAAATAACTCTTAAATATTCTTTGTTAAACGAAAAAAACCTCAAAACCAAAAGCAGCCTCATTGACCTACCGCGGTCTTCCTACCCCGCATGGCTCGCTGTCTAGCTTCGGCAAGAGTAAATTTGTGTGCGTGGAAGCGGGAGCAAACTTTAATTATCCACATAAGGCGCCCTCTTAATAATCTGACGTCAACAACTTTTATGAAATCGAAAGAAAATCATTACAATTATCAAGTGATACAAACATCCAAAGATAAATAAATTATATTGACTTTGACCGATTGGAAGAAGAAAATATTTATTTACGCCCTCTGTGTAGCGTAGAAATATAACTTTACATTCCATGTCTCTAATATTGAGTAAAATTGAAGTTTCTCAACACTTCGCTTCCAAAAGCCTCTCAAGTTGGCACCTCTATTTAGATGCAAATGCGATGCAGAACTGAAATGAGCAACTGATAGCTGAAGTTGTAAAGTTAAACGTTTAACGCTGTGAAGTTTAAACTTAAAAGATGAGTAAAAGTTACTTAAAACTTTAGTCCCTATGGGTAAACAGAGCAAAGAGCCACACATTTTGAATTGAAACTTAAACAAGTTTGTTTGCTAGAAAAATTAAAAAAACCCCGACTGTCAAGAATGTCATCTAGTGATGAGTAGCGGAACTACCGATACGACTTCATATCCATAGCGCCATCTATTAGTTGCTAGAGAAAACCCTGTCTTTCAAGCGTTAACTCCCAATAACTTTTATAAGCTGAACAGATTTTCATCAAACATAGCCAAGAACCACCGCAAAGGAACTTTCTTTCACGTGAAAAAAACCGCATTAAAATCAGTCCATACGTTCGAGCGCTACGATGCCACAGACAGACAGACAGACCGACAGACATTAGCGTTAAACTTATAACACCCCTCTTTTTTGCCGAGGTTTAAAAATAAAATAAACAACTGTGTGAAAATAATAAATTCTCAAACTGCGAATATCAAGTGCCGGAATAGTCCATAAGCAGTTTGCATAGGGCATCGCGTCTTGACGGCATCATTTCGATTATGCCCCTCGATTGCTTAGAGCCATCAAGTAGGCTTAATTTAGCACTGCGAATAGTGAAAGAACGTTAAAAACTACAAATTATATTACAGAGACTACTTAGTTGTTTTATTTTATTTTATTATGTAATGATCTAGTAAGTAAACTAGACAAAGATATAAGTTAAAAAACTAAAACCCGTTTGTCATCTGTTTTCTATAATCTAATAATCGGTATCACTACGTCTTGGTGTAATAAAGATTTTAACTACCTAACTGACCCGATTACGGTAAAATTCTTAATAAAAAGTACGTTTATCCAGTTAAGCAAGCAGGACGTATGTAATAGCAAATAATATATACATTTACTCTTTGTCTTGTATAAATTACTTTGTCTTGACGACCTCCGTGGTGTAATGGTTAAGGCCGTACCTGAATTTTCCGGGGTCCAGTGCAAAATAAATCATTTCAAAGAAAACGGAGAAATCATTTAAAATTTTGCTACTACCAAGTCCTAGATAACCCTTCAAAGTATTTTATGAACTACTGTTTACAGTTTAAAGTGAGAACGTTAAGCTTTACCACGCACATTTGCGAAAAAGGGCCACTTTTGGCAAATGTGCGTAGTAAAGCTAAGCGTTCTCATTATAAACTGTAAACAGTAGTTCGGTCGGTATGCGGGTAACAAACAAAGGAAAATTCCAACTGCCGGAAACTATATGTACTTACCTACGTATTCAAGGGCAACCCCGTGACATAGTGTCGTTATTTACACGTGTTATTTATTGCCCGCCTTGCAGGAAAGTTTAGTTTCTATTTATCACGCCTAGGATTAAGTGTGCATATTTAGGTCAGACAAAATTATTAACTTGAAGTAAGCATTAGCGCTTTCGCAGATTTGATCAATGGTCAATCTGCTAGTTTCCAACAAATCAAATTAGAGATACTTTTTTTCTTAAGGCCGTACCTGAATTTTCCAGGGTCCAGTGCTGCCCCCATTTAAAATAAATCATTTCAAAGAAAACGGAGGCATTAATTAAAATTTTGCTACTACCAAAGTCTAGATAACCCTTCAAAGTATTTTATGAAATACTGTTTACAGTTTATAATAAGAACGTTAAGCTTTACTATGCACATTAGCCAAAAGTGGCCGTTTTTCGCAAATGTGCGTAGTAAAGCTTAACGTTCTCACTTTAAACTGTAAACAGTAGTTCATAAAATACTTTGAAGGGTTATCTAGGCTTTGATAGTAGCAAAATTTTAAATAATGTCTCCGTTTTCTTTGAAATGATTTATTTCAAATGGGGGCAGCACTGGACCCCGGAAAATTCAGGTACGGCCTTAACAAACAATGTTTTCTCAGTTAACATATATAATTTTAAGTTGTAAGTTTGTTAGTTGACATCTTTGGACAAAATGCTGCAGTGCAGTTCATTGCCGCTTCTTCTGCACTTGCGGCTAGGAAGCGGCGCTAAACTTAGCTGTAAGTAACGATTTGACGTCAACATTTGTGCAAAACAAAACAAAGTGACTATTATTAAACTAGCTTTTGCCCGCGGCTTCGCTCACGTATCCCACGGGAACATTACATTTTTCCGGGATGAAAGGTACCCTATGTCCTTCTCAGTACTCCTAACTATGTGTTTGCGAATTTTCAAGAAGATTGGTTTAGAAGATAAAGCGTGAAGAGGTAACAAACAAACAAACAACTCACTTTCGCATTTATAATATTAGTGAGGATTAGGATTAGGATATCCTCATAAAGATATTTTGAATTTTAATTTGGATTTGATAAACATTTTCTATGGGATTTGTATGACATAGCAAAACGTGACGTCATAGTTACTTGGATATAATCAGTGACAAATGACATTATTTTGTGACGTACGGAACGGACCAGGAAACTGCTTTATTGGCTGGGTGGGTGAACACAAATGGTATAAAATATCTCAAGCTCCTCCGTGCTTCGGAAAGCACGTTGAGCAGTTGGTCGTGAGCTGAAAAAAAATTTTTTTTTCAATATTTTAAAAACCATCTTTTGGAACTTCAATATCTATCTCCGACCCGACTTTCAAGAGTTTACCTTGTTTAGGAGCTACGATACCACAGACAGACACACGGGTACATAGATAATTAAACAGACACGTCAATCTTATAACATCCCCCTTTTTTGTCAGGGGTTAATGATAAATTTAATTTCAATTTGTGTTCTCATAATGTACATTAAAATTTTCCATTGTTACATATTTACATTCCATCATTCAGAATTATTTGTGCCAAGTCCCAAGGGCGTGAGTGGAAAAGTTACAAACGAAATGTTATTATTGTGGAAAGAGGAAACAGCTTTCATATTGTACGAGTTATTAGGCGAGCCAAGCTGCAGCAATGCGAGTACAATATGCATCATCATCATATATCATGTCTTTTTTTAACCCACGAAAAAAGAGAGGTGTTATAAATTTGACACTAATGTCTGTATGTCTGTCTGTGGCATCGTAGCGTTCGAACGGATGTATCGATTTCGATGCAGTATTTTTCACGTGAAAGCAAGTTTTCTTGCGGTGGTTCTTAGCTATGTTTGATGAAAATCGGTTTAGCCGTTTATAAGTTATTGAGGAATAACGCTTGAAAGTCAGAGCTTTCTCTAGCAAATAATAGATGGCGCGGATATCAAGTCGTATCGGTAGTTCCGCTGCTTATCACTAGATGGCTTTCTTGACAGTCGGGGGTTTTTTAATTTGCCTAGCAAATAAACTTGTTTTACAGAAAGGCTTATGGCCTTTTATTGGTAAGTAGTTATAGAAGTTCGGTGTATAGTTGGCGTCGCAAATCACATCGCTTCTCTTTCCGTGTAGATCGTAAAAGCCGATCGAGGGAATGGGCGAGAATCTGAATCATATGAATAGGCGATGCGGTTAGCAACCCATCACTATTATGATTTCCCTTTTCCACCTTCATGCCCACCATTACGCTAAAAGTGGCCTGGGCTTTACCGCCCTTGGCTCTGTCTACCCCGTTAGGGATAAAGACGTGATAGTGTGTGTGTGTGCAAATCATACTCGCCCTGAGAAAGGCCTCCGGATGAGGTCGAACGAAACATGTCGGCCAGTAGTTGACTTTTACGTAAGCTAACCGTTTGTAGCATATAGAATGTCTGTGTCTCTTTAACCGAAAAAAAACCGGCCAAGTGCGAGTCGGACTCGCGCACGAAGGGTTCGGTAACATTATCTATACAACATTAGACACTTTATAACGTCAAAAAATCACGTTTTTTGTAGCTCCAAATATTTATTTTATGTTAATTATTAAATAAAATGTAAATATACAACAGACAATTTTTTTTATGAATATTTCAAGCGTCTTCATGTTGCCGTTATTAATATTGAGTCCCGTTTTTATCCCTTTGGGTACGGATCCCTAAAAACTAAAAAGTAATGTTACCGAATGAAGAAAATAAAGCTCGCTCACTGCAGAGATTTTAATTCGCATATTAGTTAATAAAAGATAAGTAGAACTAGGATAGCGCTCGCTGACGAATGGGAACCACGAATTTTATGAGAGTGTCGGAATTGGATACCTTATAGACTAGTAGTGTTCTAGGGGAGGGGAGGAGGAGGGGAGGGGGTGAGTATTCTAGGGGATTTTAATCAACAGTAAAAATATGTTAGCTCCGACGCGGCACTAACTTAAACTTGTAATCTCGTATACAAGTATAAACTTGTATTATACTTCAATTTAACTTAAGTATCTAACGTGTGTTTGTACTGTAAGCTTAAATAAAAGGATTCCCTTGAATGACAAATTTTTTTAAAAAAACGGAACCCTTATTTATAGTATCACTCGTGCGTCTGTCTGTCCGTCCGTCTGTCACAGCCAATTTGTTTCGAATCTACTGGACCGAATCAGGTGAAATTTGGTAGAATGTTGTAATCCTATGACTCAAACACATATGTGCAAAGTAAATAAATATTTTTTTTTTAAAATAAGGGTAATTTTCGGGGGACAAATTAGGAAATTAAAAAGAAGTTTTGCAAACCTTACTGTGTCATAAATCAAATGAAAGGACTCGTTATTGTAAAATGAATAGTTTTGATTTTATTCATGAAAGAAGACGAAACTTGACCATTCCCCCCTGATCTCCGAAACTACTGAGCCTAAAATTTTGAAAAAAATACGCAATTTAGTTATTTGCTTGTAGATTACAGGAGAACCTATAAGAATTCAATCAATAGTACGGAACCCTCTCCACGCAAGTTTGACTCGCAATTGGCCGGTTTTTATCCATAATATCGCTTGTCTTATTGACTTAGTTATATTTTTTTGACATAACCACAGCTTAAATAAGCTTGTAAAAGCCGATCGAGGGAATGGGCGAGAATCTGAATCATATGAATAGGCGATGCGGTGAGCAACCCATCACTATTATGATTTCCCTTTTCCACCTTCATGCCCACCATCACGCTAAAAGTGGCCTGGGCATTGCCGCTCTTGGCTCTGTCTACCCAGTTAGGGATAAAGACGTGATAGTGTATAGTATATAGTGTCATAATATATAGTGTCATAATATATAGATACATTTATCCTACATTGGATAAAAAAAATTGACTTTGACTTTGAAGAAGAGAAAATTATAAATAGTAAGACGACCTCCGTGGCGTAATGGTTAATACGCTAGACCGCTAATCCGGAGGTTCTGGGTTCGATCCCCAGCCAGGGCAAGTTCAAAAAACGGCCTTTTTCAAATTGTCCTGGGTCTTGGGTGTTTATCTATACATATATGTTTTTATCATAAAACATAGTATCTTTGAGTTAGTATCCCATAACACAAGTTTAAAATTTACTTTGGGGCTAGCTTAATCAGTGTGATTTGTCCCTATATATTTATTTATTTATTATTTATTATATTTTGCTAAGCAACCTATCATAACGTCACGAATCTATCAAAGAACGTGATGACCTTTATCACAATATAGGGGAGACTCTTCTAAAGAAACAACGCATGGCACCGACAACAAAGGCACGGAAAATGTCAAGCTACAAGTATGTCACGGCATAAAGAAAATACAAAGGAATACTTATGTATTTATTAATATTTGATAAACGGGTAACTCACGTAAAAAATCCGCTACAAGCCGACATGTTTATTATAGGATCGATGACTATCTTAAAGACAGAAAAGTCTGGCTTGAGCTCGGCGCGGGTCCCTCTTAAAGGTTTGTATATTAAGACATGTCATGAGTTAGGTAGGTACATTGGTACATACTACATTTACAAATTGACACTATTTAAAATTTCGTAATTCTTATAGTTTAATTTCAATTATGACATAACAAACAATGTATTGTCAGTTTATTATTTTAAGTTTTAAGTTTGTTAGTTGACGTTTTTGGAGATAACGTGCAGTGCAGTTTGTTGCCACTTCTTCTGCACTTGCGCCTAGGAAGCGGCATAAACTTAACTACTGTTTATAGTTTAAAGTGAAAACGTTAAGCTTTAGCTTGCATTTTTGCGGAAAACGGCCGATTTCCGTTTAAAATTTTAAATGATATCTCCGTTTCCTTTCAAATGGGGGCACTGAACTCCACGTATCATCTTAAGTTATATTTGGAGAAGAAATCATAATCATACATGACTTGTTTTGAAATAGCAAAAGCATCTGCTAGTAATAATAATAATTTTACTACGAGTACCTATAAAGGTACCTACTCGTATTTGTAGAGGTATAAAATATAATATAGTAAATACTTCTCTAAAGAAAATGTCTACGTAAGACTACAGGAACAGGATAGATTTTTATTCAGTGCATTTATTTTTAGGCTAAGTTCAGTACATACTACCAATCCCCCAAGAATCATATTACGAAATACGAAAATGAATTCTAAACCTCTTTAATTACATAACGTCAGTTAGTCGTAGCTTTTGCGTCAATCGACCTGAGGCTCTGTTCACCCGAATACCAGTTAAAGTAAAGACGATACACGGAGTCCAGTGCTGAGTTTGCATTTTTGCCAAAAGTGGCCGTTTTTCGCAAAAATGCAAACTAAAGCTTACTGTAAACAGTGATTCATAAAATAGTTTGAAGGGTTATCTAGGTTTTACTAGCTCAAAATTTTAAATGATATCTCCGTTTCCTTACAAATAATTTATTTCAAATGGGGGCAGCACTGGACTCCGTGTATCGTCTAAAAGACCTGACATGGCCTAACAACATATACTGAAACCATTTTAATGCTAAATGACAGAGTAATACGTGTAGTATACTACGTACAAACTAAATCCAGTCCATGATTCTTAACAACTTTCCCAAGGAACATAATATCCTTGGGGAAAGTTGTTCAGTATCATGGACTGAATCTACCATTAAAACAGTTTCAGTATATTATATTGTTAGACATTATAATTTCATTAGATGAGATGTTAATTCTACTCCCTTTATGTTTTATAGTAGCAAAAGGCCATTTAGCAGAAACAAATACATAAATCGTCGATAACGGGCGGGTCTAATCGGTGAGAAAGAAACACAAAGGAAGCCTGCTGTGTCAAGATACTTTCAAAGGCTGTTGATAAAGCGCTTTAATAAATCCAGGGAAGAGATTCAAGAAAGTTTAATGCTATGTTCGTGCCTTTTCTTTACTACCTATTTTACTTTTTTTTTCAAAGCTTTTAAAGAAAGGACATACATAACTTTACATAGAAATATGAAGGCATTTGCCCAGCAGTAGGCCATTACAGGCTTAAAAACTTAATCAATCCATAGACCATTAATATATTATAATGTTTTCAACTTTTTTATTCTTTTCAGACATTTTTTTTGCTTAGTCTTAACGTTTTTCACCATCCTTGAAACTAATAAAGATGGCCTTCATCCACTTCTGGAAATGTTCCTAACTAAGTACCATCTTTACATTATTGGATCCGCCCAATTTATCTTCCTACCCAGGGCCCTTATCTTTAATCCATCATGCTGTCGGCGGCTGACCACCGGAGCGTAGGCTGACGCTTTATCACTTAAATATTTCTCATTTACACGTACTTTACTTTTCCTTTTGCAAAAATGTTCTCATTCTCTTTGAGTGTATAATCCTATCCTAATCCTAATCCTAATCCTAATCCGAATCCGAATCCTAATCCTAATCCTATCCTATCCTATCCTAAATAATATTATAAATGCGAAAGTGAGTTTGTATATTTGTTTGTTTGTTACCTCTTCACGCTTTATCTACTAAACCAATCTTCTTGAAAATTCGCAAACACATAGTCAGGAGTACTGAGAAAGACATAGGGTACCTTTCATCCCGGAATAAAGTAATGTTCCCGTGGGATACGCGAGCGAAGCCGCGGGCAAATGCTAGTATGTAAATAAGTTTAAAAAAAAAACATTTTTTGTACAACCTTTTATTGTGAGGCCTCAGTACAAAGATGGTCGTGCTCCTGCAGCAGAGACTAAAAAAGACCTGATCATGATGATAAAGTACTTCAAGACATATTTAATTAGCCCAAACTCGATGAGGTTACGTAGTTTTATCACAGGGCTCCTATAGACACCTTCTGGCTCCATCATTAGAGCAGCTTCTTGTTATAATATTGTCATCTGGTTTACATTAGATAGCATACAAAATTTCATCTCAATCGGAAATCGGGAAGGGGTATATTGGAAACAGTATGACAATCCAGTTGGACAGTACAGACATCGATCTATAAATATAGGTAGATTAAGTTGGTGTAAAGAAACAAAATTATGAAAGAGGAGCAGGAGGTTCGGTTCCCGTTTGGGATTCTAATTTATGGTTTAAGGAGTGCTTTGCAATTTCATTTGTGCTTATGTCCATCGAAATTAAAATATACTTATATTAAACTAAACTGAAGCCCGCGGCGTTGCCTGCGTGGTAAGGTTTTTGGCAATCCTATGGGAATTTATTTATTTATTTAATTTAATTCGTTTACAAAACAATATTTGTGTTCGAATACATAGTTTACATAAAAATAGGATAGGATACAAAAATAGATAGAAAACACTACACACACACTAGACATACTTAGGCATAGAGATACAATTTAAAATTCATCTAACGAATAGAAACATTTTTCCAAGAGATAAGCCTTTAGTTTTTTAGTAAATAATTTTCTGCTTCGTATTGTTTTTAATTCTATAGGCAACTTGTTGAACCAAAGCACTGTTTGGTATCGCACACATGCTTTGTCACTCTTAATTTAGGTTGTATCCATGTCGTAAGATCTTTTCTTCGGGTTTTTTCTCTCCGGATCATTTCTTCTTCTGATTCATAAAGATGTCTCTGTTTGTAGAAATTGATTAAAAGAACTAAAATGTATAAACATGGCACAGTTCAAATTTTAAAACTCTTAAAATAAGGTTCACAAGACTCCCAGGGCGGAATTCTTGCCATGGCCCGTATTGCCCTTTTCTGCGCCCAAAAGGCTCTCTGCACATTATACTTATAACTATTGCCCCAAAAGTCTATGCTAAACCGCAATTTAGATTCAACTAGAGCATGGTACACTGTCTTTAGCTGTTCTGTAGTCAGCTCATCTCTAAGACTACGAAGTGCATAGCATGAGGAATTAATTGCATCATCAATAGTTTCAAGTTCCAATTTCCAATTCAAGTCAGCATCTATTATAACCCCTAAGAATTTAGTATTTGCTACACATTCAATATTTTTATTTTGCAATTTTACTGCAAGTATTTCTTTATTACGCGAAGTAGTTCTGAAAAGAATAGCGTTACTTTTGTTTGCATTGAGTTTTAGATTATTCGTTACAAGCCAATTATGAAAAATTGTTATCGTTTTGTATGCTGTTCTCTCTAATTCCTCAAAGTTGCGTCCAGTTATAACTGCATGACTGTCATCGGCATATGACACTACATTGATGTTTGGGATTTGTTTATATAAATGACTGACTACATCATTTATAAATATAATAAATAAAATTGGACCCAGGACGGAACCTTGCGGTACGCCTCTATGCACTTGTTTCATTTTTGATTTATAAACTCCTTCTGTTGAGCTATCAGCATTTGCACTTTTTATTTCTACATATTGTTTTCTGTTGCTCAAATACGATTTAAAAAGAGCTAGTTCTTTATTTCTTATACCACAATGTTCCAATTTAAGCATCAGTATGTCATGATCTATAGTATCAAATGCCGAGCTCAAATCTAGAAAGAGTCCAGCGACTTTTTGTTTTTTATTCAGTTTCTCTTGAATATCATTAATCAATACTTCAATAGCATCGTGTGTACCTACACCATATTGTTATCCGAATTATTTTATTTGATTATTTTATTTGAGTTAAGATGAGATAAAAGCCTTATTATAAATAATTTCTCAAAGATCTTTGAAAGTACTGGAAGCAAAGAAATCGGTCTATAATTCTTTGGGTCGGTTTTACATTTTTTCTTAAATATCGGTATAATTTTCGCAATTTTTAATTGATCTGGAAATATACTTTTATCCATAAAATTATTATAGAAATTTGCTAAGGGTTTAGACAGAAATTCTGTTTTCCTTAATCACTGTTACTGATATATCATCAAAACCACACGACTTTTAGTTTTTCATTTTATTTACTATGTTCCTAATTACTACACTACACAGAATAGCACATTTTCTCGAGATAAAAAGTATTCTATATGTTAATTCGGGTAATTAGCTATCGACATGCCAAATTTTATTCCAAGCTATTTAGCCGTTTTGGCGTGAAAGCGAAACAAACATCCATACGTCCACACATCTATACATCCATACAAACTGACGCATTGATATTATAAAACGTGAAAATTATTTTCTATATGTACGGTCAACTGCAAAAGTCCATTCATAGCTCTAAAATTTTAATCGCTGCTTCTTGGCTTCCACATAATTAATACATAAAAAATGTTTTAGTGAATTATGTGGTAGCCACACAATTTACTTATATACGACACTGCTAATCACCTTTTCCTTGAGTTGCTTTATATAGCTGTGCCAGGGCTTTCCTCTTCCCCTCATTTTGCCTTCTATTGTAACTCGCATAAAATTGTCATGCCGTATCAAGTGTCCCAATAAATTGTCTCGTCCCAATAAATTGTCGTCTCCGATTTTCCGATGACCTCCATTATGTGTCTCTTTTCAACTCTATGAAAGAAAGACCTCTACGTTTGTTTCTTTGTCCTTCCAATTAATCCTTTCTAGCATTCTCCAGCACCACATCTCGAATTCTTCCAAATATTTAGTTTTCTTCTTTGTCAATGTCCACGTCTCACAGATATTATAAACTAGCTGTGCCCGCGACTTCGTTCGCGTGGTTGTCGGAACGTAATGTTATATAGCCTAAAGCCTTCCTCTATAAATGGACTACCCAACAAAAAAAGAATTTTTCAAATCGGACCATTAGTTCCTGAGATTAGCGCGTTTAAACAAACAAACAAACAAACAAACAAACGAACAAACTCTTCCGCTTTATAATATTAGTATAGATGAAGTACTCTTAACCAACAACATATTTATTTGAATAAAGATTAATATTATTATGTTGATACAACTTAAACAAATTATTTCGACCAAATTAGGTACCATAAAAACGGTTTTTGTGAGTTAATCTTAAAAGATAGACATATACTATCGCGGACTGTTTTTTAGATCATTAAAAGAGCTATTATTCTTTAATACATATTTTTTGTGTATCTTGAACCGTTTTCACGGCGCACGCAACGGAAGGCTTCAAAGATGAAATAATTTCTCCCGTTTTTTACACATTTACCACTATATCTTTGCTCCTATTGGTCGTAGCGTGATGTTATATAGCCTATAGCCTTCCTCGATAACTGGACTATCCAACACAAAAAGAATTATTCAATTCGAACCAGTAGTTTCGGAGATTAGCGCGTTCAAACAAACAAACAAACAAACAAACAAACAAACAAACAAACAAACAAACAAACAAACTCTTCAGCTTTATAATATTAGTATAGATAAGATTAGTGGAAATGTATGTTTATGTAAATTCACAACTAAATAATTTTTATTTCAGCCTTTGCCCTTATCGTTAATCCATCATACTGTCAACGGTTGGCCAAGGCAACGTATAAATAAGCCTCGTTTTAGCCCTTACAATTTCAGGATCTATTTTAAACCTTTTGCTAAGTACCTCTTACTTAGCAATAGGTTTAAAGGAATACTGAAAGTAATATTAGACTCTTTGCTCAATAATTTGATACTGGCAAGTTATACACCTAAACTTTGAGAGCAAGGAAGATATAATATATCTTTATACAGAACCAAAAAATTAACATGACATTATGCTGTTTTTACTCACCATATCTGGCCTCCTCCCCCTCGGGTGCCTGCGCCGTGAGGGTGGCCAGTTCCTTCTCCAAGTCGACCTGGTGCTCGCCACAGTCCCATGATAACAGCCCTGCAACAACATATAAAGTTTTTAACATATGTGTGGCTCTTTTTTTTTTGTTAGACCCTATAATATTGTATAGTATTTGTCATGATCAGGTCTTTTTTAGCCTCCACTGCAGGATCACGACTCTCTCTGTACTGTCAGAGCCATATATTAGCCAGAGCAGTCAGAAGATTTGGCCTACACTCTCCAAGCTAGCCAGACGGGTTGGAGAGGTCTCATGATGTTTATAAGCTTTGTTTAGCTTGTGTTTCCTAAGTCGTATTCTACGAAATCCACGGAAAGACTTGGAGTAACTTTGCCGGGGAGCACATGGCTTAGTATTTTTAATATGTATTATTTTTTTCGATTTGATTCGCAAAACAAATTATCTGATTATTACTGTTATAGACTGCAGGAGGAGATGCACTTTTAAAGTTAAGTCCGCCAATTTGATAACTATATTTTTAATTGTGGAACAATAAATAAATAAATTTTGTAAATATTTCACACCTCCAAATACAAAACATTAATTTGAGATTTTCCTGGCAAAGTTAACGTAAGTGGTCAAGAGAAACTGAAAAGAAACAGGAACAAAGAACAAAGCCATCAAAAACATTTCAAATAACGGCAAGTGTTCTCCTACATAAATATTTACGCTAACATCCATGTTGGTAGTTCCGCCCACAGTTTCCCTTATTGCGTCCGGTCCCTGGGGATGTTGTGGAGAGATGTATATAATTATACGACCACGGGATGTAGAATGAAACTAATGTCGTCATAGACATAGTTGAGTGCTACTTTAATATTTGAGGTATTCCGGGATTAACTTTTATGTGAATTTAATTGTCTCTAAATCGAGTTGGGGGCGAAAACACATTGTTTGTATGTAGTATGTATGTATGTATATATGTATGTACGTATATATGTATGTATGTACCGCGTAGCTGCCGAACCGATGGTCCGATTTTGATAAAATTTGGTGGGCATGTAAGAAATATTAATAAAACCAAAACCGATTTTGATTTTGATTTGATTTGATTCGTTGGGCATCAAAATCGGTTCTGTAGTTTTTGAAATATTAATAAAAATGTCCGCGATTATGTAGCAAATGAAACCATAGCGCGTTCTAACTTTGGATAGCGCCATCTAGGTGTTACTTAGAGAACTGAATTGTGTTAGAAATAATAATAATCGCGAGGTCTAAGTTCGCGCCGAACTACTAGTAACATAGGTGTAAATATACGTATATGAATATTTTTAAATATATTTACGAGTGTGTAGATGATGAAAACTTATCATGGACTGCATTCCCAAGAATTGACGCTAGACAGGGGGCAGGGCGTAAAACTTAGACATTACTTTATCAAGTCTTTATCCCTAACAGGTTATACAGAGCCTAGGTAAGACCCAAATTCCACTATTATGTGATGCGAAAGTAAAAGAAGGGCATAAAAATAATGATGGGTTGCTAGCCGCATCGCCTATTCACAAGATTAGGATTTTCGAGAGGAAAACACACCCATATCATTTAAATGGATTCAGACTTTGTTTTTCCACTTATCTTTTTTGAGAAGGAAAAGCCGGACAAAGGACCCTAGGCTTTGAAGTAACACAACTTTCTTTTTTAATTATTACTTAAATGAATAAGTAAATGAGCGAAAAGTTTTAATTTTAAGAAAATGCCCTAAAATTGTCCTTTGAGTCTTGCGGCTCTATCTGCTTAGAGCCGCATGACCCAAATGCTCTGTCTGCCCCATTAGGGATCAAGACGTGTTAAGTTTGTAAGTATGTAAAAAGAATACGTTATAAATACCAGCGTAACCTTGTTTTGAGGGGCTACAAATTAAGACTGCAGTCTTCGACCGTGGGAATTTTTGATTGAACACCCGAATCTATATTTTCTATCTACACATATGCATTGCACTGTATTGTACATGCACCCTGGAGACGAATTTAGATGAATTCAGAAGCGAGCGGTCTGCCTTATCAGCGTTTTCGTCCCCATATTTATTTGAGAATTTCGGAGACTATCTTTTTATAGAAGACAAATTATTTTTATTTATTTATTGTACGTGTTTAAGCATGAATAAATCTTTATATATGTGTATTTTTTATTTTTTAACTCAGTCGTATGAACAAGAAATCCGACGACGTATTCGCTTATATTTTCTTCAAAGTTTAACCTTTTTAACTAAGTTTTTGAATGAATTAAAAAAAAAATACTAAAATCTTCTCATTCACTTTTAAGGATTTTCCTTTGTCTTTATTTCTCTGTAATTTATACACAACTTCATGTTTTAAATTCTGTGTAAACAACAAAGACATGAACGTCGCGCACAGCAAAAAATTTAAACACGTCTCAGGTTATTTTGAATTAAACAAACTATTACAATGAAAATCAATAAATTGTCTCATTCACTTTTTTAATACTTAAATAAACTTCAATTTAACATATCTAAACATATTGTTACTAAGGTAGTTTGGCTCCAACCAGCTCCGAAAAAGCAGTCAAAATCACTAAAGATAAGGACCGGGCCCTTAAGCTCTATGAGCAGGAGTAAAAACAAAAGTCTGCTTTTGGGCGCTGAATCCGCTTTTCAGGGTCCAACCAACAGTCTCGTTTAATCCGGTCACGAACGACGGAGCGGCCATTGTCCGCAGGCGCGAGTGCCGCTAATATCTCAGAGATAACACTGCGGCAATATTGTAGGAGAACGAGAAATGACGTGATGTTAAATGAAGATGAATTAAAAGTATTAAAACCCCTCCACCACATCACAAAATTTGATATAACTGAATTCGCAAATAATCCTAATCCTAACTAATATTATAAATGCGAAAGTGAGTTTGTATATTTGTTTGTTTGTTTGTTACCTCTTCACGCTTTATCTACTGAACCAATCTTCTTGAAAATTCGCATACACATAGTTAGGAGTACAGAGAAGGACATAGGGTACCTTTCATCCCGAAAAAGTTAAATGCTTCCGTGGGATACGCGAGCGAAGCCGCGGGTGAAAGCTAGTTAAAATATAATTATCGAAACTGCTGACAAATTTTACAAGAATCGATTCAGCAATGTGACCTGTAGATGAGAACAGCTAGACATAATTTCTACGCGCTCGCTCGCTCTGTCTAATATATTTAACGTTGTCAAATTCCATGGCTCCGCCATTTTGAAAAATTAGGTAAGCTGTGCTAGTCATCTGTGTGTATGACGAAATAATCGCTCTCCTCGTATAATCCACGAAGAAAACATGACGTTTATTTGCCCAGCTGTTCAAGTATTGAAATAATAGGCAGACATGAAAATAGTCTCTAAGAGAGGGGTCTGAAAGATGTGACGCCTTATAAACATAAAACTAATATGTAAAAGATATACCAAATAACAATAACGATGTCTAGGTCACCTTTTTTTAATCAGGTATAAAGTATTTTTTAAATCACTCAACTTAAAAACGTTTTCTAAGTGCAGTGTCTAATTTTTGAAAGAAATACTTAAAATGTGTTTTAAAATGGTTTAAGTAGTGGAGTGCTATTAAACAGAGTAGCTTTGTGAATTTCAAATAACGTCTCAGTGAAATGCTCTTTGTTCCAGTGAAATATAAAAGGGGTTTTTTAATTTCAGATCGTTATCGTCTCTGGCATATTGAGCGTTGTTTTGAGCTGCGGTCTGGGACTCGGCTTTATGTCAAGTTTTTTAGACCAAAATGCCGAGAATAATCATTCGACTTTCAGCAAAAAAGTACAGAAAAACATTGGTAAGTTTTACACACTCTTTTGTTTTATGCTATTTATTTATTAATCACACTTTTTTGTTACAAAGTAATTAACCTTTACTAAATGATGGAGCATTTTCTCCAACAATACTCGTAGGGATAAGAAGGATCAAGTGATTATTTATCTAAAACAATCAACTAAAAAAAGTTTAAAGTACTCTTCAAGACGAAACAATGAGCCCAAATTCGGTGGGGTTCTGTTGTTTTATCACAGAGATGCCATGGCCACCTTCTGGCTTCATCATGAGATTTGGTCATTGGTACCATAATATTGCATTGTCACCCAACTTACATAAGTAGGTATGTGAAATTCATCTTGATCGAACAATGGAAAAGTAAGTGGGTATAATTTGGCTTGCAAGATTTGATTACGGACACACATACAACAGGACAGGTGAACTTAATAAAAGTTTGTCAAAATTGTGTGGCGCAATTTTTTTATCATTTAGATTCCTATTAGTCTGAGACATGATTTTAGATATATACGAGTAGATTTACATAATTATATGTAATGTAATACTAATAACTTAAAAATAAATATTGTAAAGATTCGTCATACTTCAAATTTTTATAAATTAATGTGAATTTTCTCGCAATAACTCAAACGAAGATTCCATGGAACATAATGTTCGCTCATTAAAAAACGAAAAATAAAACTGGAAAGATAAGACGAGCCGTCGTGATGGGTGAAATTTATTTTATTTCAGAGACCGCCGGGGAGATATCATTCCTGCCAGCAATTCTTATAATTCCCTGCATCATGCAAAAGAGAGGCCGAAAAATGGCCATTTATGCGACAACACTACCTCTCTTACTCAGCTGGATAGTAAGCTTCTACATCGAAAACTTTAGCTGCATCATTACAGTTAATGTATTACTCAACATTGCATTAGGTGGAGCAGTCGCAACGAGTAGCGTCATCGTATCAGAATACTGCGATCCAAACTATAGAAGCATGTTCCTAATGCTAGAAACAGCAATGATGTCACTTGGAATATTACTAAGCCATATATCTGGAGTGCTATCGTTTTGGAGACTGATTTCAACAGTCGGAGTTTTAACGTCAATAACAGCTTTAGTTGCGACTTATTTTTCTCCAGAAAGCCCTTATTGGCTGACTTTTCAAGGGCATATAATAAAAGGCACCGAAAGTTTTTACCAACTGAGAGGGGCCCATGAGGACGCTTTGAAGGAGTTAGACGTCTTGCTTATATCTCAAAAGAGGAAATTGCAACTGAAGGCTTTAAAGCCTATAAGAAGATTGGATCTCCGAGAAAAGATTACGGATTATCTCAAATCTCTAATAAAAGCTGATTTTCTTAAGCCCCTCTCCATTATGATATTGCTGTTCAGTTTTGTCGGTTTCGGCAGCGAAAACGTCGTTTCAAATTATTCGCTGAGACACGTTTTTAATTTAACTAATGGGAAGTACATTGGGACTATCATTTTGGACGTCATGACGTTAATATGTTCTTTAACAGCCTGTGTATTGATTCAGATTGTTAAAAGGAAAACTCTGTTTTTGTTTACTGGATCGTTTTCTATTATTTTCTTAGCAATGACGTCAGTTTTGTTAATTTTACAATCGTTTGAGTTATTTGCTAAAGATTATCTTTGGCTGGTTTTAAGTTTTATTACTGGATTTGTAATGTTCATGTCTTTGGGTACTAGTGCTTTGCCATTTTCAATTTTAGGAGAGATCTTTCCGATGTCTTACAAAGGTGTTGGTAGTTCTCTCACATGTGCATATCTTTGGGCTTTTGGTAATAGTATATTGAAATGGATTCCCACTTTGACAGTATATGTGGGGTTGCATGGTCTATTGTTGCTATCTTTACTATCAATGAGTGTTATATTATATGTAGTCAATAAAATATTGCCAGAAACTGATACAAAAAATCTTATAGAAATAGAAGAAATATTAAATTTTACGAACGACAATGTTGAAACAGAACTTGAAGATAACAACACTTTTGATAAATTAAAGCTTTTCATTGAGGTCTAAATAAACAAGAATACAAAAGATTGTCTTTTTTCTCTCCATAAATAAGTACGATGTCCAAGAAATTGTGAAATCTTTTTGTTTGTTTTGGCTAATCGTGTCGTTTTTCTTACAATGCCTTTATTTAAATCCCAGATAACATTTATTATTGTAAAACATTGAATTTATGTTTCAACTAAAAGAATTAATGGTTCTGGAAATCGATTTCTGAATATTTTAATTGGAAAAGTTGCCAGAAGTTGCCAGAATCACACTGGCTACCTGCGTCTAAACTTTATCGAATTTATTTGGTACTTTATGAATTGAATTAAACAATCTTTGTTTCTAATTCATTTCCAAGTCGAAGATTGAAAGCTCTGGCCGCATAATCTATAAAATAAACTTCGAAGTGTATTTAAAGTAGGATATAAAATAGCAGTTATGACTGTTTTACAGATGAATGGCTGGCGATAAAGGTTGGTTGGTTGGTTTTAATTTTTGTTGTCTCGTGTGTAAGTGGCCAATACTGGCCACTTACACACACACAGTATCAGATTTTTCGAGCTAGAATGATGACAGCCGGGACCAATGGCCTTCCAAAGCACGGAGGTGCTCGAGAAATTTTATACCACTTATGGTCACCCATCCAACTACGGACCACGCCCGGAGTTGCTTAACTTGTAAAAGCGCTAGCAATGTATGGAGTATACATCCGGGCTACCGCGCTCCTCCCTAACATCAATGAAACGTGCAAATATAACTTTTATGCCAGATTTACGTGTGTACATTCTTATATCGCCTTACATTTGTCTTATTTTGGAACCGTCTTTGTTTAATGTCAACCTTGGCCTATACTTTATATTGTCACAAGGCTGTGTAATGTATGGCGATCGACATTTCTCGATAACGTCTGAAGAGGGGTTGACACACGACCAGCTATTTTTATTTTTAGATGTAGATTGCTTGATGGATAAAAGGAAATAACTTGCTGAAAGGAAATAACAGAACTTGAGTACGAGTTTACCCAAAATGTTATCAATCAATCAATCAATCAATACGTTTATTTGCATAATAGGTACATAAAGATCTTAAAATTACCACTCCCTTTTACATTTTACCTTCTTGCGTAGGTATGCAAATTAATGTTTAATGTTTTTAAATTATTAATTACAGTATAATTATTATTACAATTTAAATAATATAAGTAACAATTAATTAAATAAATGTTAAACTTATTATATTTTTATTTTTAAATTTAAGTTTATTTAACAGTCACAAGTAGCATAAAAATATCTCGAAGTGTTTCTATCAATAGGTACCAGTCTTTCAACTTCAGTTTTTTTCTTTCTTTCTTTTAGGCGGAAAATCTGACATCAGTGTTGGCATTTGGCATTGACATCAAAAGATTTTATATAATACGTATAATACCACGTTTTTACGTTTCGGGAGATGTTCGGAAGAGACAAAATTGGCCTGGAAATGCAACAAATTAAAAATATGACCGCTTTCAACCGAGCACCATAGTCTTTTGAAATACCTTTAAAGTCTTTAAAAATTCTGATTTTACAAATTTACACCCATAAGTCATCACTGGTAACACACATTGATTATACAAGACGCTGTTTAATTAATAACAAATTTAAAGGGGTGATTCAGTCCATTATTTTGAAGAACATTACCCAATGAATACAAGAAAGTATATCCAAATAAAAAAAAATTGGGTCCTTATACAAATTAAAGTTGGCACGTAAGCTACTTACAAAGGAAGTTATTCTTTTTCTTATCTAAAATGATGGTCTGAAACACCCCTTAAAATATTTGTATTAAAATAAAAATCACCTTGTATAAACTTTATTAACTTAAATTTTGCCTTGAGGCCCTGAGGTATTTGGACGAGAGACATTGCGTAGCTTAGCATCCAAAAATCTGGACACTGTCCAACGGAGTCAAAATCATCGCAATATCTCAATTTAATTCAATTAAATTCAAAATATCTTTATTATAATAGGATATTTATAATATCTCTTAACAATAGTCACTTTGTTTTGTTTTGCACAAATGTTGACGTCAAATCGTTACTTACAGCTAAGTTTACGCCGCTTCCTAGGCGCAAGTGCAGAAGAAGCGGCAACAAACTGCACTAAACGTTTTCTCCAAAGACGTCAACTAACAAACATAAAACTTAAAAATTGTTGTATGGATGGACTGAGATTACATTGTTTGTTATGTCATAATTAAATTGAATTATAAGAATTACGAAATTTACAATAATGTCAATTTGTAAATTTAGTATGTACTAATGTACCTAAATTATGTCGTGTTTAGTGTATACAAACTTTTAAGAGAGACCCGCGCCAAGCTCAAGCCAGAACTTTTTGTTAAGATAGTCATCGGTCCTATAATAAGCCTTTTCACAAAGTACTTTCTTTTCATAAGCTTTGAATTTTCTGTCTGGCATATCAAGGACCGATTCTGGAAATTTATTATAAAAAGTATACACTTCCCCATAAAAGACTTACTGACTGTATTCAGCCTGTAATACGGGCTAACTAATTCATTCTTATTACGTAAATTTCTATCTATAAAATCACTTACTTTATTGAACATGGAAAGATTTTTCCTTACATACATTATATGTATTTTCAAATATGAATTGTGATGCAAAAGTAAGTATACCTATTTCCTTGAATAATTCTCTCAGTGAGTCTCTCGATCTTAAACCGTATATGGCACGAATTCCTCTTTTTTGTAAAATCTTTTTCCTCAAAGCTGGAACCACATGCCTCGATCAATCTCACCTAGGTTCACAGCTTTCAATTCGCCTAAAATGAATACGTGCACAATACACATATAACTAGCATTGCATATTGCATCAGGCATCGAAAGGCCCAGTGGCGCACAGGTGCATTCCGGATATAGGTTAATTGAATGAGCCTAGCCTCGGTCTACTTATGAGCTGCACTTGTTGCTTTCAGCTTTATAATGCATTTTTTAGCAGCAGGTAGTCGCACAAAGGTTGTATAACGTCTTGGGAAGTGATGTGAAAGAACATTAAATATTTGTGATACTTTCAAAATGTTTTCTAAAGTGCAGTTTGTATTTTCTTGGTGCAGAATAATAAATAATCTCAGTTCTTGCACGAAAAATACACTGATATTTTATTTTAGTGAAAATATTAAGTAAAGAGAATGAAGTAAGTGGTTCCAGGTCAGAATAGGAGCACTCCATCTTTTCCTGTGGATGTCGTAAGAGTCGACTAAAGAAAAAATAGCATAAGTGCTACAATAGCATTCCCAAGGAAGGTTGACATCAGGCAGGCGGCGGTCGTAAAACTATAGCCAAATCGTTTAAATTATTCCGGCTATTTCTTCTTCAATTCTCTAGATTTTTGGCATCCTTGGGTGACCATTGACATGCATAGGTATTATATTTGGAGAAGAAAAAGCAGAAAGCGCACCCCGGGCTCCAAAGCAGCATAGCTGAGGATGCAACTGGGAATGCGTTCAGATTAAGAAGAATGAATAAGAAAGAGGTAGGTTTAAATCCCACTGAAAAATATAAATAAGGTAAAACTTTTTGGGTTTATGATTTTGCTTTTGGATTGAATTTGACCTAATAATTTTGTCAACAAAGCTCAAAAAGGTTTTATAAAAAGAAAAACGGACTCCGGCTCCGAAACATTATACATCTAAGATAACCACTATTAGATAACACGAAATTATATAAAGTGTTATGAATAGAAAAACTATAATTCCACATCTTTAGGTACAACTTTAGAAAATAAAAGAATAATTTATCTACTTTGCCATTGAAAAAGTTCAGCGTAAGTTCTAACGAACGATGCACAAATACCTTCTGTCAAGTCCGAGCTACCCTACGTTATATGTACTACAGAGGACCTTAATGTGGCTGAAGATACAGGGATTGCCGTGGCCACATAATGGTCAAAGACGATCTGAAATTGAAGCTACAGTGCAACCATTTCTACTTGATAAAAAGAAATTACCTCGCATAATGCCCAGCTACTCACCAGGTACAATCTACTTAACTTACTTTAGAATCAAGGCGTAACTTTCTTGAAGCTGTACTTTATAACATTTTGCACAATAAAATAAAACCAAACTCCATTGATCTTATTGACAAGGTGTTGTTGTTTCAAGTTTACTGCGCGCAGTGCTATCTTCCTCTATTTGCACTACTTTTATTTCATACTAACTCGGGTCATTGTTCTCCTATACTTATATGGTATGGTTAAGGTATTGACCCACCAAACCATGGCGCAACTACTATCGTGCCCCAGCTGCCCAACCCCTTGTACAATAAAGTAAAAGTAAAGTAATAGACAATAGACGACCTAAATTCGGCTATTGACAGGGGAGCAAATGTGGCTACACATTGGTCCACACTCATATAATAATTTCAGCAATTCTGACTCGCTAAGAAGAAGATGGTTGAGGTTGAGACACACAATAAACTGTTTGAGAGTATTTATTTCCAATGTACATATACATACACACATTTATTTGAACAGATAACAGTGAAATAATACATGGGCCCTGTCAGGCCGTAGCACTTTATAACATTACTAGCGGCCCGCCCCGGCTTCGCACGGGTATGTATTATACATATAAACCTTTCTCATGAATCACTTTATCTATTTAAAAAAACCGCATCAAAATCCGTTGCGTTGTTTTAAAGATCTAAGCATACATAGGGACAGAGAGTGGGAAGCGACTTTGTTTTATACTATGTAGTGATAGTGATAACTTATTCTAAAAGTAGTTCTAAATTAAATAAGTACAATAACTAGTACTTAAATATACTCGTATATTTTATCCTATACAATTTAATCCGTAAAAAATGTGAAATAGTTGATATAAAGTTGATATATTTGCCTGTACAATACATACATCAATTTAAAAGGCTGCCCTACCAGTTACTCTCTGAGGATGATTTGAATTGTTATTAATTTCATATGCACCGAGTATAATTATTATTATTCTGTTTATTATTTATTTATATTTTTAATTGTACTGGACATAAATTTGAACATATTCATAGTTATATAGTAACTTGTAACTTATTTTAGCTAACATACTATAAGATTGTATTTTGTAACTGTTTGTTATTCCAGAATAACCAAATAAAAAACAACACCTTCTAATTCAAAATTAATTGAATGCTCACCAACGAAACTAATTAATTCAAAATGGCTGCGTCGGCTTACAGAGGTTTCATATCTAATTAGTAATTAAATTACAAATTAAATTAGGACCAATCAAAGTCTTGATATTGAAATATGTTGTATTACGATCTTTTTTCTATTAACATACGCCGTCCCATTGTTGGGCAAAAGTCCCATCTTCCTCCACTTGTCCCTTTCCATTGTGAGTCTTGAACATCCCTTTTGAGATCATCTCGGCAAAGCTTTCTTGGCCTTCGCTTGCTACCACTTTCTCTCACCCTTTCTCTCTATTTCGTATTCCAAGTCTTCTGAATATGAGAGTCCAAAAAAATGTCGTGAGAATTGCGGCTTAGAACAAGACTACTCCATTTCTTCCTATGAAAGTCTTAAGTCTTTCAAAAATCGAGTTCTTTAAAGAACTCGATTTTTGAAAGACTTAAGACTTTTTTGAAAGACTTTTCGAGTCTTAATCGAGAACGAGAACTTAATCGAGTTCTTTAAAAGACAAAACGTACTTTACATTGTACGTTTTGTCTTTTTTTTTTCTTGTACTTTCCAGACCAAAATAAAAATTCGTTAAAATCATCGATATTATAGAAACGAGCGATCTGCTGTTTCAAATTTAATCATAGTTCTGCGGATATCTTCAAAATCTCGGCAAACTTGTAAGTACGTCGCGCGTCGTCCTAAGTGGACTTAGTTTGGGGGTCAGAGATTTATGTATCGAAACTTAGCTAGGTTAGTAAGACGTCTGGACTTTGGTAATTACAAGTTAAGCAAGCTTTGCTCTTATTAAATGACTAGCTGCAAATCCTGGCTAACTTTGAAGTGTAATTCAATGTTTAGTCACAGGTAGGAAACTTCATAGAAGCGGAGTATCATTTATGCCCACACTACTACAAACGAAACTATACATCCGTGCACGCACACGTCAATGGGTGTGTGTTCGCCCGGGGAGAGGTGCAGGAATGGGGAACGGGGACGCATATTGCGCGGGACCTTAGGAGATTGCATTCTGTATGAAATAAGTACTCTAACTCTTATTAATTTCTGTAGTTTATTTTAAATGTTGTACCTAACTAGATGGAGCTACTGATTCGAAACAAGGTAGTTAGGTAGTTTCATAGTGGTGCCGCTTAATTTCGGAAAGATGGCGGAAAAAGCGTTCATTTTGTACGAACAACCAAGCGCCTTCTCTGTTTTTTCGTAGATACCATCAGCCTTAGTACCCAGCATCCATTGTATGACCAGCGGGCGAGATAGTAGTGACATCTAGAAGTAATACAGAATTTTGGCTTTCCAGCAGAGTACTTTTTTATGGGGTTGTCAGAAGAAGGAAAACACCCAAGTCTTCTATAAATTCACAATTATATCTAATAATATTAAAATAATAAGAATATAAAAATAGTTTGGAAAATCCAAAAGTGCACGCCTCATAATCTCATTTTTCACAATTAAATTGATTTTGATTGTTTTATTGCTAACTTAAAACGAAGAAAAGTATGTGTCGGCTTTAACGCACAACTGGAGATTATTTTTAACTTTTATTTTTAACTTCCCGCTGAGAAAATTGAATTTTTTCAAAATTCGGGACGTTATTAGTTTCACCCCGTTTTTGAAAAGTCGAGTTTTCATCAGATCTCGACGTTTAAAGGTCTCAGGAATCTTCCCTGACCACTCACGAGCAAGTGTCATGCACCCTATCCGTATGTGTGTGTGGGTGTGTATGTGACCCGCTTATAACTCTTGAACAACTAAACCGATCGGAACCAAACAAGTAGCTTTCCAAAGAGTTCTATACAACTCAGATTCCCTGTGAATTTAAACCGATTCGGACTGGTAGATTTTGAGAAATCTCAAAAAAACTAAGCAAAAACAAGAAAAAGACACAAGACTACGTCACGAATGTCAAGAAAAGTGTTACCACTGATTGTTCTTTTCATTCTCAATTAGTTAATGCAAATTAAATAAAATATTAACCAACTTATCGCTTCTTTTACATTTATTCGTCTTTCATATTTAATAAAACAAACAAAATCACAACATTCTTTATTCAAATTTCTTTTTACTTCTTTTCTTACTTGCCAGTTACACATTCGAACTCATCATACATAGGTATTAACTCTTTCAACAAACCTCACATCCAAAATTATTTTAAATATGTCACCTGTATTTTTATAATAATAATTACGATTAAACTACATTGAATTAGACCGTGATCTTCGAAAGGACTTAGTTTTGGATAATACTGAAGCGTATAAAAAAAAGGGACTTGATCAGATAAGTTTTTCGGGAGTTATCGTGACCACGCCAGTTTTCATACATACCGACACACGGACGTCCACAAAATGATTTTATTAAACATTGTTTTTATTTATTTAATAGGCAAAATGTCTTTTAAAAATGTCATAAGTGTTGAAACTAGTGTTTTTCCTTGACATTTATGTGTAAATATTATTGTACAAGTGCGATAGAAAATAAATAGCTACACATTTAGTTAAAAAAATCACTTGATTTTTGTAAGGCGAGAGTAGAGCACTACCTCATGCGCTTCGCTTATGAGGCGTGCAATAATAAATATCGCTAGTTAGGGTGCCCACAGGCAGTGTAGCCAACGAGCAGCAAGTCACCATCTACCAGGCTAAAATTGATGTGAGAGATTTTTAGGGTAAAGTCCGTATCTCACTCCATAACCCAGTTATCCGGTCCACTTACATCCCATCCACATAGCCCAAACCAATGAAATCCCTCCCTGGTAATAGTTCAGCAGCTATGGAGGACTGTCCGTTAGTGCATCTCAATAGTACATTAAGGGATAGACCTCCATAGGTGCAGCCATCTCACTTTTTAGATAAAAAAGGTACTAAAAGGCCTCTTAATGTTGGCTTTGGCCCCATGAACGCCTTAAAGGAGCGGGACTCATGAACCCGTGGCTGAAAAGCGTACTAAAAATAATAATATAATAATAATAAGAGCCATCACGTGTCCCACTGCTGGGATAAATGTACTAATATATAATAAAATGTATTAATTTTCCTCCAATAAATTACAGTTAATCGGGGTCTAACAAAATATACTGAAACTATTTTTTTTGGCCTCCCATACAACTGACCGATCAGCTAGACCGGGTTTGTATGAAAAGCAAAAAATATTTTTCATATTTCGATATATGTTCCTTGGGGAAAGTTGTTCAGTATCATGGACTGAATTCACCCTTAAAATAATTTCAGTATATTTTGTCAGACGTTATATACAATGAAACAAAATAATGTAATTGTGGAGACCCTTAGCTAGATTTAAAAAAATTCCTCTAGATCAAGAATTATGACAAAGAGACAAGTGCAGGAAGATGGGACTTTTGCCCAACAATGGGACAGCATAGAATATACTTTTATGATTGTTTTTAAAATAAAAATATATTTTTTACAAATGGCGGATTTAACGCTAACAGTATTTTTACCCAGCCAACCATTTAAAAAGTGTAAAACCTTCCTCCAATAGTTTTAATATACGTTTTGCAAATTATATTATGTAGGTATGTACACGTAAATACTAGTGGCAAAAACAACTCATGAAAGTGCAAATGGACAAATCAATCACATCAATCAATCAATCATGATTGGAATCTTTTCGCAAAAATCGCAAAAAGTACACAAGCTATGGACGCTTGATCGACTTATAATCGACGGATGACTGAATACTTGCCGCCTATTGACTTCATTATTTGAGAAATGCTTTTCAGGCCTTTCAAGGTTTTTAAAGGGTTTTTTAGGCATTCAAGATGCAGTGCTAAAGTTGAACACGTGATGGCTCAGTTGGTTAGAGCATGGTCGTATTGAGACCAAGGTCGCGGTTTCAAGTCCTGCTCACGTTTGTTTTTTTACCATTTCTTATTTCATTATTTATTTTGAGTACTTTCTAGGTTTGTTTGTTTTTCGTGTAAGTAGCCAACACTGGTGTCAGATTTACCAAGCTGACGTGCCTTATATGAAGCATCCTCCATGCTTCATATAAGGCACGTCAGCCTGAGAAATTTTCATGCCACTTTTGGTCACCCATCCAAGTATGGACCACGTCCGGTGTTTCTTAACTTCCGAAAGCGCTAGCAATGCGTTTTTTAGGTTACCAAGCTTTTCTAGACCATTGATAAAGACCTACAGTTTGTATGCTTATAGAAGCACTAAAGACATTTTGAACCTTGGAACTAAGAAATCTGCTTTGAAAATTCCTTAGTTTTAAAGTTATTCGCGCTGCGCAGGTGCGCTTTCCCACTTTTTCTTCTCCAAATATAACATGCATGTCAATGGTCACCCAAGGATGCCAAAGACCTTGCAAAATGGAGAAGAAACAGCCGAAACAGTTTCAATGATTTGGCTATTGTTTTACGACCGGCCGCCTGCCTGGCGTCAACCCTCTTTGGGAATGTATTTGTGCGAAAAGTTTTACAACCGGCCGCCGCCCGACGTTAACCCTCCTTGGGAATGCAATTATAGCACGAGATGTTTGTGCTTAGTACTTTAGTCGCCTCTTACGACATCCACAGGAAGAGATGGAGTGGTCCTATTCTAACCCGGAACCACACGGGTCCGGAATATCAGGTTGTGCTGTATTAACAACAAAATGACATTTTGTCATTCAATGAAGTCTCGTCCTTAGACTTTGTTCTACAATCAAAGTTTCAGACAACCTTACATATATAAAAATGTCAGAATAAGGGACTTTAGAAATAAAGATGGCCCAAAAAGCGGGTGTTGCTCTTTGTCGATAACCAAGAGCATTTGAAACCAATATAATAAACATGGCTTCCTTAGGACGATAAAAAGGAGAACTGCATGAAATGTAATTTGTAGTTTGCGTTGAAAAACTTGTTATTACCTACGTGAACTCATTTCAAGCCAAATAAAATCTAACAAACCCTGTGCCATTGCATGCATATGGTCATAAAAATTCCAACCCCATTCTGGAAAATATGAATTGACTGTGTCAATGACCTCTTATATAATTACCCGGTCATAGGTCAACACACCTACTCGTATTTTCACTCTCTGCGAATACGAATCTAATGAATAATTTAATTTTCGAACGAACACCGCCATCTTCAATTTGCGAGCACCAATAGAGGATTATTGATTTTTAATTGGCTTATTTTAAATTCGAATTCACTTCGACTTTTGTACAACAGCTGCACTAAATTTTCTTGTTTTACCAGTGTAATTAAATTTTTTAATGTACTATTTGTTTGCCTAATAAAAAAATATTGACAGACATATAACGCAACTGCAGCAATAATTATAACATTTTGTGCAAGAATTTACTATACATATTTATAAATGTAATTAATAATGTACAAAGAATATCCAGCGCAAAATTAATGAGGAAGGGCTCTTACAGACAGTGACAATATGCCCGCGACACCTGTCGCGCGTCGGTCGCTGTCTGTTGCTCAACCGTCGGCTACCGTCGCGTGACAGGAGTGACAGACGGGCATACTGTCACTCATCTCTTCGAGCTCTAACTAAATTTCTTTTCTACATAAATAAACATTTTTGTTGACTGAATAACACCTAATTGAATTAGGTACTAGTTTTTATAATGAGGCATTGATTATGCTAGGCCTGTTAACACATTCACTGCCTTGAACCCACGACGTGGGCTCACTTTTGCCGCATTTGAGGGCACAGGGACCGACATTGGCTCAGTGAAATGTATGCTGGATGACATATGAAGTGTGTAAAAGTTTACAAGGATGCAAATGTGTTAAGATATATATATATTTTTTATTCTCATAAAGAAATTTGCATTTTACTTACATGAGAACACTCATAATATACTTAGGTATAAAAAACAGTTACGCGTACAAGGTCCGAGAGTAGGTAAGCTAAGTAACACGCAATACATACAAGTACCCTCACAATTTCAACAAAATTGTGAGTCACAGCACCGAGCGTAGATGGCCATTCGATCGACGAAGTGTGTACAAAGATGCAAAAGATGCACTGGTACAAGAAGTGACATCGCGTTAGGAACTGGGTAAGTTAATTTATTGTTTTTATTTATAAAGCTACTATAACCCTTATGAAAATACTGTGTAGTGATGAAATTTCGTAAAAAGTAGTCCTCACTTTTGAGCAATCCTAGTTGCATCATGTGTTGCTTTATAGCCTGGGGTTGCTTTCCGAATAATATTTTCCTATCAAAACTCAAATCCCTATCCTAAAATTTAAGGTAAAAAGTCATATCAGCCACAGGAAGTTCACCGCTGGACACCCTGCTAACTAGAACACACCTAGAAACACCCAAACCTAACCTAACCAAAATGACCAATTGGAATAGTGGCTTGTATCCAGATTTCCGGCCTAAGATAGGACCACTCTATTTTCCTCTGGATGTCATACGAGTCAACTATTAATCTTGTATGAGGACAATTTCATCACCTCCTGTACAATTGACACAGACTTCGGTCAGGCAGCAGAGCGTCGGAACCCCGATAGTGATTTCCAATGTGCTTACCAATTCGCCTGCCAAGCGTGTCAAATATGGCAATAGATGTCGGTTGACTGGTAAAGAAAGCCCAAGGCTTTAAGTCCGCTGTTTACAATTTTTGCAATAAAGTTGAACAAATAAATAACAAAAAAAATTTGAGCCTTAAAGTAAAAAATAAATATTTTTATCTTAGCGCGTTCGCGGTGCTCAGCTGTGGTGCTTTGGGGTCCGGATTGCGCCTTCTTGCAAATCTAGCGAATTGAAGAAGAAATAGCCGGAACAATTTAAACGATTTGGCTACAGTTTTACGACCGCCGCCTGCCTGGCGACAACGCTTCTTGGAAAAGCTATTGTAGCACTTATGCAATTTTTTCTTTAGTCCATTTGTAGCGTGAGGTAAGTATTTGTGCTTATTCCTTTAGCTATTTCTTAAAACATCTACAGGAAAAGATGGAGTGGTTCTATTCTAGCCCAGAAGCCGCACGGCACGAAGTAAAAAATAAATACTAATAATGGTATACCGTTTTACAAAACCGTAATCGTTAATTCCCGTAATTTATGCTATGACCTTCACCCCAATCTCGAAATCCAGTCCTTCATTAAGTGTACCTGCAACAAAAACAAAATTCAAATTAGCGTTTGTTTTCACGGAAAGTTCCGTAATTTTAATGGAAACTTTTACACAGAGGATTTTTGCCGCCTCATTGAAAAACAATCTGAATTTGGAGAGTAAATGACAAGCTCAATTGATAACAACTTTTCCGCTCAACTTCTTGTGTAAATTTTCATATTTTTATCTGATAATGTTTGATATTAAGGAAAGAATTTTATAATTATGAAGTCAAGTATTTCACGACACGACGACTTCATAAAGACTATCATTGAAGAAAAAATAGAATGGAAAAGAGGACCAGGGGGACCGAGGCATAGTTACTAACAGATAAAAGAAAAGGTGAACATCGTGTCGTACGGCGAAGTAAAATGGCTGGTGGACGAGTGTGACAAATGGAAGAGAATTCAGAAACTGGATTGTTTAAGTAGACTAAGTAAACTTCGTTATCATCGATCTCTCTCTCATCTCAGCGTATTTCCTATTGCATCCTCAATTGTATTGCTGTGAAACCTGGGGTCCACTTTCCGGCCTTTTCTTCTCCACTTCGCTCGGTCTTGAATATCCTTGGATGTCTTGTAAGACCATTGGCAGGCATATCATCCTTGACGACGTCAAGCCAGCATTTCCTGAGTTTACCAGGTCTGCGTCCAGCTCGCTTAGCTCTCATCACTCGTAAGAGAGTAACGTCTAGTATAACTTATTCATACTAATTTATGCAAGACGACTGAACCGGTATTCAAATTAGATGAAAATTGCTACCCCGGCTATGCTCCTACTACCCTAATAGCAGCAACATTAACCACCTTTGATATTTAGGCTTCCAGTTCCATATTGACACTAGGCACAGAATTTAAACAAGGTGTTGAAGTTTATGTTGTATATTTTTTTATTGTTTTGGTGTACAATAAAGTATTGCTAAATTTACTTTTATAAAAATCTTTACATACAAGTTGACAGAGAATATGGAACATCACTTGCGTTTGCACTTCAACAATTGAGTTATCCAACTCTTTTGCTTCATTTCTATTCATCCATCTTTTCATAAATTATTTCAGACTTTAGATACTCCTGACTTCTCTCTACCTTTAATAAGTATCATACTGAGATACAACACTTAATAAATACCCCGACAAATTAGAAAAGTACACGTCAACATTCAAAACGCGTAACACGTAATGTTTTAATGACGCCATCGCCAGTTCATTCATAACTCGGGAACTGTCGGAAAGAAATAAAATTTCTTGCTATTTTTAGGTTTATGTTGACTTTACAAGCTTTTAGTGAAATTAAGCGGTTAGATAATCCGTACTTGCTTTGAAATTAATTTTACTTTGGAGCACTTTTCTCGTATTAATATTAAACATTGGATCTTTAGCTGTAAGTACCTACTGCTTCAGATCCTGGGATTCGTTTTTTGGCTTCCTTGGGTGACCATTGACATACGTATACATATTATAGACTAGCTGTGCCCGCGACTTCGTTCGCGTAGTTGTCGGAATGTTATATAGCCTAAAGCCTTCCTCTATAAATGGACTACCCAACAAAAAAAAGAATCATCATCTCAGCCTCTCTTCCTCAGATTGCAGAGGAAAGGCCCCTCCACGTCAGAGCCACCTGGATAAGGGCAGTACATTGCCTCAGCACTGTGCTGTCTTCAACCTGGTACAATTCATAACCAATTTTGTGTATTAGATAATAAAACCCATAATATGGTAGCAACAACTGCTCAAAATGAAAGAAATAATGTCAAAACAAACATACATATTTGTTTTAACGATACAAAACTTGATTTCGATCCTAATGAAAATATTCATTTGAATATTAAAACGCTGACGTGTCAATACAGAAAACGAAGCATTTTTCTAGAAATCCGGGGCATAAAAACGCTGCAGTGAAATTCACGTTCATTTTACATTTCAAGCGAGCGTCACTTAATTTGATTCCCACATTTTTCGATTTTAATATCGTGCTGACAACACTGCCGCCATTTACTTTTTTCAAATTAAGAACGCTTAACATAATTCAATAGGAGCGAGATACGCTATTGTTATGGAGGGTAGAAGCACGAAGAACCATCTCATTTGAAGGAACAGCTGCAAAAGTGTCCAACTAAAAGCAGCAAATAATATTTCAAAATGTCCCCCAGAATAGCGCTAGAGTAAGAGTATTCAATGAATTTAGCAGTTGTAAACAGAGTGAAGTGCGCTGAGTATGATGCAGATACACCTATCACGTCTTTATTCCTAATTGGGGAGACAGAGCATGTTGGGGTTGGGTCTTGAAGCTCTACGCAGACAAAGCCTAAGGCCGCAAGACCCAAAGGCCACTTTTATCGTGATGATGGGCGGAAAGATGAAAAATTAAATCGAAATTGTTATAGGTGGCTAACCGAATCGCTTATTGATATGATTATGAGTATGAGACAACGTGAAAACTGATTTGATTTTAGAGATCTCTTATTACTATTTTAGTGAATGTATGTTTCCTCTTTACGTACGATTCTTAAAATAATAAAATATTTATGGAGAAATTTGTGCTATAAAAAGGTGTGTAAGTGGGCGTAAAATGAAAATTAAAACTAGTATTTTTTGGCCCTTCCTTCAAGTTTTAACCACCAGCTACTGTAGCGCCAACATAATTTAACACGTTTTAACGGACACATTTGAATACACAAGATGGTTCTTCTTACTATCTACCTTCCATAATTCAATGGAAGCGAGATACGCTATTGTGTCTAAATAAGGCAGATAAGGGAAAATGCTGTGTTGCCAGCCTAATGTGATGCCTCCCCACTGTGGGAGACTAATGAAAATTCTTTTGGATTCGCGCTCCTTTTTCATATTGAATTCATCTGATTTATATTGGATTAACCTCATTTGGAAGTAAAAATCACGATTATTTTATTTATTAAGTGTTCTTGTTCCACGTTGTATATATATATATATTTATTTATTTTACAGATGCAGAGCCAGTACACAAGCTGCTTGCCCTCAACCTGGTTTCCGCTAAGTAATTATTTTAAACCTAAGTTGGTTAGACTATTGCAAGTCTGACATTCCTGAACCAGTAATATTTTTAAAGGATTTACTAGTCTCTATTTTTTGCTCACTATTGTTTTTAGAAAGTACTTATTTGGAGAAAACAATACGAGTTCAGCAACTATTTCTCATTACTCGCCCTCAGGAGGTCTACGAAAAAAACATAAATTAAACATACATTGAAGATTCGGAACTGTCCCAATAAAGAAAGTTTGAGCGTCGGGGAGCAATGAATAAAAGAACGGTTAGAAAATGTATTCTTGCTACGGGGACGTCCACATATTACGACACGCAGAATTTTTACTTTCCGAACCCCTCCTTCCTAGTCACGCTTTTTTCCTATGCCTTTAACACATACTGTCACATTTGGCATGACCCTTACCCTTTCCCAGTTACGTAAATTGCATCTTTGATCAGTGTCTAACTTTTAAATTGTCTACGAAGAAAAATCCCTAAAATTAATGTCTACAAGGCAAATAACCTATGCTAAATCGCCTAGAGAACAAACGTGTAAAATGTTTAAAATTCAATAATTCCTAAATAGTAAATGGTCTAGAGAACAAAACGTACTCAACGTACTCAACATACGTACAAAACGGTCGTTGTGAAACGCTAAATAAACATTTAAATTTTGGAGAACATCCAAACTCAAATAAATCGCTGCTTCCCTAGCCTAAAAAAAAGCCAATTTCAGAAACTCAAAGCGCTAACAGTAACACGAAAATCTCCTTCAAGGCAATTTCATAAGCGGCGTAATGGAAATTTTGTGTAATACCTACCACCTATACGTATGTCAACAGAATTTAGGTCAGGCAATATTAGGCAATTGAGGGGGAAAATTGGAGTTTCGATATAAGTTTCCGCGGCTCATTCGTCTCGTGTGAAATTGTTGAGTATTATTTATTAGCTAAGTTGTTATTACAGATACTATCACGTCTTTATCCCTAATGGAGCAGACAGAGTACGTTGGGTCTTGCGGTTCTAAGCAGACAAAGCCAAGGGCTGTAAGAACGAAAGGCCACTTTTAGCGTGATGGCAAGATGGAAAAATGTATCAAAATGGTGATGAGTTGCAAGCCGCATCGTCTATTATTATGATTCGCATTTTCATTCTTCCTTCGATAGGCTACTACGATCTGCACGGGAAGAAAGGCAGCTGGTACATTCTTAGTTTTTTTCTCTCTCCTAGACTAACATGGCAGATTTTTCTTTTTTTATTTAGTTTCACCTGTCTCGTTGTCTGTGTGTAATTAAATCTTGCAAGCTTAATAAGACTTATTTGACCCCATTATTTGATCGAGTTGAAACTTCACATGCTTAGGTATGTAAGTCAATTAAATTAAATTCAAAATATCTTTATTATCATAGGATATTTATAATATCTCTTAATAATAGTCACTTTGTTTTGTTTTGCACAAATGTTGACGTCAAATCGTTACTTACAGCTAAGTTTACGCCGCTTCCTAGGCGCAAGTGCAGAAGAAGCGGCAACAAACTGCACTGCACGTTTTCTCCAAAGACGTCAACTAACAAACTAAAAACTTAAAATTAGTCATAAAGAAAAAACCATTTAGAAAAAATGTGTCTTTTTCCTTACGGTTTTGTATTCTATTAATGATTCTAATTACAAGACTTCTATATAGCTACTGGATACAAAATCAACCTGTAGGGTTACTCCAAAAGCGGTACGCAAGACGTACGTAACTGCTTATCCGCGTTTCAGTGGCAAGCAACATTGACCGTTAATACTAAATGATATAGTCTTATTTCGTTTGACATAGAAATAGGACGTCACTAACGGACGACTTAGGCCACGTCCACAAACACGTTGGATGACAATGCGATATTATGGTACCAATGATCTGATCTCATGATGAAGCCGGAATGCTACGGCATCTCTGTGATAAAACAACATAACCCTACTGAGCTGGCTGAGCTGACTAAGCTCGGCTGAATTGATTCGTCTTGATGAGCACTTTAAACTTTATAGTTCATTAATTTAGTTTTTTTTTTCTTATTGGTTCTGGTCTACCGTTTGGGTTGCAGAGGTCCGACGGCAGTCGCTCTGTGTAAAAACCAGTAACCTCGTCAAATCACCTAAGTTGGGTTGCGAACCCCGGGCTCGAGGATGCTACCGGAAATACGCTCGGATGATGATGAAGATGATTTTTTACGAATATGAGGGTAGCGTGCCAATTCAGTGTAGCGCAAGCCTAACCACGCTCGGGCTTACTTCAAAAATAATTTCAGAAGTGAGGTAGGTACCTATTTATATGTAAGTAACGGAAGAATTTGAATAATTTATACAGCTCGGCGCTCTTTGCCCGCAGCAAATATATCTAGCCTGAAAAATTGCAAATGGCGGAACTTTGACACCTTCGCCTCAAGAGTATTCTAGATCCGCGAACGCTGGAAGACAGGATTCGTTTAGGCATGACTGGCGGCTCTCCCTTGAGACTCTAAAACCGTACCAAAATTTCTGTAGTTAGATTCTAAAACTTAAGTAATTTTGAAGACAAATTTTAGAAAGAAATAAATTCTTACCATATTTTGTTGCTTCTATGCTGGACTGGGCGTAAAGAAAATACGTAGAATCTACCAGCTGCTTCTATGATGGCAACCTATTGATGTATATACTATACGCGTGGCCGTCAGCTTGCCATTCGCCTAGTAGCGGGTAGCGGGCGGTAAAATTCAAATAGAAGATTTTGATACGCATTTGTCGGCTGGTATCTTAGGTTTTTATTATTTTATTATATACCAGTGTAGTTCCGGGTTAGAATAAGACCACTCCATCTCTTCCTATGGATGTCGTAAGAGGCGACTAAAGGACTAAGCACAAACATCTCGTGCTACATTTGCATTCCCAAAAAGGGTTGACGTCAGGCAGGCGGCCGGTCGTAACTATAGCCAAATCATTTAAACTGTTCCAAAGACCTTGCGAAATGGAGAAGAAATAGCCGTTCTTCTCCATTTCGCAAGGTCTTTGGCATCCTTGGGTGACCATAGATATGCATGTTATATTTGGAGAAGAAAAAGTGGAAAAGCGCACCCCGGGCTCCGTAGCAGCAGAGCTGAGGATGCAACCGGGAACGCGCTTATACGAAGAAGAAGAGATCTTAGGTTTTTATTATGAAACAAGGTACAAACAGAATATGTAATTTTAATTTCCCATAAAAAGTGCCTACTTTCCTTGAATACAGCTAGAAGGTTCATAATCAAATCACCCTTTATATCCAATCCCGGTCCTGGATTGAATGATAATTTCCAATTGTTTTCCCGACCTTCCACGAGTTAATCTGTAATATGTTTTTTAGAAAGGCTGGATTGGAATAATTTACTAGGTGGACTTAGCTCTTGAAACACAGGATTTAGGCCAAGATGGCGGTGTTAGGCGGTTAATATCAATAGGCTGACTACTGACTGCTTCATTTAAAATTCAAACGGTGTTTCAAAGCTGGACTCCTCACCTCTAAAAACTAATCGCATCTTTGTTTCTAACGGAGTAGACAGAGTTTAGTATTATAAGACCCAACGACCACATTCAGCGTAATAAGGAGAATGTAGACGGAAAGAGAACGGAAAGAAAACTACAGACATATAAAATATATTTCAGGTTCTCGCTACGTCCTAGTTTGGTTTTAACGATCTGCACGGGAATAAAGGCAGCTGCTACATTCTATTCTATTAATTTTTTCCTCACTATAATGGAAGGAAACATATTTAATAAATGTTCGGTCATCTACTACATTACATAATAATATTTTTTTTTCATGCATCAAAAATCTATCGAAATTGAAATCTTTAAAACAATAATTGACGGAAAGATAGAGATGAAAATTGGAAGAGGAGGAGTAGGAAAACCCAGAAGAAGATTTTTTGATCAAATAAAAGAAAATATCCAAAAATATATAAGTAAGGAGGTTAAGAACTTAGCGGAACATAGAAAGAGATACATCGAAAGCACTCCACCAACCGCGGCTCTTTTATATACAAGAAGAATTAGATTTGGAGAAAATTTGCTACCACAGACGGTCATTCTCTACGTTCCCTTTTGCCATTCAGATAAACTGAACCCTCAAAAACATTTTTTTCGTTTAATTTAAAGCTAATTACTTACAGTGCACACAGCAAGCCACATCAACGTCAACTGCAATAGCTTAGATTAGCTGCAGCTAGTTAGCTCAATTATGTGGGTGACGTAACTACGTTCCTATGTAGTTATATATGTAGGTAACGTAACCTAATTTATGGTTTAGCGATTAATTGTAGACTATAATTTAAGTTGGGGCGAAAACACATTGTTTGTACGTATGTATGTTTGTCTCGCGATAACTGCCGAACCGATGGTTCGGCAGTTATCGCGATTCTGATGAAATTTGGTAGGCATGTAGAAAATATCAATAGAATTTTCAAGTTCTTTGGGCATCAAAATAGGTTTAGTAGTTTTTGAAATATTAATAAAAAATCGCGAGGTCTAAGTTAATGTAAATTATAATTACTTATACAGGGTCTAACAAAATATACTGAAACTATTTAAAGGGTGAATTCAGTCCATGATACTAAACAACTTTCCCCAAGGAACATATATCGAAATATAAAATTTAAATTTTTTGGCCTACCATACGAGGTGACCGATTAGCTGATCCGAGTTTGTATAGAAAGCAAAAAAATATATTTCATATTTTGATATATGTTCCTTGGGGAAAGTTGTTCAGTATCATGGACTGAATTTACCCTTAAAATAGTTTCAGTATACTTTGTTAGACGTTATATAAGTATATTATAATGGAATTTAGATACATAGTTTACGTATATAAAAGGCTAGTGCACCTTAATTACATTTTGAACCAGTGATGCGTGGCCAGAATTGATTTGATTGCAATTATGGAATGTTCTAGTGCTTAACCAACCAAACTGCAATTAATATCATGTTTAATTTCAAAAACGAATGTGTTATCCATTAAGCAGATGTAAAATCTTCATTACTTGGATGAGGAGTTCCCAACTTTATATTTCATTTATGAAAAACTAAGCTGCGGAATTGTCTCGCCATCGATAGCGTCCTGTGAAAGCTCTGGCAAACACTGAACCCAGGATTAAACAAATCGTACAAAGAATGCATCATCACTAATCTCTCGTACTCTCATAGTGTACTCTTAAAATTATGTTGATAAAAACGGTTTAAATTTGGTCAAAGTTCATTTTATACAAGTTACTATAAAAATAGGATTTTATTGTACTAAATAAAATATCTTACTGGGGTCGAGGAAAAAAAAATATGGAAGACTGATTTTTTAACCTATATACAACGTGTTAACTAACGCAAAACCTCTCATAAAACAGAACAACTTCACCGAAACCCAAAAAAAATTTGATATTTCATACAAACTGATCAGCTGATCGAGTTGATTTGTATGAAAATCCGAATTTTATTTTTGGCATTTTGGGAATGTTGTAGAACAAAAGTTGTTAAATTTTTTTTTTTTTTAACAATTTATTTCAGTATATTTTATGATTTTAAAATTAAACAATTTATTTAACTAAAACTAAACTAAAATCTAAATTAAAAAACTAAATTAAAACCTAAATTAAAAAATAAAACTGTGTTTAAAAATCTAAATTTCCGCGCTGAATGGCTACTGCAATTCTCTGCGCGACATATGAGCCAGCCCCCTTGTCACCAGCGGCGTCGACGATTCGAGGATAAAATAGATAAGATCTAATATTTATTTCAAAGTATAATATTAGCGAACATAAATTCATCTACGTCTGCTTTTTCAGTTAGCCTAATTGTCTAATCGTCATATAAACCAGCGCCCCCTATTACCCGTATGTGTTTAACACCGCATCCGATTGATGGTGTTAAAAGCGAGTTAGAACTAGCTATGGTTTGTTTTTTAACTTATTCCATATAGACACTATAAATAAATGATTCTAGAATTCGCCTCGGACGCAGTAGTTTTATTTTGGGACCCTTAAACACTAATTAATACACAGATAAATTCTTCTTTTCTTGAAAAGCGGAATTTTCAAACAACAAGAAATACTACTGTCAAAGTTTAAACTTAAAAGGAAAGAGTGTTTCCATTCGATGGGTAATGCGAAACACGTTTTTCATTACGACCGAGCAGCGTGTTTGCCGGCGTTAGCTCGGTTTAGCCGGAGAAATTGACCGGGATCGGTCACACTCAGGGATCTAGGGTGGTAAACCGGGACACCCTGCTCCGGGCGTCAGTTTTGGGGGCGCCGAAATCTTCGAATATTTGCAATCCGCGCCCACCCCCGGGGTCCACAATGGGGCAGCGGTTGGTTCTTTTTCTTGTATTTCAGAGGGCGCCTGATTCTGATTATCTAAATTTTGCTCCCGCTTCCACGCACACAAATTTACTCTAGCCGAAGCGAGACAGCGAGCCATGCGGGGACGGAAGAAACGCGGCGGGTCAATGAGACTGGTTTACGCGTTTCTGGTTTTTTTCGTTTTTTTTCGTTTTACAAAGAATATTTAAGAGTTATTTAAAGTAAGACATATGATGACTGGACTGCCTTATGTTTAATACAATTGTAATTTAAAGTTATAACGGCTAATTTATTGTATGTTTTTAAAACTTACCGGTTTTAGTATAATTAGGAGGTGATTTGGAGGCAAATTCGCAATTTTTTTCTATCGAGATAATTTTAAGCAATCGTGTTTTTGAAATATAGGTACTTATAATGGCTAAAGTTAGTCCTGAACTTTGCTGTGTTTTTATTTCAAAGTGAAAATTTCGTTAATATTGATAATATTTAAGATCGCTCTAAGTAGGTACTATCGGGGTCATAGGCGCTCTTAAGGCCGTACTTGAATTTTCCGGGGTCCAGTGCTGTCCCCATTTAAAATAAATAATTTCAAAGAAAACGGAGACATCATTTTGCTACTACCAAATCCTAGATAAACCTTCGTGAGAACGTTAAGCTTTACTACGCACATTTGCGAAAAACGGCCACTTTTAGCAAATGTGCGTAGTAAAGCTTAATGCTCTCATTATAAACTGTAAACGGTAGTTCATAAAATACTTTGAAGTGTTATCTAGGATTTGATAGTAGCAAAATTTTAAATAATGTCTTCGTTTTCTTTGAAATGATTTATTTTAAATGGGGGCAGCACTGGACCCCGGAAAATTCAGGTATGGCCTTAAGAGCCGCGATCTTGACGGTGGAGCGCTTTCCGTGTTTTTCCTTCCTCCGCTAAGTTCTTTTAACCTCCATGTTTTCACATTAATTTTTTCTGTTGTTTGTTCAAAAAATCTGTAGGGTTTCTTGCTACTCCTTTCATTCCTTGTATCTTTCCTTCAACACTCCTATTTGAAATTACTGGAACGCATTATTTAGATTTTGCCCCTCCTTACAAAATAGTCTAGATTCGGCACTGGTCACAATACGCCACAATTTTCCAATACTGCTTCAATAAATATTTATTCAGCCGTAATTTAAAGAGCTCCTATTTGGTGGTTGGGTCAGTTACATATATGAAAACTTCTATGAAAAGTCTGAATTTTGCGAAATTGAGAGGTGGACTAGAAGAAACAATACTTTTGTCATTTTATTTTTTAATATAATTTTTTAGTTCCTTATTGGCGTAGTAGAAGGAATAATAAAAGGGAGAAGAGGAAGGGGAATACCAAGGATGAAGTTCTTCCAACAAATTAAGGAAGGGTTAGGAGTAAGGTTCTACCAAGACATTAAAAAGATGGCAGAGACAAGAGAGGAATGAAGGCATCTCCACTTAACTCTACTGACAAGAGCAAGCTCTAAAATTAAAGAAGAAGAATTGGTGTATAGAGGGGGATATATAGAATTTATTGTGACGTTACATAGCCTCAGCGTACAGCAAAAACGATTCCAACGATACCTTATTTGTTAAGGTACCATGGATATCATAGAAATTATTATATACATATTATATACATATATTACTTACACGGAAACATATGAACATAATTAAATACATATCAGCAAAACACATAAACTTTCTTTTGGCTTTACCGAAGTCGGGTAATTATACTTCTTGTGAAAGTTTGAAACTATTAGCAAAAATCGAAAAGCAACGAGAATACTTATAAAACCGCGATGTTCTTAGTTACTGCTGTAAAAACTGTTTTTCGCTGTAATGAAAGTTATCCTCACATTAAAAACATGCTCGATTTAATAGTGGCACCTTTGAGTATAGGAGTGGCACCAGCAAAAACCTGCAAGTGGCAAGTTTCCGGCCGGCAAAGCGAAACTTTCATTACGGGCGCGACGCTTTGAGCGGCTTCACCCAGATATTGCGCTGAAATTGTGTAGCTTTTGGAATTCAAGTTGCAGGTAGATCGCTTAGCTACACGTACATAGTATATTCTATGAACCAAAGCTGATAGAAGAAAGGAAGAAGAATTGTATAATTGGTACACAAATAAAAATTACAATAACATTTTCATTGCGAGCACGTAATACTGTGTAAATCAATAATTAATCAATAATATGCACTATCACGTCTATCCCTAAAAGTGCAGATAGAGCATTTTGCTCTAGCACAGAATACAGTAGGAGTACATACAGAACGGAATCTCCTAAGGTCCCGCGCAATATACGTCCCCGTTACCCGTCCCCGCACCTCTCCCCCGTTCTCGACTTGTCGAGAGGCGAGAGCAGGCTAACACACACCCATGGACGTGTGTATGGCTGCACACGGCGGCACAAGAACGGGGGAGAGGTGCGGGAACTGGGGACGGGGACGCATATTGCGCGTTAGGAGATACCGTTTTGTATGTAATCTTACTGTCTTTTGTGGCTCTAGGTAGGCAGAGTCCAGGGCCACAAGACTCAAAGGCCGCTTAAAGCGTGATGGTGGTCAATGGTGGTCACCATTGACCACCATCAAAGATGCCGAAAGCTGCGTCCAAGATCACGCATCACGTCGCGCACCGCGTGTCCGTGGACAAAGCCGAAGACCTTACGAAGTGGAGAAGAAATAACCGGAATAGTTTAAAAGATTTGGCTGTAATTTAACGGGATAAAGAAGTGATAATGTATCTATATAATGTATGATCCAGCATAAAAAAAAAACTAGTAATAAAATATCCCCAGACGCCCTAGCACACACCCACACTGCAAATCAAAAAGACAAAAATGACACAGAGCCGTCCTCGTTAGAGTCATTTGGACCAAAGTGGGACGAAGGGGACGAAGTGGGACGAAAGAGCTGTGTGCCTGACCCGGATACCTACATGTCGGAAAAATGAGCCTTTGAAATTCCACGTACCTGCTTGTTGGAATTCCAAATGTGTTTCAATGTTGTTTAACTTTTTTCTCAACTCCGCTTTGTACGTTTTTCATTAAAAAAATAAAATTTCAAAACACTTGGAAAACTTTATCACGTTTAGTGTCGGACGTGTTCCAAAACATACATAGGTACTACATTATGACTGAGGTGAGTACATGTGTTGTTCTAACAAAATGTTCAAAAAGAAAAACATCTCATCTCAGAATCAAATTCAGAATCAGAATTGTTAAACGCATCGTCTATTGATACGATAATCCGGTTTTTCGACCATTTCCTCGATTGGATTATACTTATGATCTGTGTGGAAAGAGAAGCAGCTGCTACATTCTAGGTATTTTTCTGCCAGACCTGAAGAAGAACACACTACTATAACAACAGAAGTACACTTATTATGGCCTAAGTACATAGTTATCAACCACTTATAAACTGAACTTATACCAACTCATACAAATCCCTACATTCATACTTTGGCGAATCCTAATAAATACAATTTTTTTTATTATAAAATAATATATCTTACCATCTGTAGTTCATCTCCGTACTGCGCTTTACATTTTTTTTCCCCATCTCATAAGCCGACTAATTCACAGCTTTAGTTAATCGCACACACTCAAATATTAACAAATAGACATAATAAACATACACACATTTATCACTTTAACTCGCACTTTAACTCGATCTATCAGGAATTCTATCACGCTCACACAATGTCATTTTTCTATGAACACACGCACACAGACGCACTACTTACCTAGGACAATTTGTGCATATATACAGCAAAATAGTGCTCAGGTAACTCGGTTCTTTTGTGGCTTATGCATTTTAAAAATGAAACTTAATGTACACGTAACTAAAGTCATTTTTACAATGACATCTCTGGCGCTAGTGTCGATTTTTAAATATCCAATCAAAGTCACTTATCAACATCGCGGCCAATTTAAATACTCTTACTGTGTGGCGGTGTATCATGGCTGCAGTGTTTTGTTTACACGTTGTGTTAATTGCAAAATAATATGATAGATGTTACTAAAAACAGTGAAGGTGAGTGAATGAACTTGAGAAATGTCGTGTTTTAGTTAATTAAGGTGCGTATGTAGTGATCTTCTTAATCAATGGATGCTTATGTGATAGGTAAGTGATTTGTTTTGTTTTGTCGTAACTGCGGTCGGCGCGGCGACCGGCGATGGGCGCGCGATGAGGCAGGTCTGTTTATTGTTTTAGGTAACTACATAATTAAAAAAGGTTACTTTCATGGCGGCTGTACCGAGCCAAAGAAGAACGATTGTCTATATTTTACTTATGTCCGTTTTTTGGTCCGGGTTCACTTGTCATTTTTTTTCACGCTACGCCACGTATCGGATTTGATATATCGAGTTTTTGTAGGTACTACCTACAAAAACTCGATATATCAAATACTACCTACAAAAACTCGATATATCAAATCCGATTATGCGAGTTTACCTGAATATATTTTTTCTCAGAAATAAATTAAAGAAATCCTTTTTGCCGAGCCGCCATGATGGATCACGGCGTACCTACGTGATGAATTAGTGGAAAAGTTTTCGCGAAATGAATATTACTGAATACACCTATATACATTGTACTTATACTTTAAAAACGGGAAAGGAATTATGGATTTACGAGTATTTACGTTTATACATTGTGTTGCAGACTTAAAATATCGAAGCTTACAAATTCAAACAATTTTTATATCAATAAACTAACGCCTACTACCTGTTTTCTTCAATTTTCCTCTCCTGGGTCTGCTGGAAGAATGAATGAACTCTATTCGTCTTATTTATACTATTCGTTCTATTATGTCGGTTGTTCAATTCAAAATATCTTTATTATCATAGGATATTTATAATATCTCTTAATAATAGTCACTTTGTTTTGTTTTGCACAAATGTTGACGTCAAATCGTTACTTACAGCTAAGTTTACGCCGCTTCCTAGGCGCAAGTGCAGAAGAAGCGGCAACAAACTGCACTGCACGTATTTTCCAAAGACGTCAACTAACTAAAAACTTAAAATTAGTTATATGGATGGACTGAGATTACATTGTTTGTTATGTCATAATTAAATTTAATTATAAGAATTACGAAATTTAAAATAATGTCAATTTGTAAATTTAGTATGTACCAATGTACCTAAATTATGACATGTCTAAGTATACAAACCTTTAAGAGGGACCCGCGCCAAGCTCAAGCCAGACCTTTGTCTTTAAGATAGTCATCGGTCCTATAATAAGCCTTCTCACAAAGTACTTTCTTTACATAAGCTTTGAATTTTCTGTCTGGCAAAAACTAGCAGTAACGGTTTGATCAAAACAACTTAAAACTAGTGGCTCTGTGAGCTGTAGACCTCGCGATTCACCCACATCCGTTAAAGTTTATCGCATAAAGAAGTTGTTCAGACAAAAAGGTTGCCTATTAATAAGAGAAATAAAAAAAGAAAGAAGAAGAAAGTTTTGAAAATTTTCCAAAATGGCTGAAATATGATTATTTTATAGTTTTTAACCCATATCACGTTGTTTTGAATATATAACACCGCCATTTTGAAAAATTCCAAAAACTGAATGGACAAAAAAATTTTATATAACTATCGAACCTGCTTATAAAATTTTACGAGAATCGGTTAAGAAATGCGAACTGTAGGCGAGAACAAACTATAGGAAAAAACATTTTTGGCCATCTCGAAACTGGAACGCTCGCTCTGTCAATAATTATGGAAATAATGAATATTATTTTCTAATAATTACACATTGCCCTGAGGAAGGCCTCCGGATGAGGTCGAAACATGTCAGCCAGTAGCTAACTTTTGACGTGAGTCATCCGTTTATAGTAATGCCTTACAGAAGAGTTCAGCTGACTGGACAATTTTGTATTTAAATGTTGTTTTTTTTATAAAATCCCAGAATTGACCCTACAGAAAAACTGACGGGCTGAGAATTTTATATCCAAGTAAGTATTTCAACTTACATTTATGCCTCGTTGCCTGTTTATGTTTTTGTTTATTTAACATTTTTATGAATCACAATGTTGGGTTATGAGTTATGAAAACATCATAATTTCCCGGTTAAAATCACCGCCATAACCCGAGAGGTATTATGTTCATAACACTAATTAAATTTGAGCTGTAAAACTTTTAGTATAACATCATACCCTAACAAAGTTTTAGTGAGACCGTTAAAATCACGTTTAAAATTAATTTCCCAACATACTACCAGTAGTAATTGTAGTAAAACATCTAAACTTTTGAAACCTTATCCTATCTTTCGTGATAGAATTTTTTTTTTTTTTTTGTAATGGGCTATCCATACTTTTCCCTCATCTGTAACTCTGAAATATAGAGGTTACAGGCACAGGCTAAATGTTGCCGGCAATATGGGTCATTGGAAAGGCAACTGTTTGACTGAGCAAATCAAATAATTTCAATTCACTTAAGGCTGGGCCTGATGTGGATAATCTAAGTTTGGCTCCCGCTTCCACGTACACAAATTAACTCTAGCCGAAGTGAGACAGCTGAGCTGCTTAATGAGACTGGTTTTGGTTTTGAGGTTTTTTTTCGTTTTACAAAGAATATTTGAGAGTTATTTAAAAAACAAGACATATGATCCCTGCCTTATGTTTATACAATTACAATCCAAAGTTACAAGGGCTAATTTATTGTATTTCTTGAATACTTTCCGTTTTAGTATAATTCTGAGGTGATTTAGAGGCTAAACTTCGCATTTTAAGCAATCGTGTTTTCGAAACATATTATGTAGGTAGTTAGTCCTGAACCTTGCTGTGTTTTTATTTCAAAGTGTATATTTCGTAACTATTAATAATATTTAAGATCGCTCCAAACTTTTAGGGTAATACGGGCTCATAAATGTTCTTTTCGGTGCGCTGGATATTTTTAATTTTGTTTCTTAGACTTGGATGAGTGACCACAAGTGGCATAAAAGTTTCTCGAGCTCCTCCGTGCTTCGGAAGGCATGTAAATCCGTTGGTCCCAGCTGTGATCATTGGCAGTCGTCAAGCTATGTCAGATGCCTTTCGGCAGCTTGAAAAATCTGACACTAGTGTTGGCTACTTACACGAACTTAAAACAAAAAAATACGTTACTCGCCCACCGTCCTACCACAGAATAAATAATACTAACTTAAAGAAGTCTCACTCAGCAAAGAAATTCAAAGAAATATCTACTCAATGTGGCTAGAGAAATGGTTTAATTTAGCTCACGTCAAAACCCAGCAACTTTTCGTATAAATACCTAGACATCCATTGCAAGCCAATTTCATTCTTATTACTCTGGAGAAACGATTCGTATAACTGAATTTACCACCCGGAGGGGCCGCCTGCGCGCATAGTAATAATGTAGGTACATTTTCGATACCTAAACGGGGAGTGACACAGGCCTGGTCATACTGAAGGAGGGACTTGTATCTTAAGGAATAAAGTCGTGATTAGTATATGTATGTATTTTCGATTAATCAGCATCAGGTCTTTTTTAGTTTCACTGCAGGAGCGCGACGGCCTCTCTGTACTACCAGAGCCATACTTGGCCAGAGCAGCCAGAGGATTTGGCCTACACTATCCACGCTAGCCAGACGGGTCAAAGGAGGAATTGATGTTTAAGCTTTCTTTTAGTTATATTTCCTATGTCGTCTTCTACGACATCCACGGCAAGGGCGGATCCAGGAGGGGGGTCATGGAGGTCATGACCACCCCCCTGGGCTGGGTTTGCCACTGCCATCACCACCACACCATCCAAACATCATCATCCACAGCTGCGGATGGTGTATGTATACACCTTATATAGGTATACCTAATATAGGTAGGTTTATTTTAAGTACAGTACTTACATTGATTATTAAAAACCTTTTTTTTTACTTGTATCTAATTATTATCAAAATTTTGTTATCAAATTATCCAAAGACGTCAACTAACGAACTTAAAACTTAAAATCCATATAACTAATTTTAAGTTTTAAGTTTGTTAGTTGACGTCTTTGGAGAAAACGTGCAGTGCAGTTTGTTGCCGCTTCTTCTGCACTTGCGCCTAGGAAGCGGCGTAAACTTAGCTGTAAGTAACGATTTGACGTCAATATTTGTGCAAAACAAAACAAAGTGACTATTATTATGAGATATTATAAATATCATATGATAATAAAGATATTTTGATTTGAATTGAATTGAAATAGATCCTAAGTGGTATAAAAATAAAATGAATATTAACCCCGTTTAATGTTTTCAATTGGATCAAACATTTCTTCATCTGATGTAGACAGCTACATCAAAGACAATGACACAGGTCAGTACCAGTACGTCACTGCTCGTTTTATTATTGTATTAGGTATTTATTATAAAACTTTCCATGAGCAAATCAACAACAATTTTATAAGTACGCAAAAAATATCTGCAGTTTTAGATCATTGATGTTTATAAGCTTTGTTTACCTTGCGTTCCTAAGTCGCCTTCTACAACATCCACGGGAAAACTTGGAGTGGTCCTTTTCTACTCTGCCAAAAACGACGCGGCTAACTCGTTCATCAGAATCACTTAATAAAGAAAAAGAAAAAAACTTGAAATCTTGTTTTAATGTGTAACGTCTATAATAAACACACACACACTATAATACGAGTATATAATATCTAACGGTCAGGTTTTTTCCAAGATCCAGGTGCTAACAGTCTAATCTTACAAGCTATCCTCACCTAACCTATTTTCAGACAAGAGCTATAATTTATAAAGCCTCTGAAGGCTAGGCGTCTCAGATTTCGTCCTATCATTTGCCGGCCACTCCGCACCCATTTGTCTAAGTGCCCAGTCACTGGGTGGACCATTCATTTGTTGAGGTCTGCCGTCTGAGTGATTTATAGAATAGATAGAATTCTACACTTCTCGTATTCATGTAACCTGTCCATATTGTTACTATACCTATGTAACGTGCGTGTCCTAAGTTCTGTAGTAAAATATATGTATTAAATTTAATACAACGTGGAAGGGACATACCCGCAATAAATCGAACCACGGTCTATACTAGATTATTATAGCATATTGAAATTAAAATAACAGCCAAAGAACAAAAAAAAATTTTTGCATTTCCATACGCGCCACACCAAGTGCGCAGCCGCTCGGGCAATTTTTATGGGAATGTCAATTTTTTTTTTGGTTTTTCGACTGTAATTTTTATTTCATTATACTATAATGATCTGATATAGCCTGTGGTTTGATTTATTACGGGTATGTCCCTTCCACTTTGTATAGCACGCCTTGTTTCAATGAAACCCAAACCACCGAAGCAGTCCACTACGAGATCCAAAAAAATCCGCTAGATGACAATAAATCAAAACAGATATTTAAAAAAAAAATATCAAAACAAACATTTTCTATGGGATTTGTATGAAATACAAAACCGTGACGTCATAGATATTTGAAGTCAAATAGCGCTCTTAATATCAGTTTTACTACATTAAAAAATCTAAAATCATGCTGAAAATGTATTTGATCAATGACAAGTGACACTATTTTGTGACGTTTCATTCTCTTAACAGTAACAAATAATTTATTTTTGACCCAGTCATCTAGCCAAATACTTTTAAATGATTTTGCCATTATTTATAATTTAGAACGGATGACTCACGTAATATAGTTGAAAAATGCCGACCAGGTTTCAATCGATTTAGACGATCATCTTCAGGGCGAGTGTCAGGAACGGCGACTCGACTATATTACGTGAGTCAACCATTTTAAATTATTAATTATGGAGTTATATCACGTTAATTTTAATAAAATGATCTTGCCAATGTTCAAACTTCAAACTTCTTTATTTGTGGAAACAAGTTACAAAAGATGACAATTTAAATATAAAGATACAGCTTCCTGCCCATAGGCGTATAAAAATACATAACTTACAAACTACATTATCATAAAATAAAAAATAAAAACATTATTTTAATTGCTTGTCATTCAATTTGTAGTAATATTTCTGAGCTAGTAGATCATGGAGGGTCTTTTTAAAGTGTCTTGTACTTTGAGTCAATTGTAGTTGTTTAGGTAATTTGTTGTATATGACAGGAGCTCGACCAAAAGCACTCTTACGCAACAATTCTGTTTTGCTAGATTGTAGCTAGGTAGAAAAGGTCTGAAAACAATTAAAGAAATAAAGGGTCTCTCGAATCATTTATTCCGTTTCCTATCATTAGCTGACCATCCATTCGCTAAAGTGCTTTGTCGCCAGAGTTCGATTGAACCCATATCTCTCTTCCCCGGTGGCGACATTTAGAGTAATAGAGTAATTATTCTCATTTTTGTGAGACAAGAGTGTTAACGTGTCAAACAAGAATGAAACCTTCTAAAAAATAATGAATAATATTAATGAAATGTTATATTTCTCTGAGCCTGGCGCGGGTCCCTCTTAAAGGTTTGTATACTTAGACATGTCATAATTTAGGTACATTGGTACATACTAAATTTAAATTGACATTATTTTAAATTTCGTAATTCTTATAATTCAATTTAATTATGACATAACCAACAATGTAATCTCAGTCCATCCATATAACTACTTTTAAGTTTTAAGTTTGTCAGTTGACGTCTTTGGAGAAAATGTGCAGTGCAGTTTGTTTATTTATTTATTTATTTATTTAACTTTATACACAAATACAAGTGTAATGCCGGAATTAAAGCCTAAGGCCTTATCTACCAGTCAACCAACCGGGTGATGTTGAGAAAGACAAGGGTAGTGCAAAAAGTCAACTCAAAAACTCGTTTGTTGCCGCTTCTTCTGCACTTGCGCCTAGGAAGCGGCGTAAATTTTGCTGTAAGTAACGATTTGACGTCAACATTTGTGCAAAACAAAACAAAGTGACTATTATTAAGATATATTATAAATATCCTATGATAATAAAGATATTTTGAATTGAATTTGAATTGAATTGAATTTGAACTCTTTAGAATATTAGTTTATTACACAGGGTGTAACAAAATATACTGAAACAATTTTAAGGGTGGATTCAGCCCACGATACTGAACAACTTTTCCCAAGGAGCATATATCGGAATATTAAAAATACTTTTAGACCTCCCATACAAGTTTCCCGATCAGCTTGGAAAGCCAAAAATTTTCATATTTTGATATGTGTTCCTTGAAGAAATTTGTTCAGTATCATAGACTGAATCAATTAAAATATGTGAATTAAGTTTATCATCTAAATATAAACCAGAGATATACACTAATAACTATTTCGTGAACCAATGAAACCATATACGAGCCATCCATCTATCTCACTCCTGACATGTTCAGAAACAGTGCGCGAACTTGTCACAACTTGCCCAAAAGTGACAACTTTGCCGAAATGTGTGACTAACTTTAACACGTCATCTGTCACGACAGAAATAAGCTAGGTGTTCTCATAGTTTGTTGGTAGTTTGACGGGGGCTTAAAAAGTTAAATATTAAACCGTAAGTTTGGTAGTTTGACTCCAAAAAATTATTAATGGCTGTCACCTCCGCAACCCAAAGGGTAGACCAGAACCAAACCTAGGATACGTTTAAACAAACGCTAGATGGCATTCGGGACCCATAGTTTTACGTGCCTTTCGAAGGAATCATCTTTTTTTTCGGAATATCAGGTGATTGAAGCCTGCAATATCCTAACCAGACTGAAAACAACTTTTTGCAAAGTGTGCAAATTTGAAACATTAACAGGAAATTTTCTCAAACTTACACCTCGTATGTTCGATCCGTATTCAATAAAACGCTATCGCGGCCATAAATTCCCCGGACTCCGAGATCTGAAGAAGGCATACTGAAATCCCGCGGAAGTGTCAGTTGTCGTGAATGATTTGTGTGCTCCATTGTACGATTTAATAAGGATACGATCACACCACACCTATTGTCTATTGACAAGTTTTGTTTGAGATTTGGGTAGTGATCGATGCAGTGTTGATTTTTTTTGAGTTTCATAAACCTCTGATCAGATATACTAGAGATGTTCGCGCCATAACGCGCACTCCGTACTTGTCACAATATATCCTCCTTGCATTATCATCATGTCATCAACGTAACGCAATAATTATTCGCTTTAATAAAAAAAAAATGCTAATCTCTTCTACGCTCCTAAAACCATTAGCTATTCCGCTTGATGCCATAAATCGGCCTAGGCCCAAGGGCCATTTTATGATAAAATGGTGAAGTGTAAGTGCGGCTGCAGAAGCTAAAGATTGTAGCTGACTTGGAAAAACACTACAGGTAAGCAGGCCTTCATTTCTCACCCTTCGCTTCTTCTTTCTCTTGTTCAAATCACTCTCGCTTTACACTTCCCGATTTCCGATTTCTCATACAGTCCACTCGCACAGAGTTATTGTCAAACATATATGTATATACATACATACATAGGACGGATTGTCCAAGTAGACTCAAAGAACTTTACTCGTTTGTTCAAATCAATGTTAAATTAATATCTGGGTGGCTGAACTTCGCTCATACATACGAGTACCTCAGCGACTTGTTGTTGTTAATTTTTTTTATATTTCGATATATGGTACTTGGGAAAAGTTGTTAAGTATCGTTGGCTGAATTTAACATTCAAATAGTTTCAGTATATTTTTTTAGACCCTATACAATGTATGACTGTACTACACAAGTCAAATCAGAGAAAAGAAATTGCACGACATATTTTCTGAGGCAGCCTCACAAAAGCTCCAACAAATTGCTCACAATGTGAACGAACAACTTTTGTGCTTGAATATTTATAGTTCAATCTGAACTCTTGTAACGTATGCAATGTGTGGGTTAGCCATAAATCAAATGTGCTACGTTTCCTTAATAAATCCTTTACCTCGTAGTTGTGTAGGCAATGTTACTTTGACCTATTTTACCATGAAGCTATAAAATCTGCTTTATGGATTTAACTAACAAAAAACTCTTTTTCTTGCGAATAAAAATAGGGAAAATCTTTCTCGAATAAATATATTGTTAGCAGAGACGCCCGTCGGCTACTAGAGCGGGGGTGATGAGTGGTGGGAGCGCGTCCATATAAACCGCTGCACAGCTCATTCGAGCGAGATTTTTCATAGCGATCACATCACTTAGGGAAATCTATGCCGGTTGACTTGCATTTTTGTTTGCGTTATTTTCAATTTGTAAATTTAAAAATTCTTTTAGCTAAAATTGTTCGAATTATCAGTTTTGTTAAGTTATAAATTCAAATCCTGTTTTTGTGATTAAAAATCAATTCGTGTTGTTATTTTCTTGTTTTTTTTTAAGCTTCCACGTTTCGGGAAGCTAAGAATATTTTATTCAAGAGTATCCATTCAAAAGTTCGTCGTTTTTACTTTTATCTGCATTTAGTACGTGTGGCAATTGATTATAACTTAATTTCTAATGTAGAGTTAATTGAACTTGCGAGTCGAAACAAGTGATAGAATTTTTAAGTTTAAACATGAGTCAAATCATTCTAGAGGATGCTGGTTGATCTTATAAAACAAAACTATAAAGCCCGAGAGACTCTATTTAGGTTAGGTATCTAGTATTGATAATGTAATAGACGATCTAAAAGGATATTCCAGACGTTCGCGAGCACTAGAATTTCTCTCCAAATCCTAGAAACATATAATTAAATAAGACAGGTACGGTAGTCGGTAAAGATGATGTAGCTGCACCTTATATATTCTCTATAATTTATTTGAGTGTATTTTCTAAAGATGTGTTAGTACAAGCTTTTACAGTCTGTTAAGAGGAATTCGATAGGCTGTATTTTCAAACAAGTGCAGTCCCCCGATTTCTCACCGGATAGTATTAGTAAAGCAATTATTTTTTTCCAAAAAATCTATGGATAGATTGGCATGACCCTATGTTTTCTTTATTTTTTCATAATTTGATAATTAAAAGAGATCCAAACCTTCTTAAACATGAAAAATTGGTAAGATTTACCACTGTGTTTAGACATCTAGCAAAAAAATGTGATGAGATTATATTATAAAAAGAAAACATGGAATGAACAAACAAAGGACCACAGGAAGCTTTTCTTCAATTTATAATGAAAAAAGATATTAAATCAATTAAGTTTTGAAGAAGAAATCAGGGGAATACGAAACGTTGATTTTGTTTACTTTTCATAGGTATTTAAGGTCCGAGCTGCAGTCTGCAGTTGTCTCTATCGCACTCGCTCGGTAGTTGTTCGGGCACAGCGCGACAGCAATAGATTTACAAATACCTATTTTTCAATTCTCTCGACCTTAGTGTTTCCTCTTAAATAATCGTACCATGGTATTTAATTATATAAAAATAAAATATAACTTATTATTCAAGAAAGTTATCCAAACCTATCTAGATAATGTTTATGTAACACACGATCTAATTGGATACTCCAGACGTTCGCAAGCACTAAGATTGCTCTCGAAGTTCTGGAAATATCTCGAAAATGTTTGTATCGAGTGGATTTAGCTTAGTTCGAGGGTACGTGGTGAAACTTAGACCATTGAATTAACGAGATGGTTCTACGAAATTGATATTACATTTCGATAAAAGCTTTCCTTATTTAGTAGTTTTGACTAAGGTACAATATTTCTGTGAGTCTCACAGAATTTTTTTTTTATGCAAGGTGGAAGGTACATACCCATAATAAATCGAACAATAATTACACGATTTTTAATATTTTATTTTTACAATAATGATAAGAAGTAGTAAAGTGGGGTATTTGACACGATTTTTTGACTTAAACTTCAATTAATCGATATTTTTACGTATTTATTAAACATTTTATATTTTTAACAGATAAAACGTATACCTACTGCTTTATCATTCTGTGTACTACACATGTCTGTATTGTTAAGACAGAGCGAGTTTTTTTTAAAAGAGGTGTCTCAAATAACCTTGCCTTTGGGGTTTTATGGAAATCCAAGGGTTTGGCATTGGTTTTGGCCACATTGTAAAGCTTGTGTTGTTAAAAGCAATATTTGTATCTACTTAGACAATTTATTCGATTTTATATAGGAATGTTTCTAATTCACAATATTGCTTAATGTAGGCTCGCGTATGTTCAAACATGTTTTTAGCCGCCGTTGGAGCATTTTCCGCCTAGTCTGAACTGACCCTTAGTCGTATAAAAGGTACTTACAGATTTATTCTCAAGAACTTTTTGTCTTATTTTCTAAATGTTCATTTCTATGTTTAATACTAAACTTAAGTGGGATTAGACTGTCTGTACTGCCAAAGCCATATATTAGCCAGAGCAGTAAGAGAATTCGGCCTACACTCTCCACGCTGGCTAGACGGGTTGGAGAGGTCTCATTGATGTTTATAAGCTGTTTAGCTTCTGCTTCCTAAGTCGCTAAGACATCCGCGGGAAGACTTGAAGTGGTCCTACTCTACTCTGCCGGGAACCACATGGATATATATAATAGCAATGTTATAGTGTAGGTTAAAAAAAATATTTACCAGCTAGTATAATTAAGTTAGTGTTTCGCGTGTATACGCTCTCGCCATTAGTTCTAGAACAGTAACAAAAGGCGACGAAACTTTCTCCGATAGTTCCCAACTCGTTCCAGCTGGATTCCATCTGGATTCTGTCGTCAGGTTCTTTACAGATTAGCTAGATCAAGTTTAATCTATACCGTGCTCAAAGTTAAATAAATGTTTCCGAGTTCTTTGAGGGAGAGAAAATTGTTCACTCTATTTTGCAAATTCAATGAATTACAATTTCTGGTGTAGAAACTGAGATGCTCAACTCCACATACATACATAAATATTATCACGTCTTTATCCTTAATGGCCTTTTGGGTCTTGCGGCTCTAAGCAGACAGACTCCCAGGGCCCCAAGACTCAAAGGCCTCATCATAGCACGCTGGCAAACCTCGAGTCCGGACCTCTGAGCCGTTGTCAAAAACCATAAAAAAACAGAAGGTTCACAATCTCCCTGTCTTTTCCTTGGAGAAAGTTGTTCAGTATCAAAACTGAATCAAATCTTAAAATAGTTTATTTGGGTATATTTTTTTAGACTTTATCCTAATCCTAACTTCCTAACTAATATTATAAATGCGAAAGTGAGTTTGTATATTTGTTTGTTTATTACCTCTTCACGCTTTATTTACTGAACCAATCTTCTTGAAAATTCGTATACACATAGTTAGGAGTACTCAGAAGGACATAGGGTACCTTTCATCCCGAAAAAATGTTGAAGTTCCCGTGGGAAACGCGAGCGAAGCCGCGGGCAAAAGCTAGTATTGAATAACTGAGACCGTTCGTTTGAATCTGGTTTGTTTTGCGTTTAAGGTGAAGATATAGGCAAATGGCCTTGAAGTAGCGCCCTCATTTAAAATAAATTGTTAACTCGTAAATATGGAGATAATTTCCATATTGCTCTTCGTCATGCACTAGGTAGCCCTTTTAATTATTCTATGAACCACCGTTGAAAGTATTTACATTAGTCCGTCTAGCTTTAAAACTTGCCTCCGCCAAAAGTGGCCACGGCAAGTTTTAAAGCTAGACGGATCACCAATAATAGTTTCAACGGCAGTTCATAAAATAATTTAAAGGGCTATCTAGTGCATGACGAAGAGCAATATGGAAATTATCACCATATTTACGAGTTAACAATTTATTTCACACTTCAAGGCCATTTGCCTATATCTTCACCTTAAAAGTTCTTTATTAAAAAAGTTTAGAATGTACCAGCTGCTTCTCGTCCCGCACAGTTCGTAAAAGGCGATCGAGGGAATGGGCAAAAATATTAATCATGTTGATAGGCGATGCGGCTAGCATCCCATCACTATATTGATGTCGTTTTCCACCTTCTCGCCCACCATCACGCTAAAAATAGCCTTTGGGTCTTGCGGCTCTGGGCTCTGTCTGCTTGGAGCTGCAAATCCCAAAAAAGCTCTGTCTGCCCCATTAGAGATAAAGACGTAACAGTGTGTGCGTTCTTTATAACATCCTAAAATACGCAAACGCAATTTCAACTCATTTCAGGAGTAAGTAACATGAGACTGCAAATTAAACTTAGTAATTTGTCACCCGAACAATGGTGTCTTCTATTTGTATATTACGGCTTTACCTGTTAACAAATACAATCGCAAACAACAATGTAGCTTTGACATTTAAACGCTTAGTCCTTTGTCAGTTGGGGTAATTTATTGTTGGGGAAACGGAGACGGAATAGGCAAGTTAAGGACTACCAAAATTAATTATATTAGTGTTGCCTAAATTACTCAGGATATTTATTATCTTTTCCAGTGCACAATTGTTTACATTACACTACGTATAAACAATTTTCGGTCTTCCATACTAAATTGAAAAATTGAATTCACGCTAAAAAAATAAGTGCTTATAAATAAATATACTTATACCTTAGACCCGTGTGGTTCCGGGTTAGAATAGACCACTCCATCTCTTCCTGTGGATGTCGTAAGAGGCGACTAAAGGACTAACATTCCCAAGAAGGGTTAAGGCGACGTGGGTTCACAATTTGCAATACTGTGCGTGTTTTTGAAAAATCACTGTTATTAAACTACAACAGTTTATTCCTCAAAAAATTTACATTCTTAAGGATTTTCTACAGACACCCACAATAGCCAAAATACGATTATGCATTTTTGGCACGATAGAAAAAAATCACAAACATACCTCTAAATTTGCCTAATTTTGCCTTTATAATAAGTATTACTATTTTATACAAACACCTTTTTATATGAAAATTATACCAAAAAATGTATTATCTAAATATCTATCCGTTTTGGCTACAGAAAAAATTATAAATATAATACAAAAATAATAATAAATAAAACATAGTGAAAGTACAAAGTGAAGTAGATATTTAGATAATACATTATTTGGTATAATTTTCATATAAAAAGGTGATTGTATAAAATAGTAATGCGTAATATAAAGGCAAATTTAGGCAAGTTTAGAGGTATGTTTGTGATTTTTTTCTATCAAGCCAAAAATGCTCAATCGTGTTTTGGCTATTGTGGGTTTATGTAAATTTTTTGAGGAATAAACTGTAGTAGTTTAATAACAGTGATTTTTCAAAAACACGCACAGTTTTGCAAATTGTGAACCCACGTCACCTTAACGTCAGGCGGCGGCCGGTTGTAAAACTATAGCCAAATCATTTAAACTGTTCCGGATATTTATTCTCCATTTTGCAAGGTCTTTGACATCCTTGGGTGAAAAGCGGGGAAGCGCACCCCGGGCTCCGAAGCAGCACAGCTGAGGATGCAACCGAGAACGCGCTTAGACGAATAAGAAATAAATATACTTATACCCACGGACAAATTACACACATTGAGCTAGCCGAAAACTTAGTTGGAGCATTGTGTTTATGGGATACTTACTACTACATACATATTATAGTTAAACATTCAAGACCCAGGTCAATCTGAAAAGATCATTTTCCATCTTGATCTGACCGGGAATCGAACCCGAGACCACCGGCGTGACAGACAGCCGTGATGAACATTAGGCCACAGAGGTCTTCATTAAAAATATTGAAAGTGCTCCTTAAAACGAATCAATTTAGCCCAAACTCGGTGAAGTTATGTTGGTTTGTCACAGAGATGCCGTGGCCACCTTCCGGCTTCATCATGAGATTAGGTCATTGGTACCATAATATTGCATTGTCACCCAACTTACATAAGCATGTGATGTTTCAGGTCAATTTATTAATTGGAAATAGGTTTAATTTAGCTTGCAAGATTTGATAACGGACTCACAGACAACAGGACAGGTTACAGTAAATAAAAGCTTGTAAAAAACATAACAAAAAACTCTAGATAGATACCTACTTGCTGTTTTTTTTTTTCACTCTAAATATAGAACATTTCTGCCGCATAATGTCTAAAATATGGCAGTAAGTGACGTTATCCTGTCGTAATTTTATGGCGCTACCAATTTCACTGAGTAATCTGCTGATGTCATTGCGTGAAGTAGATTTCGGGCACTTACGTAAGTATATTCTTTTTATATCAAGGTTGTCTCCATAGAACAACAACTATAGAGCAGTTATTTTAATGGCAAGAAAATATAATTACCATAGTAATTTTAGAATTATCTACGGTAATCATAGGTATTAGAATCGTGTAACGTTGATACAAAACAGCATCTATGTGATAAAACAACAAAATCCTACCGAGTTTGGGCTCATATGATTCGTCTTGAGGAGCACTTTAAACTTTTTAGTTACCTAGTTGGTTAAAATCTTTATTGCACCAAAACATAATGATACAAAATAATAGATTATAAAAAAACAGATGTCAAAAAGCGGCCTTATCGCAACTGCAATCTTCCAGGCAATCGAGTTTTTAGTTAATTGTTTAGATAAATGTTGTTTTTAAAATATTTTTTTAATAATTACTTGTTTTTAAGAAATATTTTACAGCCTCTAATAGCCTCTAATACAAGTCGTTCAGGACTAAGGGATCGATACTTTATTTCTAACAAGTTTCAGTCAAAGGCTAGTTAGATCCCTTGATTGCTTCTAGCGAGCTTCTGGTGACAAACCTATACAAATTTACTCGTTTTTATAGCTGATTGAGTGGCGCCTAGACGCCCACCACAGTCCACTAAAAGTCAAAGTACAAAAAAAAACAATATAGGATAAATATATATATTAGGTCCTTACATATGAAATTGCCGATTTTCAATACTGGCAACTTAAAAATCAAATATCTTGCGTTTCATTAGGAATTCCAAATTCAAATTTATTTCGAAATAAAGCCAGAAAAATATTGTTTTAAAATTCGTATTTCATTTGTTTTAACATCATTTGTTTGAGTTTCAACATTGCTATAACAACAACTATGGACAAATTGAAAATTCGCGGTATTTACGAATACGAGTTCCACCGTGGCACCAGTGCTGCAGAAACGACTCAAAGAATTAACGACGTGTATGGACCAGGCACCGCTAACGAACGAACGGTGCGTTTTTGGTTTCAACGTTTCCGTTCTGGAAATTTCGATTTACACAATGAGCCTCGTGGACGACCTGATACTCAAGTGAATAACGAAGAATTGAAGGCGATATTGGAAGCGGATCCATCTCAAACCGCTTCTGAATTAGCAGCAGCCTTCGGCGTAAGTGACAAAACGATACTTATCCACTTGCGCCAAATCGGAAAAATTAAAAAACTCGAAAAGTGGGTACCGCACGAATTGACTGAAGCAAACCAACAAACACGCGTTGCTTGCTGCGTTTCTTTGCTTAATCGCCACAATAATGAGGGCATTTTGAACCGTATCGTGACTTGTGATGAGAAATGGATCCTGTACGACAATCGGAAGCGATCATCATAATGGCTTGACCCTGGAGAACCGGCAAAACCTTGCCCTAAGCGAAAACTGACCAAAAAGAAGATTCTGGTTAGTGTTTGGTGGACCAGTGCTGGTGTTATCCACTACAGCTTCTTGAGATCAGGCCAGACAATTACTGCAGACTTGTATTGCCAACAATTGCAAACAATGATGGAAAAGCTCGCCATTAAACAACCGAGACTGATGAATTGCTCTAGCCCACTGCTCCTTCAGGATAACGCTAGACCACACACTGCACATCAAACGATCGCTAAGTTAGAGGAGCTGCGACTGGAACCTCTGCGTCACCCACCTTACTCTCCAGATCTTGCCCCAATCGATAACACTTTTTTTTTAAATTTGGATAACTTTTTACAAGGAAAAAATTTCAAATCTGATGAGGCAGTCAAAACCGCCTTCAAACAGTTCATAGACTCTCGCTCCCGGGATTTTTTTTCCAAAGGTATCAATGATCTGCCTATAAAATGGCGGAAGTGTATCGATAACAACGGCGCATACTTCGATTGATTAAATAATAATTTCATTAAAAAAAACTTGTTTTACTTTTTTGATACTGAACGGCAATTTCATATGTAAGGACCTAATATATATATATAAATATATATATATATATATAAATATATATATATATATATATATCTTTCCTGGCCGTTTTCGGCTATGGTGACTGTCTTCGTTTAATAACAAACAAAAATTCATTATTTATTCTCATAAATATATGAGAGAAAGGTAGAGAACCGAGAAGTTTGGCGCATACTTCACCGACAACTATCACATATTGAAAGTCATTAAGTATCTTTTAATTATTTTCATTGCAAAAGCTACAAACTACTAGCGTTTCGGAACGACCACTGCTGAGAAGATACGCCGAAGAACACCCAGTTCAGTAATAGATATTAATGCTAAACAAATATCACTACAACCAAGGATGCGTGCCATTGCTCTTACAATCAAGGACGCTCAAGACCGTGCGAAGTGGAGAAGGAAAAGCCGGAAAGTGGACCCTGGGCTTCGCAGCGTTGCAGCTGTGGATGCAACTGGGAACACGCTGAGATGAGAGAGAGAGAGAGAGAGAAAGAGAGAGGAAAATATCACTACAACCGTACTTGACTGTCTATTTGACATATTGTTCATGAGCATGAGCATTTATAACACCAAACTACACCATTTTCACATTATAAAGTCCACTTAAATCAAAACTCCGACTGAACCCCTGAACAATAAATAACTGTGTTTTGTTTTCTGTGTAAGGAACTGTCATCCAAAGATTGCTGTCATCACAACGGATACCAATGGCATAACATAACGTACTTTCTAAAGCACGGAGGAGCTCGAGAGGTTTTATGTCTCTCGTCGTCTACTACATATAACTATTTTAAGGTAAATTCAGTCCATGATACTGAACACCTTTCCCCAAGGAACATAATATATCGAAATATGAAAATTATTTTTTAGCTTTCCATACAAACTCGGATCAGCTGATCGCTCAACTTGTATGGGAGGTCTAAAAATATTTTTCATATTTCGATATATGTTCCTGGGGAAAAATTGTTCAGTATCATGGACTGAATCCACCCTTATAATAGTTTCAGTATATTTTGTTAGACCCTTGTATATTTATTGCCTTTTTCCACCTTCACGCAAAAAATCACGCTAAGAATGGCCATGACTAGGTGTACCCCGGGTATCCATAACAAATTACTTACAATACCCGGCACATAAGTTGAACCAAAATGGCGGTCACTGCGCACACTTTTGCCACTAATTTTATCTGCGCAGCGCCGCCATTTTGGTTCAACTTATGTGCCGGGTATTATATGTACAAAAAGGTCTGGCTTGAGTTTGGCGCGGGTCCCTCTTAAAGGTTTGTATACTCAGACATGTCATAATTTAGGTACATTGGTACATATTAAATTTACAAATTGACATTATTTTAAATTTCGTAATTCTTATAATTCAATTTAATTATGACACAACAAACAATGTAATCTCAGTCCATCCATATAACTAATTTTAAGTTTTTAGTTTGTTAGTTGACGTCTTTGGAGAAAACGTGCAGTGCAGTTTGTTGCCGCTTCTTCTGCACTTGCGCCTAGGAAGCGGCGTAAACTTAGCTGTAAGTAACGATTTGACGTCAACATTTGTGCAAAACAAAACAAAGTGACTATTATTAAGAGATATTATAAATATCCTATGATAATAAAGATATTTTGAATTTTGAATTTTGTACTGATATAGTATAGATTGTATAGATTGCAATGATAGTGTGGTCTGGTCGACCACCAACCTAATGTTGCGGGGACAACAATTGATTACAGCAGTTAACGTAATGGATAACGCGTTATTTGCGTTAATTGTTATTGCGTAATTGGCGGTGTGGTGTTTGTTGAGAGAAAATCAAATAGTATGTCTCTTTTATGTGTATATATCTCTATTATGCGGCTTGTAACTCACCATATATTGGTTCCTTTTTTGGATTCCGTGCTCAAAGGGTGCCAACGGAACCCTATTATTTGTCTGTCAGTCTGTCCTTCTGTCCGTCCGTCTGTCACAGGGCTCTATCTCTTGAACCGTAATAGCAAGACATTTGAAATGTACCCGATTAAGCGTTACTGTGGCTGCTATAACAACAAATACTGAAAATAAGATAAATGTAAAAATTAAAGTGGTCGTCATACAAGATTCGTGTTTTTTTCAGCGTTTTAAAACATTTTACAGAGGTGCGGAAACTTGCAAGTATGAGTCGGACTCGAACTTGACCGGTTTATTCCACCTTCTCGCCAACATTACGCTAAAACACTTGCTGTCCTGGGCTCTGTCTGCTTAGAACAGCAAGACCCAAAATGCTATGTCTACCATAAACACGTATGTATGTATGAATGAACTAATGCAGGTATTCCTTCTCCTATCAATCGTATTATGAAGTACTATAATGATAAACTATCCCACATAAATATTATAGCTTTGTCACACGGCGCCTGTAGAAAATGTGTTGTGAACTCACTTGATGCGAACTCTGATTGGTTTTATTTAGTCTATATGTATGTAGTAAGAGTTGTATTGTAAACCTGTTTGTGGTCCTATGTTAATAAATAAAAAATAAAAAAAATGTCTTTCTACAAATCAAATGACGTCAATTTATTCCACTGATTTATTCAAACTTTCCACAATATTTACGCTGAACAATGTAGCGGAAAATTAGCAACCATAAACCGGCAATAAAAAACATTCTCCGAGGTCTAACGCGAAATTCGTTTTAATACTAAAAGTTTCTTTGACTGTATTAAAAGACCGAGAAGTTCTACGCAAAAGAGCTTAGAAAAAGCTTCAATAATGCTTTTGAAAGCGTAAAGTGCACGATCAAAGTAGGTTAGTACGTTCAAGTTGAGAAACGGTTTTCTATTTTGTTCAGAAGGTTTTAGTGGTTATAAAGTTATTCAGATATGTATTAACTGTTAATTTAAAGAACAAATTAACAAGTAGGAGTTTTTTTTAAATTTTAAGACATTATTGATAACTAGCCTATGAAATCAGTTGACAAATATGGGTTCTTTAAAATTGTCAAGCAGTAATTTCTTTCTAATACGCCATTTAACAATTAGTTAAATGGCGAATATGTTTTACATTAAAAAAATTAAGATGATAGGAAACTATATATCTTTAATGTACTCGTATTATATAATAAAAACCAACCAAGATTTTGCGAGCCGGGACGGAAAAAATCGCGACGTCGATATATAAATCTTATATTTAGAAACTACAGACTTTACTAAGATCAGTCAAACCTTAACATATAAACAAAAATGTATTATTATTTTTCGGAACTTGTACTCGTGAATTTTTAAAAGGTACTTAAAGTATTAAGAAATCATTAGAAAGCGGGATTTTAAGCCTCCCATGCAGGGGCTGACGGGACGAGTCCTAAGAGGGTTAAAAACGGGACGTCTGGGCTACTCGGCCACCAGTGTTGCGAGCTGTCGCTGGTAAGCTGCCGCTCGTCTGCAATTTCTTACAGTTCATTGTGATTCATAAAATAAAATGACTCCTATTTATTCGAACCCAACTTGAACAATTTGCGGAAAATAATCGACTTTATGCAGACTATATAAGAAACATTCATCACGGTCTAACACGAAAATTTTCGTTTCATTACGCAGAGAAGTTTCTTAGACGGTATTATACTCGTAAGTTATAGGGTCTCTTCTAAAAGATTTACCAAGTATAGTTCCCAAATAATACTCTGAAACTGAATAAATGCATTAAAGTAAGTTACGGAAACGTGTCGTATTAAGGTGAAGATATAGGCAAATGGCCTTGAAGTGTGAAATAAATTGTTAACTCGTAAATATGGTGATAATTTCCATATTGCTCTTCGTCATGCACTAGATAGCCCTTTAAATTATTTTATGAACTGCCGTTGAAACTATTATTAGTGATCCGTCTAGCTTTAAAACTTGCCGTGGCCACTTTTGGCGAAGGCAAGTTTTAAAGCTAGACGGACTAATGTAAATACTTTCAACGGTGGTTCATAAAATAATTTAAAGGGCTATCTAGTGCATGACGAAGAGCAATATGAAAATTATCTCCATATTTACGAGTTAACAATTTATTTCAAATGAGGGCGCCACTTCAAGGCCATTTGCCTATACCTCCACCTTAAGTTACTTATTATTACACTTCTACTCGCGGTTTAACACAAGAGACTATTATTAGGTATGTACTAAACAGCTGTAATTTAGCATGACATTATAAGTATATAAATTACACCGATAAAGTGGTTAATAAAATCTCAAAAAATGTGCACATTTTTTGTCTAGTTGTTAAATAAACGGGCAAGTCCGAGTGGGACTTGTACATGAAGGGTTCCGTACAACCGTACAATGTTTTAAAACGCTGAAGAAACACGTTTCTTGTATGATGACCCCCTTTAATTATTATTAACTTTATCTTATTTTTAGTATTTTTTGTTATAGTGGTCATAGTAATACATAATCGGTTAAAATTTCAGGTGTCTAGCTATTACGGTTTAAGAGATAGAGCCCTGTGACAGATCGAGTTAAAAACGCTGAAAAAACACGTTTTTTGTATGACGACCCCCTTTAATTTTCAACATTTTTTTATTTTTAGTATTTTTTGTTATAGCGGCCACAGTAATACATAATCGGTAAAAATTTCAGGTGTCTAGCTATTACGGTTCAAGAGATAGAGCCCTGTGACAGACAGACAGACGGACAGACAGCGGAGTCTCAGTAATAGGATCCCGTTTGCACCCTTCGGGTACGGAACCCTAAAAAAGATATGTAGGTACCAATAGAATTTAAAGTTCAAACATGACGAAAATTAGCTTTATTACTGGGACAGGGTTATACAGGGGTAGCGAGTTCACACTTCGAGGCGAATTTCTATCAGACATAGTTCGTAGCATAGTTTCATTTGTTACAGATGTGTACACAATTTCCTGTCAGTGTCAGTTGTGCACAAACAATGTTTGTTACTGTCAAAAGCAGACATTGTTTAATACATTTCCAATTTCGGAATGTAGCTTCTAATTACAAGTAAAACCTTATACCTACGACGGCAATTGTATCAACCTAGCTTTGTTTCTTTATTGTTTTATCCAAGTTTCTCGTAGAGAGAATGTAATTATTTTGAGGGTCCCGAACGCCATCTAGGATTCCTATTCCTAGGATTGGTTCTTGTCTACCCTTTGGATTGCGCAGGTCAGACGGCAGTCGCTCTGTGTAAAAACCAGTAGCCTCGTCAAATCGCCTAGGTTAAGCATACCCCAGACTCTAATAGTATACCACTGGGAATGCAGCCGAGAATAAGCTCGGATGATGATGACTATCAGCGAAGCGGATGCGGCTGTCAATTTGCCAAAAGAAAAACTTTTTACGAAGGTAATTGTTGTAAAAACCCCGTATCGACTAGTCTTTCAATTCCTTAGATTGATAATCATTTCATACCTTCCTACGTCATTCTCCAGAGTATAACTTCACCAGACAAGCAACAACATAGCCCGAATTTTCCAAGTATTCCTGAGACATCAATCTCGAGGAACAGCATAAATTGAATCTCCTGCGTGATTCCCGAGGGCATTTTGGAGATAGGCATCACAATTTACCACTTTCCTTCACAAGGGATACGGAGATATAGATGTAGGTTACACGAATTTTACGTACAGATATAAACATGAAGAAATATTTCGGCTCATTTTTATTTATTGCCTAGCTTTTGCTCGCGATTACAAGAGTCACATCTTTTGAGAACCAAAAATTATCCTGCGAGTAGTTGTTAAGTAGATTTTTGATCACGTATTTAAAACGGCCATCTTATTACATTTACACGAATGCAAAGTTTATTCAAAATTGAAATGTTTATTTAGTAATTAGGCCTTTGCAGGCACTTTTACACTTTCAATAAGTTTTGTATACATTACGTGTAACGTTTATTTATATTAAAATTATTACCTATTTAAAGAAAAGCTACCTATACCAACGTTTCGCAACGATCACTGTTGAGAAGAAACACCTTAGACACCAGAAACTCATTTAGACAGTATTGGCCGCCAGAAGGGCGTTATCATTATGTCTGTCAATTTACAAATACTTATAATATAATACAATGTTAACATATTATATTACGAACGAGCGAACAAACATAAAAAACTTATTATGAAATACTAAGCAGTCAAAAAGCGAAGCCGAGCTGACCGCAGTCCCTCCTGGCTGCACCCATTCACGAGTTGAGTATGAGTTTAGAAGCTTTTCTGGTATTGTTCAATATTGTTATTAAATATTTTATGGTATTATCAATAGATATAAGGTATTATCAATATGCGAAGTACTTGTTGTAAGCACTTATAAGCCTAGCCGCATTTTATAAGTATGTGAAGTCATCTTAAGTTTTTTTCTGATGATCTTGAACCTACCGAAATTATTTAAAAATTTGGAAATCGATATCGACTTTAATTTGTATTACAATGTAATTCAATGTCCTGCCAAATGTGTTCACCTAACCTAGGTAGGCAGTGCCGTTGTGCATCACAGCCTTAGGCATGTTCGCAGTGACGTCGGTCGAGGGTTTGTGACTTAATAGGAGTGTCTACACTGTTAAAAATTATGTTATTTTATATGCAAAAAAATTATGTAATTTTACATAAACCTGTAAAATTCCCGAAAAATCTGGGAAATTAACGGAAGAATATGAAATTTTACATCACTTATCATTTTTACATATTTTTCCGTAAATTTCCCAGATTTTCAGGGAATTTTACAGGTTTATGTAATATTTTGCATGTAAAATTACATAATTTTGTTTGTAAACAGGTAGCTGAGGCGGCGCCCTATTATTCAATCAGAGCCAAAATAATCTAGGTAAATGAGGTTACTTATATAACTAACAAAATATACTGAAACTACGAGTATTCTAACGGTGAATCCGGTCCACGATTGAACAACTTACCAGATTACGCATTTTAATTAAAACATGTTTTTCTAACATTACCTATGTGTGTCATAACGGATACCTACTCAGGTATTAACACAGAATAAATAATACTAACGTACAGAAGTCCCACTCAGCAAAGAAATATTTACTCAATGTGGCTAGCGATATGGTTTAATATACTCACGTCAGAACTGAGCACCTTTTTGTATAGATACCTAAACATCCATTGCAAGCCAATTTCATTCTTATTACTCTAGACAAACGATTTGTATAACTGAATTTACCACCCGGAGGGGCCGCCTGCGCGCATACTAATAATGTAGGTACATTTTCGATACCTAAACGGGGACACAGGCCTGGTATTAATTCTCACCTCCGCGAAGCAATTTCATAAATGGGCCGTCTGACCTAAAATCCCACTTCCCCAACATGACGACTATTGTCAAGCCTACCCCAGTTCGACGACCCCAGATCTTTCCAGGGAAGCCCAGGCCACTGAGTTCTTCCAAAATGTGCCGATATATGTCAAATGTTTGTGATAAATTGAACATGTTTGCCGTATTGAAGAATTTTTGCAATTGTATTATTTTTATGACATCTGATGTATGGATATTGGAATGTTTATTCATAATCTAGTTTCATATGTTTTTAAACTATAATAGAATGTTTTTTTTATTCAGTAATTAGGCATTTGCAGGCACTTTTAAAATATAAGCACTTTTAAATTAAATTATTAATTCAATTAAATTAAAGTGTAATGTACATTTATATTTAAAATAATAATTATTTGAAAGATAAGCTACCGAAAGACTGCTGAGAAGAAACGCCAAAAGAAACATCAGTCGCCTACTCGCCAGAGGGGCTTGGTAATTTATTATTTTAATACCTATTATTGCTTGTATATTAAACTCTTGTATATTGATAACATGTAATAAACTTGCCATTTAGAAATAATAACCATGGTTTTATGTTTTCATAGTTATAGGTACCAGTCTTTGTGTTAAAATATCGTCCAGATAGCATTGTTTTCATTAAGTAGTCTAATCGAGTAAATCTTTCTTTCTATCTAGTAAATCTCTAAATCGAGAGTGTAAATCAAGAGTGTCCAATGGACACTCTTGATAGATATGGATAGACACTGTCAATCTTTATATCAAAATGGGAACAAACTGACCTTTTAAGATTGGGTAACTAGTGCCAATTGTAAGGGACAGAAAATGACCCTTTTAAAAAAAATTATAAATTCCTGTATGTATACTTAAGATGCCTCTAAAAATAAACGTTTCCTTGTAAAAAAATTCGGTACAATAATCACATTTGTCTCCCCTAAGTCCTAATATTTAATTAAGAGAGGAGTCAGGGAGATGAGTTAACGCCTTTACGTCACAAAGGTGAACATGAAGCGTAAATTAAATAGTATAGATGTGACGTTTTCAATAGAGAACGTAACAGGGCTTAACAGGAGCTATGCACAGTATTGCACAGCGCTTTTGGATCATTCATAAACACGGATTTTTAAACGGGACCAAATATATAATTTGAAAACTTAAAAAAAATCATTTTGTTAAATTTTAGTAACTCAAACTGCATGATAAGTTGAGTGAATTAACATAAAGTCAATTATCTGTAATTTTAAGCGTTAATTAGCTGTAATTAATTGAATATACAATTACATACAATTAATAAAAAAATAATACTAATTTCAGTAAGTTATTATACTTCCTGTCACCGGACGTGTTACAAGATGAAACTCCTGAGTCTAAGTTGCGTTTTTACCTGTAACAAATAAAAATATAGTTATTAGTTAAATACACGGCGCTGGTCGCGGTAAGTTCTTACACTGCCAAGTATGCGTCCACTAGCCAAGCCACTAGTCAAGGCGTTGAGCAACGTAGCGGATGTTGCTCAACGCCTTGATTGCTCGGATGCCAACAGACATTTTTTATGATGATTTAAAGAAATTTGTTGATATAGGTATTTGTCTATTAACTAATATAAAGCTTGTACCTGTCTGGAAAACTGTAATTGCACGTAGTATTTTTAAAGAAGAATTAAACTAAACTGTAAAGGCTTCACAGGGCCAGCAAAAAGCTAGCCGTCCCAAGCAGACGCAGTGCACTGTTACGGTAACTATTATTAAGACAATCAGACTATCCCGTATATTAGAATTGGCTAGATACACTTGCACCCCTTCTAGCAATATCTTAACATGTCCCAAAGGCAAACTGGTAGTTAAAGCATTAGCATTAAGTTTGACCCATAGCATAGATTTATATCTTAGCAATAAATTTAAATAAAAAAATACCCTGGCCCAAAGAGCTATAATGTACCCAATATCTCTGCCCTGACCCAAGAACCTAGTATCAAAAGCAAAAAAATTATAAAATTTATGGTATTTTTGAAATCTTTGTAAATAATACGAGTAACATTTCTGTTTTCTCTTTATTTTGTACTTGTACAGTGGAGCTAAATTAGATTTACGGTACATCCTCCGAGCTCGTACTTGAAAACACGTTTGAATAGAAATAGCATTTCTAGAATGTTGTCCACAAAAATGCGGGATATTTCAGATACTTTTAACTTTTACATTTTATTAAATGTACTTATCTAATGTCCAGAAGAAAATCTAAAATGAGATGTACAGACGAGTTGCCGGCATTCGATTAAGAATGGAAGGTAACAGAAGGATTGGAAAGGGTTTTGCTCAAGTATGGGACCTCAATGGTTAAATAAAAAAAAAACATACTACGTAGGTACCCAGGCCCGAATCTATGGGATCTGTCTCAAGCATTCTGAGACAATTGCCCCGGTCGCAAAGTTTACAGGGGCGCCGAAACCTTAGAGTACTTGTAGCTTTTGTCTGCTTTTGGAAGATAAAAGATGAATGACAAAGGAAAAGACGAATAGTAAAACCAAGAATAAGATTTTCTGACAATGAAAAAAGAATGTAAAACACAAAAACGTTCGGAACTTAGAAGAAGAAGACACGAGGAAAGCACTACACAGACAGACAAGAGCGTGGCTCTTAAATGAAAGAAGTAGAAATTAATCAGTGAAAGCCTTCAGCGCTGTATAAGTGAGAAAAACATCTCCAAATACCTCAATTGCCTGGAAAAGATTGAAGTTGCAATAAGTTCGCCTTTACTATTATTATTTATGTATTTAAGAAACTTTATTGTACTAAAATTACACATAGTTTCAAACACAATGGTACAAAAGGTGGACTTATCCCAGAAAGAATTTCTTTTAGTCGACCAGTTGGCCCTATCCAACTATCCAAGGATAGTTATTATACATTAATAGGAAGGCAGAAGTCAGTGCAATGAACATTTTAACTAACTAAACTTCATTTCAATTCAATTCACGACTCCACAGTATTTATATCCAATCAGCTTTCTCGCAATAAAGTCGATTCTTATTGATTCGGCAATTAAACGATCCTTCTAATCCCCGCCCACGAATGGTCTCCTCGTAATGACTAGAGTCTCCCCAGGAAGAAATTTATCGCATCCCTGGCAAGGCGTCAAGAAGAAATAGGTCATACTCGGCAAGTAAAAAGTGTAAGCGAGTATTGGGTTAGTAAAAATGGGATCATATTGGACGAATAAAAAAAGCAATTGTAACGACAGTAGCGTAACTAATAGATTATAAACAAACAACTCCGTATGGCGTGTGGTTTCTGGTCTAGAATTGTACTCAGTTAATTCCCGTAGGTATATTAAAAGAGCAAGCACATACAACTAATGTTTTCGTAACAAAAGTATTTTTACAAGCTTTATTTAGTTTCATCTATCTTGTTGTCTGTGTGTCCGTAATTAAATCTTGCAAGCTAAATTAGACCCACTTGTCATTATTCTACGGGTGACAATGCAATATTATGGTTCCAACGACCTGATCTCATGATGAAGTCGAAAGATTGCTATTGTCGATATTGCTCTGTGATGAATTAACATAACCACAACGGGCTCAATCAATTTGACTTGAGGAGCACTTTAAACTTTTTAGTTTATTGTTTTAGATAGCTTGTTTTAAAAAAATATTTTTTCTTTAATAATTACTTGTTAGAAGAGTTAACATCAGGCAGAATTTCGTGAAGCCAGTCATTAAACTTCAGCATTACTTACTACTTCAGATTATTTCCTAAACATATGACTGATTTAAGAAGGTTCATTATTTATGAATACGGCGGTTACTCATTTATTTCAATCGCTACTTGACTCGCCTAGTTTGAACAACACCTAATGGTGGGACAAACGACGATTAATATTAATTTGTTGGGCGCAGCTTATTGGCTGCTAAGGGTCTGCGACAAACAGACGCGTGCCAGACAGCCCGACGTAAGTAATTGCGTGGAATAGACCGCACTTTTATTACCACAAAAGTCTATATAGGCCAACAAGTTCGTTCGTAACACTCCCATGGTCTAAGGGCGACGGGGGAAGAATGACAATACATAATGACATGCCACTTGATGCGACAGATGATGTTACAACAGAAAGATATCTGTAGTCATTGTATGAAAATAATAATCATAATAAACTGATAGAGGTTAAATATAAATAGAATTTGTGTAGGTTTTGTTCAGGTTACATTGTGAAATTATTTTTTTTTGTTTGTACTTGGCCCAAAAGATTGCTTTCTCAGCATCACCCTTAAGTTTGCCATTTACAGGTATTGTAACAAAAAAAAATATAAGCTTATTTAATTTCAATTTTCTCCAACTCGCATCTAATTGAAATGTTAATCGCATATCGGAAAATAGGGAAAAAACTAAATAAAATTATAGAGGCGGATTGAGTTCATCGCACTAAAAGAATGAAAAATATCCTCAAGTTCTGAAAATAAAAGCGCAAATTAGCATTTGAGCTTTTAATAACCCCCGAAGACTATCGAAATTATCGAAATATCGTAAATCAAGCGTACTGCCGAAGTTTCGCATTGAAGTTCGCATTGACTTCATATCTGTTTACTGATCGCCAAATTTAGTGTCTTGTTTTTAGGAAAGATCATTATTCATAATTTCAGTCGCATAACGTCCACTGCTGGACATAGGCCTCTCCCAGGGATTTCCAACATGACCGATCTAGAGCGGCCTGCATCCAGCACTTTCCAGCGACCTTAGTCAGATCGTCTGACCACCTTGTGGGTGGGTGTCCAACGTTTCGCTTGCCAGTACGTGGTCGCCATTCGAGAACCTTTCTGCCCCATCGACCATCGGTTCGTCGCGCTATGTGTCCCGCCCACTGCCACTTCAATTCAATTCAATTCAAAATATCTTTATTATCATAGGATATTTATAATATCTCTTAATAATAGTCACTTTGTTTTGTTTTGCACAAATGTTGACGTCAAATCGTTACTTAAAGCTAAGTTTACGCCGCTTCCTAGGCGCAAGTGCAGAAGAAGCGGCAACAAACTGCACTGCACGTTTTCTCCAAAGACGTCAACTAACAAACTAAAAACTTAAAATTAGTTATATAGATGGACAGAGATTACATTGTTTATTATGTCATAATTAAATTGAATTATAAGAATTACGAAATTTAAAATAATGTCAATTTGTAAATTTAGTATGTACCAATGTACCTAAATTATGACATGTCTAAGTATACAAACCTTTAAGAGGGACCCGCTTTTAATATCTTAAAGACAAAAAGGTCTGGCTTGAGCTTGGCGCGGGTCCCTCTTAAAGGTTTGTATACTTAGACATGTCATAATTTAGGTACATTGGTGCATACTAAATTTACAAATTGACATTATTTTAAATTTCGTAATTCTTATAATTCAATTTAATTATGACATAATAAACCTCCTCGGTCCTATAATAACCCTTCTCACAAAGTACTTTCTTTACATAAGCTTTGAATTTTCTGTCTGGCATATCAAGGACCGATTCTGACAATTTATTATAAAAAAGTATACACTTCCCCATAAAAGACTTACTGACTGTATTCAGCCTGTAATACGGGCTAACTAAGTCATTCAACTTCAACGAGCTAATCCGCTGGGCTGTGGCTTTTGTTCCCCTACGAATTTCCTCATTTTTGATTCGATCACGTAGAGAAACACCGAGCATAGCCCTCTCCATAGCGCGTTGAGCGACCTTGAGCCTTCTTATGAGACCCTTCCTTGTGCCTTCTTATGAGAGAGGAACGTGGTCTCTTACTATGACCACGTTTCAGAGCCATAAGTCATCACTGGTAACACACATTGATTATACACTTTAGTCTTGAGGCACTGAGGTATTTTGGAGGAAAAAAAAACTGCGTAGCTTCCCGAACGCTGCCCAACCGGAAAAGAAAGATAATAAAAAGTAAATAGGGATCGTTCAAGTATAACGTAAGCACCCCCCTCCTATGCTTACGTAAGCATTGATATTACATATTTGAATAGCTAGCTGCATAGAATTTTCGCCTAATCCGTCAATCGGCTTTTATTAGCTGCGCGGGAAGAGAAGTAGCTGGTACCTACATTCTGTTTTTTTTCTCCCAGATCTGCATAGAAGAACTGAAACTGAAAAAATCTTTCTGGTTATATGCTTAATCGTGGCTTTCTTTTGAAATTTAAAGGGGACACCCTTTAAATTTAAAATGTTTATAACCTATAGTTCCATACGGTACTGCATACCGTAATAATATATACTGAAACTAGTTTAAGGGTACATTCAGTCCATGATACTGAACAACTATCGAAATATTTAAAAAAAATTGCTACCCATAGAAAGTCTGATCAGCTGATCAGAGTTTCTACGGGAAGCAATTTTCTTTCCAACCGATCAGCTAATCGGTCAACATTTCGCTTAAAATAGTTTTAGTACATTTTGTTACACCTTATATATCCACCCCTCTTGCCCTTCTTATTGTGGCTAGCACTCAACTGCAACAAAGACTTGCAAACTCAATGGTAACCGACGCGACGCCTAGAACAAAGGCGGATGCACACATTGTGTTGCTGACGGGTTTATGTGTGAAATAGCATACAGTTTCTTGCTGCTCAAATATATTAACTGACACACAAAATGAATTAGTAAAAAAAAGGCAGGGGTCCTGGCATATCGAGCAAAACAAAAATGGCATTAATGTTACGGCAAAAAGTGACATTTGAACTGTAAAACAGTGTTTAGAAAAATCTGCTCTACTTTTGACTTTCGTGTCAATTATATTTTAATTTCACGCTTTTAATACCAACACGTCTGCACTTTATTCTTCTATTTTTTTTTCTCTTCATGTATCCTAAGGTTTTTATTAATCACTCGTGAGCACTTGTGAGAACGTGAGCCCGTCGAATATTAAGGCACATAAACATAGTTATTTAGAAAGCCATTTATTTGCTTTTTCTATCTCTGCCATAAACAAGATCATTTGGCGACCAGTAAACAGATAAGACCCACCAATGCGAAACTTCGGCGTCCGTTCCGCTAGATTTACGATATTTCGATAACTTTCGATAGAGCTTTATTCGGGGGTAGATAAAAGTTCGAATGCAAATTAGCGCTTTTATTATTAGGAATTTAGAATATTTTTTATTCTTTTGTTAAGCTAAACTATGAGATAATAAATAAGAAATAATAAATAAATCTGGTTCTGGTTGTTATTTGTTTCATTCAGATTATGTCAGATGCCTTTAAGCAGCTTGAATAGTCTGATATAAAAACGTGTAAACCATATACAAATATTAAAAAAAACATAATATCAAAAGCTACACCCGCTTGGTCTTTTGGCCTTAGGCCTCTATCTGCTTATAGCCACAAGATTCTAATTGCTCTGTCTGCCCCATTAGGGATAAAGAGGTGATAGTGTATATACTTTTAAGGTTTCCGTACCCAAAGGGTGCCAACGGGACCCTATTACTAAGACTCCGCTGTCTGTCCGTCTGTCACAGGGCTCTATGTCTTGAACCGTAATAGAGACACTTGAAATTTTCACTGTGTGTCAAAAGTGTATTACTGTGGCCGCTATAGCAACATAAACTTAAAATAAAATAAAGTTAAAAATTAAAGGGGGTTGTCATACAAGAAACGTGTTTTTTTCAGCGTCTTTAACTCGAGCTTTATAACGGCATTAACTAGATACCTACTTGAAATTTTCACCAATTATACGTATTACTATAGCCGCTATAACAACAAGTTTTAAAACATTGTACGGAACTTTTCATGTACGAGTCTGACTCGCACTTAGCCGGTTTTTTTTACTCCAAGTCGGCGACCAGTCGCTACCTACATATCCTCAGGCTTCGTAGTTTAATTCTAGACACAGTCCATACACAATTTTATGAGCGCATCAGTTTTTACGACTCCATCCATTCACCTGATACCGCAACATAAACTTTATGTGAACGTGCTAAGGCGCAATTTCGTAAATTGATCGGTGATTTCAACAGAAAAGTAAGGAAATACTACAGTATTTGGGAAATATACGTACCTGGGTTTTCGTATAACGACTAAGTACTTAAAGTATTTATGACCGCTTTTATGTTTAGCGTTTTTGCAGGATTGTAGGAGATACATTTTAAGATTGGGAAATATTATAGTAATACTGGGTAAAATAATGTCCTTGGATAATGTTTTTCAAAGAAAAGAAACTAGGAGTTAAGTTGAAATATCGCTACATGAATATATAATAATAATATAATAATAATATTTTTTTTATTTCATATAACGAGATCCATACATTAAATTAAGAAAGCTCAAAATAAAAATTTAACTTTCGATCGCGAAATACTGCGACGTGAAAATTCGCTACTGTGGAAAATTGTTTTTTATGAAAATAATCTAACAAATCATTCAAAAGCATAGAGAAGAGAAGAATGGAGGATTCTCCACTTAACTCTTTCGACAAGAGCAAGTTCTTCAATGAAAAGAAGACTGAGTAAAATATATTTTCTTCTAAGAACTTTACGTAAGCAGTTTACATCAAGATTAATTGATGAATTTCGTAGAAAGATGTCGTATAGAAAATTGGGTTAAGTATTAAGGCCGTACCTAAATTTTCCGGGGTCCAGTGCTGCCCCCATTTTAAATAAATCATTTAAAAGAAAACGGAGACATTATTTAAAATTTTGCAACTACCAAGTCCTAGATAACCCTTCAAACTATTCTATGAACTACTGTTTACAATTTAAAGTGAGAACGTTAAGCTTTACTACGCACAATTGCGAAAAACGGCCACTTTTGGCTAATGTGCGTAGTAAAGCTTAACGGTCTCATTATAAACTGTAAACAGTAGTTCATAAAATACTTTAAAGGGTTATCTAGGACTTGGTAGTTGCAAAATTTTAAATAAGGTCTCCGTTTTCTTTTAAATGATTTATTTAAAATGGGGGCAGCACTGGACCCCGGAAAATTTAGGTACGGCCTTAAATAGAGTAGTTTTTTGCATTTGTCTCTTTGTGTATGTTGATCTGAGTCTTCAAAACCACTAAACGGAATGTAATGCTGTTTTCACTATTGTGTAGGGTGTTTTTTTCAGAAGGTTTTTGTTACTTGAATGCAGTACGGGATCTAGAAGTTTTTTAGGAGGGGCAAAATTTAAATATGCCGCCCCATGTCCAGTTATTTCCGTTTCTGGCGCGCGGGAGGGGGGGGGGGTAACTAACCCGCCATCACATTTTATAAAAAATGTCTTTGGTAGCGGGGGTGGGAAGGCGAGGTGGGAGGGGTGCACATATCGATTTTGCCGCCCCTCTGACCTTGCCGCCCGGGGCGTGGGCCCCGGCTAGCCCTCCCTAGATCCGCTGCTAGACTGCTTGAATGCGCCGTCATTGTGCCCAAGAGCAGTCGGGGCGAGAGAATAAACTATCACCTCTTTATCCCTAATGGGGCAGACAGAGTGTTTTGGGACTTGCGGCTCCAAGCAGACAGAGCCCAGGGCCGCAAGACCCAAAGGCCACTTTTAGACACATGCCACAGGCCACATGGAAAAAGGAATCAAAATAGTGCTGGGTTGCTAGCCGCACCGCATTCCCTCAAATTAGAAGAGAAACAGCTGGTACATTCTAAGTTTTTTTTGTTTTCTATCACCACCACCATGAAACCACACCAGCATGGAAGTTAATATAAATATAAACATTCTACAGGGATTATCATATCAGGGTGAATATACGAATCGTGTTAATAGGCGATGCGGCTAGCAACCCACCACTATTTTGATTCCTTTTTCCACCTTCTCGCCCACCATCACGCTAAAAGTGATATTTGCGTTATGCGGTCTTGGGCTCTTAAGAATGCCCTTACCCTAGACGTTCCCATACAAACGTAGTCTACGTTTTATTTTAAACGACATGTCAGATTTTAGTAAAAAGAATGTATCTTTAAAGAAGTTGCATATATTTTGGTTTTCACAGTCAAAATATGAACTTGAAAGAAAATATAAGAGTGTAAAAGTTTTCCATATTGATGGTCAAAAATGATGTAATACACTATATTTTCTTTCAAGTTCACATTATTATTTTGACTGTAAAAACCAATTATAACCCTAGATATATGCAATTTCTTCAAAGTTACAAATATTTACCAAAATCTGACGTGTCGTTTCAAAATAAAAGGTAGACTACATTTGTATGGAAAACTCTGTTTCTGTCTAGGGTAAAGGGACTCCTTAATTAAAGCCGCAAGACCAAAAATGCACTGTCTGCCTCATTAGGGAAAAAGACGTGGTAGTGTATTAGCATCAGGGATTAAATAGACTCTATTATTATGATATCTCTTTTAATCGCTATAACTTTCCTCCATGGAAATGCGCAAAAATATCTCATTATTCAAGGGGGCTTAGACCTAAGCTGGTCTTCACAGTTGCCACATTGCGAGTTCTATAGCCGGCTTAACTCTTTGTTAACGAGGAAACGAATGGAAAGCCCGGCTCGGTTGGATAACTATTCATTCCCACTTTTGCATCATTTTAAAATAAAGTTTTAAAATACATTATTTATAATATATGGCCGTGTGGTTTCTGTAATGTATGCAATAAAACACAGACGATCGCGGAATGAATCGTTTATTGAGAGCGAAAGTAAGCAGTACATGGAGGTACACAAAAAATTATAAATATGATTCCTACCTGAAAGCTACCAATACACTACACTTTCCTCTCCTTAAATCGAAGACAAATAACAGATAGGTAGCTATGCGTACTTAATTAAAGTCTTACAATATTTATATATTACTACTACCAATGAAAATATGGTTGAACTTAGCACAAAATGATATGCAAATCTGTATGATACAATTAAACAGATACTATACCAACACAAGTAGTTATTTATTATTTACTAAGTGCCTAATTATACATAACTTTAATGTTTAGGTATAATAGGTAATTACTTTAGTCAGGAAAACGTTTTGGCTGCTATGTATGTATATTTATAAAGTTAACTACATAGGTATATATAACTAGAAAATATACAGTTTCTAAAGACATCAGATAACAATCATTTTTTTGCGACGCGAGGTCTCAAAGTCATTCGTGTCAAAGTCGGTGCTCGCGCGTCGTTATTATTGTCGCGAACAACGGGTTCGGCTATCGGTTGAGGCACGGGTTGAGGGCTCGCTACCGCAGAAGGAGACTGAACAAGAGGAGAATCGTGCCCCGAAACTTGATCTTGAGACGCGTGATCCTTATTAATCGACGGACTCGGGTCGACTACTTCGATCGGTGGTAGTGAATGCCGTGATTTCCTAACGGACTGTTTATTTATTACTTGATCGATATGTCTCTTAGTAACACGGTCGTTATCATTCATTTTGACTGCGTAGGAAACCGGGCCTGTGCGCTCCACCACCACTCCCTCCTTCCACTTAACATTTTGGCTTGAGTAGTCCCTTACAAGGACATCATCACCCACTCGCGCCTCTCTTAAAACGCCGCCGCGGCGTGCCTCTTGTGCATCCTGCGCAGCACGTACGAGTGCGCCCGTATCCGGTCGCAATAGGTCTAAACGACCTCGCAATCTATGTCCTAGCAACGCAACGGCAGGCTCTTTTTCGTGGTACAATGTTCCGTGTTTCTATAGGTAAATAAAAATTCGCACAGAGCTCTGTCGTAATTTTTATTTTCCACTGTTGCCTTTTTTAACACTTGCTTAACCGTGCGTACTGCATTTTCAGCAGCCCCGTTACTGGAAATGGTAGGGTGCTACTAAAATTCTACGGATGCCGTTTTTCTCTAAAAATGCTAAGTATTCCGCAGAAGTAAACGGGGGTCCGTTATCGCTCACCAGATATTTTGGTAAACCAAAACGTGAGAACAGTTTTCTCTAAACTGTGATGACAGCAATGGCAGAAGTAGAGGGTACTCGTTCAACTTCAAGCCATTTAGAATGAGCGTCAATTATAATTAAATAATAGTTATTTTTATAAGGTCCTAAAAAATCTAAGTTAAGGCGATACCAAGGCTGTTCGGGCCAAATCCAAGAATGCAATGGGGCTGCGGGGGGCGCATTGCGCTGCGCGGTGCAGGCGCTGCACTCACGGCACATGCGTTCTATGTCGGCGTCAAGGCCGTCCCACCACAGGTAATTACGCGCCAGCTGTTTCATTTTAACAACACCTATATGCCCGCTGTGCTGCTCGCTCAGTACATGTGCGTGATAACTGACCGGTATGACAACTCGGTATCCCCATATTAAACAGTCATGTTCTATAAACAAGTTTTCTTTACGAACGAAGAAAGGCCTCTCTTTCTCATTTTTGACACTGTCGGGCCAGCCAAATTTTACGTAACTAATTATTTTATTCAATAAAGGGTCTTTCAGACTAGCTGTTTTAATTTCACGTAAGGTGACGGGTAATTTATCTTCAATAAAATTAAAATAGGTAATAGTGTTGGACTTACATACTTCACTTAAATATTTTTCTGACTTTAGAGGCAACCTTGAAAGAAAATCTGCAAAACAATTTCTGGTAGATGAAACATACTCGATGTCGAAATTATAGGCGGCCAGTTTCACGGCATATCGTTGAAGACGACTGACAGCAGTTTGTGGAATGCCCTTGTTTTTACCGAAAATATAGCTTAATGCCTTATGGTCGCTTCGTAAAATAAAATGCCTACCATAAACATACTGGTGGTGTTTAGTCACCCCAAACAGAATAGCAAGGGCTTCCTTATCCAACTGTGAATAGTTAGATTCGGCGGCATTCAGAGTGCGAGAAGCGCAACTTACCAGCCGCTCGGAGCCGTCCGGGTACCGGTGAGTCAGCACGGCGCCGAGGCCGTACGCGCTGCTGTCTACTGATAAAATCAACGGAAGCCGAGCCTCATAGTGCGCCAACACTGGTGCCTCACATAATTTATTTTTTACTAATTTGAAAGATCGCTCGCAATCCTCATTCCATTGCCACTTAACATTTTTTTAAGCAGATTGTATAGTGGTCGCAAAATATGACTGATATTTATACAAAATCTTGCATAAAAATTGACAAGCCCCAAAAAGCTTTTTAATTGCGATACATCAGTGGGGGTTGGAGCGGTCACAATTGCTTCTATTTTATTTTTATCAGTATGAAGGCCGTGCCTATCAATACAATATCCAAGATAGGTCACACTGTCTTTGAAAAATTCACACTTAGATAAGTTGACGCGCAGCCCTGCGTCCTTCAACCGAGATAACACAGCTCTCAAATTGTTTATGTGAGTAGCCTTATCCCCTCCTGTGACACATATGTCATCCTGGAAAACAACCGTTGACGGCAAGCCACACAAGGTTTCTTCGATTGCTTTTTGAAAATTTTCAGGTATACATTTGATACCGAACGGAACTCTTTTATAAAAAAAAGTGCCAAAGTGTGTGGTCACGGCTGTCAGCGGCTGTGAGTCAGGTGTAAGTAAAAATTGTTGATAGGCATGGGACAAATCCAGTTTAGTAAACTGTTGGCCTCCTGCTAAAGTTGCAAATATATCCTCTATTCTAGGTAATGGATAATGAAAATCTTTTATCAACGGATTGATGGTGACTTTGTAATCACCGCAAATACGGATGTCACCATTTTTCTTTATGACTGGAACTATAGGAGTCCCGTAATCTGAACGGTCTACTTTATAGATGACCCCGTCTCTTTGCAATCGGTCAAGTTCGCGCTCCACGGGCGCGCGCAGTGCTAACGGCAAGGGCCGTGCTTTTACAAACACCGGGGTGTGATCTACCAGGTGCAACTTTATAGGAGTCTTAAATGTCCCAAGTCCATCAGCAAAAACCTCCGGAAATTCTTTACGCAAATCATTTAATATACTCGAGGTTCCTTCGGCAATATGATGGCACGGTGTAACGTCCATTTCCAATTTTCTAATCCAAGTTCGACCCATTAGCGGTCGACCTCCATTATCTATAACGTACAATTCTAACAATTCTGTGACTGACTTAAACGTTACTGTTACCATTATACTACCTAAAGGTTGAATAACAGTCCCCGTATAAGACTTAAGACGTAATGATTTTTTATTAATAGGAACATGAGAAAAGAAAGTATCATAATACTTTTTAGAAATTACAGAGATCTTGCTTCCCGTGTCGATTTCAAATTTTATTATTTTGTTATTAATTTTTACGTTCGTATAATAGGGACCATCTTCACCGTCACAAATTAAATTATAAAAATTTAAATCGCTATCACCTGAGTCGTCCAGAAAATGTTGTTCCTTCGAGTGGCCCACGCCGCTCGCTCGTCCGTACTTACGACAAACCACCTTCAAATGACCTTTGTCACCGCACTGATCACAAGAATAATTTCGGAAGCGACACCTAGCCGCCGCGTGGCCGTCCCGACCGCAACGTGAGCAACGACCCGGCCGCCCCTCGCCTGCCGTCGCGCCCGGCGCTGTGGCCGCCCCGGCCGCTGTCGCCCGGCTGCCCGCCGCCACGCGCCGTCCTCGTCGGCCCCCGATGCTGTGCAGCGGCTCGACCGCCGCGGCCCCGCCGCTACCCTCACCGCCGCCGGAAGCCGCCTGCATGGCGTGCCTATCCGCTGCCTCGAGTGATAACGCGAGCTCCACGGCACGTTTATAGCTCAAATCCTTTTCGGCAAAAAGTCTGGACCTCATGTCCTCGCTGTACAGACCGGAGACAAACTGATCTCGCAAGTTGACTTCTAATGGGTTGATAATGGCCGAGGTAAAATTACAAGTTTTGGCCAAATGCTTGAGATTCTGTAAGTAGTCGCTTACGGTCTCGCCTTGCTTTTGCTTCCTTTGCCGAAAAATGTGCCTTTCCGCGATCTCCGACCTTTGAGGTTCCAAATGAACCTTCACAATTGCCTCCAACTGCTCGAAAGTTTTGTTCTCCGGAAGATCAGGTGCACATAAATCACACATCAATTCGTAACACGACACACCCACTTGCGTAACTAACGTGGCCACGTGTAGACTCGCGGGTATAGTATTTAAAGCTATGAATTGTTTAACACGGCGACAATATGCATCCCAGTTATGGGAACCTATTTCAAAAGGTTCAATTTTTCCAATTGGCATTTTACTAAACTATCACACGCGTCGCGTAAGTAAGAAATTTCTAGAACCGGACTGCGCCAATGTAATGTATGCAATAAAACACAGACGATCGCGGAATGAATCGTTTATTGAGAGCGAAAGTAAGCAGTACATGGAGGTACACAAAAAATTATAAATATGATTCCTACCTGAAAGCTACCAATACACTACAGTTTCCAGCAGAGTAGAATAGGTCCAATTAAAGTCTTTGCGTGGATGTCGTAGAAGGCGACTTTGGAATCACAAGCTAAACAAAGCTTATTAACATCAATGATACGCTCTTAAAAAATATGTAATTTTACTATAAATTATGAAATTTAACATGCAAAAAAATTACAAAAAGTGTACTTTGATGATACCTCTTCAACTCGTCTGGCAAGCGTCGAGAGAGTAGGCCAAATCCTCTGACTGCTCTGGCTAACTATGGCTCTGGTACAGAGAGGGTCGTGCTCCTGCAGTGGAGACTAAAGAGACCTGATGATGATGATGATATGTACGTCCACCACCACCATCGCTACCAACAGACCCTCTACACTATACGACCCTCTGTACTGCCAGAGCCATACTTGGTTAAAACAGTCTGAGGATTTGGCCTACACTCTTCACGCTAGCCAGACTGTTTGGAGAGGTCTCACTGATGTCTAGGCTTTGTTTAGCTTGTATTTCCTAAGTCGCCTTCTACGACATCCACGGGAAGACTTGGAGTGGTCGTATTCTACTTTGCCGGGAACCACACGGCGAATATATGTACGTACCTAAATATTTTACAAGCTTTTCGTTAGCTTACCCTGTTTTTTAGGTTAAATCTTCTAAATTAAATTTAAGCCACTTCTGTTAAAATTATTTAAATTAGTTAGCCAATCGTGATTTTTGATTGGGGGAGAAATAGGGGGGAACTTTACGTACAAATACATGGACGGATTTCACTGAAATGGCTTTTCTAAGCCAGGGGAAAGGGAAAAGAGTAGGTTATTGCATGGTTAAAAATGCTCGCAAAGTCTACTGTTCTCACAGAACCGCTAATTTACGATTAATCGAATTTTAAGTATTCAGAAGCTCCATTTTAAGAAGTAAAGTAAATAATTTTTCAGTATGTCACTTGATGTTTTTCTTTTTCAAGTTTTCTTTTTCACTATATCTGTGCTAAGTGCGGGTCGGCTAATATTTATCTTAAGAGCAAATTACTCTGTCTATGGATTAATCCCAGCTGTGTCCGAAAAATAGACTTCAGACATCTTTGAGAATGATCCGGTTTCTAGAAGCCTGGGGCTTTACTCTGAGTAATTACACGAATGTCGTCCGATTGCTTCATCGCGTTAAAACGACGATCCAAATTAGGGTTTGTGTTTGTCACCAGTTAGCCCAGTTAGGTACATAATAGGTGTTGTTATGAAATGATAGGATACGTTGACATTCAGTTAAAAAAATATTAATTATTTTAAAAATATTTGCTAGTTTTCGGGCTATTTACCTACTTATATTACAAGCTTTTATTTAACTTGCAATGTATGTTTGTTCGGGTGGAATCTTGCAACTCAATTTTGAAGAAGATATCTTCAACTGATTGAGCTGAAATTTTGCGCGCATATGTATATTACGTGACAATGCAATATTATGATGACTTGGAGCTGATCTGATGATGAAGCTGGAAGGTGGCCATAAGAACTCAGTAATAAAACGACGCAACCCCGTTGAGTTTGGGCTTATTTTATTTGTGTTAACAAGACCTTTGGTCTCATAATAAAAGCGTGTACAAAAATTTTTTTTTTTTTATAAAAACTTGTTTAAAGTTTACTTGTTGATGTTCTTGTTATAGTTGGTGAAATAATGATCTTATCTTATCTATTTTAGAAATAATCCAATGAACAGTTTGTTAACACATTGCTGGACACACTGCGTCTATAGATGTAGATCAATTTTTCTTTCTATTGTGTCTGGCTGGGAGTCCAGCAATGTGTTAAAAGAATTCAACCACGAAAGCACAAGCAGCTAGATACCTACATTTAACTTTTTTCTTCGACCTCACACCAGCGTGCAAGCTATATAAATATCATACTTCTTCTTGTATTTAAGAGCCGCGCTCATGTCGATGGAGTGTTTTCCTTAACTGTCCCTTTTTCCTCTGCTAAGTTCTTCAACTCCTTATATGTTTTTACATTATTTTTTTCTTTTATGTGATCAAAACATCTTCTTCTGGGTTTTCCCACACCTCTTTTTCCTAGTATCTTTCCTTCAATTATTGTTCAAATTTGTGAAAGCTTAACTCTCAAAAATTTAAAATAACAATTTCTTACGTTCCGTGGAGTCAATCTGTCTAGATCTTTACGGTCTCGAAGCGTGTAGGATTTACACGAGCAACAAAATGTAAATGTGATGGCTTTGCCTTTCAATGTCTCAAGGCGTTCGGTATTACGATTTTTATTTCCTCGAACTTAAGTACCTATGCATTTTCGTATAAAAAGAAGTTTAACAGCAGGCTGATTTTTTTAGCAGCCGTGCCGTTTTTTGGACCTAATTTTTATTAATGAAATGCCTAGAGACCTACTTTATGAACTAATAAATTTAATTTGGGATACATATGTCCATTATCATAACTTTCCTTTACTGCAAATGGATCTATGGTGGTCTATTGAATATCAGGCGACGTATCCTGATTGCCAAAGGTGTGATCGTATGACATACTCATCACGTTTAATTGTGTAGGCTATTTACCTGAACTTGGAAATGCGAAAAGTTTGAAAAACAGCCGCCCAGGGTCAACTCTCTTTAGGCTGAGGCTCCATTGAAACTAGCAGCACATCATTGAGCGAGTACGTACTGTGTTTTGACAACATGCCATTGCAATACCTACGTTTTGTGATGGTTTGGGAAGGGAAAATTAAATAATATCGCTTTTGTGATCCAATGTCTTGACTCGGGAGTGCTTATGATCTGGGGACGCATTTTTGAATGCTCCAGTTCACTTAACGAATGATGCGCGAGCTATTCCAAAAAGGCGCACAGATTTCTCCGCGGTTTGTTTATTTCTTTATTTATTTAAATTACACACAGATTACACGAATAGGCTCTGACAACTCGTATTTTTGACATTTGTAGCGTAAAAATTTCAAAGAAACCTTTCATGGAGAATCCAAAATTCACGTCGTTTTATTTTGAAACTTTTGGAAAAGCATTGACAGTTTTATTAAGCGTTCTGCATAAAATGAGTCAATGGTAACTCGCGTAACACTACCATTAGTGTTACGCGAGCGATGACTTGGAAAACTGCACGTTGTGTGATTCGCTGAATCCCTCAATTAAAAATAGAACTCCTGCCCAGACGGCGGCTGTCATCATAGATTAGGCTGCCACGGCTGTCATTTTATTTAGTGAGCGAATGACAGCAGCCGCTTTAGCAGGGTTGCCAGCACAATATTATTTTTACTTAAAAACTATCAATTCATATAGTTAGGTAAATATTTACCAGTATTCTCTTAAATTTTTAAAACTTAACTATGAATCACTCTACCCATGACGTCATGAGCGAATGCAAGACAAACACAGAGACTGCATAAAATTGCACACAAACTGCATACCTACAGACTGCACTGCGACGAGTTATTATGGAGAAGGTTTGCATATATTTCCATATAAAGCGTCTAATAAGTGGATTTACTTGGAGATATTTTCGTGAGAAAATAAAGACTAATCTGAATTCAGAGCTTGAAAGTACTAATCTAAATAAGCTACTTTTTCTATGAAAAAACCCAAAACGACCTCTGTGTGGCCCGTATCTAGTTAACCCTCTAATTTCCTCTATACTATATACTCGTACAATTTTTTAAATGTGATTATATACAGAATATATATTAACTTGTTATGTCAATAATTTTACTACCTATTTATTTATCTAATCGATCCAATGGATTAAATTTCGCCATTTGTACCCTTTTTTATGTGTAAAAAAGATTAAATCTATACTAATATTATAAAGCGGAAGAGTTTGTTTGTTTGTTTGAACGCGCTAATCTCAGGAACTTATAGTCCGATTTGAAAAATTCTTTTTTTGTTGGGTAGTCCATTTATAGAGGAAGGCTTTAGGCTATATAACATTCCGACAACCACGCGAACGAAGTCGCGGGCACAGCTAGTAAATAAATAAAAAGAAATATTGACATTAAAATAACAATGTATGTTTTGTGTGTATAATATAGTATACCTATTACGTTTATTTTCTGTTTAGAATTTTAGGTAAGTATATGTATTTTTAGTAAATAGTATTTATATCACTTTATTTCATATTACTGCCTTTTTAAGGAGTGCAGACCTATAATGAATTTGACATACTTACAATATCAGTACTACTGAAATCAGTAGCAATGTAGTACTCGTATATTTAAGATTTAAGACGAAGATTCAATACAAATTAAATACGATTGTAAGAAAATATACCTACTTACTGAAACTATTGTAAGGCTAAATTCAGTCCATGATACTAAACAAGTTTTTCTCCATAATATAAAAATATTTTTGGCCTACAAGTTGACTGATCAGCTGATCCGAGTTCTATGGAAAGCAGAAAAAATCATATTTCGATATACAGTTCTTTGGGAAAAGTATCATGGACTGAATCTAGCCTTAAAATAAGTTTCAGTATAAATTTAATGAGGCGATAAATATAATATACCTACGGAACTCAAAACTGGCTCGATTATTTATTTGACTTAAGCCCTTTGCATACTTAATTCCACGACTACATCACGTGACCCGTTTTCCGCTCGGACCATAAATTAACCTGCTATTGTTCAGAATTTCACCGCTGAAATTATGCTAAATAAAGCTATTAGGCACGCGAATACTTCAACATTGTTTGTTCAAACTTTGATTAATATAAAAGATCTGTATCTAATAAGAATAAAAAAGATAAAATGTCAAATTGGGAAGATAAATGCAAATTATATTGCTAATACTATTCACGACCAGCACAGACCTACCACTACTAGACCTGCATAGTGCTTGGCCACTTTGGTGCGTCTCTTTCTATCTTTGATTGTTGCCTCCTGAGCACAGAATACATAAGAGTCAAATCCGGAGTTATGGGATATATGGTTGCCTCCATCCATATTTTGTCATACGTCACAGAATACACTATGGTTACTTACTTATAATAAGCTCGAATAAAACTCTAAATCACCTTATAAATGATAAAATCCCTAAAATTAATAACTTTCTTCGATCGTTTTGTGGTTTGTTTGGCCCAGATTTTGACAGTAGGCCAGCTTATAGCAGCCACGCCGATAGAGACAAAAAACCATATCAGCGTTTCTTTCACACTCACGTTGTACTGTATTTGACAGTCTCTTTCTAGCAATATCTTTGCAAGTCTAGTAGTGGTAGGTCTGTGATGACCAGTGACGCGGCGAGCACGGGAACAAGTACCTACTCGTACTTATTTAAAAATATTTTTAAAAACAAGCTTTTATCTAAAACAATGAAGAATGCTCCTCAAGATAAATCAATTGAGCCCAAACTCGGTGGGGTTATGTTATTTTATCACAGAGATGCCGTGGCCACCTTCCGACTTCATCATGAGATCAGTCATTCACAGGACAGTTTAGATACAGATTCGTACCATAACATTGCATTGTCACCCAACTTACATAAGTATGTGAAGTTTCAGCTCTATCGAATAATGGGAAGTGGGTCTAATTTAGGTTGCAAGATTTGATTACAGACCTACTGTTTGCTTGATTTGAAAAGGGACAGGTGAAACTAAAATAAACCAGCCAAGTGCGAGTTAAACTTGCGGTTTCGTACAATTAATTGAATTCTTATAGGTTTTCCTGTAATCTAGAAGCAATGAACTATATTTTTTTGTATTTTTTTCAAAATTTTAGGCTCAGTAGTTTCGGAGATCAGGGGGGGAATGGTAAATTTTCGTCTTCTTTCATGAATAAAATCAAAACTGTTCATTGTACAATAATAACAAAACTATATTTGAGATCCTCGTAACGAGCATTTGATATATAACACAGTAAGATTTGCATTCTGTGGGTTTGCATAACTTTTTTTTTAACTTCCTATGTCCCCCGAAAATGACCCTTATTTAAAAAAAAAAAATTATTTACTTTGCACATATGTATTTGGGTCATAGGATTACAACATTCTACCAAATTTCACCTGATTCGGTCCAGTAGATTCGGAGAAAGTTGGCTGTGACAGACGGACGGACAGACAGACGCATGAGTGATTCCAATAAGGGTGCCGTTTTTTTTAATTTTTTGTATGGAACCCTATAAAAATAAAATCTTGTGAAAATCGGAGACATCAGGCGTAGTCTTGGTTAACTTAAGTATGTAAAACGACAGGGTAAACTATGCTTTCATGTCTCAATGACATACACGCGCCTGTTCACCTACTTTAAAGAAAGGCTGCTCAACCTCAACTCGCAGTGCAAGCAAGCCCAAATTCGAAAAAAATCAAGAAAAAGAGTACTTACCACCAAAAGATTTTTTAAAGAAAAAGAAAAGACTCTCTTTATTCTAAACAAATTTAATTTTCATCTCATCTATTCGAAAAACGTTGTTTTCATTGCAAATATTTGGGGCTAAAGTCACTGGTCATTCTCTAGACACTGAAAAGTAAATTCCCTAGGCGTTAAAACAGATTTGAAAACCGAACACAAATGTAGAATCAAAAATAATATTGGCAGTCAGCAAAAAAAAGAAGAATTTAGTTTTAAAATTAAAAAATATAGGCTACGGCGCCGTATTTTTTTAAAATTGGAATACAATCCGTTTTACATGGATGACTGTAGGTCAAAAGTTTTTGGTTTCTTGCTTCAAAATAATATATTATTAAAAAACCAATAAAAACGAGCAATTGTTGTCTTTGATTTAAATAGTAATTTTATTATAGAACTATTAGGTTATTTTTACCTATCTATTTTAAATGTGAATAATTTATTGTAGCACAATCTACTATTAAGCCAATTTCGAGTCAATAAGAAGTGGGAAAGCAGTGGATGAGACTGGCACAGGACCGTAGAGAATGGCGCAAAAAAGGGAGGCCTATGCTCAACAGTGGGTTCATGTGGGCTAAAAATGATGATGATGTTGATAATGAAGAAGAAGCAGCAACTTTAAGAAGCAAGCTACAAAATGCTCAGTTAACGATGCTCTAGAAACTTAGAAAAGAGCAAAATAAATGAAAACCTATTTCAATTCAGTGTTCGGAGCTGCAACTATTTTCGCTGCCCGCCAATGAACCAGAATTCAATCCATATTTAATCCGCTTTAGTGTAAAGTTCGTTACTGAATCCCCCGGGAACTGCAATCAGGGCGGATGGGCGTGCTTGAGTTACGAATTAAGGCCGTACCTGAATTTTCCGGGGTCCAGTGCTGCCCCCATTTAAAATAAATCATTTCAAAGAAAACGGAGACATCATTTAAAATTTTGTAACTACCAAGTCCTAGATAACCCTTCAAAGTATTTTATGAATTACTGTTTACAGTTTAAAGTGAGAACGTTAAGCTTTACTACGCACATTAGCCAAAAGTGGCCGTTTTTCGAAATTGAAAAAATTGCAAAATTTTAAATAATGTCTCCGTTTTCTTTGAAATGATTTATTTAAAATGGGGGCAGCACTGGACCCCGGAAAATTCAGGTACGGCCTTAAAGAGTTTTATCACTAGTATGGGCAACTTTTGCAGTCTGATTTAGTAGTAAACTAGAAGCCCTTGATTTGGCACACATTTTTTTCTGGGTGGGTGCTCATAATTACGTAGTCGTTTTTAGCCCCCAATACTAGAAAATCATTATTATCCGAGCGTATTCCCGATTACATCCCGGGGTCTGCCGCCGAACCTAGGAGATTTGACAAGGTTACTGGTTTTTACACAGAGTAACTGCCGTTTGTCCTCCGCAACTCAAAGGGTAGACCAGAACCAATCTAGTATAGATTTAAAGAAACGCTAGATGACTTACGGGACCCACAGCTTTGAATGCCTTCCGAAGCACGGAATCATCTTTCTTTTCGTATAATCAGGTGATTCACGCCTGCAATATCCTAAAACCCACGACTTCCGGATCACAAGGTAAACGCTTTGACCACTGGACCACGGAGGCAGTCAAATGCCAGAAGATATAGGTAAATGTGGATTTACTTGTATTAATGATGAATAGTAGGTTTATAAACTATTGTCCGCCCAAAACAAGAATACTTTCGCAATATTTCACCTTCTCTTTTATTACTGTCAACTACATTTGGCTTATTTCTAGTCTGCGTTTTATAATGGAACGGAACTAGAGGCACAGAATAAATAATACTAACGTACAGAAGTCTCACTCAGCAAAGAAATTCAAAGAAATATCTACTTAATGTGGCTAGCGATATGGTTTAATTTAGCTCACGTCAGAACTCAGCTCCTTTCATATAGATATCTAGACATCCATTGCAAGCCAATTTCATTCTTATTACTCTGGACAAGCGATTCGTATAACTGAATTTACCACCCGGAGCGGCCGCCTGCGCACATAGTAATAATGTAGGTACATTTTCGATACTTAAACGGGGAGTGACAGGCCTGCTAGAGAGCTGACTGACTATAAAAAGATTTTCTAACTGAACGGAATCTACTTGCAAATTTCTTCTGGAATCGATCCCCAGCCAGGGCAAGTTGAAAGAAGGATTTTTCAAATTGTCCTTGGTCTTGGGTGTACGTATATGTAATTATTATAAAATATAGTATCATTGAGTTAGCATCCCATAACATAAGTTTAAACTTACTTTGGAGCTAGCTCAATCAGTATGATTTGTCCCTATCTATTTATTTTATAATTATTCATACAATACAATACAATACAATACCCTTTAATGCACAAAAGTAAAAAACAGGACATCATTATCTTAAAAACTAGGAAATGCGCAAAAGGCGGCCTTATCGCTAAGCAATTACTTCCAGGCAACTTCGTCTAAATAGAAAAAAATGATGGGAAATTAGGTAATGCGGGGTGGTTAATATAATAAACATACTTATATACAATAATTATAATAAACATACATACACCTAATACGAGTACTTAAATACATACAACTTACACAAAGAAATCATAACAGGACAAAATGAAGAAACTAAGTGGAAACAAGGGAAGGAGATTACCTTTCATAAGGATAGAAAATCATCATGAGGAAATATGTTATTCTTCACAAAAACTTTTTGAAAATATATTTCACCTAAACGTTTAAATGAGTAAAAGAGATATCATTTTTAGGTAAACTTCTCAAGGTAAATATATAGCATTTTATTTCCCTGAAATGAAATTTCATACGACGAAAAATTTCACGAATCATTTTCAACGCGCGAAATGAGAATACATCTCAGAATACATTAAAGATTCAGTCCAATTTATAGGCGGAAGCGATAAGCAGAGCGTTCACGTTGTGCATCTTTCTTTTGTTACTACTTTTGCAAAATATATGGGTCACAGTGGTGGTAGTAAAAAAATACTGAATTAGGTTTTATAAAATATTTATTAAAAAACAACGTAAAAATTCTAAAATAAAAATATTTTAGAATTTTTACTTTGTTTTGTATTTATTAAGACCAAGTTCAGCCCCTGATCTAGGAAGAGCAAGTTTGTGGCCCATGCCTTGGGCGGGAAGGTCAGAGGAGCGACAAAAGCATGTATTTCCACCGCTCTCCTTCCACGCAACCCCGTACCCGTACTCGTACTGTACAGAAAGTATGGTTCTCGTAATCAGACAATGGCTTTGGTTTTTTTGAGGCGCCAAAATCAAGCAAGAGTGTGGCATATTCAGCAGCTAAAGCAGCAAACTGGAACTGTCCTATTTGCTCCCCAAACGCTAGAAAAATCTAAATATGAGGCGGCACAATCCGCTAGTTTCCAACAAGTCAAATCAGAAACTTATTTCACGTCAAAACAAACATTTTCTATGAGATTTGTATGAAATATCGGACCGTGACGTCATACTTTCTTGGAGTCAAATTTTCTGCATTAATAAATCTAAAATCACGTTCAAAGTGGGTGTGATCAATGACAAGAGACATTATTATGTGGCGTTTTATTCTCTTAACAGTAACAAATGTTTTATTTTTGACCCTGGAAACTACCCAATTTCACATTTTGCCTTGCCTCCAAAAGTCTGGTTCCGGTACTGCACAAATGCGGCTAGTATCCACGCTAAACGTGGCCTTAGTATCTTACGGCCCAAGGCTCTATCTTCCCCTTTTGGAATAGAGTCGAAATAATGTATCCGTGTGGTCCCCGGCTGAGTAGAATAGGACCACTCCAAGTCTTCGTAGATAGAAGACGACTTAGGAAACACAAGCTAAACAAAGCTTATTAACATCAATGAGACCTCCCGTCTCGCCAGCGTGGAGAGTGTAGGCCAAATCCTATGACTGCTCTGGCTAATATATGGCTCTGGCGGTACAAGAGCACGACCCTCTGATCGTGCTCCTGCAGTAAAGACTAAAAAAGTCCTGATGATGAATCTATATGTATCGGTTAGCTGTACATATAAAGTTCCCATTCATACGTCGCTTGCCCTAGGTATGAACTTATCCCACACGTCACGCCTTCCTTTTCAATACTCTGCAAAGGCCTCACAGCATTGAGCCATTGAGTTTATATGGAAATCCTATTTCCAACTATTCACAACGCTGACACGGAATCGCTTATAATGGCTTCGAAATTTTCAATTTGCTCAAAATTGAATTCAGCTTATACTCGCAGTGAGGAACAGTTCCGTGCAATTACTCAGTACATTTTCTTCTTTTTAGGGTTATATTACTGAGACTTTGCTGTCTGCCAATCTGTTCGTCCGTCTGTCACAGGGCTCTATCTCTTGAACCGTAAAAGCTAGACTCTTTAAATTTTCACCGATTTATGTATTACATTGGCCGCTATAACAACACATACTAAAATGAGATATAGTTTAAAATTAAAGGGGGTGGTTTTTGACTTGATCTTTATCATTGTATAATTAGATACTTGAAATTTTCACTGATTATGTATAACGGCTAGCTATAACAATAAATACTAAAAATAAGATAAAGTTAAAAATTGACAGGGGCCGTTATACAAGAAAAGTGTTTCTTCAGCGTTCTAATACATTGTACGGAAGTTGGAACCTTTAATGTACGAGTCCGACTCGCACTTGGTTTATTTTAAACGTATTGTTTGTAAATTTTGTCAGTTTTTTTATCAAAAAATCACATTTTTAAACATTTTACCAAGAGAAAAATAATTTTAAATTACTTACTTAAATATTATATAGGTGAACCAATAAAATTCAATTCAAGATTTCAATTCCTACTGCACGAAGTAATCAACGTCACTTCTATACTGCTTTCAAACACATAAATATTACAGGATGCTAAAAACTTTATGGGCACTTACAAGAAAACATCACAGCCATCAAAGATGCAAACACCAGGCTGTATACTCTGAATAGTTTTTGCTGTTATACGAGTATAGACGCAAAGGCTAACTTGGCCAATAGGTTAATAACGGAATCAAATTTTAATGGATTGGTAGCCGCTTATTAGCATTTTCGTTCCCTCGGTCGGCTTTTACGATGTGTGCAGGAAGAGAAGCAGCTGGTACATTCTAAGCTTTTTCTATTCTCCCAGAGAGCATTGAGTAAAAAAAGTTACGAAAAAAAAAACAGGCATGGACCCCACGGTCGCCTAAAGGCGCAATGGTTGATTTTTAGAGCCAGCTAAGCATCATGTATAGTTATTCGTGTAACTATACATGATGCTTAGCTGGCTCTATATTCGTTTAGAGCCGTATACAGGGTGACTTTTTAAACACCAGCCAAATTTTTGAAGTAAGGTAAGACCATGATACTGAACTACTTTCTATAAAAAAAGTTAATAAAAATCGATTAAAAATTTTCGTCCTTCCACACAAAATCCGTTTGGCTGAGCGCTGATTTGTACGGAAAAGCGAAAATTTATTTTAGTTTGTTATTAATTGTTTTTATGGAAAGTAGTTCAGTATCATGGACTGGACTTGCTCCAAAAATTTGGCTGGTGTTTAAAAAGTCACACTGTATACGGCTCTAAACAAATATAGAGCCTGCTAAGTACCTATCATGGTTATACGAATGTCAACACCGTGGGGTCAATGTTTGTTTTTTTTTCGTCAAAAAATAAAAGTCAGGCTGTATACTCGTAGGCGTTCAAGACTATCAATTGATTTGTTACTCGTGTAACAAATCAATATAAGTCTTGAACACCAGTTCGTGCGCGTCCGATTAAATCATCAATTACCAAGATTCCTCAAATATTCTAATCCTAATCGCAACTTTCATCGAATTAGCGCTCTAACACGCGCCGCGGCCGTTCGTTCCGTGCCTTTCATAATGTAGGTAAGCAAACCAAACATAATCAATCATGCATTTTATTTCATTTATGGACGATCAGAGGTGCGAATAATTATTATTTTGATTCCTTTATCCATCTTCTCGACTTACACGCTAAAAGATTCCTGTTTCGTCGCCTCGATTGAATAAATCTTTATTTGATTAAAAGGGTATTTATTACCTGCTTGTCAGATGTTCCCATAGATATATTATCCAAATCGGTTGAGTAGTTTGGTTTCTAAACTAAAGTAACTGAAAAAAATATTTGGTCCAAATATACCTACAATAAAATATGATATTGCACGCCTCATAAGCAAAGCGCATGAGGTAGTGCTCTACTCTCGCCTTACAAAAATCAAGTGATTTTTTTAACTAAATGTGTCTCTATTTATTTTCTATCGCACTTGTACAATAATATTTACACATAAATGTCACGGAAAAACACTAGTTTCAACACTTATGATATTTTTAAAGACATTTTGCCTTTTATATAAATAAAAACAATGTTTAATGAAATCGTTTAGTGGACGTCCGTGTGTCTGTATGTATGGAAACTGGCGTGGTCACGATAACTCCCGAAAAACTTATCTGATCAAGTCAATTTTTTTTATACGCTTCAGTATTATCCAAAACTAAGTCCTTTCGAAGATCACGGTCTAATTCAATGTAGTTTAATCGTAATTTCAATTTAATTGTGAAAAATGAGATTATGAGGCGTGCACTTTTGGATTTTCAAAACTATTTTTAAATGTATTTAGGAAATTTAGTTTTAATTTAGCTTATAATATTTTAGTTTGTTTAGTTTTAATTTAGTTCAGTTTTAATAGATTATGATAAATTTAAAAAAAAAATTGTTACGGAGGCAAAGGTCAGTTTTTAGTTTAAAAAAATTAAATCCAGTCTTCTTTTCAATCCAGTAGGTATTTTATATATTGGATTGAAAAGAAAAAGACTGCAAGGTTTTTGAATCTAATGGCTAAGTACTGCTCACCTATTAAACATTGCCCTTCTGGAGGTCATTGACATTGACTGGGAACATTACCCTGGACCAAATTAGCACGCCGCTTTTAGCCCGTCTAGATATTCTGCCCGCTCTGCGTAGGCTCAAAGTTATGCTAAACTTAAACTTGACGATTGATGGTACTTTCTCCTGCGAGTACGTTGATCAGATCTGCTTCATCATGCTGATTGATCATGCTAGTCTGGGAGGAAAGACAAACTTAGAATGTACCAGCTTGTCTTACCGTGCTGATCGTAAAAGTAGATCGAGGGAATGTGGGCAAATGCGAAACATGTTAAGGCTGGGCCTAATGTAAATAATCTAAGTTTTGCTCCCGGTTCTACGCGCACAAATTTTCTCTAGCCGAAGCGAGACAGCGAGACCAGTGAAAAGATCATGGTAGGTCAATGAGGCTGGTTTTGGTTATGAGGTTTTTTTCGTTTTACAAAGAATATTTAAGAGTTATTTAAAAAGTAAGACATATTATGACTGCCCTATGTTTAATACAATTATAATCCAAAGTATCAAGGGTTAATTTATTTTATTATATTGAATACATTCCGTTTTAGTATAATTCTGAGTGATTTAGAGGCAACGTCGCAATTTTTTTCCATCGAGAAAATTTTAAGCAATCATGTTTTCGGAACATATTATGTATAGAGTTAGTCCTGAACTTTGCTGTGTTTTTATTTCAAAGTAAGTATTTCGTTAATATTGATAATATTTTAGATCCCTCTAAGAATTTTAGGGTAGTACGGGCTATATGGCTCTAAGGCTCTATACATGAATTTTTCGGGGTCCAGTGCTCTGCCCCCATTTGAAATAAATTGTTTTAAAGGAAACGGAGATAGCATTTAAAATGTTGTTTTACTAAACTCTAGATAACCCTTCAAAGTATTTTTAACCGAATTCAAAAAAGGAGGAGGTTATAAATTGGACTGTATGTTTTTTTATATTTTTTTTATATATGTTTGTTACGCGATATCTTCGCCAATTATGAACCGATTTTGATAATTCTTTTTTTATTTGAAAGCCTTTACTACTAAGTTGGTCCCATTTAAGATATGATAAATAAATGTGGAGATAAGGAAGAAATTCCTAAAAAAATAGAAGTCGGTTTTTTTTTGTTAAGAATTCAATTATATGATTACTGATTACAGTTTAAACGTTAAGCTTTTCTTAGCATTTTTGCCAAAAGGGGCCATTTTCCGCAAAAATGCTAAGAAAAGCATATAAAACGTAATAGTGAGTGTTTTTTACTACAATAGCCGACCCTGATTATAGGCCATCTTTGTCCGTTAGGTAACGTGACGTGAAATCCAATTGCCAGCGACTGACGTAGCGTCGGTATTATGTTGAACCTATTACGCGTATATATTACGATCTGTCACAATTATCACCAGTACTTCTTCTTCGTCTAAGCGCGTTCCCATTTGCATTCTCAGCTGTGCTACTTCGGAGCCCGGGGTGCGCTTTCCCGCTTTTTCTTCTCCAAATATAACATGCATGTCAATGGTCACCCAAGGATGCCAAAGACTTTGCAAAATGGAGAAGAAATAGCCGGAACAGTTTAAATGATTTTGCTATAGTTTTACGACCGGCCGCCGCCTGACGTCAACCCTCTTTAGGAATGTATTTGTGCAAAAAGTTTTATAACCGGCCGCTGCCCGACAGTCGCTTCTTGGGAATGCAATTATAGCACGAGATGTGAGTGCTCAGTCCTTTAGTCGCCTCTTACGACATCCACAGGAAGAGATGAAGTGGTCCTATTACAATACAATACAATACAAAAATCTTTATTGCACCAAATAAAAACAATAAAAAATTACAAAGTTTACGGAACTTATAAATAAATAAGGTACAAGAGGCGGCCTTATCGCCGAAGCAATCTCTTACAGGCAACCATAAAGAGAAGGAGTGTGAAGTATATGAGTAAGATAACAGGTGGCGCAGTTAAATTTAAAATATAAATTATAAATAACCAATAGATATTAAAATACTTATACAAAATATATAACATTATATAAAAAAAGATATATTTATATAAATAAATGAATATATATCTATACATATTCATACCTATATATACATAGCATAATAATAAATAATTTATTACATACATACAAATAAATAAATATCACAATGATGTAAACAGAAATAGTAGGGGAAAGAGATGAGGAACTAAACAGAAGTGTTTTTTAGTTAGGGTTTTAAATTTATTCAAAGTTTTGGCGAATCGAATGGAAAGGGGTAGAGTGTTCCAGAGATGAATAGCATAGACAATAAAAGAATATTTGTAGAAATTGGTCGAGTGGACTGGAATATTGAGAAGAAGTTTATCTGCACTGCGTAGAGGCCTTGAAGAGGTTCTAAAGAAAAAACGTTCCTTGAGGTACTCTAACCCGGAACCACACGGGGTAGTTATCACCAGTACATCCGCATCTTATTGTTTCCCCGGTTGCATCCTCAGCTGTGCTGCTTCAGAGCCGGAGGTGCGCTATCCCGCTTTTTCCAAATATAAAATGCATAGCAGAAGAAATAGCCGGAACAGTTTAAACGATTTCGTTATACTTTAACGACCTGCTTGGCGTCAACCTGTTCGGATTACGAAACACCTGAGCGAAACACACTATTAGGAAAAACAAGCTAAAGAAAGCATATGAACATCAATAAGACCTCTCCAATCCGTCTGGCCAGCGTGGAGAGTGTAGGCCAAATTCTCTGACTGCACTGGCTAATATATGGCTCTGGTAGTACAGACAGGGTTGTGCTCCTGCAGTGGAGACTAAAAAGACCTGATGATGAGGATGACGTCAACCCTCTTTGAGTATGCATTTGAGTGAAAAATTTTAAAACTTAGTCCGTACCTGAATTTTCCGGGGTCCAGTGCTGCCCCCATTTAAAATAAATCATTTCAAAGAAAACGGAGACATTATTTAAAATTTTGCTACTACCAAGCCTAGATAACCTTTCAAAGTATTTTATGAACTACTGTATACAATTCAAAGTGAGAACGTTAAGCTTTACTACGCACATTTGCGAAAAACGGCCACTTTTGGCAAATGTGCGTAGTAAAGCTTTTCGTTCTCATTATAAACTGTAAACAGTAGTTCACAAAATAGTAAATGATTTATTTTAAATGGGGGCAGCACTGGAACCCGGAAAATTCAGGTACGGCCTTAAAACACACGGTCAAGTTCTATGTCTACTATTCCATGCTGGTCTTGGAGAGAAAAAGAACTTAGAATGTACTAACTGCTTCTCTTCCCCCGCGGATCGTAAAAGACGATCGAGAGAATGGGCAACAATGGTAATCGGGTTAATAGGCGATGCAGCTATTTTAATTTCATAATCCACCTCACCCGCCATCATCCTAAAAGTGGCCTTTGGGTCTGCTTAGAGCCGCAAGACCCAAAATGCTCTGTCTGCCCCATTTGGTATAAAGACGTGATAGTATCAGTATCATGTTTAATGTCATGTATTTGTGCATAAGTTCACGTGTACAGTAAGTTACCATCAGGTGACCCGCTTGTTCGTTTGCCGTCATACGACATAAAAAAAAAGTTACTAAATAAACGAGCAAAGTTAATTGTTCAAATAAGAATTAGCATGTTTTCTTCATAATTTCCTATCCCACTAATTAAAGCGTCGCATGTTGTCGTTTTTCACCGCTTCGTGCAATATGTAAATTCGTGAAAAAGATTGAAAAAAAACCGTTCAAGTGCGAGTCGGACTCGTACATGAAGGGTTCTGTGCTTCGGTACAATGTTTTAAAACTCTGAAAAACACACGTTTCTTGTATGACGACCCCCTTTAATTTATAACTTTTGCTTATTTTTAATACTCATTTTTTGTTATAGCGGCCATAGTTATAACTATGGCCACATAGCCACAATCTGTGAAAATTTCAAGTATCAAGTTAATGCCATTATACTCATAAAGATAGAGTTAAAAACGCTGAAAAAAATACATTTCTTGTATAACGACCCCTTTTAATTTTTAAATTTATATTATTTTTAGTATTTGTTGTAATAGCGGCTACAGTAATACATAATCGGTAAAAATTTTTAGTGTCTCGCTATTACGGTTCAAGAGATAGAGCCCTGTGACAGACGAACGGACAGACAGACAGCGGAGTCTCAGTAATGGGGTCCCGTTGGCACCCTTTGGGTACGGAACCCTAAAAACGACTTTGACTTAGTAAAAACTTAACACGACATTTTCGTGGCTTTCACCGTTGGAAAGCTACACTATCCCCGAGTGACATAGGCTATGTGTGTACCACGGGCGAAGCCGGGGTGGACTGCTAGTATATAATAAAACAAGAAAGAACAAAGGGAAGACCATTCGTGTGATTACTACTTCCCATATTTTTGAAATTATAATATTAGACATTAGGAAAAATATGTAAGTGCAATATTAAGATAAGATTTATCGCATCAACTTAGTATAACAATAATTAAAAGTAAATTTAAAATAGAGTAGATACAAAGGCTATCACTAAAACGATTTCTTTCAGCCAATATACTATGTTAGGTGTTTTTGTTTTCCACTAAGTACCTATTTCTTGACCAGGTTTTCATCGTAGGCAACTATCGCGTAACCGCTAGGTGTTCTTGATCATTACTCGTTAGTACGTACCTGAAAATAAAAAATAAAAAATGTTAGTCGCATTTTTTATTATAAATAAATATATAGGGACCAATCACACAGATATCTGTTCATCTGTGATCATTTAAAAGTACTTATTATTTCTGGATTGTTTCTATCTATTTTAGACGCCAAATATTCTCTGTTTCTCTTCTCCTCTTTAGGAGAAATTTAGGATTTCTTTAGGAGAATTCTCTCCCTTCTCACCTTTGTGGACAGGGAGAGAATGCTTCAGCATTAAGTCTACCTATTGTAGCTTTTGGCTCGATAAATAAACAAAATGAACTCGCTCCAAACACCCAAGACCCAGGACAATTTAAAAGAGTCCATTTTCCAACTTGCTCTGGCTGGGTATCGAACCAAGAACCTCCGGAGTGGTGGACTAGCGTGTTAACCATTACGCTACGGAGGTCGTTAATTTATAACTATCATTTTTTTGCGTAAAACTTCAATTACACTCCATACACATAGATCAATCATGCATGACCCCGTTACCAGTCGTCGTACGTAGACATGGGGTTACGCCTGGGCATTTTGGGCGCATTATAAAAATGTCCGTATATGCCGAATAAATTTCCGTATATGCCGAATAACTCTCAACTTTCACCCTCTGAGAAACTCCCACCAGGTGCTGACCTTAATAATAGTATAGCCAATCGACTAGAAAGAAGAAGACTGTCCGTATATGCCAAAAAAATGTCCGTATATGCCGAATAAATGTCCGTATATGCCGAATAAATGTCCGTATATGCCGAATAAATGTCCGTATATGCCCAATAAATGTCCGTATATGCTGAATAAATGTCGTATTTGCCGAATAAATGTCGCCATATACGATGGCGAATAATTGTCCATTGCCAGGGCAAAAACATTAACAGAACTTTTATTTATTTTCTCATTCAAAAAGCTACATTTGAGCATGCAGCGAAGATTAATACAAAACAAATAAGATTACGATTAATTAATTAACAATGAATACCAAGAAATTGATATTACGTTTAATGACTCAGTCTAGGCAAAATATATTTTTTCAATTCAATTTAAAATATATTTATTGTCATGGGATATTTATGATATCTCTTAATAATAGTTACTTTGTTTTGTTTTGCATAAATTCAGCTGCTTCGAATATAATGAAAAGCGATGAATTATTTTGTTAGAAAATTACGTTTTTTTTTTTACTTTTATTTATATTAAGTACTGATTAATAATTTTATATTAATCTAGTGGTCTAGTCTAGCCTGTGCTAACATTTAATGTGCTGTTTTTTATTTATTTATTTAAGAAAACTTTATTGTATATCAGCGATAGTTACACATAATAAAATAACATTTTTTTCCACGTTGTCTGTTTCTGTACTCAACAAACTTGAAATCACTAACATGTAGAGCATTTTTACGGGAAGGTATCAATAATAAACACCAACCCGTACCTTAAGGCCAGGGCGGACAAAGTCTAGGTATAAACACCGGTTAATTTCGATAATCGACGGCATAGTCATCATTAATCATAGCGTGCTAAGCCGTGACCGCCTCCTGAATGGTTAACTAGTTTGCAAACGGTTTTATAAGGTGTAGCAAGCCAATTTTAATCCTGATACAGAATTAATATACGTACTGAAACGATGCATGTATGTCACCTGCATGCTGCATGTTCGTTTTCACCTCATTTCTCCATCTCTTCCTAGCCATCTTACTTTTTAAAACTACATTTCAAATTTCATTCCATAATTCCATTTTCGAATCATTCACAGATCCCTTTTTATTTGACTCTTTCCACTTCCATTCCACTTCCATCTGTCATCCTGAACGGACATTCAGGAATACCTCCTTATATATATATATATATAAAAGCGAAAATTTGGCAGGAAGGTAGATTATGACTTGGAGACGTCCGCCAAGAAAGGATTTATGAAAATTCCATCCCTAAGAGGGTGACATAGGGGTTGGCAGTTTGTATGAAACTTTGTATTTTTTAAAGTTAGATAAATGAAATTTCTAATGTATTTTAGTAATTAGAAGAAAATAATAATGCATTTAATAGATTATAAAAATTACATCCCTATAGGGCTGAAATAGGGGGTGCAAGTTTTTATGAATCTTCATCATTTTTGAAGCGAGACACATGACATTTTTGAATTAGTAGTTAGTAAAAAATAATAATCCATCAATTGGATTTTAATAAATTGCAACCCCAGTTTAAAAAAAATGTGTAGTCTTCGCGGGCGAAGCCCCGGGCAAAAGTTAGTTACTTATAAAGTCTAATTATAATTTTTATATCAGTACTGTAACTATATCAAGTGAAATAAAGTTTATAAATTAGTGTTGTTGAGTCTCTTACTTTCCACTACATCTGCCTACACCTATACTCTGTACCTACTTCTCATGTGTGAACTCACTGAATGCGCCGGGACAGGTCGAGGTCTCACAGTAGGTACTAACGTAAAGAACGGAAGCTCAACCCCTCTACCGAGATTATACGTCCCTCAGTGTCCCCCAAAACTCAAAATAATATGGAGGGACATAGCTTGACAACTGCCATAGAACAGCATAAGATACGATGTTTATTCTAAAACTTGACAACAGAATAAAAACAAACATTAACCCAATGAAATTATCGTAATTATGTCATTGACTTAATGAGTCAATCGAACTGTTTAAAACAATGGCGCAAAAACTCGCATATATTTATGACTCATGCAACCCTTTACATGCGTCTGTTCACTGGTTTTCTTATCACTAATGTTCTTGTCGGTGTGGGTGAAAAAAATCATGGTGGTAGTTAGGGTGTGGGTAACGAAAACCCTACACTATACCAGAACCTGTAAATTTTTGTGTTACACTTTACGAAACAGATTCTTCTGATCAAGTCGAAATGGTTTCACTGTAGCTTCAATTTCAAATCATCTTTGACTTAGATCGGTATATGGCCAAAGCTCACGTCATTACATTTGGACTTTAACATAGTATTATGAATCTTAAATAGTTGCGTATATTATATAGTTCGGTGTCGAGACCCTTGGTCCGTGGGGTCCTAGCGCTATAAGGCTTTTTAAGGAAACAGCAAAAAGGTTAGTCGACATCACAGGAGACCGAAGAGCTGGCAGCTACCTCGGACAAAGAATCAGTCTTGCTATTCAAAGGGGGAACGCTGCCAGTATCTTCGGAACCTTTCCTAAAGGGACTCCTTTTAATAATATATTTTAGTTATTATATTATATTTTTTAAGGTTTTTAGTTTTAGGTTCTTTCTAGTTTTAGCTTTTCTTCTTCTTCTTTCGAGTCGATTGGCTATACTTTTACTATTATATTGACTTTTTATTTTATTTTTTTATAATAGGTTTGACCAGTGCTTGGCTACCGTGACCGCCCGATCATTTGCCTCGTTGAGGTCCTGCATTGAGCAGGGTGTAGGGCAGTTTTAGCTAACTTTAGGTATTTATATATTATGAGATTTTCTATGACATAAATGTAATAAAGAATGTTGCGTAATTATTAGAAGCAGATTTTACTATTATAATTTGCATTTATTATTTTCATAATTATTTGAAATCGTTTTGCTCAAACCGTCACTGCCAGTTTTGACCGGCAGTGACAATTATACGCTCCATTCATTTATACTTCACTTGAGAACGGTTTGCACAAACTCTCCGGGAGTCTTTATTCGATTCAGAAAGAGAACGGTCATATATTTTAGAAATACCAAAGAGTAAAACCACAGTGTTCCCGGCAGAGTATAATAGGATCACCCAAGTCATCCCGTGGATGTCGTAGAAGGCGACTTAGGAAACACAAGCTGAACAAAGCTTATAAACATCAGTGAGACCTCTACAACCCGTCTGGCCAGCGTGGAGAGTGTAAGCCAAATCCTCTGACTGCTCTGGCTAATATATGACTTTGGTAGTACAATGAGGGTCGTGCTCCAGCAGTGGAGACTAGAAAAGACCTGACGATGATGATGAAAAACACAGTGTTGAGCGATAATAAAACAAGGGCATTGTTTATTGATATATCCGCTGTTTGATTGTAAACCCGAGCTTTGAAATTTTAAGACCGTAACTAGTCAGATATTCATATTTCCGTCATACAAACTCCATAGGTATTCAAATGGATCCCCAAAGTAATCAAAATCATTGCGTTAGATCGCCAATTTACGCGAGCTAAAATCGCGTGAAGTTTTTTTTTAATTTTTTTAATTTATGGCTTGACGCTACTGCGTATTTAGCCAGGAACAAGTTAATAAAACGTTGGAAATTCTTTTTACCTAACAAGTTACAATAAAAGGTTGGTGTAGGCCTTTGATTGCTTTAAGGGAGCTTCTGGCGACAAATCTATACGAGTCCACTGGTTTTCATAGCCGATTGAGTGGCGGACGACGCCCGAAGACGCCCACACAGTCCGCGAAACAAATATCACTACAGCCGTACTATGACTGTCCATTTTAACTATTTCACATATTGTTCATGAGCATGAGCATTTATAACACCAAACAACACCAATTTCATATTATAAAGTCCACTAAAATCAATTTACAAAATAATTTAAAGAAAACCCCAACCAAAAACCTTGACTTTCCGCCAAAAACTCCATCGCGTGAAGTTAATTTGGAACAATTACGTATTATGGTGACGCCTAAGGGTTTCGTTTTTCCTGCTGATCCCTAATAAACAATTACGAGACGAGTAAATCTTTGAAAAAAAATGATCGCATGTGTGACGGTCCATTGGTTTGATATAGATCAAAACGTCAGTCAGTGTGTGCATGCTTGAGTAGTAATTTAAAGCTATCGTAACCAGCAAACTAAAGCCACAGAATTTAGTAAGAGTATACAGAACGGATCACCTAAGGTACGAGCAATATGCGTCCCCGTTCCCCGCCCCCACACCTCTCTCTGCAATGAACTGCAATCATACCTTGGCGAACGTGGGCGCACAAGAACGGGAGAGAGGTGTGGGGGCGGGGAACGGGGACGCATGTTGCTCGTACCTTAGGTGATTCCGATCTGTATACACTTACTGTCTTCTGTGCTAAAGGTATGATTGCAGTTCATCGAAGAAATGTAGTCAGTTGGATTAGATTATCCAAAAATAACGGAGCCATATTTTTCGATTTATCAAAACAGTAAAAATTTACAAAGACACAGAGCATCTCTAAGTTCCAGTGTAGTAGGGGATTGTGAGATCACCGCCCTGTAAACATCGTACGAATCCGTGACATCATGTGAAATTCATCTTCGCCATTCCTTGTTAGTCAGAGAAAAAGAAATGTATTCCATTTTCTATCTTACTCATTGTCTTTATTTTTTTTTAATCGCATCGCGTAGTATAGATAAGCCATCGGTTTCATTTCCGAGTGGTCTAAAGTTTGGATTTCCCATTTAATATGCTGAGCAGACAGCGACATCGTCGTCGTATCGCGTTCCTGATACTCGCCCTAAAGATGATCGTCTAAATCGTTTGATTCTGATTTAAAAACAAGATCAAACCCACCATGATTTACTCAGCGCTAGTTTCAACCCCTTGTTCTAAACATAACTACAATTGGACAAACTGTGTCTACAATCCCGCGCTATCGACACTGAACTATCGGGAAAGTTCGTTTGCGGCGGCCCAGTTTGCGAGCTATTGTCAGAACCGCCTGATTGATTCCAGCGTTACATTTCTAGAACATTTGAAGTTAGATACACTATCCCATGGTATAATTAAACAAGGAATTCTCTTCCCGTGACAGTTGGGCCACGTGATTGACCCAAGACTACATAATCAGTTGGAAGTGTTGCCATTGCACTGTGTGTGATTGCATTATCATAGCAAAATGCATTTTTTTGAACTAATAAATTCATTAAATAAATTTCTTGAAAAACAGATGAATCACACGATAACTTACTAAATAGTTAAGTTAGTTAGTATTTTTTGATTAAAACTAAACTAAAACTTAGGTAAAAACTGAGGTATTTTTTGTTTCACGTTAGTGACCTGTGATATCATATAATAATAGTTAGTGTTTTATTTTATATTCATTAACTTATTGAGAAAGTCCTTAAATATACTGAAAAGAACAATCAGTGGTAGCACTTATCGTGACATTCGTGACGTAGTCTTGGACCATCGCTGGAAGAGAATAAGTACCTTGTTTTATTATACCATATTCAAGGAGTACTCTATAAGAGAAACAAAAAATACATATTCTGTCAAACTTCAAACTTCTTTATTTGTGGAAACAAGATCCAAAAGATAACAATATTTAGCACTCTGTTTCCTGCCAACAGGCGTACAACATTAAGTACCTAACTTACAAACTATACTTACATTATAATAGAAAAACATTATTTTAATTGCTTGTCATTCAAAAAGTCTTACCTAAGTATCTTGTTTCATAATCAAAACCAAAGATATCAACCGACAAATGAGTACTAAAAATATCCAATTTGAATGTCACCATCACTTCCCGCTATCGGGCTTATGGCGGGCGGGTGCGGCCGGCGTACGGGGTGGGCAACGGTACAGTCAGTAGGTTAGCCATTTATTAGAAATGTAAGAGACAAAAAATAAGTCCTTTTCTTATGGTTTGTGTTCTAATCATGATTATATAGAGCTAAGGCACAGAATACAGTAAGAGTATACAGAACGGAATCTCCTAAGGTACCGCGCAATATGCAGCCCCGTTCCCCGTCCACGCACCTCTCCCCCGTTTTCGCTTTGACGACGGGCGAGATCGGGTGAACACACACTGCATGGCGCAAGTTGGCGCACAAGAACGGGGGAGAGGTGCGGGGACGGGGAACGGGGACGCATATTGCGCGTACCTTAGGAGATTCCGTTCTGTATACTCTTACTATATTCTGTGGCTAAGGTGTACAAAACCTGTATAGTAAACATTGTCTACGATATATGTACTATACTGGGTGACGTAAGCGTGTCTGATAAATCGCTACATACCTATCACTTGCTACCCGCAATATTCTCGATACAATCTCGACGTTTATTTCCGAATCGCCGACGAGAAACAAGAGTACGCCCCAGACAATGGCGAATAGCCAGTGAGTCACCGACAAAACAATCGCGGTTTTATTAACAACTAGCTGACCCGGCGAACTTTGTTTCGCCCGTTCCCGTTCCTTTTCCCATATTTTCTCACCGTTTAAACCTTCCCTGGACTACGACAAACATTTCAAGACCAAAATTAGCCAAATCGGTTCAGCCATTCTCAAGTTTTAAGCAGACTAACGAACAGCAATTCATTTTTATTTATATAGATATCTATTGTCGGGAAGATTTATTTAACGTCTGTAGTTGCTAATTAGACGTTTTATGAATAGATAAGTTATGCAACTGCATAATAATTTATTTTCTTATTCAAATTATATTATTGCCGTGTGGTTCCCGGCAGAGTAGAATAGGACCACTCCTAAGTCATTCCGTGGATGTCGTAGAAGGCGACATCGGGAATACAAACTCACAAACAAAAATGAGACCTCTCAAACCCGTCTGGGTCATCATGGAGAGTAGGCCAAATCCTTTGACTGCTCTGGCCAAGAATGGATCTGGTAGGTAGTACAGAGAGGGTCCTGTCGTTTTTCTGCAGTGGAGACTAAAAAGGACCTGTTGATGAATCAAGTTATACAAGCTGACTTTTTATCCACCTGCTAAATTTTTGGAGCAAGTTCAGTCCATGATACTGAACTACTTTCTATAAAAAAAGTTATTAAAATTTGATAAAAATTTTTCATCCTCCCCTACAAATCAGCGCTCAGCCAAACGGATTTTGTATGGGAGGAATTAAGTACAAATATTTTAAAAGGTGATTAATTCCATCATTTTGAACAACGTTTCCCAGTAAATGAATATCGAAATACCAAATTTTCACTTCCCATAGATCCACTACTAGATCACGTGAATCCACGTGACTACTTCGATTTGTAAAAAAAACACTTTATAGTGTTTTTTTTTGTCGTATATCGATATATATTTATTGGGAAAAGTTGTTCAACATAATTGAATGAATCACCGCTTCAAATACTTGTATTTAATTAAAATTTATTTTCTTCGTCTTCCTTGCATTACACTTTATCACTTGTATAACCTGAATGTGGCAGACTCGCGATTTTGCTTTTAAAATTGCTTTTTCCACTATTTCTTCCACCAAAAAGCTAAAAGTGGCCTATAGGTTTGCGGCCCTGGTCATCTCACACCTAAGGTCCGGAGGTTCAATCCCCGGTCAGGTCTAGATGGACAATTATCTTTTTCAGATTGGCCTGGGTATATATACATATATTATATGTTTTTGTTATAAAATATAGTATCGTTAAGTTAGTTTCAGCATCTACGTACCTATCTTTATTGACTTCTATGGCTTGTTCAGGAGAACGGAAAACATCTAGGTAAGGAAAATTCTCCGCGTTTCCAAAGTGAATTGAAATTGAAATTTTCTTTTCAGGTAAAAGAAATTTCAATTTTACTAAAAATAAAATGTACAGAAAATGTCTACATTTCTCAACGAGCAGAAAACATGGAAATGAAATGGCATTGCAATATAAAAGTCACGTCAAGCATTCCAAATGAATACATTTATACTTTTTTCTTTATACAACGAGTTGATGAAATAACGCAAAACCTCTAAGGTTGTAACTCAGTTCATGAAACTGAACAACTTTTTTTCTACAACATTCCCAAAAGGCCAAAAATAAAATTCGATTTTCATACAAATTGACTCGATCAACTGATCAGTTTGTATAAAGATTCAAATTTTTTTTTTGGGTTTCGTGAAAGTTGTAGAACAAAAGCTGTTGTTCAGTTTCATGGGCTGAGGTACCCATCTGAGCGGGTTTTCGTTAGGTATTTCATTAACACGTTGTATAATGTAGTGATTATGAAAGTAGGTAGGTCATATGATATTGGGTCAAGTAGATGTATGATACTAAAGGCCCATTTACACGGTGCAAGTTTCTTGCCTGTTGCATACAATTTAATTGAAGCAATAGAAAACTTGCATGGTCTAAACAGAACGTCAGCCATACAAATCATTTATTGCTTCAATAAAATTGTATGCAACAGGCAAGAAACTTGCACTGTGTAAATGGGCCTTAAATTTTGTATGAAATAAACGGAATCATATACGTATAGTATAGTAAAAAAATAATAGGCATGATAATAAAAAGAAAGAGGAAGTAACCCAATTAAATTCATACCCTCATTGCACAGTGTTAAAGAAAGCCCAGTTTAGTAGTTAGAAAGTCAGGCGAGTGTGAAATTATCACAAAAGGTTACCCTTAGGCACGTTTGAAACAGCCATAGAAAAAAAGGCTTAACAAAAATTGGTAAATAGAAAAAATTACTGATATCTAGAGTCTGGCAAATGAAAGATGAGACTGAAAAAGGGCGGCAAATTAAAATTAAAATCAAAAAATCTTTAATATTTAGGAGGATGGTCTAAATAATTTGATGTTTTTTAGAAAATTTATTATTTAGAATGGTCTAAATATTAAAGATGTTTTGATGTCTTTTTTTATTTGCCACCCTTTTCCAGTCTCATCTTTCGTTAGCCAGACTCTACTTTATGTTCTCATGGGTACAGATAATGGGTAAAAGTGTTTTACAAGCTTTAATTTAGGATGCCCTGGTTTGTTGTTTATTTTAATTATTGATTTATACAGCATTACAATGCTCGGAGGAATTTGCAATGTTTATTTAATTGGGTCAAATCTTGCAAGTTAAATGTGAGCTACTTTCCGGTTTCCGATTGAGATGAAATTATGTGTACTAATGTAAATCAGATGACAATGCAATATTATTATGACAAGAAGCTGATCTGATGATGGAGCCCTGTAATAAAACGACGTAACCCCATCGAGTTTCGGATTACATCTGTCTTAATAAGTACTTAGGCCTCACGGCTTATACGAAATATGTTACATGTGTTTGTAATAAGTAAAAGAAATGAGAAAGATGAAACAGACTTAAAATATGGAGCTAGTCCCAGTAGTCCTACCAAGTTCGTCCAACCAGTAGGACAACTGAGAATTTAGTCCCAATAGATCTACCGGTTAGTTGTAACCTTGGGAGAGACCTATGTCCAGCAGTGGACGTTATGCGGCTGAAATGATGATGATGATGAGATCTACCGGTTGGCTGTGACGTAACAGTAGTTCAAATGGGAATATAAAAACCTACTAGATGTTTTTAGGATTTGCTAAAAGAGGTGTTGGAGCGTCGTAAGGTGTGATATTGAAAAAATGTGCCAAGCCTTTACCAGTAGTGAAATAATATTGGGGCTTATTCAATTATAATATTGTCACGTGAAAATCCCAATATGTTATAGCAAGATTCCATCATCCCATAACGATAGAATTTAACGGTTATAACTTCTCCGTCCCTTCCTATGCTGAAAGCTCAAATACTCTATCATACGAGTATAGAGTAGACTCTGTGTCTTGTTTGCAAGATCTATATTTATCTATAATTTAAGAACTACGTTCTTGTCGGTGGAGTAGTTTCCATGTCTGCCTCTCTTGAGCCATCCTTTTAACCTACCTATACGACACGGCGTCAACTTTTTCCTTTACTTGATCTATAAATGATGAATGGGAAGGATTAGTCTTTCCAAATGAGCTACTTTTGGGCGTTTTGGTATAATACTACATTTTTCTTTTCATTTGCTAAAACATTATTAAAACAAGTGTGAAATATCGAAAGGTCGTCAGTTCGATCCCCACCCTACCCGACTTGTAAGTACCTCTGAATATCATAGGTACAGTAGAGACAGACTTATAAAAGTCATCATCAAGTCAGTCTTTTTGTCTCTACTGCAGGAGCACGACCCTCTTTGTATTACTAGAGCCATTTATTAGCCAAAACAGTCAGAGGATTTGGCCTACACTCTCCATGCTGGCCAGACGGGTTGGAGAGGTCTCATTGATGTTTATAAGCTTTGTTTAGCTTGTATTTCCTAAGTCGCCTATCCTTGTGGAAAAAAGGCGTATTTTTACCAAATGCATAGAAATTGATATGATTTTTAATCTCGGTAATATTGTTTGGTCACAAGTAAATTTTATTGAATTTAGCCTCTACCTACTCTACGCTGCGACCCTTAGCAGATCCAATGTATGGAAAATATCCTATTTCTGGGTCAAAGGGCTTCTTAGCAACTCGATACCTTAATGGACACTTGCTTACGAAGGGTGGAAAGGATTAGTCATTCTAAATGAACTACTTATAGACGTTTTAGTAGTAACTCTATATTTTTCTTTTCATTTGCTATAACATTATTAAAACAAATGTGAAAGGTCGTAAGTTCGATCCCCGCCCTGCCCGACTTGTAATCTCTGAAACATAGGTACAGCGAGTACGGCGACAGACTTATAAACGTACTTAGACAGTATTATTGATAATAAATTATTGATATTGTTTAAAAACGAAGAACCGACTTCAATACCAGAAACGATAAATATTTAAACAATTGTATACCTACTCGTACTTGGACGATATTTTTTTTAGTTATTTTCGTTTACATAACAAACCACACAACCGATTTTAATAAATTTTCTATGGGATCACCTGGAAAGTATTTTTCCTTGTAAATAAAAAAATCCGACGAATGGATAAACTTGTCCTTTTTTTAAGTCGGTTAAAATTAATAAGTAGCGATAGGTTTACATATCATAACATAACATAACATAAGCAGTTTTTAGAAATAGCTTCACGAGTGCCATATATGACAGCCGGGACGAGAAATTCTAATGCCACTTGTGGTCACCTATCCAAGCAGGGATCGCGGTCAGTGTCACTTAACTTGTGAAATAAAAAATAAATATATATAGGCACAAATCACACTGATTAAGCTAGCCCCAAAGTAAGTTTTTTTAAACTTGTGTTATGGGATCCTAACTCAACGATACTATATTTTATGATAAATACATATATAGATAAACATCCAAGCCTCGGAAAATTTGAAAAAGCCCTGGCTGGGGATAGAACTCAGAACCTCCGCATTAGCGGTCTAGCGTGTTAACCATTACGCCACGGAGGTAGTCAATGGTCGTGAAAGCGCTAGTAATGCGTACTCCCACTGCACCACCGACCTCCTCAACTTTTAGAATCAGAATTATTGACAAGCTGCAGAACTGGCCAATCAAATTCTGGTACAGCCCCGATATTGACGTTTTCGATTGGCCGTGTCGCTCGCAGCTCGCTCAGGTCGAGCGTGTGAGCTAACTGAATTACCTCACGTCAAACTAGCGTCGATCTACATTTCAGATTGGTTGAGTGTGCCACCGATGTTCATTTTCAGCCGACTTCAAAAGGAGGAGTATTTTTATTTGTAAGGTAGTTCTAAACACCGTCATTAATAAAGCGATATGAAAAAATATTATTATTAAAAAGATCACGATTGGCCCTTTAGTCGCTTTATCAAATTCGCTTCAGTAGTTTGATTTATAGGTATATGGTATGGTATGGTTTATATTATAGGTTTCGTGAAAGTTGTTGAACAAAAGTTGTTCAGTTACATGGGCTGAGGTACTATCTGGGAGGTTTTGCGTTCTTTAAGTAACACGATGTATATACGAGTACTAGCTGTGCCCGCGACTTCGTTCGCGTGGTTGTCGGAACGTAATGTTATATAGCCTAAAGCCTTCCTCTATAAATGGACTACCCAACAAAAAAAGAATTTTTCAAATCGGACCATTAGTTCCTGAGATTAGCGCGTTTAAACAAACAAACAAATAAACAAACTCTTCCGCTTTATAATATTAGTATAGATAATGGTATAAAGTCGGTAAGTACACAGAATTGAAATTGAAGCTTACAGTGTAACCATTTCGACTCGATAAGAAGAAGAAGTACACAGAAGACGCTGCTTCCCGTTCTCTGTTACATATCTCTACTTATAATATACCTCCCTTAGTCGCCTCTTACTACACCCGTGGGAGTGGTGATTTTAGTGCAGGTTTCATCAATAGATAGAGTGATTCAACAAGGATGTTTCTATGTATATTAGTATTAAAAACTCGTGCAAAGCCTGGGCGGAACGCTAGTGCAAAAAATAAATGCATTATATCCATGTCACCCGTTGAATTTCGGCCAGAAATGTTGTCCTAACATGGACCTGCCCGTAATTGGAGCAATTTGCGAACTGGCATCTGCTTAAAATTAGATTTGCCGTCCCGTCCGCCTGTGACGTAATGAATCTCTGTCTCTTGGTGTTTGTTTTGATCTTCATTGTGCAAGTGACCATCACTGGACCTTTAATTTCAAGCCTACAATAGGACCACTCCATTTATCTTCCTATGGATGTTGTAGGAGGAGACTAAAGGATTAAAGCCGCATACGTCGGGCGGACGGTTGTAAAACTTTTACAACTAAAAAAAGACCTGATGATGAATCCCATTTCCATCCAATAGCAATTTCGATAAAAACGATTCCACAAACCCTTACTATTAAAACATAAACCACACGCGATCTTCATTAATATTACCCATTATGTAAATGTGGTATGCGTCATACGCAAGGGTGCCTTTTCCAACCACTAAAATACCTTTATCAACCCCCAAAAGGACAGCGGTCAGCTGTGGCGGCCATTATTTTTTCCATATCGCTAATCGGCAGCAAAATCTGGGTCGAATGTTTTTGCTGAGGAAAAAATATGGCGTGTGTTTTTTGCTACAGATATTTATGCAGTAAACAAAGCGTTTTATTATGTAAAACTAGAGAAGACATCACATAATACTGTTTTGTCCCGTTCAGTTGTAGTAGCTATCTCCTTTTTTTTACTTTCTACAAAGTTACTCTTTACAAAGAATTTGAGACTGCAAAGTCTGTAGGTACACTGATAATTAAATCATCATCATAACACAGAAGACAGTGAGTATACAGAACGGAATCTTCTAAGGTCCCGCGCCATATGCGTCCCTGTTTCCCGTCCCCGCACCTCTCCCCCGTATTCGCCTCGAGGGGCGAGAGCAGGCGAACACACACTGCATGGCGCACGCGGCTGCACAGGAACGGGGAGAGGTGCGGGAACGGGCAACGGGGACGCATATTGCGCGTACCTTAGGAGATTCCGTTCTGTATACTCTTACTGTCTTCTGTGATCATATTAACCACATAAAGTTCACATGGACGTAGGCCTCAACCGAGATTTCCATGACGAACTAATTTAACTTTTTAGCTACCGGCCAAGTTTTTGGAACAAGTTCAGTCCATAATATTAAACTTATATTTCTATAAAAAATTTCGTCCTTTCATACAAAGTTCGTTTGGCTGAGCGGTGATTTGTATGGATTGATAATATTTTTTTTCGTTCTTCGTCAATTGTTATTAAGGAAAGTAGATCAATATCTTGGACAGAAATTAACTTGTACCAAAAAAAATGTAGGCTGATGTTTAAAAAGACACCCTGTATTTTTCTGCAACCATGCTCAGGTCGTCTGATCAGAGAACTAGTGTGAACAACGAATAGTAGAATAAAAATATGTGTATAGACATTTTCTACCTAAAGAGAATTCTCGGCATTGCTCCCTAACCGAAGTGTGAGTCACACAGGAATCTCTAATATAGTATTTGGCGCACGCCACTCGAATCGGCCCAATTTGGAAGAATTGTCTCATATTTAGCAAGGCGCTGGCAGAATGATTCACAGTGATCGAGTGAACAAGTGAAGAAGGACAGAGAAAGAATAGAAGCATTCGAGATGTGGAGCTGGAGGAGAAAATAAGCTGGATGGATAGAGAGTAAGCAATGAGGTACTAGAAAGAGTAGGAGAGAAGAAATATTTTAAAATCTATTATTGAAAATAGAATGGGGAAGATGATTGGACATCTAATAAGAAATGACAATCTCATCAGAATAATAGTAAAGGAATAATAAAAGGGAGACGAGAAAAAGGAGAACCGAGGATAAAGCTTTTCCAACAAATTAAAGAAAAGTTAAGGCTAAGGTCAGAGACATCAAAAATATGGCAGAGAGAAGAGAGGAATGGAGGCAGTTCCACTTAACTCCACCGACAAGAGCAAGCTCTTACATTACAAGAACAGAGATCGAGTGTAAGAGTCAGTTCAGACAGAGAGGAAAAATGCTCGCGCGGGCTCGAGCTTCCCCTCAGACGTCACGTCACGTCAGAAGTTCAGAACTTGCTCGCGCGGTTTCGGGCGTGCTCGAGGACTCCCGGGTGGGCGCGAGGACACGCGCGGCCGTGTCGCGAGCATGCGCCAGACGACATTCTTCAGATATTCATACAATTTTATACTTTAAACAATGGTAATACGGTTGTAATTTTAATGGAACTAGTAAATTCCGCGAGCATTTTTCCTTTCTGTCTGAACTGACCCTAAAGGGTCAGATAATCCAAAGAAAGAGAATAATATTAACATTGAACATTATTAATTTAACATTCTATTTAATCCTCGCTCACCTGTATATCTTCATGAAAAATTCTCCTTTAAAGTTTTTGATAGCCGTCTTCGTGCTCGTGGTCAACCACTTCTTCAGATCCCTTCTCATTCCTCACAGACCTACGCGATGTCCTTCATTGTGGTCGCTGCGCGTTTATGGAACGCTTTACCAGTGGAGGTAAGAATGTCTCAACCACTAGGCTCCTTGAAATCAAGAGTTCAGAAATTCTTTGCAGAGTCATAAATTGAGTTATATAAAATATTTATTTTTATATTATATGTAGTATATTCTTTAGGTATGTATGTAGTGTATTCGTAGTGTATAGGCTTTAATATTATACTTGCTTTTTTCATTGCTCTGTACGTACTTCTGCCTTCCTACTAAATTTGTAACTGTCCTTTGCCCTACTGGTCGACTGGAAGAGATTCCTCCTGGGATAAGTCCACCATTTGTAAAATTACCTTTGTTTTTTTTATTATGTGTAACTATCTTTGATGTACAATAAAGTTTTTAAATAAATAAATAAAATATTTTTCCATATAAGTAATGAAGACGTGTAGATGTAACTTATCCAATTTTTAAGTTCGAACATGAGCCAAATCTGTCAAGGGGTTGCCGAGATATGGGGTTCGCAAGTTTACAGTTCGGGGGAACTACTAGATCAGAAACTAATAAGAGTATTTTATACAGAATTGAATCTCCTAAGGTCCCGCGCAATATGCGTCGCCTTTCCCCGTTCCCGCACCTCTCCCCCGTTCTCGCCTTGTCGAGGGGGGAGAGCAGGCGAACACACACGTAATTGACGTGTTGTAGTTGTAGGCATAAATGATACTCCGCTTCTTTGAAGTTTCATATCTGTAACTAGAAGACACTAGTAAGCTTGTGTGCAAGTTTCTAAACGCGATGTTTTCCTCCACCAGAAGCTTTCGGAGAAAATTTCCATAATTAGTCTATTCTTACTACCAATTCTAATCAACGATGCTTCATTCTACTTGACTCATTTACTGGTCCATTGTAAACTTTTTAGGTGAGTGTGTCCATAATTGGCGGGGTCAATGAGATAATGCCCAGTAATGATATTGTCACTTTGAGCGGAGTCTGTTCGTCATCTCATTGTTTGAGACTTGCTTTTTACATGACTGCCCCAAAAAAGGTGTATAATGTTTTCAGAGTTCACAAATTTTATATTTATATTTTTGTGGCACTGATTTATAGAGGCAGTTGTAAATAGCAGTTTTGGTAAGTTAAAAATTATAAATGGCATGTTTAATAACTAGTTCAGCAGTTAAAACTAAGCAGTAAAGTAAACAAAAATGAGTAATAAAAAATAAAATATATAATTGAGCAGGAAAATAATTAAATGGGTGGAAAAAAAAATGAACTAGCGGCTCTTTAGGTTTTCCCTAACCTAGTATAATGGATAAACCCGACCTAGCAAGTTGGTCACAGTTCTAACCTAACCTAACCTAAAGGTTTTCCCTAACCTAGGAAATGAATAGAACTAGTAATATGATAAAATAACCGACTAATTGATTTTTTATTACTGTTCATGTTTTACTGCCGCAATAATTAATCAACCGCCATTAAATTAAATAACTGCTCAATATGTTTTCCAACTGATCATAATAACATCTCGAATATTTAAATAACAGCTCAAAAAATTAGTTCCCTGATTTTGTTTATTCTGCCGTTACCTCGAAATGATTGTATAGTTGTAAGTATATATTATTTAGAGCGATAATTGGGTATTTGCCTGTATTTGGTTTTGTATTTCAACGAAACAACAACTAAAACTAAAATAAATCTTTTTCTAATAACAGCAATAAGTTTGGTTAGGTATTAAATGAAGCAGAAATTAACATTTCAAATATTAGTATAAAGAAAAGTAGGAGCGTAATGGGGAAATGTCGCTATTTCTTTTGCACGTGCGTAACCTAATGGCGGTAAAATCACAATTCTTTGTTGCTTCCTTGTTCTGTTATTTGACAGATTCTGTTTTCACCAAATTTTAAAGGATAACATACTTATTTGTAAGCGAAATAATAAAATGATTTTGGTTACAGTTACTTCTGGATATGAATAATAATGACAATTAGTCAAGTAAGTACTAACATCGATCAAATAATTTGATCGATGGTACTAAATTATTTTTCATTATTCAATGTTTGTTTGTTTTTCGTATATATATGTGGCCAATAGTGTAAAAATTTTAAGCTGCCTATAGGCATCAGACATAGCTTGACGACTGCATACAATGACAGCCGGGACCAACGGCTTTTACGTGCCTTCCGAAGCACGGAGAAGCTCGAGAAATTTTTGTACCACTTGTAGTCACCCATACAAGTACTGACCACGCCAGGGGTTGCTTAACTTGTGAAAACGCTAGCAATGCGTACTCCCACCGGGCCACCGAGCTCCTATTATTCAATATGAAACTACAAAGTAATATTCAGAAATGTCGCAAGTTATAAACTAGTTTGCAAATAAAATACAAAGTTGTCTAAGTCGGAAGACCGATACTTCAGCTCCATCTTCTGCAGCAAAGGGAAGTTTCCCATTCCCAGACATTCCCATTTCCCGGTAATCAATCCTGAAAGTTTCCCGGTTTCAATGCGCTACGTCGGCAACTAATGCCAATTGGAAAAGTTTCTTCACTCGGTTTGACCCTGGCTGGTCACACGTCCATGTGTATATAATAATTATCTAAAATCTTAACTATTTTACTAAGGATAGATACTGAACTACTTTCCTCAAGAAACATATATCAAAATGTGTATTTTTTTCTTAATACCAATTCTTTTTTTCACAGTATAGTATTAATATTATTAATAATAAATACTTTCTGTAGATATATTTTCTTAGGCCCTGTATACTCTAGTGTAGTAACATCGCTAGAAACTTAGGGGTTCTTTAATTTTTATGGCAAATAAACTTGTTTTTGTTGGAATGTATAAACACACAACTAGTCTTAAAAGTAAAACAGCTGTCACTGTCAACGAGATGTCAAATGTCATCGGAATGTCACCTGACTTTACTTAGCCTCTCTTACTTGTTCGCTGTTCTGCTAATGTACTACTCTCGTTCTCAACCAAAATAAATATAACCAAATCATACTTCTGTTGTTTCCTTTTTGGCCACAAACCCATCAGTTTTAGGGTTGGATGAGTTGGATCTCATCTATCAGTATCAGTTGGAGCGAGAGAGAGCGACGGAACGCTTCAGCACGGCTGGTGCTGAAGCGTTCCGTCGCTCTCTCTCGCTCTAGGAGCTCTAGCAGCATAGGAAAGTGCTGTTCCGTGCTGAGAGATGAGATCCAACCCTTAGCCAGATTTTCGGCGTTCCTCCTCATTACGGTTGCCGTACCAAGTCAGGCGATGGCTTTTTAATTTGTCTAATATACTCATTCTTCTATACTCCACCCTACAAAGCCTGCTGGTAAATGCAGCACTGACTGCTGGACCGTCCCATCCGACTAACTAACAATGCACTAACTTTCTCTGCACTCGTTAATGTGTGTTGTGGTCATGGCAAATTCAGGCTTCCGGAGCCAACTTTAGTTTGCAGTTGTTCCTCATTTATATTGCTTTGTTACTGAACTCGCTTTTGACCGGAAGCAGTGGAAATTGGTTGTCGCAAACTAATGAACAATGACAGTTAGAGGTTTCGCAGAGTAAGGTCAGAAAGTCGACAACAAAGTTAGTTTTGTTTTTGTGTATGTGATTCAAGCTATAGCTACTCGTATATAGCCGTGTGGTTCCCGGCATAGTAGAATAGGCCTACTCCGAGACTTCCCGTGGATGTCGAAGAAGACGATTTAGGAAACACAAGCTAAACAAAGCTCATAAACATCTATGAGACCTCTCCAACCCGTCTGGCCATCGTAGTATAGGCACAATCCTCTGCTGCTCTGGCTAATATATAGCTCTGCTGTACAGAGAGGGTCGTGCTCCTGCAGTAGAGACTAAAAAAGACCTGATTATGGTGATGATGGTTCAAACTACGTAAAGGCATCTGACCTTGATGGTCATGTTTGTTTGTTTGTTTTTCGTGTGTGTAAGTGGTCAACACTGGAATATTTTTTTTAAGCTGCCTCTTTAGGCAGCCGTCTGGCTATGTCAGATGCCTTTGCATGGACGACCTCCGTGGTGTAATGGTCAACACGCTAGACCGCTAATCTGGGGACTCTGGGTTCGATCCCCAGCCAGGGCAAAAATGGAAAATGGCCTTTTCAAATTGTCCTGGGTCTTGGGTGTTTATCTATATATGAATTTATTATAAAATACTTATAGTATCGTTGGGTTAGTATCTCAAGTTTAAAAACTTACTTTGGGGCTAGCTCAATCAGTGTGATTTGTCCTTATACATCGTGTTAATGAAAGAACGCAAAACCTCTCAGATAGTACCTCAGCCCATGTAACTGAACAACTTTTGTTTAACAACTTTCACGAAATCCAAAAATAAATATTCGGATTTTCATACAAATTGACTCGATCAGCTGATCAGTAAGTATGAAAATTCAAATTATTTTTTTTATAGTTTTGTGAAAGTAGTTGAACAAAAGTTGTTCAGTTACATGAGACCATCTGAGAGGTACCATCTGTGAGGTTTTGCGTTCTTTCATTAAGACGATGTATATTTATTATATTTATTATCTGACATAGCTTGACGGCCGCAATACCACGATGACAGCTGAGACCAATGGCTTTACGTGTCTTCCGAAGCACGGAGGAGCTCGAGATATTTCATGCCACTTAAGGTCGCCCTTCCAAGTGTGGACCACGTTGTTGCTTATTTAGCATAAGCAATAATAATGCATACTCACAAGACCACCGAGCTCCATAAATATACTCGTAGTTCAGCACTACCCACTTCAAGCGTTCTAAAATATTCCCTTTACCTGCGAAGTCGGGTGTAGCCGCAGGGGACAGCACGAGAGGTGTATTCCCTCTACCAATTTACATCTAAAATGTTTCTGTCAACATGTAACCAAACGTATTTATGTCATATTCTGTATGCTATTCATTAAAAAATAAACTGTCCTTTTTTTTTCGTTCATGCTTTTAGTGTGAGGCCTAAGTACCTACCTACTAATCAAGATAAACGAACGATATCATACGCCGGTCCCTTGCCACCGTCAACGTGCCAAGTCTACTTAAGCCGACTGATATTGCAAGAGATGATGGCAAGAGATGATGGCAAGAGACCGGACGGTATGAGTTTGATTCCATGGAAGATGGGCCGGGTGCTGGTATGGGATGCAACCTGTTCAGACACGCTGGCCCCTTCCCATCTACATGGAACCAACAACAGAGCTGGTGCGGCTTGTGAAGCGGCTGAAAAAGCTAAAGCATGGAAATACAGGGGTCTAGGCTCCGAATATGATTTTGTTCCATTCGGTGTCGAGACCCTTGGTCCGTGGGGTCCTAGCGCTATAAGGCTTTTTAAGGAAATAGCAAAAAGGTTAGTCGACATCACAGGAGACCGAAGAGCTGGCAGCTACCTCGGACAAAGAATCAATCTAGCTATTCAAAGGGGGAACGCTGCTAGTATCTTCGGAACCTTGCCTAAAGGGACTCCTTTTAATAATATATTTTAGTTATTATATTATATTTTTTAAGGTTTTTAGTTTTAGCTTGTTTCTAGTTTTAGCTAACTTTAGGTATTATATATTATGGAATCAAGACAAATGTCCAATATGTCAAATGTCAAAATCAATATGCCAATGTGTCAAATATAAGCCCAAACTCGATGGGGTTGCGTCACTTTATTACAGGGTTCCTATAGCCATCGCCAGGCTCCATCATCAGATCAGCTTCTTGTCATAATAATATTGCATCTGATTTACATTAGTATACAAAATTTCATCTCAATCAGAAACCGGGAAGTGGCTCAAAAACTTGCAATATTTGCCCCAAAAAAACACATGGCAAGCTTAATTAAAGGTTGTAAAAAAACCTTCTGTTTGTCAACATTGTATGGCAGTCGTGAAGCTAATTGGCCTCTAGGCCACTTAAAAATCTAACACTGGTGTTGGCTACTTACACACACGAAAAACAACAACCCTCATATTCATTTTTAGGGTTCCGTACCCAAAGGGTGCAAACGGGACCCTATTACTGAGACTCCGCTGTCTGTCCGTCTGTCCGTCTGTCACAGGGCTCTATCTCTTGAACCGTAATAGCTAGACACTTGAAATTTTCACCGATTATGTATTACTATGGCCGCTATAACAACAAATACTGAAAATAAAAAAAGTTAAAAATTAAAGGGGGTCGCCATACAAAAAACGTGTTTTTTAGCGTTTTAAAACATTGTACGGAGGTACGGAACCCTTCATGTACGAGTCTGACTCGCACTTGCCCCTTTAAATATTTTATGTATAGACGGCAAACGAGCAAGCGGGTCACCTGATGGTAAGTGATCACCGCTGCCCATGGACAACTGCAACACCAGGGGTGTAACAAGAGCGTTGCCGGCCTTTCAGGGCCCTCCCCAGAGGGGGGAGGGGGGAGACGGGGCTCCGGCTATCTCACTCACCGAACGAAGCATATAGTAGCGGTGAAGCTACAACTCAGACGTCAATTTTCTGTGAGAGTGTGGTACTTCCCCGGACGAGCCGGCCCATTCTTGCTACTAGCAAAACTGAGTTTTGCCGGTAGCGTGGCTCTAACACAACTAATTAAAACAAAACTAAAAAACCTGCTTTCCTATACCAGTCATAATAGTGTAGTGACTACCAAGACTTTTTAGTTAAGTCTAAAAGTTGAAAATGCTGAAAAATAGAGATAATGCTCTTAAAAATATCTGTGATAGATAAACCTAGTTTTTTAGATGTGATGTGTGATGTGAACGGGCGAAATGAAAGACTTGGTTGCCGTTCAAGAAAAAAAAGAAGTAAAAATATATAAAGTCGTGTCTGAGGTCGCCGGGCGGTGGCCTTAGCGAGTCTGTCCAGAGAAGTCGTCGTTTGTTCCTATGTAATGTACCTAAGTCTGTCGGTCTATTTTCTTCCTCTGTATCTATGCCTAGGGCTGAAAAGAGGCTGAGCGACCCAACATGATGCAAAAAGATGCTTAGAAAAATGTATCGAGAGCGTTTATTAGCACATAAAACAAAAGTTATCTATACTAATCTATACTAATATTATAAAGCGGAAGAGTTTGTTTGTTTGTTTGTTTAAACGCGCTAATCTCAGGAACTAATGGTCCGATTTGAAAAATTCTTTTTTTGTTGGGTAGTCCATTTATAGAGGAAGGCTTTAGGCTATATAACATTACGTTCCGACAACCACGCGAACGAAGTCGCGGGCACAGCTAGTAAAATAAAGTTAAAACAAAAAGGATTTCGTTTTTCGCCAATATGTCGTAAACTATGGACATTTAAGAAATTCAAAAAACATTTCGGCTTGTTTGATTCGTCTTGAGTAGCACTTTAAACTTTTAAGTTAAATGTTTTAAAATGATTACTTGTTTTAATTTATCGCTTAAAATACGTCTCCACGCGTCTTTTGGGCATACTTGCGTGGCGTCAAAAATTAATATTTCACATTATTATTATTTTAAAATATTAACTTAATTGTATTAACTTAACTTCGTGTTAGTATTTCCAAATTGCACTGGATATCGATCTCGCGAATTAAACAGGAAAGCCCGCCAGACACTGTACTGAGTCACCACAAGACCATGAGTCATTCGCATAGAAAACGTCCAAAATAATCTGGCCCACCTCGCCCCCTGCTAGCCGATCGTGGCAGCCTATTGGGGGTCGCGTGAATACAATGCCAGGGGTCTGACAGAAATGGCTGAGTCTCACGCACGTCTCGAGAGTGACCTTAGGAATTGTAGCCTCGTTGACATGGTTGTCGTGGCAGAATGATTAGCATGTGTAGCCCAATTGTGGGTATTTGGCTGTATTTGATTTTGGACAACATTTTATACAAAAAAAAAATAGCACCTTACACCTTTTCTTCAGATATTTTTTTTTCCACAAAGAAAAAAAAACCTGCGTTTTCTTTGAGAAGTTTCTTCCATATCTTAAAATTTCTACATCATGTGTTTGCCAAATATGGGACCAACTTGGTAGTAAAGGCTTTCAAATACAAAAAGAATTAAGTATCACAACCGATTCACAATTGGCGAAGATATCGATTTAATAACCTCCTCCTTTTTTGAAGTCGGTTAAAAACAGCAAGATAAAAATTTTTGGACCAAGTTCAGACCATGATACTGAACTACATACCATAAAAACAATTAACGTAACACGAAATAAAAATTTCGCCTTCCCAAACAAATCAGCGCTCAGCCAAACAGATTTAGAATGGAAAGTCAACATTTTTTTTTCTTTTTAACAATATTTTTATAGGAAGTTGCTATATTTACTTTATTGTCTATAGTTTAGTTTAATTTTTCATTTTTTTCGTATTATTTAATGTTTTTATCATGAAACGAGAGTTACTAATGATAAGTATCAAGGACTGGACTTGCTTCAAAAATTTTGCTGGTATTAAAAAGTCACCTGTATTACAGGTGAGGGTAAAGTATAAATAAACAAAAAATACTTAATTAAGTATAAGTACATAGGTGAACGCCAGCAATAGTTTATTTACTAGTGGCGGGCGGAACACACAAAGTAATTTATAACAGTTGCAAATGAAGTAATAAGATAGTCAGAAGAACAGTGATGAACCCTCTTGTATTCTCGACAAGAACAGTGAAACAATAGTTACAGCTAATGTAAGTGTTGATTTAGTTGCTAATGAAGCAATAGTTAGTCTTACGGCAGAAATAAATTAAGTTTTATCACTTGAAAGTCTTTTGTAAAAGAAATAAACTTCAAAGCGTTTTTATAGCCAGGGAATAATGGGAAAGTGTACATTTATGATAGGGCTTTAAATAACTCAACAGTAAGGCTCCTTGCCTTACTTATCTTAAGCTTATAGCTTTAGGTAGTTTGATAATTTTTTGCACTGTATATTCATCGTGTTGATAAAAGAGCGCAAAACCTCTCAGATGGTACCTCAGCCCATGTTACTAAACAACATTTGTTCAACAACGATCATGAAACTAAAAAAAAAATTAATTTTTATACAAACTGATCAGCTGATCGAGTCAATTTGTATGAAAATCCGAATTTTTTTTTGGATTTCATGAAAGTAGTTGAACAAAAGTTTTTCAGTTTCATGGGTTGAGGTACCATCTGAGAGGTTTTGCGTTCTTTCATTAACACGATGTATAGGACGGTAGGTTTATCTGGGTTAATTTAAATTCCTGACGTTATAACACAGCTGTATAAATACGTTTTCTGTTTTGATACATATACATTAATAACGTCTTTATATCTAATGGGGTAGACCGAGCCTGGGTCCATTACACCCAAAAGCGTTGGTGGGCGTGAAGGTGGAGAATCAGTCAGTCAAAATACTGATGTAGACTAGCTGCAACGGCTATTGATGATTGAGATTATCATCCATTCCCTCAATCGGCTTCGATGATCTGCACGGGAAGAGAAGCAGCTGGTACATTCTACGTTTTTTCTTTTCTCCCAGACCAGCATGCAAGTTGATCAGATGATAATAATAGGTTATATGACACGATGAATTCATCAAAAACATCATAGAAGAGAAAGTCGAAGTAAAGCGTGGAAACGGAAGACCAAGAAGAGAATTTATAGACCAAAGAAAAAAGTTAAAGTACTCGTATAGGGAAATCATGCCTCCGTAGTGCTGCGGTCAAGGCGTTTGCTTTGTGATCGGGAGGTCGTGGGCTCAAATTCCATTTGAAGGAAAGCATACTTTATAAAAAGTTGTTTCCAGGATATTGCAGGCTTGAATCACCTGATTATCCAAAAACAAAGATGATTCCGTGCCTCGAAAGGCACATAAAGCTGTGGGTGTTAAACGCCATCAGATCCAGGATTGGTTCTGGTCTATTTTTGTTGCGAACGTCAGACAGGCAGTCGCTCTGTTGAAAAACCAGTAGCCTCGTCAAATCGCCTAGTCAGGCTAGCGGACCCTGAGCTCTAAAGCGTTGCCGCTGAGGATGAACCGGGAATACATGAAGATCGTATATGGAGATCAGACGAATAGCTTTATCTAATAAATAAATAAATAAAATAAATAAATATATAGGGACAAATCACACTGATTTAGCTAGCCCCAAAGTAAGTTTTAAACTTGTGTTATGGGATACTGACTTAACGATACTATATTTTATGATAAATACATATATAGATAAACAGCCAAGACCCAGGACAATGTGAAAAAGGCCATTTTCCAACTTGCCCTGGCTGGGGATCGAACCCAGAACCTCCGGATTAGCGGTCTAGCGTGTTAACCATTACGCCATGGAGATCGTCAACATCTATCAAGAACACCTTTCTTAGACCAGCCAAATTGACAATTATTTCTTCTAAAGTAAGTACCTGATTTAACGCTTCAGTGTATTTAATTACTACGGCTTTTATGTATGACACGAATTCATTTACTTTTCAGTCAATTAATTTTATGTCCTTACCCTTGAGTAAATCGCAAAAGGAGGCCTTATTGCGATCCTTGTTCAATGTATCATTTTTACCCTTCAGTTGCAGAAAGTATATCAAAATATACAATAATATAAGATACTGTCAGCAGTACAGTGGACGTTTGATACAGTTTTCATTCTGAAATGACCACTTTAAAATGTTACTTTTTAGGGTTCCGTACCCGAAGGGTGCCAACAGGACCCTATTACTGAGACTCCGCTGTCTGTCCGTCTGTCCGTCTGTCACAAGGCTCTAATAATAGTAGTATTAGTTATTACTAGTGTCTAGCTATTGCTAGACACTTAAAATTTTCACCGATTATGTATTACTGTGGCCGCTATAACAACAAATACTGAAAATAAAAGTTAAAAATTAAAGGGGGTCGCCATACAACAAACGTGTTTTTTTCAGCGTTTTTAACTAGATCTTTATAATGGCATTAACTAGATACTTGAAATTTTCACAGATTATGTATTGCTATGACCACTATAACAAAAAATACTAAAAATAAGATAAATTTTAAAATTAAAGGGGGTCGTCATGCAAGAAACATGTTTCTTTAGCGCTTTAAAACATTGTACGGAGGTACGGAACCCTTCATTTACGAGTCCGACTCGCACTTGCCCGTATATTTTAGTGTAAATTGATAAGAAAATGAAGTCTAACAAAATTTTTAACAAATAAAAAAACAACCGACTTAAAAATTTTTTTAGGAGTTTTTTCCATATCTCCAAAGTTTTTCATCATATCTGCACTAAATTAAAATAGGACCAACTTGGTAGTAAAGGCTTTCAAATAAAAAAATAATCATCAAAATCGGTTTACAATTGGCGAAGATATCGCGTAACAAACATACATTAAAAAAAGTCGAATTGATAACCTCCTCCTTTTTTGAAGTCGGTTAAAAATAAAAATGAATTCAGCACCTTTTATTTCTTTACCCAGTCAATTGTTTCTTATAATAAAATAAGAGCTATAAGAGAGATGCAAGTAAGGCATATATGAAGAGGTTGGGCATGTATGAGTGTCGATGAAGCGAAAGAAGTCTTTTTGGATCGTAGCAAGTGGAGGCCCATAGTTTTTGCCTACCGCTGTAAGAAACAGGCGTGATAGTATGTATGTATAAGAGCTCGCGAGGTCGGCTATTCTCACAGAACCACAAGTATACAACGTAGAAGGGACATACCCGTAATAAATCGAACCACAGTCTAAACTAGATCATTATAGTATAATAAAATTAAAGTAACAGACAAAAAACAAAAAAAAATTTCGTCATTTCCATACAAAAGTGTGCAGCCGCCCGGGCGATTTGTATGGGAATGTCAATTTTTTTTTTGTTTTTTGACTGTTATTTTAATTTCATAATACTTCTATTTAGTATAGCCCGTGATTCGATTTATTACGGGGATGTCCCTTTGTATACTTACTTTTCGTATACTATACATAGCTCTCAAATAACGAATAAAAACACTATGCTCGAACATCAGACACAAAAGTGTAACCGATTTCTTGCGAAACTTTTTATTGTCGAATCGATCAATCACATAAAGTAAGATTCAATAAATCATAGCAAATAAGTGTACCAAACTCACAATAAAAGTATTGCGTCTTGTAAAGTACAATTACTTACGTGCCTGATTATATTGTATGTACGGTAGACTGCAGGTCAAATGTAACCAAAGAGCAAAAAAGTTGAATCTGATTATCAACATGGTCGCATACAACTTCCGTACTACGTAGTATATTATTATTACTCTGGCTTCTTCATCATCATCATCAGGTCTTTCTTTGTCTCCACTGCAAGAACACGACCCTCTCTGAACTACCAGTGCCATATATTAGCCAGAGCAGTCAGATGATTTGGCCTACACTCTCCACGCTGGCCAGACGGGTTGGAGAGGTCTCATTGATGTTTATAAGCTTTGTTTAGCTTGTGTTTCCTAAGTCGCCTGCTACGACATCCACGGGAAGACTTGTGGTCCTATTCTACTCGGACGGGAACCACACGGCACGGCTAATGTGATTAGACCGAAATAAAGCTGCCAAGTACATTTTTAGGGTTCCGTACCCAAAGGGTGCCAACGGAACCCTATTACTGAGCGGGACGGACAGACCGCTGCCTATCCGTCCGTCTGTCACAAGTTTCTATCTCTTGAACTGTAATAGTTGGACACTTGAAATTTTAACCAATTCTGTATTACCTACTGGGGCTGCTATATCGATAAAAGATAGGTAACGTGTTTTTTTTTCAGCGAAACCCTCCAGGTATGACAGAGACTTGCACTTGGCCAAATTTAAAAATAAGTTTGGAAAATCCAAAAGTGCACGCCTCATAGCGGTCACTCAATTTTCACAAAAAAAAACAGAACTTGAATATTGCATATTTATCGGTGTATTAGTAATACTTTTAAATCTTCGCGCCATTGCTCACACAGAAAAGAAAGGTACTGCGCATGTATTGTCAACGAACCTTATTAACATAGATTTAGATATACCAACGATAGGTGGATTTCAGTTTATTGCTAATTATAATTAAACTTCTTTTAATTAGACCATGATTTTCGAAAGGACTTAGTTTTAGATAATACTTAAGGTGAATATAAAAGCAAATGGCCTTGAAGTGGCGCCCTCATTTGAAATAATTTGTTAACTCGTAAATATGGTGATAATATCCATATTGCTCTTCGTCATGCACTAGATAGCCCTTTAAATTATTTTATGAACCACCGTTGAAAGTATTTACATTACCGTCTAGCTTTAAAACTTGCCTCCGCCAAAAGGGGCCACGGCAAGTTTTAAAGCTAGACGGATCACCAATATAGTTTCAACGGCAGTTCATAAAATAATTTAAAGGCCTATCTAGTGCATGACGAAGAGCAATGTGGAAATTATCACCATATTTACGAGTTAACAATTTATTTCACACTTCAAGGCCATTTGCTTATATATTCACCTTAAGCGTATGAAAAAAAGAAGGGTTCGATTTGTTAAGTTTTTCGGGCGTTATCGTGACCACGCCAGTTTCCATACATACAGACACACGGACGTCCACGAAATAATTTTCTTAAGGTGGTACTGGAGGCGCGGGCGAACTCCACAGCGAGTTGCCTACCGACGCGCTTCGTCGTGTTGCTATTTCGTCGAGAAAGAGAAAGGGCGCTAAAAAAACGAGACAGAGAATCCGTCACACCGCCGGCACCCGCGCGAGGTGTAATAAGGGTGATAAACGGAAGAGGTGTAATAAACGGGCCGTTATAGGCCATGAATCAAAAGGTTTTCGTAGTTTTCGTTTATTTCGATAAATACGATACATACCCAAATAAAACTAAATTATTTGGAATTTAGAGTCTTCACTCTAGTCGTATAATTAGTTTCCATAAGGATCGAAAATATAATTATAAGTGTAATAGGCGTCTAAATATTACTCGATTTCGTCGATAAAAAAGGCAAATTTTAAGTTGCTATAACTTTTTTTTTTGTTTATTATTTTCGAACCAAAACCAATTACAGATCTAGATATTTATCATCTTAATGCTTGTAAAAAAATTGAATACGATGAGTTTTATGGTTTCGAAATTAAAACGAAAGTACGTTTGTATGGGATTTCGTCCCTCCAGTTAACCCTTAAACACTTGTTTTATTATTTTAAAGAACAAAATGTCCTTTAGAAATATCATGACTGTTGAAACTAGTGTTTTTTCTTGACATTTGTGTGTAAATATTATTCTACAAGTACGATAAGAAATAAATACCGACATTTTTAGTTCGAAAAATCACTTGATTTTTGTAAGGCGAGAGTAGAGCACTACCTCAACGCTCCGCTTATGAGGCGTGCAAAAACAGTGACCTTTAACAACTTAGATCTAGGCTTATGATGCAAAAATCTAAAACAAAAACATAAGTGTTAGTGGCATGGGTAAGTGGTCAACAACCAAGTAGTGTCAGATTTGTTAAGGCAGTTGGCATAACTTAAGCTGTCATCTGAAAATGACAGCCGGGACCAACAACACGGAGGAGCTCGATATATTTTAATCACCAATGTGGTCACAAATCCAGGTTTAAACTGTGACCTAATGTCAAGTGTTACGGTTGATGCGTAGCCAACTGTACAATGCCATACAGCCTTGGAATATATTGGCGTGTCGGTTTGTCTGTAAAAGTGACGCCAATTTAAATAAATTGACGTTTTTCTCTTCAGTAAGTCTCAGCGCATCTGTCGCTTCACTGCAGCTGGGTTTTAATGAGCAATTATTACCGAGTGCACCTTATATCCAACGGTGTCATATTATTTCAGGATGTCGTAAGAGGCGACTAAAGAACTAAGCACTATTATCGTCCTTACAACTGCATTCCTAAGGAGGGATGAATTTTATTATCGGTGCATCTTAAATCCAACGGTGTCATATTTTCTGTGGATGTCGTGAGAGGCGACTAAAGAACTAAGCACTAATATGTTACTGTTATCATCCTTACAACTGCATTCCTAAGGAGGGATGAATTACCGGTGCATCTTAAATCCAACGGTGTCATATTTTCTGTGGATGTCGTAAGAGGCGACTAAAGAACTAAGCACTAATATGTTACTGTTATCCTTCTTATTACTGCATTCCTAAGTAGGGTTGACAAGGGACCGTATAAAATTTTTGACACAAATTCATTCTATTCCCAAGGAGTCCAATTTTATGACTATTTCTGCCTTGTTTTTTACTAAGGTTCGAAAGAAGGAGGTTCGAAGAACGGTGGCTTAAAAGTAAGTTTCGAAGAAATGTGATACGTGATAGAACTGAGGTGCGAAGAACGGTTGCGCCAATGAACGGGGTGCGAAAAACAACGCCATACGTTTTGATTTTCTACTTTTCCAGCAATAGTAATTCCAAACAATGATGTCACACATTCACCACTCCATTAAAAGTCCAATAAAATCGCAAGTATAGAAGTACTGAATGCTATAGTACAATCAACGACATAAGTAAATGATTTAAAATTTACGATAATGCAAAAATTTTACAAAAAAAAAAACTGGTAAAAATTCGTCTTTTTCTCCTAAATTTCTAATAAATGGCTAACCTACTGACTTTATTATTGTTGTCCTTCCCGCTCAATGACCGCCGCCGGCCAACGAGCCCGGTAGCGGGTAGTAACATCCAAATGGGAGATTGGTATGCATTTTTTGGCTGATGTCTTTGGTTTTTATTATGAAACAAGATACATAATGACAGAATAAGTATCTTTTATTCTTTCCTTAAATATAGCTACGAGATTCAAAATCATCCTGTATGCTGGTATAGACATGACACATAAAGTCGCATTGAAAATTTAAATTTGAATTTTATTAACTTCAGTCGTTAACTGTACAATATTAATTCGGCACGTGCTCCGAATATTGATGCGTGATAATAAATCATTTTCACGTACTAATGAAAACGTCGGAGAACGGACTGCGTTACCATTAAAAATATTTGCTTTACAGATATTATGCAATGATTGAATCACCTTCTGTGCTGGTCTGGGATAAAGAAAACGTAGAATGTACCTGCTTCTCTTCCCGTGGCGTCCTGAGAACTGAAACATTTAATAGACGCTGCGGATATCAAATTAACCCATAATTTTTTTGATCATCCATGCTTCCGTCTTCGCGCCCACCATCACGTTAAACGAGGCCTTATGGCCCTAGGGTATGACTACCCCGTTAGGACAAAAACGTGATAATGTGAACAGCAACATTATTAAGGTGAAGTGGTAGCATAAGTGGCGCCCTCATTTGAAATAAATTGTTTAAAACTAAATATGATGATATTTAAAAAATTTATTTGTATCAATGTCTAAAAAGACCTTTAAACTATTTTATTAATAACCTTTGAAAGTAATATTGGTAGTCCGTCTAGTTCTAGTGTCCGCGGTAATCAAATCTTGCAAGCTAAATTAGAACCACTTACCGTTATTGGATTGAGATGAAATTTCACATACTCGTAGTTATTTAAGTTAGGTGACAATGTAGTATTATGGCTCCAATAACCTGATCTCATGATGAAGCCGGAAGGTGGCCACGGCAACTCTGTGATAAAACTACATAACTACACTCAATTGTTTTGTTTTGACGAGCACTTAAAACTCTTTAGTATAAAGAATCTATTTTTAATTTTTTTTTTATTAAATACTTGTTTGTCCAAAGTAAAAAAAGAACATTTAATGTAGTAGTACTCGTAGTAGAACGAAGAGTACGTTACCTAATTGTTTTTAAAGTCATACCTACAAGGTAAAGCTTTCAAAGATAGAAAACCGTGTTTTTTTCAGAAATTTCAGAATTTCGATAAGAAATTCAGCCATTTTACGAGGTTCTGAATTTAACGGAATGCTGGTACCTGAAACAATCAAAAAGAATTTGTTAAAATTATGAAACTGTACATTATAAGCTATGTAATAAGTATGAAGATAATATTCATTGTATTAAGCATGTTATCTACTAACAAAGTCCTTCTAGGCTTTGTCAGTTTACAAAGATTTTATCAGTAGAACTATCGGTAGCTTTTTTTAAATACCTAATTAATATTAAATTAATGCATACGGGAATTAACGCGAAACGTACCTTAACGTACGTCAAGCTGGGACCACGTTCGGTGAAACCCGAATGAAACGTCAGCAAAATAAATAAATAAAAGGTACGTTTCGCGTTAATTCCCGTATGCATTAATTTAATAATAATGCAACGCGATAGTTTAAAAGTATTTACCTAATTAATAATTTGAATAATCATTATCATTATATTTCCAAAACGACCGATCGGAAGCGGCCGGCATCCAGCGTTTTCCTGCAACCTTGCTCAGGTCGTCTGACCACCTAGCAGGTCGGTGTCCTACGCTGCGCTTGCGGGTGGCCACCATTCGAGAACCTTTCTGCCCCATCGGCTATCGGTTCTTCGCGTTATGTTATTTAATAATTCAATAAGTTTGTATACATTACGTGTATATTACGTGTAATGTTTATTTACACGTTGACATGTAAAAGTGCACAAAAAGGCCTAATTAGGTACTGAATAAACATTTGAATTATAATTTTTACACAATTTTTATAGAATAAACGCTGAATGAAGGACATTCCATTCTCAAATATGGAGGCCCCAATGATGTAACCGACTTAATGCTCACATCTGACAAAACGCAAATAGTTTATGACTGTCAGTGTTACAGTAGCGCCAAAACATACAGTTGGTCACGCATGTATTCGCGAAAATAAATTTAGGCAAAAGCAAGGTTGGAAACATAAACAAAAATTATTCATGAAAAATACTTTTTTGATAAACATTTTTATGTAGTTTGATTGACCGTGTGGCTTGGCTTCGGTTATGTACCACTTTATCCTTCCTGTGGATATCGTAAGAGCTGAGGCCACTAAAGGACTAACAAAAATCTCGTGCTACAACTGCATTCCCAAAGAGGGTTGATGTCAAACGATGGTCGGTTGTGTAAATTTTCGCATAAGTGCATTCCCAAAGAGGGTTGACGTGAGGCAGGCGGTTGGTCGTAAAAATATAGCCAAATCGTTTAAACTGTTCCGGTTATCTCTTCTCGGTTTCGAAAAGTCTTCGACATCCTAGCTAGGCAAATAGGACACAGAAACTTCACGTTGTTAAAAATGCAATTATTGTCATATTCCTTTGTTAACTCCACCGAAAAGAGCAAGCTCTTAAAGAAAAAAAAAACTTAAAATGCTCGCCCACTTCTCGGATTACGCTCACAAGCAAAATAGGTGCTTTTTTTTCATCATTGGTCATTCATTGACTGCTTGTCGAAATGCTGAACGGCCAGATCTTTTTTTTTTTTTTTATTAGAAATTTGAGTGCGTTTGATCTCTATCTAGCCTGATGGGAAGCTAAGATCTGTTGACCAACTAGCGCAGACATGACACGAAAGAGCGACAAAGCAAGTTAATTTATGGCTAGACAATCTATACAAACTATCTATCTATGATATTACGAACCTGTATAACCTGACGTTCTTAGATCTGACGTGTAAAATTTTATCTATACAATGGCATAACAACGTATTGGTAAGAAAGAAAAAATCTCAAAAAATCAACATTCAAAATTAAACTTAATGCTACGTAAATGAAGTTTTTATTTCCATAATGCCTAACGTTCCCAAAAATCGTACCTAAAGTTTCAGCTTCCCTTTCCCGCCAGTGCAACAAAATAGAAAGGGGCACCTACAAAAAAGGTAGCTTTTTGGGAACCGCTTTGCCACTTTGTAGACATTCTAGATTGTTCGTAATTTCTTTGGTAAATACATTATGTAGGGCTGGAGCATGAATTATAGCCCACACATTACAGGAGAAATGCTTACACGCAATGCTTGACCCAAAAACCCCGATCCGTTTCCTGCCAAGTAAGGATGTTTTTGCAATAACAGGGTTTTACAGGCCCATTTCTATTTTCTATGTTATTATCATGATACCTTTGCAGTGCCCAACGGGGTCCGATCATACAACACTGTATTTGTAGTCTTGTAATTTGAGGAGCAATAAAGTTTTGAGTACCTATTGGGTTGTGATATTATTACTGTGTGTCCTACATTAGATTTTTTTATCAAATAAAAGAAAAATGAAATGTGAAAGAACTTAGCGGAGGAAATGACTGCGTCCGTGGTCCAGTGGTCAAGGCGTTTGTGTTGTGATCCGGAGGTCATGGTTCAAATCCAACTGGGAAGTTGTTTGTCCAGTCTGATAAGGATATATCAGGCTTGAATCACCTGATTATCCGAAAAAAAAAACGATTCCGTGCTTCGGAAGGCACGTGAAGCTTTGGGTCCCAAAAGTAGCTTTTAAGTCTATGTCTTCCCCATTAGGGAAAAGACGCGATAATGTATTTATATATTAAAAAAGGTTTTAAAATCACTGTCTAGGCAGAGTTCAGCTTTTCTATTTGTTGGAGACAGTCAGCTACAACTTTTTGCATTTCGTTAAGATGAGTCGGCAATCGATTCGGTCTCGCCGGCGCCAGTCTGGATGAATCGCGTTTATATCCTATTTTTTGGTGAGTTTATGACGTCTTCTTAGAAGGGAAAAGTTCTATCTTTGTGCAGTTAAGTTATTACTATTACTTAACTGCAGAATGATAAAGCTTTTCCCTTCAACGAAGAAATCACAAATTCGCCAAGTAAAAAATAAAAACGACTCATCCAGACTGGCGCCGCCGAGACCGAATCGATTGCTGACTCATCTACGAAATGCACAAAGTTTCAGCTGACTGTCTTCTTTTTTTTTACGGACAAATCACACGGATTGAGCTAGTCCCAAAGTAAAGTAAAAACGGAACCCTTATAGGATCACTAGTACGTCTGTCTGTCACAGTCAATTTGCTCCAAATCTACTGGACCGAATCAGGTAAACATTTTGTAGAATGGTGTAATCCTTTGATTCAAATAGAGATGTGTAAAGTAAATAAATATTTTATTAAAAATAAAGGTTATTTTCAGGGGGCAAATTAGGAATAAAAAAAAAAAGTTTTGCAAACCTTACTGTGTCATGTATCAAATGAAAGGGCTCGTTATGAGGATCTCAAATATATTTTATTCGTGAAAGAAGACGAAAATTGATCACCCCCTGATCTCCGAAACTACTGAGCCCAAAATTTTGAAAAAATACAAAATATAGTTCATTGCTTGTAGATTACAGGAAAAATTTATAAATTCTATTAATTGTACGGAACCCTCTCCACACGAGTTCAACTCGCACTTGGCCAGGTTTTAATTTTTTTATTAATTTTTATTGAATTATTGCACGCCTCATAAGCGAAGCGCATGAGGTAGTGCTCTACTCTCGCCTTACAAAAATCAAGTGATTTTTTTAACTAAATGTGTCTCTATTTATTTCTATCGCACTTGTACAATAATATTTACACATAAATGTCAAGGAAAAACACTAGTTTCAACACTTATGACATTTTTAAAAGACATTTTGCCTTTTAAATAAATAAAAACAATGTTTAATAAAATCATTTTGTGGCCGTCCGTGTGTCTGTATGTATGAAAACTGGCGTGGTCACGATAACTCCCGAAAAACTTATCTAATCAAGTCAATTTTTTTTATACGCTTCATATTATCCAAAACTAAGTCCTTTCGAAGATCACGGTCTAATTCAATGTAGTTTAATCGTAATTATTAATATAAAAAATACAGTTTAAAAATAATTTTGGATGTGAGGTTTGTTGAAAGAGTTAATACCTATGTATGATGAGCACGAATGTGTAACTGGCAAGTAAGAAAAGAAGTAAAAAAAAATTTGAATAAAGAATGTTCTGATTTTGTTTGTTTTATTAAATATGAAAGACGAATAAATGTAAAAGAAGCGATAAGTTAGTTAATATTTTATTTAATTTGCATTAACTAATTGAGAATGAAAAGAACAATCAGTGGTAACACTTTTCTTGACATTCGTGACGTAGTCTTGTCTTTTTCTTGTTTTTGCTTAGTTTTTTTGAGATTTCTCAAAATCTACCGGTCCGAATCGGTTTAAATTCACAGGAAATCTGAGTTGTATAGAACTCTTTGGAAAACTGCTTGTTTGGTTCCGATCGGTTTAGTTGTTCAAGAGTTATAAACGGGTCACATACACACCCACACACACACATACGGATAGGGTGCATGACACTTGCTCGTGAGTGGTCAGGAAAGATTCTTGAGACCTTTAAACGTCGAGATCTGATGAAAACTCGACTTTTCAAAAACGGGGTGAAACTAATATCATCCCGAATTTTGAAAATTTTCAATTTTCTCAGCGGGAAGTTAAAAATAAAAGTTAAAAATAATCTCCAGTCGTGCGTTAAAGCCGACACATACTTTTCTTCGTTTTAAGTTAGCAATAAAACAATCAAAATCAATTTAATTGTGAAAAATGAGATTATGAGGCGTGCACTTTTGGATTTTCAAAACTATTTTGTTACATGTGGATTAAAAAATTGAATAAATCATTTTATATTTAGACAGTTCGAAAGCAGAGTAAACAACTTTAGAGCATTATCAATAAGCATTTTCTGCTTCTCTTCTCTTCTTAATCGTACACATTTGACAGGAATATTTGAAATAGGCTATTTTCCAAATTAAACTCGCTGAGGATCGAACACAGAACCCACGGAGTGGCGGACTAGCGTGTTAACCATTACGCTACGGAGGTCCTCAAAATAGATGTTATAAAATATTGTAAAGAGGATGCTGCTACCCGTTCTGTACGTTAATTAATCGCCTCTTACGACACTCATTGGAAAGGCAAAGGATGGTGACAAACTCTTCAGTTCTACACGGAAAATCCACTATATTTTACACTAACAGTGGACAGACCAGACAGGAGGAGTTCCGGGGAACACAGCCGAGGGTCGGAAGAAACAGCAAGAACGATGACGGGAGCGACGGGGAGAACCCGGATGTCTCATTCATAAACCGCGGACTAAGTTTAGTACTGTGGACATTTTGATACTGCGAACGTGACACAATTTTGCCATGTGGTACCTGGCAGAGTACAATAGGACCACTCCAAGTCTTCCCGTGGATGTCGTAGAAGGCGACTTAGGAAACACAAGCTAAACAAAGCTTGTTAACAGCAATGAGACCTCTCCAACCCGTCCGGCCAGCATGGAAAGTGTAGGCCAAATCCTCTGGCTGCTCTGGCTGATATATGTCTCTGGAAGTACAGAGAGCGTCGTGCTTCTGCAGTGGACACTAAAAAAGACCTGATGATGCTGAAGATGACAAAGTGGACATTTTGATATAATTCGAGATATTCTGCGATTAAAGGCTTAGTTTAAACTACGGCTAGTATTATTGTATCTGTAGTTTAAACCATTATCCGCCCAATACAAGAATACCTCTCGCAATGAAAAATGTCACCTTCTACTTTGTCACTATCAACTTCATTTGGGTGAATACTGGTTTAATTAAACCAAGTCCTACAGTTATTCTGCGTTTTATAATAGAACTGTATTAGCATAATGAAGAAAATAAACTAACTTATCCTTGACTGAGTGAATAAAAAGTCTGGTTTATTGAGCTTGTATTGAATCACCAGAATCGCACAAACAGTCAATACTGCGTAAAATAAATATATGTGTTATTTGAACACGATATTAAATAATTTTTATATGCTTTTAGTGGAGTTGTAGAAAAATAAACATTTGATTTTAATAGAGGAAGGTCGAAGGAGTAAGGTGATGTTTTCTATCATCAATTTAATATACATCGTGTTAATGAAAGAACGCAAAACCTCTCAGATGGTACCTCAGCCCATGTAACTGAACAACTTTTGTTCAAAAACCTTCACGAAACTAAAAAAAAAAAATTTCATACAAACTGATCAATGTATGAAAATCCGATTTTTTTTTTTGATTTCGTGAAAGTTGTTCAGTTACATGGGCTGAGGTACCATCTGAGAGGTTTTGCTATCTGTCATTAACACGATGTATGTATATACAGGGTGACCTTTTAAACACCAGTTAATAACGTAGTCCGCGTTTCATACATATATAGGTACTATCACGTCTTTATTCCTAATGGGGCAGACAGAGCATTTTGGGTCTTGCGGCTCTAAGCAGACCGAGCCCAGGGCCGTAAGACCCAAAGGCCACTTTAAGCGTGATGGTGGGCAAGAAGGTTGCAAAAGGAATCGAATTAGTGATGGATTGCTTGCCGCTTCGCCTATTAACATGAGTTGCATTGTCGTCCGCGTTTCTGAAGTATTTTTTTAGAAAATATTAAATTAGCAATATATGAAAACCTCTGTCTCCCCTTAGAATTTTTGTCTAGCTGAGTTGTAACTACACCAGGTCAATAATCTTTCTTGTTCTTCAAATTGTTAAAAAAGTTGCAGGTTTTAAAGTCAGTGTAAGTATAAACAACAGTGCAAAGCGAACCTTAATTAGCCAACCAATAAACATAACACTCGACAGATTACTAAATAAAGTACTAACAAATACGAATGGATCACAAATCCCATATTTGCACGTACACTAAAACAACTTCGCGATGTTCCAACAATTCCACTGTACTCACCTCGTACCTCGTAGCAATTTTAACGTTTGTATTTGACAGCGGCGGTGATGTAATTCTTTTGTGAAATTCGCAAGTAGTTTTGAAACGCTAGTACGACTTTGAGGATGCCTAATTCAGTTTTAATAAGTTGGTACCACAAAGAAAGTTGTTCGTATTGATGGACTAACTAATATCCGTTCCATCCTAAAGATAACTTTAGAATGGAACCGATAAACTGGGTTGAAAATAATTACAAATGAGGAGGTAATGAAAAGAGTAGGAGGGAAAAGATGCATTCTAGATATAATAGAGAATAGACGAAGAAAGATTACTATCATTGAAGGAAAGATATAAGGGAAAAGAGGACTAGGAAGACCGAGGCCTAGCTATGCGAAACAGATAAAGCAGAAGGTGAACGTCGTGTCGCACATAAAAGTAAGACTGGCGGATAATAAAGACAAATGGAAGAGAATTCATACTCCACCGACAAGAGCACAGCTCTTTATAATATAGATAGATAACTTTAGAACTTGGTTTAAAACTTTAAACCATTATCCACAAAAATAAAATTGACAGTGACAAAAGAAAAGGTGACTTGTTGTGTTTTGTTTTGGGTCGATAATGGCTTAAACTAGATACTAAAGTTAGTCCGCGTTTATAATTAGTCAACGAAAAGAGTCCTGCCAAATCATATAGGTATTTAACTAAATATATGAATTGCCATCTTTTCGTTTTTATAATCAAACGAGGGATGCCCTAATAAAAAATTAACTACTCATTTAAAAGCTGTTTGCCCGACAACATTACATTACGAGGTACATAAAAGTCTGTCTCCGCAATATCGTCCTTGGAAACATAGCACATAAGGGTCATCGGAGATCGTAAACATCGGCTAATGGTCAATTTGGCCATTTCTCGCCGTAAAGTAGCTATTAGATGGCCCATTAGAAATGTCCCGTGATGTGATGAGATTCTGGGTTAACCTTAGAATCTCATTGGTTGTAATGTAAAGCTTTAAAATCATAAAATACAGGCACAGAATAAATAATACGAACGTACAGTCTCACTCAACAAAGAAATTCAAAGAAATATCTACTCAATGTGGCTAGCGATATGGTTTAATTTAGGTCACGGCAGAACTCAGCACCTTTTCGTATAGATATCTAGACATCCATTGCAAGCCAATTTCATTCTTATTACTATGGACAAACGATTCGTATAACTGAATTAACCAGCCGGAGGGGCCGCCTGCGCGCATAGTAATAATGTAGGTATTACTAATGTAAACTAATGTTTCGATACCTAAACGGGGAGTGACACAGGCCTGGTACAGGTTGCGACGCAGAAATATTCTGATTTGAAAGGTTAATAATAATTTTAGACATAAAAAGTGATGTTCTTTTCTTCATCAGTTCCACTTCACCAAAACTCGCTTTCTGAATGCAAATGCTTGATTTCTTGACAAAAACATCAAAATCACTGTAAATGTATGCATAGAATATAAGAGGAGTTCCCTCACAGATGTTTATACTACTAGATAAAGAAAAACCTTCAATTTGTATGAAAACCTGGCGTCCAAATTTTCAATACAAATATTTAATCAGGAATTCACTTAAAAACGGAAGGAAACTTTTTTATTACTTCCTCCAACGTTTTTTGACGAGTTTCTATGGCACAAAACGGCAGATTTAGGTATTCTACAGTAGAAAATGAACGTTCCATCTAATGAATTGACATACACGGACTAAAAGTGACGATCCTTAATGAAGTCAATTTGACCTCAGATTGACACGCAAATTCATACAGAGGCTGTGTCTATCTTGATCCATGGTCTGTAAGTTTCCTCGATTTTTCGAGGATCACATCATCAGATCTTTACCTGGTGACAATGGGACCAATTTGCATATAATACCCCCTCAAACAAAAAAAGTTATTTTTTTAAATCGGCTCAAAAATCGAGAAGTAATGGGGAACATAAATTTAAAAAAACGAATTGAGGAGCTCTTTCTTTTTTTGAAGTCGCTTCTAAACTCGGTAAACTCAATGCATTTTATATGAAACTACCTGTGCCCGCGACTTCGTTCGCGTGGTTGTCGGAACGTAATGTTATATAGCCTAAAGCCTTCCTCTATAAATGGACTACCCAACAAAAAAAGAATTTTTCAAATCGGACCATTAGTTCCTGAGATTAGCGCGTTTAAACAAACAAACAAACAAACTCTTCCGCTTTTTAATATTAGTATAGATTGTTTCTTTGCATTCTCCTGCTTTCCTACTCTTTTAGATTTTATTCATAGCGCAATAGTTTCCCACGTTTTATTAACTCGTGTCTGACTAAATACGCATTTGTCAAACCATTAAAAAAACACAATGCATTTGACAATGAGAGCCGTCATTTGACCGCCGTCATCTGTTTACAACTTTTAGATGATTTATTTTACAATAAAAATTAAATGATAGTGACATCTCTAATACTTTTATTTTATAATTCCGTTGTATGTTTACTTTTCTGTTTTATATCTGCTTCTGTTTTGTGTACAATAAAGCTTTATAAACAAACAAACTTTTTTTATTGACCTTTCAAATCAGCAAGTTTCCGCGCCGCACCTGTATATTATTAACTTTACTTTTAAAGATATTGTTTTCGTATAGTGTTTCGGAAGACAAAATCCATTTGGGTTTGCTAGCTAGGATACAAATACATACTTTCAATAACCTATCGACCTCAGTAAAATGTAAATTTATTTCAAAATTGGTACTACTTATAAATTGCTTACAGCTTGCTGTTCCGTGAGAGAGCCAGTATCTATTACGTCTAAAAAAATATAATAAAACTATTTAAAGTGTGAATTCAGCCCATAATAGTGAACAACTTTCCCCAAGGAACATATATAGAAATACAAAAAAAGTTTGCTTTCCTTAAAAACTTGGATTAGCTGATCGGTCAACTTATACAGACAGGTAGGAGACCAAAAAATATTTTTCATATTTCGATACATGTTCCTTGGGGAAAGTTGTTCAACATCATGGACTTCAGCCCTAAAATAGTTTCAGTATATTTTGTAAGACTCTGTATAATCAAAGTATTTTTTCGTGACTGGTAAATCATCTGGACTGCAAATCCGACACCGAGTGATGATACATTATCATGATCATTCTAGAAATAGGTCTAAAGATTTTATTTATCGCGTCTCTCGTAGTTTGTCTGCTCGTGCAAAAATCTGCGCTTGCGTCACACTGATCTGTGGCACTGCAGCGGCGGCAAGTCATAAGCGGGCAGCGATTCACAATTTTATGTACGGTACATACGTAGTTTTAGTTTTTTTGTGCTTTAGACAATGCTGATTACATCCCCCAAGAAACATATAGCAAAATAGTAAAAAAAAAGATTGCCCACAAATTGTCAGTATTTACATACTAATTGTTAGTACAATCTTTGTTTTACTCGCAATCGGCTGTTCAAATTTAAATGGCGGTCGGAAAAGACTTAAAAAAATTGAAAAACTGCCCCTTTTTTATTTGACATTTGAAGTTGAAACAAGAATCATTTTCAAAGTTTGAGTAATAAAAACACACTTCTACTTGCTTGTTTTTAATAAAAAACAATAATTGTTAGTATTTGTTGGTACTTTAAAAATTGAGCATTAATAATCAATTAAAATTAAAATCAGGGACGCATGGAGGGAAATGGGAGAGACCTTTGCCCAGCAGTGGGACGAAATAGGTTAAATAAAAATAAATAAAAAAAATAAAAAAATCTATTAAATGCGCGAAATGCGATTTTTTCACCCAACTTTACAAAACCTACCGTTATCTCCGGAAACCAAATGCCGTGCACTGGACCCTTTTTGCTTGGATCCATTTTGCTTGGACCTTTTTTCCCTTATCCAACCAACATGCCTACCTTCACGCTGAAAGTAACGTTTAGGTCCTATGGCTTTGTCTACCTGACAAGGGTTAAAGACGTAATTGTGAATTCTTTAACCTTGAAATAAGAAGAAGAGCAAGTCTCTTTTAACTTGTACCATTCTCTTCGAGGCGTATGAATCACTGCGAATTTAAACACTTAGCCGGCCAAGGTCGTTTTTATGGTCAACTGCCGTAATGGCCAGATTCGAAGTTAACTCTCTATTGAGCTGGATACTGTTGTAACACTGAGTCTGTTAATTTGAGTCTGGACTACGAATAATATTTGAACTACCTATTTTATTGCACGCCTCATAAGCGAAGCGCATGAGGTAGTGCTCTACTCTCGCCTTACAAAAATCAAGTGATTTTTTTAACTAAATGTGTCTCTATTTATTTTCTATCGCACTTGTAGAATAATATTTACACATAAATGTCAACGAAAAACACTAGTTTCAACACTTATGACATTTTTAAAAGACATTTTGCCTTTTAAATAAATAAAAACAATGTTTAATAAAATCATTTTGTGGACGTCCGTGTGTCTGTATGTATGGAAACTGGCGTGGTCACGATAACTCCCGAAAAACTTATCTGATCAAGTCAATTTTTTTTATACGCTTCAGTATTATCCAAAACTAAGTCCTTTCGTTAATCGTAATTATTATTATAAAAATACAGGTGACATTTCGTTTGTGTTGTATATCTATATATTTAGATAATAACAAGGAAAAACTTAGCTCCGTTTACAACGCTTGCGTGGTATGGTACTGAGTTAAGAAAAAGGCGCGTATCATTTCTTATTCGAAAAAAAAAAAAATAATAATTAAATAAAAAAGTCTTGGAGAAATTAGTGGACCAATAATTTCTAGAACTAAAAAAATGTCTCTGTCTTATCTTTTATTATTAATTTATTTTGTTTATTTATTTCATTTTATTAGTGTTGTTTTTTTATTAGTATTATTATTTTTATTTTATTTTCGAGATTTTTCGTTCACCATATTTCTCGAACGAATCAACCAAATTTGATTTCCAAAACGGCATTCGACGTGATTTTTTGAGGTTTAGTTATTCTCAAAAAACATCATTTTTGAAATTTTTTTCTTGTTTTTGCTTAGTTTTTTTGAGATTTCTCAAAAGCTACCGGTCCGAATCGGTTTAAATTCACAGAAAATTTGAGTTGTATAGAACTCTTTGGAAAGCTACTGTTTTGGTTCCGATCGGTTTAGTTGTTCAAGAGTTATAAGCGGGTCACATACACACCCACACACACATACGGATAGGGTGCATGACACTTGCTCGTGAGTGGTCAGGGAAGATTCCTGAGACCTTTAAACGTCGAGATCTGATGAAAACTCGACTTTTCAAAAACGGGGTGAAACTAATAACGTCCCGAATTTTGAAAATTTTCAATTTTCTCAGCGGGAAGTTAAAAATAATCTCCAGTCGTGCGTTAAAGCCGACACATACTTTTCTTCGTTTTAAGTTAGCAATAAAACAATCAAAATCAATTTAATTGTGAAACAGGAGATTATGAGGCGTGCACTTTTGGATTTTCCAAACTATTTGATGAACTTCTTTAACTTAAGAACTTGCTCTTGTCGGTGGAGTTAAGTGGAGATGCCTTCATTCCTCTCTTCTCTCTGCCATCTTTTTAATGTCTTGGTAGGACCTTACTCCTAACCCTTCCTTTATAAGTTGGAAAAACTTCATCCTTGGTCTTCCCCTTCCTCGTCTCCCTTTTATTTTTCCTTCTACTATTATTCTGAATAGATTATCATATCTTATTAGATGTCCAATCATCTTCCCTCTTCTATTTTCAATAGTTTTTAAAATATTTTGATTAAACAAAAAAAAAAATCTTATATATAAAATTCTCGTGTCACAATGTTCGTTCCCGTACTCCTCCGAAACGGCTTGACCGATTCTCATGAAATTTTGTGAGCATATTGAATAGGTCTGAGAATCGGCCAACATCTATTTTTCATACCCCGAATCTACGCGGGCGAAGCCGCGGGCAAAAGCTAGTATTTATATAAAAGTATTTGATAAACAATTAAATAATTTTTTTCGTACAAGCTTATCAACAACAAAAAACTCGATGGATTTACGTCGTTTTATTACAGGATTCCTATAACCACCTTCTAGCTCCATCATCACCAGACCAGCTTCTCGATATAATAATATCGCATTGTGATCTGATTTACATTAGCATATAAAATTTCATCTCAATCTGAAACTGGGAATTGCAAGATATGAACCAAAAAACAAAAAATAAAAACAAAGGCTGCTAAATAAAAGCTTGTATAAAATTTGTTTTAAAAATGCTAGGTATCTAAATACCTACTCATTGAATATTTCTTGCTTTTGTTTATGCTTCTATGCTGGTGGTAGGAAAGAAAAAAAAACATAGAACATTACCAATTCTGCTTCTCTACCCGAGCAGCCCCCTTAGCATGGCACCGTGGATAAACCCAGATAAAGTTTTTGTCGCGCGACGGACTTGTTTTATCCCGCTCGTTGTTATAACGTAGAACGAGATAGTAATAGGTGATAGCGCTCGGTAAACGATGTCGCTTGTGCCATGCTAAGGGGACTGATATTAAAAGCCCATCGAGAAAATGGGTGAGAATCGAATCATGTCAACAGGCGATGCGGCTAGCAACCCTGGTAAATCACTGTTTTGGTTATCTTTTTTCCACTTCCACAAATGGCCTTTAGGTTTTACGGCCCTAGGTTGTGTCGACCCTGTTAGCAATTAAGACTTGATATTTTATCGTATCTTTTCGATTAAACAAATGAGGCTGCCACTGGACTGTACTGTTTCAACTTAAACTTAATTAGTATTCAGAAGGGAATGTAGTTATTTTCTTGTGAAATGAACCATTACCTATTTTTGAAGCGAGAATATCAGTGCATCCTTAAGGCCGTATTCACACGAGCGCGATTTTTTCGGCGCGACACAGCGCGCTCTTCGCGTAAGCATCGTTCCCTCTTTAAAAACATTGGAATTAAATGCTTATCTATTGTAATATAAACTTTCAAATATCTCGATATAAAATACGCGCGTTCGCTCAGCGGTCGCGTAGCGTAGTAACAGCGTCGCGCACGCGTCGCGATCGCACAGCGCACGAGCAGATCCCGCATCGCCTCGACACACCCCGAGATATTTTTAACTTTATATTACAATAGATAAGCATTTAATTCTAATGTTTCTAAAGAGGGAGCGATGCTTACGACGTGAAAAAAATCGCGCTCGTGTGAACACGGCCTAAAAGTCCATAGTGTTGCCGCTTGGTTACGTCCAATCAATATCTTTATTAAAACATGTTAAGTAGCCGACAAACAAGAATTTTCCGTGAATTAAGTTGTTAATCATTCAGTGACAGCCACTAAATTATTTTTTTATCTTGACAGAGCTGTGTATATTCAATTAACACCCGACATGAATTAAGAATTGTCAAAAATTATCGCGTAACATACAACAAGAATTTAATAACCTTCTCCATTTCTGAAGTCAATTAAAACCTTCTTTTTTGAAATCAGTTAAAAATAATTTATTATGTATGTGTAATATCGCAAATTTTCTACATTAAGGGTCAGTTCCCACCGAGACGAGACGCGACGCGACGTAGCGCGTACTTTGGAAGAAATATAGAACTTGTTTACTAGACAAAAAGATACTAATTTCAGCGACAGCCCGCTAATCCGCGCTCTTTTTAATTATTTATTTAAAAAACTTTATTGTACATCAAAGATAGTTACACAAATTAAAATAACAAAGGTAATTTTACAAATGGTGGACTTATCCCAGAAGGGATCTCTTCCAGTTAACCAGTAGGGCAGAGGACTTTTGTCTAGTAAACAAGTTCTATATTACTACAAAGTGCGCGCTACGTCGCGTCGCATCGCGTCTCGGTGTGAACTGACCCTAACATGTCACCTGCAGCGTGACATCAGCTGATAATCTCGAAGGCCGCCTGCACTAGGCTGGTGCCATTCAAATATTTATTGAGCTGATAATATTTCGAAGATGAATGTCTCTGATTCCTTGTATGCAAATCGTAAGTCCATGACGGTACATGTTTTTGTCATATTTTTAACCGACTCCAAAAAGGAGGTTATCAATTCATCGGAGTCTTTTTAAAGTGAAAACTTCTTTAGGCACGTTAGACATTTTTAAGATGGGAAAAACCATTGAACTCGCGACACTGTTACCGTAACCGACACCTCACGTGGCACTCCCAGAGTGCCACTGTTTTTTTTTATGTATGTTCCCCGATTACTCGAAGACGCCTGGAACTATTTGGAAAATTCTTTTTTTGTTTGAAAGGGTATACTTTCCAGTCGGTCCCATGGAATTTTTTTTAAATCGGTGGAGTGGTTTTTTAAACAATAAATGGGCAAGTGCGAGTCGGACTCGTACATAAAGGGTTCCGTACCTCCGTACAATGTTTTAAAACGCTAAAGAAACACGTTTCTTGTATGATGTTAATTTTTAACTTTATCTTATTTTTAGTATTTGTTGTTATGGTGGTCATAGTAATAGTATGCATAATCGGTGAAAATTTCAAGTATCTAGTTAACCTTCAACTGGTGACGTGAATAAAAGTCACAGTATTGGTGACGTACCGTCATTTTGACGTATTGCTTAAAAGCCAAAATACAGAAGACTTACAACATAGAGGATAAAATAAATTACGTTATATACAAGAAGATAACTGTCTTTTGTTAATAAACCACCTTCATTACACTTTAATAGAATTATTTACGTAGAAAATACTCCTAGGAACTTGGTATAAATTTTTGCTCTTTTTTCGTAGCGTAGACATGAGATCAATCAACATAAAATTTTAAAAAATCATAGAAAAAAATAAAACTCATAACTTTTTCTTAATGATTTATAAGTAATTAATGATATTGCATCATTTTAGAATATAGGTCCCATAAGAATTAACCGGACAAATGCGAGTCAAACCATTCATATATGAATTGATAATTATTTGATGTAAAATGAAATTTTGCATAATACTCCGAATATAATACTGTAAATACCATAGACTTATTTTAGGTTTTCTTGTAAAGATCTATTTTCTGTATTTTTTTTAAATTTAAGGCACCATTGTTTCGGAGATACGGGGAGTCTAGGGGGTCATGGGAGAAGCGAGAGCTGCGAGAATAACATTAAAACTATTAATACGAAATAAATAACAAGACATTTTGTTCAATATGTCATACAGTGAAGTTTGCAAAAGTTTGATTTTTTATTTTCTAATTTACCTCAAAAAGTGGCCGCCATTGCCACTTTTGGGGGTGATTAATTAATTAGGGAGGGGGATATTATAAGTGTGTAAATAAGAAAGTTAAAATCTTCTCTATTTGGATTGATTTTTAATGGCAAATTTAACTTACTATCAAAACAAAATACTGACACTATTAGTGATGTGACGTCAAAATGACGTCGGGTACCCTCTATCTCCTCACCTATGCGCGTGCGACATCCAGTTTAAGTTATGGGGGACGGGGGAATGACAAACTGAGAAACAAGCAGCTACTAAAAAGAGCAGGGTCGAGGAACAAGCCGTTCGAATGATATTTCGTGATTTTTCTTGGGTGACGTCAATTTGACGGCACGTCACCAATTGAAGGTTAATGCCATTATAAAGATAGAGTTAAAAACGCTGAAAAAAACACGTTTCTTGTATGACGACCCCCTTTAATTTTTAACTTTATCTTATTTTTAGTATTTGCTAATACTAAAATTAAGATAAAGTTAAAAATTAAACATTTTATCAGCGTGGCCGCTATAACTACATGTTGTTACAGCGGCCACAGTAATACATTATCTGTGAATATTTCAAGTGTCTAGCTATTGCGATTCAAGAGTCAAGCCCTGTGACAGACGGACGGACAGCGGAGTCTCAGTAATAGGGTCCTGTTTGCACCCTTTGGGTACGGAACCCTAAAAACAACTATAAAAATATGACGTCTAAGTATACGATTGTTTAAATATTTAACTTTTCTGGTATGGAAGTAGGTTTTTTGTTTTGAAAAAAATATCATTGAATAATATCAAATATATTTCGGTATTATGTTCCTTGGGGAAAGTTGTTCAGTATCATGGACTGAATTTACTCTTAACATAGTTTCAGTATATTTTGCTAGACCCTGTATAGAGATACATACATACTCAACATAACCACGGAAGAAATGGCCCATAAACATTATAATTTAAACAGACCATAATACCGATAAGGCAGTACCAAATGGAGCCGAAACCAATGCAGCGGACTCGAACCCGGAACTCTTTGGCAGGTCGCCAGGGCTCGTCAAACCAGCGGTCAGTCAGCGGGGTTTATGGGAGCAGCAAATAGACTGGATCTGGATACTATCTTAGTCTGTAGTTTTACGGGTTTCAGGCAAGTCTCATTCATTCAGCTTTGCCTAGACCGCTAATCCGGAGGTTATGGGGTTCGATGCCCAGCCAAGGCAAGTAAAAAAATGGCTTTTTTCAAATTGTCTTGGGTGTTTATCTATATACTTATTTATCATAAAACATCGAAATATAGAGAATTATTGTTTGTAGTCATAAAATATATTATCGTTGAGTTAGTATCCCAATCCCATAACACAAGTTTAAAACTTACTTTGGGCTAGCTTAATCAGTGTGATTTGTCCCTATATATTTATTTGTGTATGGAAGTGGCCAACATTGGTGTCAGATTTTTTCAAGCTGCCTTAAGGCATTTGCCATAGCTTGAGGACTGCCATACAATGATGATAGCCGGGATCAACCAATTAAAGTGCCTTGATAGATTTGAGACTGGCACAAAAAAAACGACATTGACGAGTCCCACGTCGCAGCACCCGTTCACGAGTTGACGCATGGATTAGCCAATTAAGTAGTCTACCACTTAATATCAAGCGTATTTTAGCTAAATAAGCCGTTGAAACACAGGTCTCAAAAACATAAGACTCAGTCAGATTTGAGTTTACATCTTATCAAGGCCGCAGTAGTAAAGATATGCAAATTCCTAAAATGTGAGTGCATCTTGACTACAAATATTTTGCTCATGATGTAAGGATAGTCAAACTACCATTTTTCACAATTGTTTGTGAATTCACAAGCAGACAGCTCTATTACTGCAGTTTAAATTATAATTTCAAATGTTGGATTTGTGATTTGTATTTGATGGTATAAAGTCCTTACAATATTGTTAGACAAATGTTAGTTTGTGTTGTAGAAATTTATATTTTTATAGATCTTTGAATCCTTTAGAAAGCGCTCCACGGGCTATGAAGCAGCACAGCTGAAAATCAATACATATAATAGCAAATCCACAGCACACATAATAATAAGAATAATAAACATACCGTCCCACATGACGAGAACCTCGTGAAGGCCGAGAAGGACAAGCTTAGCAAGTACCTTGACTTGGCCCACGAGGTGACTGCTATATGGGATGTGGATTCGACGATCATTTTCCCGATAGTCGTATCGGCGAACGGTCTTATAGCGAAGAGTCTTGACCAACATCTTAAGACTCTCTCGCTACATGGCTGGATCAAGGGTCAGATTCAGAAGGCAGTACTCCTGGACACGGCACGTATTGTCAGGAGGTTTCTCTCTCTGCGGCACTAACCGCCGCTAGCTTGGGCCTTGCCCCGCTGCCAGCGGGCAGCTAGGTTAGGTTTTTGTAAATGTTTATATTTTGTAGTATGTTTTATATTTTACTTTTTATAAATGTACACCAAAACCTAGCCTAAGTTCTAAATTAAATAAAGAGAAGAATAATAATAATAATAAAGCCATTTATTTCCAATTCGCACATTACATTATATTTCATCCAGGTTTCTGCTTGATTAGCGTCGTCACACAACTCATATATAATTCAAGTATACATTCTTATTAATAACATTGCATCAGTTTCAATTATTGAATTTAAGATAGTTACATAAATATATTATTTGTCAGTCAATTATTACCAATTAAGAATATGTCAAAAAATAAATATATATATATTTAATTAATTATGTCCAATTTAATGATGAATGTCTTTATATTTTATGATTTTGTGTCTAATTTTGGGGAATTGGCCAATTCCCCAAAATCAGACACACGTAAGTCGGTTGAAGAGTACTACTTCTACTACTAGCTATAAGTACTTTATTGCACAAAGAAAAAATACAATAGTTTTATCTGCAAAAGGCGACCTTATCACAATTACTTCCAGGCAACCTCGCTCAAATAGATAGTGATTGGAAATTAGGTAGTGCGGCGTGGTCAATATAATAAACATACTTATAGACAACCATAATAATAAACATACTAGTACATATACGAGTATATCATACATAAATACACACAACTTACACAAAGAAAATATAGCAGGACAAAATGAAGGAACTATATAAGTAGAAACAAGGGAAGGAAACTTACCTTTTATAAGGATAAAAAATGAGATTTTATTGGGATTTAAAGCTAGCATTTGGGCGCGTCAGAAAATAAGTGGTAGCAAAAGTGGTAGTTAGAAAGTGACATTATTTTTTGATTTATTTCACTGAGAGTATGTAATTTATTGCAGACAGTTGAATTATTCGATTCCATAGAGTCACGTCCACCATAGCACACCGTATGTAGACCTTAGCGATAGCTCTCTCAGATAGTGGTAAAAAGCAATTAGCTCATCTTCAGTGGAGTGCGACGCGGCGGCAGTCGGCCCACGTGCTCGGAGATCTAACTGATAATGATAGCATCAATATTAATCATTAATTCAGTTATTTATTACAAGGCGATGAATAACATTGAGGCGGACACTATATCGGGGTGCAATTTCCCGCTTTTTCTTCTCCAAATATAATAAGCATGTCAATGGTCACCCAAGGATGTCGAAGACCAAGCGAAACCAATCGAGAAGAAATAGAAGATCAGTTTAAGCGATTTGACCATAATTTTACGACCGGCCGTCTGCCTGACTTCTACCCTATTTGAGAATGCAGTTAGTAGCACGAGATGTTTTTGCTTAGTCTTTTTTTAGTCGCCTCCTACGACATCCACAGGAAGAGATAGAGTGGTCGTATTCTAGGCCGGAAGCCACGCGGCGACCAAAATCTATTTATTATATTCGGAAGTTAATTTAGTAGGAAGTTCCGAATATTTGCTATTTTTATTTTATTAGGGCTATTCGATTTATTAACCGATATCAAAAAAGGAGGAGTTTCTTAATTCGTCAGAATCTTCTATTTTCTAGTTGTCTAGTCTATGGTTTGTAAACTTTGTAATTAATATAGGTGTAATTGGTTTGAGGGGACATTTTTTAAATTAAATTACATGTCAGTCTGGAGTTAACGAAGTATACAATTAGGAAATGGAAAAGAATTAAATACGAACTGAAGACAAAGTTTCATACAAATCACTTCGAATGGCGCAATGTATAAATAAGGTCGATCCGTAATAAAGAAAGTTAAATTATCGCTTCGAAAATTTCCAAAGCGATATAAACTTCTGATCGTTATTTATATTTAGTTGGAAACGTTGAACAAACACCGACAATTAGAAAGATCCTCTTAGGAAGGCCTGGAACATAAATTAGGGGATTAAGGCAGGAAAATAAAGACCGTTATAATATATTAAAAGATTATGATTCGCGCCTGGGGATTCGGCCTTAAGACCTTTTTAAGCATCTCTACGGTGAAAATGTAGCCGCTATTTAGAGTTTTGGTTGCCATGAGACCCTGACAAGACTAAGTGATCTATCCAACTTTTTTTGGGAACATGACAAAATAGCAAAACTGACAACCTAAACTATCTGACGAATAGAGAAGTTTGAGAACCAGAAAAATGACTTAATAGAGGAACCGATAAGTTAGTAAAACAGGCAAATTAGCCATCTCCTTGGGTGATCATTGACATGCATGTTATATTTGGAGAATAAAAAGCGGTAAAGCGCACCCCGGGCTCCAAAGCAGCACAGCTGAGTATGCAACCGGGAACGCACTTAGATGAAGAAGAAGATAATCGCTAAGTCCCAAATTTCAAAATCCGTTCTAGAAAACCATTAAACTGTTAAAATAAAGAAAATAAAAGTAAGAGTATATTTCATGAATGCCAAATTCAACATCAAAATTTACAATGAGGTAATCGCTAAGCCCCAAATTTCTGAAACCCTATGGGAAGCCATTTAATTGGATTCACGTCAGCCGGGTGTGCGGACGGCGGACACAATTTGCTAGCTGCTGTTTATTCAATCTATCAATTTAGTAATTACAATACAATACAATACAATACAAAAATCTTTATTGCACCAAATAAAAACAATAAAAAATTACAAAGTTTACGGAACTTATAAATAAATAAGGTACAAGAGGCGGCCTTATCGCCGAATATTGATAAAATTTACTGTGTGGTTAGTGGATAAGTTAATTGTAGATTGTAGGAATTCTTAATTTATCATTTCGTCTTAGCACGTTCCCGATTACATACTCTTGTCTTACTAATCTGCTTCGGAGCTCAGGGTGCACTTTCACGCTTTTTTATCTCCAAATTGATGTGCATATCGATACCTTGCGGCTCAAAGGGCGTACCCACCTTTTTGGCCAAAATAAGTTTTTAATGACATCTTATTCAGTTTTTGCTCCGCTATCAAACTGTATATTTAAAGTTCTCAAATTCTGAAAACAATCGTGAATACGATCCAGAATTTCAATGCTTTTAATGGAGATTTTCTTGTAATTTTGGTTTTATGCCCAAGCAATCTTTACTTGGCATCATCAAAATGTTGGGCGTAAACGACACTATCAAATAAAATTGTAGGGCTTATATGCGTATCATGTAAGGTATAAATTTATGTTTTCAATTATATTTTTGTTTTGATATTGGTGTAATGATTAAGTAACGTAGAAACAATATATTTCTAGCATTTGTCAATAACTAATTTGTTCTCTAGTTATAAATCTTAGTATAGAATACAAGACTTTGATGGACTAAGGGATGCCAAATTGACCTATTCTACTAAAAAATGTTGTAAGTTTTGTAATATAAACGCAAAAAATCGAATAAAAAAAAAAAACGTTAAAAACTACGATTTCAATTTTGAAAGTGGTGAATACACCCTGCCTTACTAACGCAGCAGTCATTTTATGGGGCGTAAAATATATACAAGTTTAATTTTGTGAGGCGTATTCACCAGCTACATTTTAAACTATAAATATTTCTTAAAACGTTGTGTTTCAATATTATGAGCAACAGAAATTAACGACTTTTGGTGTAAGAATCATGTTTATAGGATAAATAACAACCAAGTTGTGACAAATACAAAATTTTAGTTTTATTTTTTGGCTCTCCTGAAAAGTCGTGTTATATTATGTATATTTATGTCAATTGTCACTCAAAGATGCCAGAATAATTAAAACGATTTCTATAGTTCAGACTATCAAAACTATTGCCTTAATAGCCTTAATTGAAAGGTTTTTGAGGATTTTCTTCTCTTTGGCATACTTTTAGGTGATTACCAATGTGCATAAGTATTATCTTACATAGATAAATCACACTGATGGCGCTAGCCCCAAAGTAAGTTTAAACTTATATTATGGGATACTAACTCAACGATACTATATTTTTATAATTAATACATATATAGATAAACACCCAAGAGCCAGGACGATTTGAAAAAGATCATTTTCCAACTTGCCCTGGCTGTGGATTGAACCCAGAACCTCTGGATTGGTGGACTAGCATGTTGACCATTACACAACGGATTAATCAACCCAAAGTTTTGACTGTTAGAGAATGCTTTTAGCATTAAGTCCGCCTGTTGTACTATTACATTTGTATGTGTGTACAATAAAGTGTAAATAAATAAATAAATAAAACGGAGGTCGTCTTTGGAGAAGACAAGCTGGAGCAAGACAGCTATATAAAAAGTAGCTGCACCTTTATGCAACAACAAGAAGATCATCGTGATAAGGTTCTAGGAGCAGTAGTGCATGTACTGATGTCACAAGACAAGATCTGTTTGATTGTTGCTTTACGATGACTGGCAGGATACGATTGCGACCGTCACTCATTCTTAATAATTAAGAAACTTGCTTTCTAATTCAGAAAAACAGCGTTACTAAACTGGCAATAAGTAATTTACAAGGTAATAAATATATTTGACAGAATACAATCCACTAGTTTCCAACATGTCAAATTAGATATTATTTTGACCGAGTCAGCGAAGCGAACGAAGTCGTTTCAGCTTCAAAAATTCCAGTTTTCCGATTGTTCCCGCCTACAGGTCGCATTTCTCAACAGATTCTCGTGAAATTCTGTGAGCCGGTTCCATAATTATGTAGAATTTTCAAAATGGCGGAAATATGGGGGTTGAAAACGTAAAACAATGTTATATTTTGCTTTTTCGAAAAATATTCAAAAATGTCGAGTTATTTTTGTTACTCAACTTTTTTGTCTAAAAAACTTTTTAATCTGATCAACTTCAAGGGTTGTATGCAAAGACAGACTCGTGAGGTCTACAGCTCACAAAGCCACTCGTTCTAAACGTCAAAACAAATATTTTGGGTTCTGTTTAAATTATATCACGTCGTGACGTCAGTTTCTTGGATTCAAATAGCGCTCTTATTATCAGTTTTTCTACATTAATAAATCTAAAATCAAATTGAAAATCAACGACAAGTGACATTATATTGTGACGTTTTATTCTCTTATCAACACAAAATAATTTTTTTTGACCCAGGATACTGCCTTATTTTCAACAAATAAAATGTATTGTAAATGTTTGGCTTGGAAACCTAGGAACCAAACGTGAATGCAGGCGAGAAAATGAAAAACATAATTACGAGTAGTTGTTTATAAAATATATATATATATAGTCGGTTGAGTGTGTTATGGACCAAATACTTATATCGTAATTTTTACCAATAATTCTCGTTCATATTCTCTCGGCATCCATCCGATGATTGAGTGGAGTCCCGGCGGTACAGCATTACCATATTATGCCATTTACATACATTTCAATGTAATTTATGCTTTTCAAAATATTGATATGTAATTTTCAAAAAGCATTTGATTGGTAGGGCTTGATAGGCATGCGTGCTCGTTCTACTCTGAAGATTTAAGGAAAACAAGGGAAGTTTGCCTTAGCGTTATAGGTATATGGACGGATTTCAAAGTTTGTTTTACTTTTTTTGGAATATTTATACCTACCTATTCCAATCATACTACGCAGTCCTCTCCGCTTTTATAAGACGAACCCGCAGACACCAGATTCAACCTCTTAGGACCAAGTGAACGCGAATAATCGCTAAAAATTATACCCATTTTTAACCGACTTCAAAAAAGGAGTAGGTTATCAATTCGACTGTATGTTTTTTTTAATTTTTATGTATGTTTGTTACGCGATATCTTCGCCAATTGTGAACCGATTTTGATAATTCTTTTTTTATTTAAAAACCTTTACTGACAAATTGGTCCCATTTTAATTTGGTGAAGATATGATGAAGAATGGATATATGGAAAAAACTCCAAAAAAAAAAATAACTCGGTTGGTTTTTTTGTTAAAAATTTTATTATTGCCTCTACTAAAAGTCTAAATAGGTAGGTAAGCCTATTAGAAAATTCAAGCTCATAAAATAAGATTCAAAATTGGACTTTCCTTGTTAATTTTGTTGCGCAAATTACTTTTTGAACTTTTATTTGCATTATTAATAAGCATAAATAGCTTTGATATGCCAGGGGAATGGTAAAAGTGTGGAAAATTGCATGCATATAACGGCTCGCAAGTTTATACTGTTCTTACAGTACCACTAGTTTTAGTAGTTGTTTAGTAGTAGTAAACTTACTTTTACCAACTACCAAGAAACGGGAGTGTTGCCATATTACGTTATGTGAAGTTTTGTAGTGTGGTAATGATCAACACTGGTGCTCATAGATTTAGGAATATTATAGATGGAATCTTGCGGTTCACGTGTATACACATTTTTAATGAAACCAGACACATTTTTGCTTTCAGATCACCATGGGGGAAAATGTCAAAGACAAAACTGAAGGCTTGCGCAAACAAGATCGACTTTACGTTGTTTTTGTTAGAAACATATCGAAATAAAGGTGCATTTACATAAACAGCTGACATAACGGTCGGCCCGTATATCCGAAACTCCGGTCAGCCCTACAAGGAAGCGCTCGCTCGCTTCCGGCATGCGGTGACTCAGTGCGCATGCGCAAATTACGTACCTATTGTTTTATAACTGAATGTTTACTTTTGGTAGAATCAATCAACTCTACAAAAAACATGGCACGAGGACACATTTTTGGTGGCCCGGTGGGAGAACGCATTACTAGCGATTTTACAAGTGTCTTTGATGGTTCAAATTAACTATATCTATTAATCTATCTATTTTCTTTTTGCCTTGATCAGTTTAGAAGATCAAACCTAAGTGTAGTGAATTGGTTACCACGCTAGTCCGTCATTAAAAGGTTCTGGGTTGTTTACCCGGTCAGCGCAAATTGAGAAAGTGGCCTTTCTCAAGTTGTCCTTTTGGGTGTTTATCTATACTCATATGTGTTTATCTTAAAATATAGTATCGTTGAGTTAGTATCTCATAAATCATGTTTAAAAACTTACTGGGGCTAGCTCAATCTGTGTGATATGTTTATATCATCATCATCATCTTCCTTGCTTTCTCCCTATCTGGGGTTGGCTCTGTATGTCAACTCCTTCCATCGTATTTTGTTTGTTACCATAACTGAACTAACCCTACTCTCTTTTATGTCCTACTTCATAAATTCCCCCACGTCTTTCTATATGTTTATTCATTAATAGTTTTTCAGCAAAAGCCAAATCAAATATTCTTGTTTTTATAATAAATAGAACAGAAATATCAAACTGTTAGGTGCAATAACAATCATAGCTCGTCGGTCCGTTGATTGAATTTCCTGCTGAGACAGATGCATTTGCAAACGCTTCGATAGTGTTATCTATAATACTATCACGCCTGTTTCCTATAGTGGTAGGCAGAGACTATGGACTTCGACTTGCTACGATCCTGACAGATGTCTTTCGCTTCATCTACACTCATCTCTCTCTTCAAGCATGGCCGCTGGTTACGGGTACTTCTTACCTCTCCTTTTTCCAGAACGTCTGCAATCTGGTCGCAGAAAGTTCGCCGAGGCCGACCCTGACTTACTCTTTCACTCACATTTACTTGAAATACCTTATTAGTAAATCACCAGAACAGCTTCAACAAACCCTTTCCAGATGGACAGTAGCTTTGGACGTACGGACTCCGAATCAGAAGATCCAAGACGGAGCACATGGCGTATATTTTTGGTGAGGACATGGACGACAGCTTTACCACAATATTCTACGATGATGGAAAGCCTATACCACAAGTTAGCCAATTTAAATATCTGGGATCTGTTATTACTGCAGATGCTTATATTGAAGCCGATGTCTCCCACAGAGTTAAGGCCCATTTACACAGTGCAAGTTTCTTGCCTGTTGCATACAATTTTATTAAAGCAATAAAAAATTTGTATGGCTGACGTTCTGTTTAGACCATGCAAGTTTTCTATTGCTTCAATTTAATTGTATGCAACAGGCAAGAAACTTGCACCGTGTAAATGGGCCTTTAGTGTTGGTTAGGAGAAATGGAGCCTTACTGGTGAGAACTAAAGGCAAATTGTACAAAACAGCCGTAAGACCTGCAATGCTATACGACGCAGAATGCTGGACAATAAAACGAACTCATAAACAAAAGCTCCATAAAAATGAGATGAAGATGGTCGTGTGGCGTTACTAGTTTGGATAAGATTAGAAATGAGTTCGTGAGAGGCAGTTTTAAAGCATCCCCTGTAACTGAAAAACTAACAGAGACCCGTCTAGGTACGGACATGTGATGCAAAGGGACCGCGACTATGTCATTCACAAGGCGCTAAAGCTACCGTATAACAAGCGTGGTAAAGGGCGTCCCCCTGACACGTGATGGACGAGAATGGCCCCAGCAATGAATAAGGAAAATCTTAATGCACTGATAACCCAGAATAGAACAACCTGGCGAAAAAGAATTATGAGAACGGACTCCACCTAAAGTGGGAAATGGGAACGACGAAGAAGAAGACCTTCTTAGTAAATCTCCTTTGGAAGATGTCAACTTTTTTAGGACGGATATGGTTTTAACCAAGAAGTAAAGTTATTCCGCGTTTTATAATAACACGGGATAACTTATGTTTAAGGTAGGTACAAAGCCGTAAAACCGTGATTAATGAGCAAAAACATTGTAATTCCAAAGTTTTGTTTTGAATCCTTGAGGATTGAGACATTCAGAGCTGCTGCATTTATTTTCAGATCATTATAAAACGACTAAAGTGTCATCGCATTCCTTTAGTACAGCCGGTTGAAGATCAAATGCAACAGATAAATATTTAACGACGACTTATTGACTTGAAATAGATTCTTATGAAATTGAAGCTGACGCCGAAGATGTCGATAACCGAACGTTTTTAAGTCTATTTCCATTGTTAGATAGACGGCACTTTGGTTTTTTTTTTACTTATGGTTTTTATATTTTTTTTTTGCTATTTCCTACTGAACCTGTCAAAATCTGACACTAGTGTTGGTCACTTTTGGGTTAGGTCGCAGGGTTAGGTATTCTTGTTTTTTTAAAGTACTATGATAGTTACTCGGCCCTAATACTCGTATTTTTTTATAAATCAATGTCAATTCAATTCAATTCAATTCAAAATATCTTTATTATCATAGGATATTTATAATATCTCTTAATAATAGTCACTTTGTTTTGTTTTGCACAAATGTTGACGTCAAATCGTTACTTACAGCTAAGTTTACGCCGCTTCCTAGGCGCAAGTGCAGAAGAAGCGGCAACAAACTGCACTGCACGTTTTCTCCAAAGACGTCAACTAACAAACTAAAAACTTAAAATTAGTTATATGGATGGACTGAGACTACATTGTTTGTTATGTCATAATTAAATTGAATTATAAGAATTACGAAATTTAAAATAATGTCAATTTGTAAATTTAGTATGTATCAATGTACCTAAATTATGACATGTCTAACCTAGTCTAAGGTGAAGTAGCATTTGATTGAGCATTATCTTTTCGAACACCTTACTCAAAACTGGCAGAATAGAGATAGGTCTGTAGTTGCCAGGGTCTGTTTTGACTTAATATTAAACTTAATATGACTTACTACGGCTACTGTCCTTAATTAAATTAAATTATATTTCGTTTTACTTTAATTCTATTGTTAAAGTACACTTGAAAATTAACAAACAATATAAACAATATATTTTTTTATTAACTTTTAAGCAATTATAATTAGTGTTTCGTTTATAACTAGTGTTACCTCCCCCCCCCCAGGTGTGATCTCTACGAAGTCTCTATTTTTTTTAATAAAATATAGACGCCATATTGAATTTTTTTTAAAATCAAATTTCGATTTTTCAACCCAAAACACGCCTAGATATCGATTTTCATCCAAATCGGAAGCAGTCGACTTTTGGCGGCCATCTTGGATATCCAAAAATTTAAAAAAATGCAGCGCTTGGTGTGGAGGCCTTCGGGCTCGCGTCACTCGGCCTGCGGCCTCGTGAAAATTACTGGGAGGGACAGGGGGGGGTCACTGGGGGGGGGGGGCAGGCTGCTAAAGAGGAAATAGAGGAACGTGGAAGGAGAAGACATACTGCGCCGACCCAGATGATGGGATAAGGTGAGGCAAATGATGATATTTAAAAAAAATAGAACTTATTTCTAAAGAATTTTTTTCCAGTAGAGTCACGAGAGGAATCGATGTCCATTGTACGGTAAGTATATGAAATTTAAGAAACATTAGTGCGCAATTGTTAAATTCTTAGTTGTAATTCTTCTTCGTCGCCGTCCTGATGAAGAGAAACTTGTTACAAACGTGTAAACCATTAGCACACCCTATGAGCACACCCCACGACCAATATCCGTAAGATCGACCTTGACCGCGGCTTTCAAATGACCTTAACCTTCGACATAATGCCCGGAGTTGGCAGGGTAGGGACGGTAATTTTAGTGCGAATAAAGATTCTTTTGGCTCAGGTTAATTTTGGTTCCGTTTGACTGATCGCTGAATAAATCATTGCTTTGTCCGGATACTTTAAAAGGGGGAGGATTCAGTAATTAGTTCTTTTTTTAGAAATGTATTTGCATTTACAACAAGTAAGTATACTAATTATTAAAATGTAAGTGTATTATGTACAGTTATGTTTGACTTTTAAGGATTTTGTATGTTATTAATGTGTTTCATCATCATCCAGAGCCATATATTAGCCAGATCAGTCAGAGGATTTAGCCTACTCTCTCCGCGCTGGCCAGACGGATTGGAGAGGTTTCATTGATGTTTATAAGCTTTGTTTCTCTTTTGTTTCCCAAGTCGCCTTCTACGACACCACCGGGAAGGCTTAGAGTGGTCCTATTATACTCTGCCGGGAATCACACGGCACGTCAATGTGTATATAATTAATCAGGATTCTGATGAAGGTGCCACGAACTACATACCTAGTAAAACTACTCCTTAAGTTTAAGTTATAGTTATCAAAAATCACCGAATAATTAAATATTTATTAAAAAATTAGTGTCCGAGATCACGAACAAAAATGAAACAACAATCTATCCAGAAAATGCCTATTTTCGCCGGGTAGCGAAAGCTATTTAAGCGCCTATGGCAATTAAATTAAAATTTTCTGTTTTTCCTAAATGTTGACTGGTAGATAATACATTAACGTTTTTTTAATTTAACGTGACTTTTGTACCATTGTAGTCAATAAAAATTTTAATAAATATCACACGTACACACCAGTCGTAGGACAATAAGAATGAATTCTTATTCTTTTTAATAACTTTCGTACCACATTGGAAACGAACCGCCAGTCTCGGTATGCAACGGTCTTAATTATCGCATGTACTTTCTTTTTGCGATCTCACACAATGCAGACATGGCTATGAATCATCGATGCAAAATAAAGCGGAGAGAAGACAACGACGGAACTGTCGAATGGGAAATTGACAATTTATACAACAGCTAATGCAAGAATAGGAAACTTTAAAAGAATAAAAACGAAAACACTTACTTTCTATAAAAGGTCAGATAGTTTTTGGCGGAAAGTCAAGGGGTTCGGTTGGGGTTTGCATTAAATTATGTGAAATAGTTAAAGTGGACAGTATATTTGTTTTGCAGACTGTGGGCGTCTTCAGGCGTCGTCCGCCACTCAGTCGTCTACGAAAACCAGTGGACTCATACAAAGTCAAAAGTCAAAGGCCTACACCACCCTTTGATTGTAACTTGTTAGTATTAGGTAAGGTTAGGATTAGGAATAAAGAACAAAATTAAAGATAGGCTCTAAAGGACTTGTATCCAGAGCCGTAAAATTATTTAATTAAAAAAACATAAAAAGTCAAATCTGCTAATTTTTCGAGAAATGTAACACGAGAGCACAGCGTCATTGCTGTTACTCTTTTTAATTTGTATCGAAGGTGTAAAAATCATTGCATACTAACTTAGTATTAAAATTGTATGGAATATTTGTTTGTTTATTTATTATGGCATACGCAACAGGTAACAATATCATACCAAATATAGGTATACAGTGGGGCTAACAAAATATACTGAAACTATTTTAAGGGTGAATTCAGTTCATGATACTGAACAACTTTCCCCAAGGAACATATATCGAAATATGAAAAATAACTTTTGGCTTTCCATACAAACTCGGATCAGCTGATCGGTCAACTTGTAAATTTTATATATAGGTACATTGTGTAATTTCTGTTGCACTTTTTAATTTGTATCGAAGGCAATGACTATAAAAACGATTGTATGTCTGTGTTAGCATAGCATTTGTAAACTGGTTGCTAAATGTTTAATTTACATCTATTTCCCCTTTTGTAGCATAACACTCTGGGACACTTACGGCACATTCCGGGTCACATACATACATACATATACAACACTATCACGTGTATCCCCTTTATTCCTAATGGGGCAGACAGCTATTTAGATCTCGCGGCTCTAAACAGACAGAGCCCAGGATCGCAAGACCCAAAGGCCACTTTTAGCGTGACGATGGGCAAAAAGGTGGAAAAAGGAATCGAAAAAGTGACGGGTTGCTAGCCGCATTGCCTATTAACATAAGTCGCATTTTCGCCCGTTCCCTAGATCGGCTTTTACGATATGCACGGGAAGACAAGCAGCTGGTACATTCTTATTTTTTTCTTTTCTCCCAGACTTTTACAGCAAAATATTATCGTGATATTCGAAAATATATTTCTGTGTTGGTTACGTCACATTTGTGCGTCTACTATTTATTCTGAATTAAAGATATCTACTAAGACATACAGACAGAGTCTAGTGCTGCACCCATTTGAAATAAATTATTTGAAAGGAAACGGAGATATCATTTAAAATTTTGATCTAACAAAACCTACATAACCCTTCAAACTATTTTATGAAACACTGTTTACAGTTTAAAGTGAGAACGTTAGGCTTTAGTTTGCGTTTTTTCCAAAAGTGGCCGTTTTTCGCAAAAATGCAAACTAAAGCCACAGAATACATAAGAGTCAAACTAAAGCTTAACGTTCTCACTTTAAACTGTAATTTAGTTTGAAGACTTTAAACTGTAAACTTGTTCATAAAATAGTTTGAAGGGTTATCTAGGTTTTAGTAGCTTAAAAAATGATATCTCCGTTTCTTTACAAATAATTTATTTCAGATGGGGGCAGCACTGGACCCCGTGTATCGTCAATTTCAATAATGTAAAACAATAAAAAAAATTACACTCAATTTTTGCTCTGACAAATACACTACTACTCGCCCGCGAAAATTTGGAGTGGTGTGTGAGGTTCGAATTCACTAAAACTCACAAGTGTAGTCTCTACGTGTGACCTTGTTTTTCTAGACTTACAAAAACCTAACTTAAACAATGCCCGTTTATCAGAACCAACCTCTTCGCACCTAGCCTCATGATGCAATTATCGTGAGATTTTTTTCTTTTGCGTACAATGCATTCATTGTTTTTTGTAGGCTGAAAACAGATAACTTTCCCCTTTGAGCGATAAATTGTAAATAATGAAAGTAACGATGATATAATCTTTTTACCAGACTATACGGCAAAACCAAATGGAGGGTACTTATATGTTTCACCGCTATGTATATATTTATCTATGTACCTATGTTCATCTGTTTTTATTTATCTATTTATCAAACTTTATTGTTCCAAAGTAAAAATATACTTTTAACAAATGGCGGACTTAATGCTAAGTTTTTCCCAGTCAACCATAGGGATAAGCTGAGAAAATTGTGCAGCGCAAAAGCTATAAATAGTTTGGAAAATCCAAAAGTGCACGCCTCATAATCTCATTTTTCACAATTAAATTTAAATTACGATTAAACTACATTGAATTAGACCGCGATCTTCGAAAGGACTTAGTTTTGGATAATACTGAAGCGTATAAAAAAAAATGGACTTGATCAGATAAGTTTTTCGGGAGTTATCGTGACCACGCCAGTTTCCATACATACAGACACACGGACGTCCACAAAATGATTTTATTAAACATTGTTTTTATTTATTTAAAAGGCAAAATGTCTTTTAAAAATGTCATAAGTGTTGAAACTAGTGTTTTTCCTTGACATTTATGTGTAAATATTATTGTACAAGTGCGATAGAAAATAAATAGAGACACATTTAGTTAAAAAAGTCACTCGATTTTTGTAAGGCGAGAGTAGAGCACTACCTCATGCGCTTCGCTTATGAGACGTGCAATATACTTACATCAAAAAATACTAAGTACTTCATACACACTATATTACAATAAATACTAGCTTTTTCCGGCTTCGCTCGCGTATCCCACGGGAACATAACTTTTTTCCGGGATAAAAGGTACCCTATGTCCTTCTCAGTACTCCTAACTATGTGTATACGAGTTTTCAAGAAGATTGGTTCAGTAGATAAAGCGTGAAGAGGTAACAAACAAACAAATATACAAACTCACTTTCGCATTTATAATATTACTCGTAGTTGGGAAGTTAGGATATCAGAATAAATACCTACTTACACACTACATACAATAAAAAATATACTAACAAAGTAAAAGCTAATAAAAAGAAGAACTGAATCATGATGACTTTATAAAGAAAGGGAGTTTGAGAGGTGGGCGTGGACTTTCCACTTAAACCTCTCTATTCCCCCGTATCTTCAAAGACATCCATGGTACCTTGACAAATGAGGTATCGTCGGAATCCTTTTGGCTGTCCACTGGTTATAGGCTATGTGACGTCACAGTAAATCCACTGTGGCGCCCTCTATAGGTCATAAAGTAATAAACTAAAAAATACCGTGTGGGGTATCAAATTAAAGGGCATGGCTCCCTGCTGCGCTTGCATTAAGGTCGTACCTGAATTTTCCGGGGTCCAGTGCTGCCCCCATTTAAAATAAATCATTTCAAAGAAAACGGAGACATAATTTAAAATTTTGCTTCTACCAAGTCCTAGATAACCCTTCAAAGTATTTTATGAACTACTGTTTACAGTTTATAATGAAAACGTTAAACTTTACTACACACATTTGCCAAAAGTGGCCGTAGTAAAGCTTAACGTTCTCACTTAACTGGACTACTACTACTACTACTTTTCAGTATGAATTTTTCTGTAGCCGGGTTTTAAGTTTTTAAATTTATCTATCTGTCTATTTGTTTCGTATTTAACAACAATAATTAAATTTTTAACAAAAAAATAACAACAGCCTTTATTTTTTTGGGAGTTTTTTCCATATTTTCAAAGTTCTTCATCATATCTTCACCAAAAAAAACGAGACCAAATTGTTGGTAAAGGATTACGAAAACAAAATAAAAAAAACATCAAAATCGGTTCACAATTGGAAAAGATTTCGCATAACAAACATACATAAAAAAATATTTAAAATCATACAGCCGAATTGATAACCTCCTCCTTTTTTGAAGTCGGTTAAAAAGCAGACTCTTAAAAAGACTTTAGATAGTGAGAGGTCGTATACGGTAACATAGGTAATTTAAGTGGCAATGTGCTCAATATTCTACCCAATTAGTCAATGCGCGAAATAAAATATATTTTCTGTCTCTGAAGCCCTTTGCATAACACTGGGACTTGGACTAACGGATAGCAAAGAAAAAAACCAATTAAATTATGTTGCGACAAATGTATGACTATACCCACAGATTACCTACGAGTAAAATAACTCGTATCAAGCTTGTAAAAATATAGTACTAAATCCGCAGCACCCTTTTGCAGCGCCTTTATTTGAAAGTCAATGTGATTAGATTCAAACACATGAATTTAAACCCAATCTTGGTAATCCTTCTATAATGGGGACCCCTGTCTCCCTAGATTACTGGATAAAGGTCTTATAAGATGGATAGTCCAATAACCTAAAGACCCGGTTCACGGCTAATCTGTGCTATGTAACGTAGATATGTAATCTATGTAAATCTACCGGTACAGTCAAAGAGCTATTATGTAAATCTAGAGTAGACATAGCTATCTTCAAAAACTTCACTTAGTCGCTTTCTAGCTCTTATACATCTAGTACTTTCGACAGTTTATAAGCGAAAACCATTTGAAAATATGGTAAAAATAATTAAAATGCCTTTTCGTGTGTTTTTATACTGTAAGAATAATTCAAGGATCACGGCAAAGTGTAAAGGAACAACATCCCATCCTTAGAATTCTATCGGTAAGTAAAGATTTTATTGTTTTAAATTAAACAAATTCACGCCGCCATATATTCAAATATAGAACAAATGCCAATGTTTGAGATAGCAGGTCTATATATTCTATGTCAATGAGTACAGTGGACTATACGAGTAAGTTGGTAACCGTGGCACTTTTTATTGTTTTTATCAATTCAATTATCGTCAATTTCAATTATATTTCTACTACCGCGGCCATCAGTTATCAGATATAGATACACCATCACGTCTGTAAACTGGGTAGACAGAGACCAGACCCAGGAGACTCTCATAGCGTCATGGTGGGCATGAATGTGAAAAAAGGTAATCAATTTCGGTTTGGACCACTGTTATAAAATTCCAGATACTATAGTAACGTCGCCATTTACTAAAACTACCTAATACTGCCGTTAAAAATCAATTATAAAAAAGTCGTATTATCATGTAAATAAATATTTAACTGATAAAATTCTTGGAAATAGTTGATATTAGAATACAATAGTTGCAATATAATTGTAAATCTGTATTACATAAAGCTCATCAGACTGGGTAGAGATCTATACTGAATTGGGTTTCTTGCGTAATCTTCCCAGCAGAGGTCATCCGAAGCGCTAGTAGTTAGTAGCTTTTGCACTAAAAATAATTTAAAAGTAATGACCTTCATTATGTGATATTATCCTACATTGAATAAAAATCTAAAAATCCGTCACGTCCCGTTTCCCGCAGGTGCGAAGAGCGGTCTTTGGACAGCCGCTTGGCTACTTTGAATATGCGAGGAGGATTGAATGGTAAAATAGATGAGGATATCAGATGATGAATGAAAGAAAGATTGATGTCCTGTGTGTGAATGAGACGAAACGGAAAGGATGCGGGACCACTAAGAGTGGTTCTTTCACGGAATATTGGTCAGGAGTGCCAGAAACCGCTAAAGGCTGTCAAGAAGTTGGCCTCATTCTTTCTAAAAGAATGGCAGAGTGTGTGAATGAGTACGAATTTGTGTATGAAGAGGTTGATGAGTGTAGATGAAGCGAAAGAGGTCTGTCAAGATCGTAGCAAGTGGAGGTCCATAGACTGTGCCTACCCCTGTGGGAGACAGGCGTGATAGTATGTATGTATGTATGAATAAAAATGTTTGACTTTGACATTCAAGATAGCTATAGATTGCTAGCCGCATCGCATTTTTACATGATTAAGATTCTCTCCCTACCTCTATCGGCTTTTACGATCTGCGGAAGTCCATGGAAGGAATCACATCAGAATGAAAATAATAAAATTTTCCTTTCCTTAGGAATAGAAAAGCCTATTTCCTGATATCCGGCGGGCTGCAGCCAGCTTGCGTAATCGTAATCCCATAATTTGGTACAAGTCCGCGGATCAATCCCCGACCTTCACTTATAGGGCTTTCTTATCGGACGCTGTCAAATTACGTAAGTAGTTTCCAATATTTCGCTGGTTTCCTAAGAAATGAATTCCTTCGCAGTTTTTTTTGCAGTGTTCCCAGCAGAGTAGAATAGAACTACTCCAAGTCTTCCCGTGGATGTTATAAACATCAATGAGACCTCTCCCACCCGTCTGGCCAGCGTGGAGAGTGTAGGCCAAATTTACTGACTGCTCTGACCAAGTGTGGCTCTGGTAGTACAGAGAGGGTCGTGCTTCTGCAGTGGAGACTAAAAAGGATCTGTTGATAATGATAATGACGATCCAGTATTTTTTTTTCCAACAGCCTATTCGAAGATTGCTCCCATTTATGATGATAAATAAATTCTGCTGCTTTTTTTTTGTTAATGTGTGACATCGCGCGGGCTCCAGCACTCCTCCGCCCCTCTTAGGCGCAGCGGGGGGGCTCATGCCCATATATAAGGCGCGGCGGCCGGCGCTCGCCCTCTTCGTCTTCGGCAGCATCTGAAGCTAAGTAGTTCTTCTACCTAGGAGGGCTACTCAACTGATCTAGTGCCTATAACTCACGACCCTGACTACCTAATCTGTACCTAGTGTTCTTGTGAATCTTTGTAACGAATGTAATGTAATATAATACATTAGTTACAAATGTATATCTGGTCTTTCTTTTATCTTATCTATCTTCCTAGATCCTAAATCTAGGTTTTACTAACTGAAACGGTACAAATGTACTATCACTTATTTATTCTTAAGGGGTAAGACAGCGCCGCTGAGAGTGATAGAGGGCGTAAAAGTGGAAAAAGAGAATCAAAATGTGAGCGTCCAAGCAAAAAGGGTCCAGTTGGCGGCATTTAGTTTCCGAGATATACGCAGTTTAGTAAAGTTGGGTGAAAAAATTGCATTTCGCGATTATAATTAATTATTAATAAATTTAAATAAATGTATGCATTTAATTGTAATGTATGCGTGTGAATTTAATGTTTGCATGTAAGTGTAGGTATATGATGGTGGTCCTAATTGCTAAACATTATAAATTAATTTAATTTTAATGTAATTCAAAATTTAAAAGTGCGTTTTTCGAACCAAACTTTTTCAAATATTCGCCACTTCTAATGTCCGACTGCTAGTTTCTGAACATTTTTTTTAATCCTTATTATCAGTTGACTAATCTAGAACTAAGAACTTATTTCTGTGATCTCATAAAGAAACACTCATTAAATATTTATAATGAATTAAGCACTATTCGATTAATTTTTTTTGCGCTAAAATCAATTAAAATTTGTAAGTTACTAATTAAATTTTACTACTGCTAATATACCGTGGAGATAGTTGAAATTAACCGGTAGGTAAAGTCGTGTTCACGATTATTATTAAATTTTGAATCGGATACATAATTTATAAAAAAAATAGCAGGAATAATGCCTTGATTGCTATTGCTTATTTACATTCTTACGGTACTAAAATTATCTTTGATATTCCCTGTGTATTGGCGATTTTTGCGAACCTCTAAATTTTGGGACAACTATCCAATATAGGAGATAGTTGCCTATTCCATGTAAATTATATTTAGGACAGATGTCGAGAAAGTGGACATCTATCCCGCAAAAACTTTGATCGCACCTAGCCGTCCCATGTAATCGCACAGACATGCAACACGGTCAACTTAGTTGTAGATGCAGAGTCTCTCGATAATAAATAACAATATGTATGACAGAATATGTATTTTTTTATTCGCTTAAAGAGTACTTTCCTTGAATATAACTAGTTATATGGTGGCCATATATCGGATCGACTGCCTCCGTGGTCCAGTGGTCAAATCGTGTGCCTTGTGATCCGGAGGTCGTGGGTTCAAATCCCACTGGGAAGAATACTTTGTGAAAAGTTATTTCCAGTCTGGTTAGGATATTGCAGGCTTGAATCACCTGATTATCCGAAAAGAAAGATGATTCCATGCTTCGGAAACGTAAAGCTGTTAGTCCCGAACGCCATCTAGCGTTGGTACCTATCCTAGGATTGGTTCTGGTTTACCCTTTGGGTTGCGGAGGTCAGACGGCAGTCGCTCTGTGTAAAACCAGTAACCTCGTCAAATCACTTAGGTTAGGTAGCGGACCCCGGGCGCTGATGCGTAACCGCTGACGATGCAACCGGGAATACGTGAGGATGATGATGATATGGTGGCCCCTATAACTGTTTCAAACTGACCATATTGATATGATAATTATTTGTATGTTTTTAAAGTAAAAGTTTAAGAAATATCACAGTTACAAAATCAGATTTTAGTATTTTTCAATAAACCTCTTATTGAATCACTCAATTCAGCGCCCATTACTGGGTATAAACACGAGAGACCTCGAAACACAGTTTTTATCGGAGTCACTGACACCAGAGACAATTTTTTACAACACGCCGCGAACGATCGCGCAGTTTCTTACAGGTTATATCTATAATAGGCTTTGTAGTATACTATTTAACACCTCATTAACCGATTTAATAAATCTGCCATATTTTGTAATATTTGATTTAATGCCACGAGACCAACGGCTTTACGTGCCTTCCGAAGCACGGAGGCGCTTGAGAAAATTCTGTCACTTGTAGGCACTCATACAAGTGCGGACGGTTTGCTTAACTTCATTTCTCCATCGTCTTATCCTGTCAGCTTTTCGAAACTTCCTATTATTTCTAATTTCATTTTCAAATTCATGACATATTCTCTTCTTCATCATCTGACTCATTCCTACGATATCCTTCCTTCTGATCACACAAACAGGAGAGCTATTATCTAATTATATATAATAAAATATTTTATATATTTTATAATTTATATCAGTGCTTAAGTATAAACATCTATGAAACCTCAACCCGTCTGGCCAGCGTGGAGAGTGTAGGCCAAATCCTCTGACTGCTCTGGCTAATATATGGCTCTGGTAGTGCAGAGAGGGTCGTGCTCCTGCAGTGCAGACTAAAAAAGACCTGAGATGATGATGATGAACAATGCTATAACAGTCAGTGACTTTTGAAAAAACTTAGAATTTACCAGCTTCTTCTCTTCCCGCGCAGATCGTAAAAGCCGGTCGAGGGAATGGGTAAAACTGCGAATTATCTTAATATAGGCGATGCGGCTAGCTATCACAATTTTGATTTCTTTTTCCATTTTCTCGCCCACCGTCCTGATAAAAGAGGCCATTGGGTCATGAAGCCCTGGACTTTGTCTGCTTAGAGCCGCATGACCTTAAATGCTCTCCCTTATTAGGGATAAAGACGTGATAGTATTTTATATGTTCCATTAACTATTTATCATCCATCTGAGTAACTATTATTATAATTATTATCGTATATTATTATCGTTGTAAATGTGTGTGTGACGCCGGGTTAGAATAGGACCACTCGATCTCTTCCTGTGGATGTCGTAAGAGGTGACTAAAGGACTAAACACAAACATCTCGTGCTACAATAGCATTTTGCACAAATACATTCCCGAAGAGGGTTGACGTCAGGCAGGCGGCCGGTCGTAAAACTATAGCCAAATCATTTAAACTGTTCCGGCTATTTTTTCTCCATTCTGCAGAGTCTTTGGCATCCTTAGGTGACCATTGACATGCATGTTATATTTGGAGAAGAAAAAGCGGGAAAGCGCACCCCGGGCTCCGAAGCAGCACACAGCTAAGGATGCAACCGGGAACGCGCTTAGACGAACAAGATTATTATCGTTGTAAATAGCTACTCAAAAAGAAAACTTGAAAGTGTTTATCTACACTAATATTATAAAGAGGAAAGATTTGTACCTATTTTTGTATGTTTGTAATGAATAGGCTCAAAAAGTACTGGGCCGATGTAAAAAATTCTTTCACCGTTGGAAAGCTACACTATTCCCGAGTGACATAGACTATGTGTGTACCACGGGCGAAGCCGGGGTGGACTGCTAGTTATAAATAAACTTCTGATACAAGTATGCGGGTTTTTTTTATTACAATAGCGTACAAATAACCTTAAGTCAAAATACTGCTCGAATGCGTCGTGAAATTTATTGATATTTGCGCCACTGTATATTTTTACAAGCTTTGACTTAATAGGGCAAACCCTGTTAATTGTGTTTCTAGATATTTAATTGATAAGACTTATGCAGATACTAGCTGTGCCCGCGACTTCGTTCGCGTGGTTGTCGGAACGTAATGTTATATAGCCTAAAGCCTTCCTCTATAAATGGACTACCCAACAAAAAAAAGAATTTTTCAAATCGGACCATTAGTTCCTGAGAGTAGCGCGTTTAAACAAACAAACAAACAAACTCTTCCGCTTTATAATATTAGTATAGATTAGAAAGTTTGACGGGGCTAGCATTGATAAATAATTCCTTAAGGACAGTTTTTATATATAACAATTAATTGCCTTTGAATTTATTAAATATTGACTATGACTATATATACAAATACACTACTCTGTCTTCAACCCTAACGGGGCAGACAGAGCATTTTGAGTCTTGCGGCTCTAAGCAGACAGAGCCCACCCAAGGCTGCAAGAGCCAAAGGCCACTTTTAGCGTGATGATGAGTAAAAAGGTGGAAAAGGAATTAAAATAGTTATGGGTTGCTAACCGCATCGCCTAACACGTAACAATTCCCTCAATCGGCTTTTATGATCTGCGCAGGAAGAGAAGCAGCTGGAACAGTTCTATCTTTTCTCTTAGACAAGCATGGAAGACTTATTCACCCTTACCTAATAAAATATCGATTCACGTGCGCGAAATATCTAAATCTGCTCGTACGCATTACATGTACAATAATTTATGAATGCGGATAGTTGTAGGTACGTAGGTACCATTACTCATTTGATCAATTATTTTACGAAATTCTTTTATTACACTGGTTCTTTTTTAGATATTTCCAAACTTCTTATACCTAAATAAAGACATTTCTAATTGTTCGTTAAGTTTTTTTACTTGCTTTTAGAAAACTGTAGTACCTACATTAAAGTAACGCCTTTTAAGTTTTTTTTTTTGAACAAACGGTCACTTGGCAAATAATATTTTACCGGCTTCATAAGTAAAAGTGTTGCTGTAAATATAGGATTAGTTTTCATTTTCAGTTTGTTTTCAGACGAAATTAAAAGACAAAGTCACTCACCGCAAGATTCATGCAAAAACGACCGAAACAACAGATGTAGCGGTATGTCACTTTGCCGCATTGTAGACGTATAAAACAGCTGATTGTGCATAAAACTTTTTCAACACTAGCCGTCGGCGAATTAGCAGTATTAGCACTCTCTCTCACCTGCACCAGTATGGAAAACACTTGACGTTCAATTAGTTACACGGCAAAAACTCTTGTTCTAGACGAGTACTTGTCACGGATGACGTAACAGGAAAACAGATGCCGGTCGGCGAAAAACTAACCACAATTTCGATCAAAAGAAATAGGTTGTTACTAAGTAAAATTATGTAAAATGCAATTCGGACTGGAGAAAGCGTGCTGGCTGCCGGTAGAGTCGAGGAATCTTTCTTACCTTTAACGAGGCGCTGCAGGATAATTTCCTTGTGTTCATGAGTGTGCGGCTCACCGATTACAGCGAGTAAATAGCATCCCGTAAGGGGGCTCGGCGGCGGCACGGAAGCGGAGACTTCCGTGCCGAGAGACAGGGACCGTTCCTCGTCGTGGTCCATCGCGGTCGGCGGCGCCGGCCCGACTGCCGACGGATCGCCCAGGGTTCGCTCGGATCCGACCGTTCGGGGCGACTACTCCGTACGGAATGGATCGGATCAGCCGGCGAAGTTTTACCGGCGCGCGCACTCTTCGCATCGATCAGGGATGCGCGACACGCAGACGCGCCGGCGTCTACTCCCAACCCTGTCACCTATCTCCTTCTTTCTAACTATAAATCTGTTGCAACAGAAAGAGATAGAACATTCATAGGGCGTATACAGAAGGTGGTGTAGGTTGTTCAGCGCACACGTGATCTGCATTGCGTCTAAACAACCCGGCTGGATAACGTCGCACCTCAGCTGTTCGGAGAATGCCATGGTTGTTACAATCGATAATGTTATAGAATGACTTGACGATCCGGGACTATTTCGTTTTGGCAACTTTTTCCGGCTTCTTTGAATAGAACCTTTTGAAGTAACACAATCGCAGTCAATAACTTTGGGTCAGTCATTGATATCTTTTAAAATAATTATGGTAAATGGCTTCGAATGATGCTGCTCACTTAATTTCGATCGAACTTCACTTTTTAAGTTCTTTTGATCTTTAATTATGGATTATTAAGTAATTTCACACTTGTTTTAGTGGAAACTTACTTGACAATACTAAACATACTAAACTAAAAACCAGTAACCTCGTCAAACCACCTAGGTTGGGTAGCGGACCCCGGGCTCTGAAGCGTAACCGCTGACGATGCAACCGGGAATACGCTCGGATGATGATGATGATGACTAAACGTACTAAACTTATATAGGTAGGGTACTTAAAGTTAACTGGACATTTTGAAAAAAACAAAACTTTTTGCAAATTTTGCTAGGGATTGAACGCAATCTTATTCTTGTTAATCTTAATGGAAAATATTTTATATATTCGAACGTTAAAGGGATACCCTTATAAACTGAAACTCGAGTACTACTCGTATTGTTATAGAAAACAAAGGGACATGTTTTCAAAATATGAAGCAAAGAAAAAGAGTTTATTATTAGTATGATAATTATTAAATTCAAAAAGAAAAACTGTACTTTCATCTCGACTATGACGAATGCATTAGATATGTATGTTGACACGTGCGTTTCATAATTGCATCAAAATCAAAATTTAAGTATATCGACTAGGCTTCAAGCGATCTCCAACCCGCATGAAATATTAAGGCCGTACCTGAATTTTCCGGTGAATGTCTCCGTTTTCTTTGAAATGATTTATTTTAAATGGGGGCAGCACTGGACCCCGGAAAATTCAGGTACGGCCTTAAGTTAGAAGAAGAATTTTTGGTATAGTCACTTTTGGTAGAGTAATTTTGGTAGTTATTTTTGGTAGAGTCATTTTTGGTAATTGAAATCGGCTCCAACGATTTTTTTTTTTATTCGGAAAACATACAGTCTATGTATGTTATCATAAAACTATTTAGATAGTAAAGACTATTTACATGTTCTCGCATAACTTTTCAGGAGATAATAATAATTTCATACGTTTTCACACGTTTTCATCGATCCTGGCTTTGACAAAATTATGGCTCCTCTTTTAATCACGGGATGTTTTTAGCAACTTTTTAACTTTGGGGCTGGCGGCCCTGGGTTCTGTCGGCTTAGAGCCGCAAAACCCAAGTATAGTCATTTTTGTTTTAGTCATTTTTAAGGTTCCGTACCCAAAGGGTGCAAATGGGACCCTATTACTAAAACTCCGCTGTCTGTCTGTCTGTCTATCTGTCCGTCTGTCACAGGTCTCTATCTCTTGAACCGTAATAGAATACACTTGAAATATTCGAAAAAAAAAAAAAGTTTAAAATTAAAGGGGTTCGCCATACTAAAAACGTGTTTTTTCAGCGTTTTTAACTAGATCTTGATAATGGCATTAATTTGATGCTTGAAATTTTCACAGATTATGTATTACTGTGGCCGCTATAACAACTAATACTGAAAATAAAAAAAAGTTAAAAATTAAAGGGGGTCTTCATACAAAAAACGTGTTTTTTAGCGTTTTAAAACATTGTACGGAGGTACGGAACCCTTGATGTACGAGTCCGACTCGCATTTGCCCGTTTATTGTTATAGTCATTTTTAGTAAAGTATTTTTTCAGCAAAGTCTCTTCAATGACATCTACTTTTCTAAAAATAGCGTTCGTGAGTGTGAGTGCATAACTCTGAGACAACAAACGCGATAATAGGATTAGCGTGCACTGCATGACGTAAGACCATAACTAGGAAATTTTGAAGACAACATTCAGAAAACATACGTAGGTTAATTTTTTATTTATTTTACCCGACTGTGCCAGTAGGAGGGTTATGTTTTTCGAGTAGGTATATACGTCTAGATAATCACTTAATTTGTGTCCCCGTGTAGTTCCGGGTTAGAATAGGACCACTCCATCTCTTCCTTTGGATGTCGTAAGAGGCGAATAAAGGTCTTAAGGACAAACATCTCGTGCTACAATTGCATTCCCAAGGAGAGTTAACGTCGGGCGGCAGCCGGTTGTAAAACTTTTCGCACAAATACGTTCCCGAAGAGGGTTGACGTCGGCCAAGCGGCCGGTCGTTAAGTTACTAGCCTACAAATCATTTTAACTGTTCAGGCATTTTCTTCTCCACTTGGCAAGGTCTTTGGCATCCTTGGGTGACCATTGACAAGCATGTTATATTTGGAGAAGAAAAAGCGGAATAGCTTACGCCCGGGCTCCGAAGCAGCACAGCTGAGGATGCAACCGGGAACGCGCTTAGATGAAGAAGAAGAGGATAATCACTTAGTTTGTGTAACTGAGGCATTAAGTTATAGGGAGGCAAACAAACAATCGGGTCACCTGATGGTAAGTGATCACCGCTGCCCATGGACAACTGCAACACCAGGGGTGTAACAAGAGCGTTACCGGCCTTTCAGAAAGATATAGACTCGTTTGTTGTAGGTTTCAATGTCGCATCGGTTCGGGAACACCGCTGCAGAAAGTTGATTCCACAGTTCCTTTTAAAACGTACGGTGGTTGATTGCCAACTATCTAAGTGGTGTAGACGAAATTTTAATTTCAGGCGGGTGGTGTAGTGGTGGAATTTTGCAGCAGGTCGAACAATTCTTCAGAGCATTCCCCATGATAAATGCGATAAAAAATGCACAAGAATGCAACATCCCTACTGAACCAATATTCTTGAAATTTCGTATACACATAGTTAGAAGGACATAGGGATTTTTGCCTTTCATTCCGGAAAACAAGTACTGTTCCTGTGGGATTTGCGATAAATGACTCGGCAAAAACTACTGTCATAATTATACGCGAGTAAAGCTGCGGGTAAAAGCTAGTACGAGTATATACATAAATTTGTAGACATTTGGTGTACCGTAGTGACACAAAAAGGCAATAACTCAGCTTAACACTTGCTCACGGAGCAAACGCTGATTTTCAATCATCACCGAGAACGTGAGCCCGTGGAACGAGTGATTAATAAAAACCTTAGGATACATAAAGTGAAGATATATACAGGGTCTAACAAAATATACTGAAACTATTTTAAGGGTGGATTCAGTCCATGATACTGAACAACTTTCTCCAAGGAACATATACCAAAATATTAAAAATAATTTTTGACCTCCCATACAAGTTGACCGATCAGCTGATCTGAGTTTGTATGGAAAGCGAAAAAATATTTTTCATATTTCGATATATGTTCCTTAGGGAAAGTTGTTCAGTATCATGGACTGAATTCATCCTTAAAATAGTTTCAGTATATTTTGTTAGACGTTATATATAATATAAGAATAAATCCTCTTCTATTCACGTCTGCAAAGGGATGAAAATGAGATCAATATGCTTTTCAATTTCAACAATCTTAAATAAAATAAACGGGCAAGTGCGAGTCGGACTCGTACATCAAGGGTTCCGTACCACCGTACAATGTTTTAAAACGCTGACGAAACACGTTTCATGTATGACGACCCCCTTTAATTTTTAACTTTATTTTATTTTCAGTATTTGTTGTTATTGTGGTCATAGTAATACATAATTGGTGAAAATTTCAAGTATCTAGTTAATGCCATTAAGAAGATCAAGTTAAAAACGCTGAAAAAAACACGTTTCTTGTATGACGACCCCCTTTAATTTTTAACTATTTTTTATTTTTAGTATTTGTTATTATATCCGCCACAGTAATACATAATCGGTGAAAATTTCAAGTGTCTAGCTATTACGGTTTAAGAGATAGAGCCCTGTGACTGACGGACAGACAGACAGACGGACAGACAGACAGACAGACGGATAGACAGACGGACAGACGGACTGACAGCGGAGTCTCAGTAATAGGGTCCCGTTTGCACCCTTTGGGTACGGAACCCTAAAAACCGATAGCCAACGAGTTTTGCTCACACACTCGTAGGATCGAGCCATAAACTGGACGCCAGCCTTCTTGGCACAGCGCCAGCTGATCAGAAACGAAATTTTAAAAAATTGGATTCAAATCCAGTTTGTCTTTTGACTACATTGCCAAAAATACAAACTCATATACTACTATTGACATAGTATACTTACTCGTATATAGACTAGCTATCTCAATTGTTGGATCCTGTTCTATTTTTGAATATATGGCGGCGTGAATTTTATCATACGAACTTATTTTTCAAGTTACTTACCGATGGAATGTTATTTCTTTACTTGCCGTATGCTTTGAATGATTCTTACAGTATTTTAACACACATTACTCGTGTGGTTCCGGGTTAGAATAGGACCACCCATCTCTTCCTGTGGATGTCGTAAAAAGCGACTAAAGGACTAAGCACAAACATCTCGTGCTACAATTGCATTCCCAAAGAGGGTTAACGTCGGGTGGCAGCCGGATGTAAAACTTTTTGCACAAATATATTCCCAAAGAGGGTTGACGTCAGACAGGCGGCCGGTCGTAAAACTATAGCCAAATAATTTAAACTGTTCCGGCTATTTCATTTCCATTTTGCAAGGTCATTGGCATCTTTGGGTGACCATTGACATGCATGTTATATTTGGAGAAGAAAAAGCGGGAAAGCGCACCCCGGGCTCCAAAGCAGCACAGCTGAGGATGCAACCAGTAACGCGCTTCGACGAAGAAGATCAAGGCATTTTTCATTATGTTTACCATATTTTTGTATGATTTTCGTTTATTAACTGTCAAAAAAAAAAAACTGTCAAAAGTACTAGACGAGTAAGATCTAGAAAGTGACTAACTGAAGTTAATGGAGCTACAATTGAACGTGACAAAATGGTAATATGTGGTGTCTTATTTAGTTTTACATAGTAGCTCTTTGTGTACGACTTCAATTCATATTTTATTAGAGGGCAAAACGTGTGTTGGATTTTTTTTATGTCATAGGACGGACGATTATTAGATTTTTCAGGATATTTCTTATATAGTTAATATTTAATTATATATTCATAATAAATCATTAAAATAGTTCAAATCACTTTTAATGAGCCTTCTAAAGTAAAATAATTGTTCTTCTTCTAAATTCAGAGTCAGGCTCTTGTCAGATTGCACCAAATAACATTCACAATTACAACAATGTAAAGGACACTGTTGCGAACTTCTTTTTAGGGTTCCGTGCCCGAAGGGTGCAAACGGGACCCTATTACTGAGACTCCGCTGTCTGTCCGTCTGTCCGTCTGTCACAGGGCTCTATCTCTTGAACCGTAATAGTTGGACACCTGAAATTTTCACCGATTATGTATTACTGTGGCCGCTATAACAACAAAAACTAAAAATAAAAAAAAATCAAAATTAAAGGGGGTCGTCATACAAAAAATGAGTTTTTTTCAGCGTTTTTAAGTAGATCTTTATAATGGCATGAACTAGATGCTTAAAATTTTCACAGATTATGTATTACTATGGCCACTATAACAACAAATACTAAAAATAAAAATAGTTAAAAATTAAAGGGGTCGTCATACAAGAAACGTGTTTCTTCAGCGTTTTAAAACATTGTACGGTGTTACGTAACCCTTCATGTACGAGTCCGACTCGCACTTGCCCGTTAATTTTGTTATTACTCTTTTTTATTGTATTTTTAATTATATTTTGATATTATTTTTTGTTTTTGTGTGTCATGGCTGTTTGGAAAGTAAAGTCAGTTTTAATTATTTTCTCTATCACGAATCCAGCGCAATGAAATCGATTGGAAATAGACACCATGTAATATAAGATACAATAGGCGGCTTTATCGACGAAGCTATCTTCAAAACAGGCAACCATAAAGAGAAGGAGTGCGAAGTATATATATATATATATATATATATATATATATATATATATATATATATATATATATATGTATATATGTACTAAGTAAGATTGAGGATTGGACGCATGGAGGGAAATGGGAGAGACATTTGCCCAGCAGTGGGACGAAATAGGTTAATAAATATAATTAAAATAAATAAAATCACTTTTGGCGAGCCATTTAAAGTAAAATAATTCTTCTTTTTCTAAATTTAGAGCCAGGCACAATTCTTGTCGATAAGGAATGGAGGGAAACAGCCGAAGATAGAAGTAATTGGAAACAAAAACAAAAAAAGCGGTCAAGTGCGAGTCGGACTCGCCCATGTAGGGTTCCGTAGCAGCAAGTAACATAATATAAAAGTTCTAAAGGTAAATTGCGGTTTACGATTTATGACGTATTAAAAAATAACTGTCTATGATACCGAGAGTCGAGACCGCTTTAGTTTTAATTGAAAGTACTTACTTTGAGGTACGAGTATACGAGTATACCACATTTTTTCAGAATTATTTTAGTAATATTTCAAAAGTTACGGTGGTTACACCTCAAATTTTAACTTTGTATAAGATTATCTCAAGACTGGGGGTTTTATCTACATAGTTTTAAAGCAGTTTTTGTTGCATTTTAAAAGACCTTTTTAACGATACCCCACACGTTAGGGTTAGTCTAATTTAATTTTTAATTCACTTTTCGCTAATGGGACGGGGGGGGGGGGGGGATGGCTGAAAAAAATCATTTTTTCATAATTTATAAACCAACTTTTGGAACTTCAATATCTATCTCTTCACCAATTTTCGTGACAATCGGTGCAGTAGCGGCGGAATACGAGCCCGGACGGACAGACGGACGGACGGACGGACGGACATGACGAAACTATAAGGGTTCCTTGTGGACTACGGAACCCTAAAAAGGGGAGGCTTTTGCCCAACTATGGGACCCAAATGGCTAAAAAAAAATATAATAACATAACATATATTAACAACCAAAAGATATTCTAAATATACAAATTTGTTATTTTATGCATATAGACGCACACAGTGACGATTTTGTCAGAGATAATGGAATGGTTTGCCGTAGCCCTTTCGATTTCACACTCTAGTAAACACACACAAACACATTTCCTTGTTTACTAAGGAACCCTAAAAAGCTGCTATGTCACACAAACCCTCTTAGTCGCAGGTTTATTCACAGCTGCCTTCTTGGACTAGTTCCAATTTTGAGCTACACTGATCGAAACTAATAAATCACTGCTCGCTTTAAAGTCTGTCTCAGGTTTTCATAAATCCTCGGTTGCAAAGGAACTTAGCGAGTTCTCGGATGCATTTTCTCTGGCTATACCCTGAAATCCGAACCAACGATTTTTTTTTATTCGGAAAACATACAGTCTATATATCTTATCATAAAACTATTTAGATAGTAAATACTATTTACATGTTCTCGCATAACTTTTCAGGAGATATAATAATTTCATACAATTCAGAGCTTCTATTTCTTTATTATAACGCTTTAGGAATGATCCTGTAAAGTTAGTTGGTTGTATTAAATAAATAAATAAAATGAAAAAATAAATAATAAATAAATAATTTCAAACGAGTATCGATCCTGGCTTTGATAAATTAGGGCTCGTTCATTAATCACGTGATGTTTTTAGCAACTTTAGAATCAAAAATCAAGAATCAAATATTTATTTAGTAATTAGGCCTTCGCAGGCACTTTTACACGTCAGCAATTTTAGTGTACATTACAAGTAAGTTTATTTATAATATTAAAATTCATATTTTTTTTTAAACTTCCGATAATTCGAACTTATCTATTATCTACTTCGTTGCGAAACGCTAGTTTCGCAACGACCACTGCTGAGAAGAAACGCCGAAAGAAACTCATTTGCACAGTATTGGTCGCCTACGCGCCAGAAGGGCTTTGTCAGTTTACAAGGTTATTATGCCTAATACAATGTTATCACAATATAACATTTAAAGATTGCGAACTTGAGTCTTGCGGCCCTAGACTCTGTCTATACTTGGAGCCGCAAGACTCAAAACGCTCTTACACCACATCTTAAATATATAAATATACGGACAAATTACACATATTGAAGTAGCTAGCCCCAAAGTAAGTTTTAGACTTGTGTTATGGGATACCAAGTCAACGATACCACAGATACTATACGAAGTTAGTATTAGGCAGCGGCAGCACTCCTTTGCTGAGGGCCGCAGCACTGAGCTAGCTGTAGCCCGACTTCCGCCAAAAAGTGACGGTGAATGAACTACTAGCAGCGCCGCAGCATTCAGTTATTCGCAGCGAGCGCCCGTATTTCAGGAGTGTTTAAATGTACATGTGGTTTATAGTTTAAAATTCCGATCGACTTAAACCGCACAGAAAGAAATTAAAGTGAGTGATCGTTTTTTAAAAAAATACCAAAATGACGGTGTTTATAAACTAAATTCCACGCGGACGAAGTTGCGGGCAACAGTTAGTTAGAAATATATACGTAATAGTGTGATGCAAAGCAGCACAGCTAAGGATGCAACCGGGAATGCGCCTAGACGAAGAAGAAGACGTAATAGTGTATAGTTGTAGCATAGTTTGTACACTCCATCAGTAGGTAAGTAAGTATATCTTAAAACGGAAGTAGCATGGGTAAATTTTCACGATGCGGTTCGACCCATTCCTTTTACACTTCAAAAAGAGCCAGTGATTGATAGCTTCCAGGTCTTGTAGGCGTTCTTTCTAGGTCACTCCAACTTGGAGCTAATCCAAGAAGGCTGCCTAGCCTCGCGTTGTATAAAACTTATGGCAAAGCACTAATAATATGTTACTAGCAAACTGGTATTACAAACAAGGTACTATTAATAGGTATATCATTACCGGCTTACCCCGGCTCGGGTGCGTATTATATAATACAGGATTACTTTTAAAACACCGGCAACATTTTTGGAGCAAGTTTAGAATGGTAGTTTCCTGGGTAAAAAATAAATTATGTGGTACTGTTAAGAGAATAGAATGTCACAAAATAATGTCACTTATTGATCACATCCATTTTGAACGTGAATTTACATTTATTAGAGTAGATAAACGGATAATAAGAACGCTATTTGACTCCAAGAAACTATGACGTCACAGTCCGATATTTCATACAAATCTCATAGAAAATGTTGTTTTGCCGTTTAGAGAAAAGTGTCTGATTTGACTTGTTGGAAACTAGCGGATTATCGGAAAACTAAAAAAAAAATCGGCTTTTCGGTGAGAAGGTGGAATAAACGGGCAATTGCGAGTCGGACTCGTACATGAAGGGTTCCGTACCACCGTAATAATAATAATACATTTTATTGCACCAAAACACTTGAAAAAATTCTATACAAAAAAGAAATCAACGGTGTACAATAGGCTGCCTTATCGCCAAGGCAATCTCCGTACAATGTTTTAAAACGTTTCTTGTATGACGAACCCCTTTAATTTTTAACTTTATCTTATTTTTTGTATTTGCTGTTATTGTTGTTATAGTAACACATAATTAGTGAAAATTTCAAGTATCTAGTTAATGCCATTATAAAGATCGAGTTAAAAACGGTGAAAAAAAACACGTTTCTTGTATGACGACCCCCTTTAATTTTTAACTTTTTTTATTTTTAGTATCTTTTGTTATAGCGGCCATAGTAATACATAATCAGTGAAAATTTCAAGTGTTAGCTATTAGGGTTCAAGAGATAGAGCCCTGTGACAGACAGACAGACGGTGTAGTCTCAATAATCCGGTCCCGTTTGCACCCGTTGGGTACGGAACCCTAAAAAGGAATCAAAATAGTGATAGGTTGCTAACCGTATCGCCTAATAACATGATTCCCATTTTCGCCGATTATCTCGATTGGCTTTTACGATCTGCGCGGGAAGAGAAGCAGCTGGTACATCCTTTTTTCTATTTTCTTAGACCAGGTGTGAGACAAGTGAAACGATCGAAGTTTACTGACGTACTTCTCTTATAATTAAGCAGTACATGTTTATATAAAGGCTTGCTCACTACGTCACAATGAAACAATGTAAGTGCCATGTCTAACCTAGCACTAACTTCTTTATCCTATCCAGACAAGAACGGTAGCACAGTATCTGTAAGTTGTTCACGTCTTGCTCGCCAGCTGTTATTCTATTCAGCGATAAAATCTAACAATGTTGTTAGTATCGACGTAAACGACATTTAATTTGTACCTACAGCACAGAATACAGTAAGAGTAAACAGAACGGAATCTCCTAAAGGCACGCGCAATATGCGTCTCCGTTCCCCGTCCCCGCACCTCTCCCCCGTTTTCGCCTTGATGACGGGCGAGAGCGGGCAAACACACACTGCTTGGCCCACAAGAACCGGGGAGAGGTGCGGGAGCGGGGAACGGGGACGCATATTGCGCGTACCTTAGGAGATTCCGTTCTGTTTACTCTTACTGTATTCTGTGCCTACAGTATATTGTGCAGACTGGAGTCGCTGACAAATACGAAAAAAAATATTACTTTTTGGCTTCTTAGGATGCGACTAGAAAGCCATCGCAATGTTAACTGTCGTTTCCACTATCTCTCTCTTTTATCGATTGTGACTGGTGTCTAATTTTTCGAGCTGCCTAAAAGCATCTGATGACTGTCATTTAGTAATAACAGTTCGATTACACGCTGTACTGTAGATATCTCGAGTCTCGATAGATTTTTGCGGCGTTTTATAACATAATAATGCACGTTGGTACGGAACTCTTCGTGTACGAGTACGAGTCCAACTCGCACTTGACCAGTTTTTAAGCTTTTGCATAGTTTTTATCGCGGGCTTTGAGCGCGGCGACCGAATCCAGAAATTCCGTAACGAAAATAAAACCTAACACCCCCCACTCCGCCTACCGACCGGCACAGCGGCGCGGCGTTGAAAGCCTTGCATTGTGTAACGTCGTATGCAATAGCTTTACCGCGGCAGTCCCCGAATGCCATACGTTTTTTTTAATAATTTTATGCATTCAATCTCTTTATCGCTCAATCAATTCATCATCATTCAATCAATTCGTCATCATTCAATCAATTCGTCGTCGTTCATCAACATAAGTTTTTTATTACACTATCACGTCTTTATCCCTAACGGGGCAGACAGAACCCAGGGTGGCAAGGCCCAGACCACTTTGAGTGTGATGGTGGGCATGAAGAAGAAAAAAGCAAAACATAATAGTGATGGGTTGCTAACCGCATCGCCTATTGATATGATTCAACGAAAGTAGCGAATGGAAAGACGCAAAAAATCACTACAAAAACAAAATCATTATTTTAGTATTCTACGAATTTCAAAACCCTTTTAAACAACTTATTTAGTAAACCAACAAAGCCTATTTTCAAACATGTCTATAGCCAACTTGCTTTATAATTTAATAGAGAAAATGTTTCTGCCCAAGTAAATAGTTACCTACAAATAAATGGGATGGCTTCTGGGCCGTGGGAAACGCCACGTGGATGGTATTCGAGCCTTGGGACGACCATTTCGATTGTATACATATTTATATCATATAGGTACTTACTTATAATGTTCTAGAAATGGCCTTGGTAAATAGAATTTCTCCTATGTTTAGTCAGTGTAAAATGGGGGTGACCACAGGGTCAGAAAAGTATTTTTCTAATTAGTCTGTCTTGTAGATTATCCAAAAATAATGGACCCATATTTTTCAGGGATTCCATCTATCTGGTAGAATCTTGATGCTCCGAATTTCATTTGGCATAACATACTTAGCAGAATCTTATTTAGTAGAATATTTCACACGCATAAAAAATATTTGATATAATATTTGTTTGGCCGAATATTTATATGTCCGAATGTACAATAGCATACTTTTAAGATGTCAGAATTTCATTTAGTAGAATTACCTTTTACATACATTACGTTTTGCATAATTTGTTTTAGAATGATGTTTAATTAGTGTTACTTCTATTTGGTATAATTTCTTTTTACCTTTTAAGAAGATGGCATAATTTCATCTGCAATGAAAATAAAAAGCATAAGTAATAATGAAAACCATAATTGTTAAAATCAGGTTTTGACGTGACAACGTCTTATAAATTGATTAGCCGGGTGACACTTCAAGAAACTGCGTTACGCTCCGCTCACGTTATGCGCTCACAATGAGAGCGAGTGAGAGGCACGCGTCCCTTCCACTCGGGCATGGTTAGCCCGCCTAAGAGCGAGAGAGACAGACATAAAAAGACTTGTCACGTAAAACTTTCGCCCGTATACCGACTTTACAGGCAACCAATTTTTTTGTTTTTGGTTTTTGTTCAAAGTTTTTGTTTAAAAAACAATGTATTCTCAAGTTATTCGGGGAAAGGCGATTTGGCAAAACTGTTTGAATGAGGCCTGCAGTAGAAAATAGTCTCTCAGATGCGACAGAACTCATTTAAAAACTAAAGTATTTCTGTGCCATTTTTTTTAAGTTTGGTTATAAGACATGATTGCGCCAGAAAACAAACGGATCTGCATCTTTCGATATATTAGGAGACCTTAGGTATCTTTCGACTTATTCTTTGAGAGAATTACAGCTCAGAGTGGACAGGGGCTCATCTTCCTCGGGCTCTCTAATATATTCATAAATGCTCCAAAAATGGATTAATCTTAGAACTTGTACTAGGTATAGAGGTATAGGTGTGTCTGAAATTTTTTTCAGAATGCAGAGCCACATCGAGATTAAGTAGCTCTTCAAGACGCTTTTTTGCCTTAGAAGAAGTAAATTGTAATTGAAATATTCGTGCTTTGTAACGAGGATTAATCGTTGTAGGTAAGTAATATATTTCTTTATTTTCCAAACTATCAAATAGACGAACAGCAAACGCGTTTACGTTACCTTCTTGAAGCGCAAAATTTAACAAGTATCGTTGTATCGGCAATAAAAATATCGCCGATGCCGATATATTGGGAAATCCGAAGTATCGCCGTTATATCGGCATCGGTATCGGTATCGGATGCATCCCTAGTTAAAATCTATACTATTGTTGGTCAACATAAAAAAAAGCATTTCGAGTTTGCTCGGTTAGGGCAAAAATATAGGTTAGGTTATGTTAGAACTGCGACCACCCCACGACTGCCGGCTGGCAGTCGTGGGGTGGTCGCAGTCTTGGCCCAGCCAAGGTAAACAGCCTTTTCATACTATAATATTTTTTTTTATAACAGGGAAGAAAAAACCACATACGTTTATAATCAACTGTTTTATTTCAATTTCAAATGCAAATCAAAAAGCATAATAATGAAAACCATAATCGTTAAAATCTATACTTTTGTTGGTCAACATAAAAAATAGGTTAGGGCAAAAATATAAGTTGGATTATGTTAGAACTGTGACCACCCCACGCCAAGGTAGACAGCCTTTTCATACTATAACCATAATTCTGAAATAATCATAAAACTATAACCATAATAAACCATGATTCTACATTGAAATGACTATACGTATGAAATAAATACCAAAAGGCGATTCTGACTGCGAACTTTCTGCGATATAATGATGCGATATTATACGATTATTATGGCTATAAAATTTATCCTATAAGATTATTCTACTGATTTTTTAAATTATTAAGTAGATGCCAAACTAATTTCTACGAAATGACGTTTCTGTAAACCGCTGTTATGCAAAATAATATTATAACATAAAAAGCTCTACCATAAAGGGGGACCCATTTTTCAGTTTATCATAAAAGTAAAAGTTCACAAAAATACACAGCATCTAAGTTCCAGAGTGGGGGCTTGTGACGTCACCGGTATGTAAAATTCGTACTTAGCCGTGACGTCATGCGAAATTTAAATGCGCTATATCTTCGTTAATTTTTGATTCTCAGAGAAAAGAAAATTACGTGTTTTTGTACAATATTTTTTAATAATCTAACCGATGGGCCAAAAATATTCTTCCAGCCGTAGTCATCACATTCATATAAAAAAAATAAAAAAAAATATTTCAGATGATTTAAATCCATGTAAGTACACAATTATAATATTTAAAATTAAATTTTTTTATAGTTATGATTCATAACTATAAAATTTTTAAATATATCAACTTATTACTATGTAACTCTTCTCACCAGGCATTCCCATAGTGGAGGGGTCAAATTATTAGCCACTGTTTTCAGGTTGCTGTTTTGACTACCCCTAACTCTGGGGTGGAAGTATACGTTAGATACCAGTAACCCTGTAGGTTACTGGTATCTAACGTATACTTCCACGCCATTCTAACACAGGGGTAGGCACAGACAGATTCTATAAATCTCCACTTGCTACGATCCTGACAGTTCTCGCTCGCTTCATTTATACTCACCACTCTCTTCATGCATGTACACCAGTTACGGATACATTATGTGATTAGAGTCCATAAGAGTCCCCTTACAAATATAGTCTAGCTTTTATTTTGAAATGACATGTCAGATTTCAGCATAATATTGTGATTTTAAAAAAATTGCATATATCTGGGTATATAATTGGTTTTGAAGTAGTGACAAAAGTAGAACAAGGGATGTTAAGATGGTTTGGGCATTTAGAAAGGATGGATGAAAATAGATTAACAAAAAATATTTATAAGGCAAGTGTGAAAGGAAGAGCGGGACAGGGTCGACCTCGGCGAACGTTCTGCGATCAGATTGCAGACGTTCTGAAAAAGGGAGAGGTAAGAAGTACCCGTAACCGAAGGGCATGTATGAAGAGGTTGATGAGTGTAGGTGAAGCGAAAGAGGTCTGTCAGGATCCTAGCAAGTGGAGGTCCATAGTCTCTGCCTACCCCTGTGGGAAACAGGCGTGATAGTATGTATGTATGCATGTATAATTGGTTTTCGACGTTAAAATATGAACTTGAAAGAAAACATAAGGATGTAGAAGTCATATTTTGACAATGCCTAGATATATGCAATTTATTTGGTAGTAGTAGTTCGCCGCGAACTTAGACCTCGCGATTTTTTATTAATATTTCAAAAACTACTGACCCGATTTTGATGCCCAACGAACTTGAAAATTCTATTGATATTGCCTACATGCCTACCAAATTTCATTAAAATCGGACTATCGGTTCGGCAGTTATCGCGAGACAAACATACATACATACATACAAACAATGTGTTTTCGCCCCAACTTGAATTATAGCCCTCGCTCGCTTCGCTCGCTCGGTATCTGAAATGTCGTTTCAAAATAAAAGTTACGTTAGTACGGAAAAGTCTAGGCGTCTAAGGGGACTCAAAAGTCCAGCATTGGATGATATAGGCTGTCAAGGTGAAGGATAACTCTAATATGTAAGTACCTACGCTATAATGAGACTGTACGATAGATAAAACAATCCTACCTTTATGACTGTGCGTCATTTCCCATCAGATAGGCACTATATATTTCTAGCCTTACTGGAAGGCGCACAAACGGGAAGGATAACTCTATTCTAATACATAAGTACCTATGCTACAATGAGACTGTACTTTTGTTTGTTTGTAATAACTTTATTGTACATAGAGTAAATTGACAACGGCGGACTGTACGTCCATTCCACCAGTAGGCACTCAATATTTCCGCCCTCTCTGGAAGGCTCACAAACGTGATTCATACGAGCGTCTGCGAGTTATAGGCTATAACTTTATAGCCGAGACCATTTTAGCAGTGAGGAGACAATTTAGCCTTATTTACTGAGACACTTCGGATCCCATGTTCTATCGGTTTTGTCATCAGGTGCTTTACTTATATCTAAGAGTAAGCGAGCCTATTGGGGTTTAGTTTATACATGACAAACATGTATTTTGTGGTTTCGTTATGCTTATAGTCACTACGTAATTGATATTACAAAAAACAATACGAAATTGATATTTTCCGAAAAAAGAATTAAATTGTTTTTTTAAATCTACCGGGAGTATTATAATCTAATAATAGTATAATAGGATACCGCTGACATACAATCTTCCATCTGGGAAAAAAGAGAAAACTTAGCATCTAAGTTTCCTTAAAATGTACCAGATGCTTCTTTTCCTGCGCAGATAGTAAAATCCGACCGAGGGAATCGGTGAACGAATCATGTTACGTGTATTAGGCGATGCGGCTAGCAACCCATCACTATTTTGTATTCTTTTTCCATCTTCTAGCCCAGCATCACGCTAAAAGTGACCTTTGGGTCTTGCGGTTAAAAAATATTTTTAAAACAAAACATTTAAAAACACATTTTTTATTATTTTTTTAATGACTTTGTACCTAAAACACCTATATAATAACCTGCCATTAATTACCGTTGAACAACCTAAGTACTAAGAGCAGTTAGGTACTTGAAATTAAATGAGAATTTATAACAGTACCCAATTAAACGACGCAAGTAAAAAGTACTTACTTTGAAGATGTTTCTAGAAAAATAAGGTCACAAATATTATTAAGTTAGGTACTTCTGAGGGCTTCAAAATGAGGTAAGTACTTTTTCTATAACTTATTCAGGGCTAATGGTCTTTCAGGGAATAACTTAATTCCAAGAATGAGATAAAAGCTGATTATTGGTAGGCATGCAGATAAGTAGTACTACTCTCAAATAGTCACGTCTTTATTAACCGACTTCAAAAAAGGAGGAGGTTATCAATTCGACTGTATGTTTTTTTTATGTATGTTTGTTACGCGATATCTTCCCCAATTGTGAACCGATTTTTATAATTCTTTTTTTATTTGAAAGCCTCTACTACCAAATTGGTCCCATTTTAATTTGGTGAAGTTATGATGAAGAACTTTGGAGATATGGAAGAAACTCCTAAAAAAAATGGAAGTCGTTTTTTTTGTTAAAAATATAATATTTTTTTTACGGAGTAATCTAAATGTTTTGTCTGTACCGGTAGGGATAAAGACGTGTTAGTTGACCGAGCGCGCGAAGCGGCTCAGTTTCGAGATTGTCGAAAAATGCTTTTGTCCGTCTGCTTGTTCTTGTTATTAGGTCACATTTTTAGGGTTACGTACCCGAAGGGTGCAAACGGGAACCTATTACTGAGACTCCGCTGTCTGTCCGTCTGTCCGTCTGTCACAGGGCTCTATCTCTTGAACCGTAATAGCTAGACACCTGGAATTTTCACCGATTATGTATTACTGTAGCCGCTATAACAAAAAATACTAAAAACAAAAAAAGTTGAAAATTAAAGGGGGTCGTCATACAAATAACGTGTTTTTTTAGCGTTTTTAACTAGATCTTTATAATGGCATTAACTAGATACTTGAAATTTTCACAGATTATGTATTACTATGGCCACTATAACAACAAATAATAAAAATAAAAAAAAGTTGAAAATTAAAGGGAGTCGTCATACAAAAAACGTGTTTTTAGCGTTTTAAAACATTGCACGGTGGTACGGAACCCTTCATGTACGAGTTCCACTCGCACTTGCCCGTTTATTTTAATCAATTGCGATTTTTATTGGGGGGGAAATAGGGGGTAATGGGGGGAACTTTGTTGTAGCGTTATTTATTGACGGATTTCACGAAATGGCTTTGTTAAGTCAGGGGAAAGTGTCGTTTACTGCATGGTTATAGGAGCTCGCGAGGTCTACTGTTCTCAAATAATCACTAGTAAATAGTATATTAGTAAAGAACAAAAAAAAATATGATACTTCCAAAAGACTGTAACGTGCTATAATTTAGCACTTGACACTGATAACCTCTCCTTGCGAGGCTTCTATATCGTAAGTTAAGCGCTGGCCAGACGGAATCGACCCCCACCCGTAATCCGGCCTTTAAGCAACACTCACGAGGTCACTGGCGAGCTAATCTGCAAAAACTGTAAACAGATATAGGTAGATACATTATCACGTAATAGCGTGAAGATGGAAATATGGATTTTACGACCTCCGTGGCGTAATGGTTAACACGCTAGACCGCTAATCCGGAGGTTCTGGGTTCGATTCCCAGCCAGGGCAAGTTGGAAAATGGCCTTTTTCAAATTTTCCTGGGTACTGGGTGTTTATCTATATATGTATTTATCATAAAATATAGTGTCGTTAAGTTAGTATCCCATAACACAAGTTTAAAACTTACTTTGTGCTAAGTATGATTTGTCCTAATATATTTATTTATTATTTATGGATTTAGAATAGTGGTTGCTAGTCGCATGGCCTATTCGCATGATTCAGGTTCTAGTTCCCTCGATCGGCTTTTACGAGTTTTGCGAAAAGAGAAGCAGCTGCTGGTATATGTACATTCTACTCGTACTTTTTAGGGTTCCGTACCCAAAAAATGTCATCGGGTCCTATTACTGAGACTCCGCTGTCTGTCTGTCTATTACAGGGCTCTATCTGTTGAACCGTAATAACTAGACACTTGAAAGTTTCACCGATTTTATGTATTACTGTGGCCGCTAAAAATTAAAGGGCGTATTTTTTTAATAGAAACGTATTTTTTTCAGCGTTTTAAAGCATTATATGTACGGAAACCCGAGTACGAGTCCGACTCGATTTTTCGATTTTTTTATTCCCATGCATTTAGTTCGAAATTTGAATCGAATTAAAAGACGACTCCGCTACGTCTCTGCCATATCCTGCCGTACTTAGCCAGAGCAGCCAGAGCATTTGGCCTACACTCTCCACGCTGGCGAGACGGGTTGGAGAGGTCTCATTGATTAAGCTTTGTTTAGCTTGTGTTTCCTAAGTTGCCTCCAATGGGTTATGCCTTATATTATTTTGTAAGTAAGTAGTTAGACGATGTATAAAAAAGAAGTACCTAGTACCTACCTCTGTACTTACAAACTGCCAGAAAAGAAATTAATGTCACAAATTGATACTTGAGGAGTAAAGAGTTCGCGCAGCCTTACAGCGTTGTTATGCTAACGAACGTTGATATTCTGAGAGGCGGTACGGATAGCAAAATCATCAGTCATCGTGAAGAGGGGAAATCATATTTACCTATGTGAAATAAAAACCTTACCCATGTTACAGTAGATTGTGCTACATAGCTCAAAGGTAATATTTTTAAGGCGAGGGCGCTACTGTAAATCCAGAGCCGATACGAAGGATTTCACAGTGAAGAATCCTGAATCCTGAGTGAAGCAAGGTATTCATGTATATCGCCCGAGGTAAAAAAATACCGTACACCAAGTATTAGAAAAAATTGCAAATATTTATAAAGAACACTAAAATAACTACGTATACCTAATCAGAATTTAACAGGCTTGACAGCTAACCTTTTTTGTCAAAAATAATTCAATATTAATTTAAATTAAAAATACATGTGATATAAAATCCGCCACGAGTAGGATTCGAACCTACGACCCTCACTTTAACGCCGTGAGTGCACTACCAATTGTGCTATCGTGACTTCGAATTAACCCGACGAATTTTCTCATCACATAGTACACGCATTAGGTATTCAACTCAATTCTTATTCGATGAGTTGAAAGCTGATTAAAGGGAAGAAGGCTTGGTTTCAATCATTATTTTTAAGGCCGTTCCTAAATTTTCCGGGGTCCAGTGCTGCCCCCATTTAAAATAAATCATTTCAAAGAAAACGGAGACATTATTTAAAATTTTGCTACTATGAAATCCTAAATAACCTTTCAAAGTATTTTATGAACTACTGTTTACAGTTTATAATGAGAACGTTAAGCTTTACTACGCACATTTGCCAAAAGTGGCCGTTTTTCGCAAATGTGCGTAGTAAAGCTTGACGTTCTCACTTTAAACTGTAAACAGTAGTTCATAAAATACTTTGAAGGGTTATCTAGGACTTGATAGTTGCAAAATTCAAAATGATGTCTCCATTTTCTTTGAAGTTATTTATTTTAAATGGGGGCAGCACTGGACCCCGGAAAATTTAGGTACGGCCTTAATAGCATTACAATGCTCGGTAATTTATCCAAATTGGAAATATTTTCAATTTGGATAAATTTCCGTGCATTGTAATGCTATTAAAAATAATCAATATTTAATTTATTTTATTTATTTATTTACAAAATTCATGTACACAACATACAAAGTAAGAAAATAGAGTACATAGGTACTGCTTATTTCGTGAGAAATCTCTTCCAGCAGACCCAGGAGAATAATAACGAGTCCGACTCGCACTTGACCGGTTTTTTTTTTAATTACTTGTTTTTACGGTGTTATGTTATATTAGTGATCCTGATTCTAAGACTTCAATAAAGCTACCGGTGCAACATCAAGCAGTAAAAAAGTAAAGTAGTTGTATAAAACATGTTTTAAAGGCTCTTTATTTTTGGTTTGTTCTAAAACCGGTATCGTTATTTACGCCCACATATTTATAAATATTAAAAGCGTTTGGTTCCCTGCGCTCAGTACCAACATTTTCGAGCCTTCTTGAGTGCTAAATTTTCCTCGGGCGACAGGCTTTGGTGCACTTCATAAGACGTCCCGTTTTTTTTCAGATATTTAAAATCTACCAGAAACAACTAACATGCGTGCAAAGATAATATTGATCTGTTGTTTCATTGAAACGTGACGTAAGAACTAACGAAAATCGCACTTTCATAAAAGTGAGTAAGGGTTACATAATGTTGGGAAATCTCGAAATAAGACAGATTTTTATTTAAGTTTATTGCACACAATCTTATATTTGATTGATTACAATGAGTCAAACTTAACGCTAATGCATCTCAAAGTCAAACTGGTAGTTAATCTACCAGTTTGCCTTTGGGACATGTCGAAAAGTTGGTAGAAGGGGTGCAAGTGTAGCAGGTTATAGACAAACTGGACCTTTACCACAGAATACATAAGAGTCAAACAGAATGGTATCTCACAGCGTCTCCCGCAAATTGGCGTCCCCGCACCTCTCCCCCGCACTTTGTGAGCTTTGACGGCTCCAAACCAGGGTTTAATTACTAGCCGCACGCAATACGCGACGTGTGTTGTCTTGAGAACTGTCAACCAATAGTAACCATCATGGTGAGAAGGTGCGCGTATAATAATTGTTTATCCACCCAATACTCTAAAGAACGTATATTTCATACACTAGCTGTGCTCGCGACTTCGTTCACGTGGTTGTCGGAACGTAATGTTATATAGCCTAAAGCCTTCCTCTATAAATGGACTACCCAACAAAAAAAGAATTTTTCAAATCGGACCATTAGTTCCTGAGATTAGCGCGTTTAAACAAACAAACAAACAAACAAACAAACTCTTCCGCTTTATAATATTAGTATAGATTTCCAAATGATGAAAACAGGTAAGCAAAGCAACAATATAATTTCACGTTATTACCCAGCAACCATCTTGATATATATACCCTTCTCGCTCTCTCGCATTGGCGGGAGATACACAAGAGCGAGAGGGGTATTAGCAATCCGGTAATGTTACATAGGCTAGGTAAATGCCATTGTTGACAATGACAACTTGACATGCTATGCGTGAAAATGTGATAAACATTTGTTAATTTTTATTGAATTTATTCATATAATTACCGTATAGTTTTGCGCCGAATATGCAAATTACTATATTACAATAGTGAATTAGTGCATTACATTATAAATGACTCAATAATAATCAGTAAAGTGAACTAATGGTGAGGGTGAAATTGACAATGGACATAATGAAAAATATTTGTGAAGTGATATTATGTAGCTGTTTCCGACTTTTCTGTAACATTTGATACATATAAAACAGAATATTTTTTACGTCATAGTGTTCGCAAATCTTCAGGTATGGAAAAATATAATCGTAAATATGTCGAACTCGTTAGTAGGTAAGTATTCAATTAATTCTGCGGTGCGACCCTAAGTATAAAACTCACACATCGACGTGTGTACAGATAAATTGTTTCGTTTGTAGTAGTAGTAGGTATATATGTTACTCTGAATCAATGGAGAGTCATACCAGTGCCTTTACTCCAAAAGCAGCAGGACCAACGTACGTAGCTACGTGCCCGTGTTTCAGTGTCAAGCAACATTGAGCATTACGATATGTTATAATCTAATTTAGTTTGACATAAAAATCAAAAGATTCGGTCAACATAATAATGTAGCTTAAATATGTAGTACATATGATAAGTGCGAACTTTTACTAAGGGGCAAGAAATCTCACATTATGAAATACACGTGAGATGTTGGCCTCAGCGCCTGCCAAATGTAATCAATATATGAAAAATTTGTCAAAATCAATAGAGTGAATAGAGGGCAATGTAGAAGTTGTCTTCACGTACCCTGCAACCTCCTGTAACTTAGACCACACCCAAAGCAACAGCCACACCGTGGTAATTCGTAAAAGGGAAATGTCGGCGAGAATTAAACGGAAATTATGTGCTACTAATAACGATTTAGACCGTGTAACTTGGAAGGGTTAAGTGTGCTACCATTATTGTTTTTTTGTTTATTATAAATAGCCGTTGCTGTTCCAGCTTTGAGCAAAGGTCTCTCCTCTCTCTCTCTTTTTCAAGACTCTCGGTCTTGTGCTATGGTTACGCTATACTTACTTACTGGCGCTGACTCCGCAACCCAAAATGGATCTTGCTCTCCGACACCAGAAATAAATAAATAAATAATAAATAAATAAATATATAAGGTTTTTTTTCAACTTGTGTTATGGGATACTAACTCAACGATACTATATATACTATAAAATAAATACATATGGAGGACGAACAATTTTTATCGATTTTTAATAACTTTTTTTACAGAAAGTAGTTCAGTATTATAGACTGAACTTGCTCCTAAAATTTAGCAGGTGGATAAAAAGTGAGCCTGTATAGATAAACACCCAAGAACCAGGACAATTTGAAAAAGGCCATTTTCCAACTTGCCCTGGCTGGGGATCGAACTCATTGCAGAACCTCCGGATTGGCGGACTAGCGTGTTGACCATTACACCACGGAGGTCGTCAACGAAGACGCCACTTTGACGTCTTTGCAGGCATCGTCTTTCCAGCGGTATCTAGGACAATCCACCTTTATCCAGTTGGTCTCCCCATGTACGCTCTTTTGACAGCACGATCTTCTTCCATCCCTCCACGTAGCCCAAACATCAAAATCTGGCCTCTTTGGTATCTCCGCTTATATTGGGTATAGTCACTGAGATAGCTTTCCAAATTAAAATTAGGCATGACTGCCTCCGTGGTCCAATGGTCACCCAGTCTGGTTAGGATATTGCAGGCTTGAATCACCTGATTATCCGAAAATAAAGATGATTCTGTGCTTCGGAATGCACGTAAAGCTGTGGGTCCCGAACGCCATCTAGCGTTTCTTTAAACCTATCCGATTGGTTCTGGTCTACCCTTTGGGTTGGCAAAGGTCAGACGGCAGCTGTTCTGTGTATAAAACCAGTCACCTCGTCAAATCACCCAGGTTAGGTAGCGGACCCCGGGCTCTGCAGTGTTACCGCTGAGGATGCAACCGGGCATAGTGCTCGAATAATGATTAAAATTAGGTACGAGTTTTCAATCTTCATCAGGTCTTTTTAGTCTCCACTGCAGGAGCACGACCCTCTCTGTACTGCCAGAGGATTTCGCCTACACTCTCCACGCTGGCCAGACGAGTTCGAGAGGTCTCACTGATGTTTATAAGGTTTGTTCAGCTTGTGTTTCCTAAGTCGCCTTCTACCCACGGGGAGACTTGGAGTGTTCTATTCTACTCTGCCGGGAACAACACGGCATTTTAAATAGGTACGTTTTATTTAAGTCAGCCATTTTTCAATTAATTTCGTTTTTTAGCCGGAGAACACTTGGGGTGACATCAGTAATGGCTAGGAGCAAGTCATCATCGCAAATTGGATAATAAATGTGGGTGACCCGTTTCGATATTCATTACGTGGCATTTTTGACAACCTATTAAATAAGATGTTTTTCTTATATTAGGTTCAGTAAAACACAAAAGCACTTGTTTTCGTGCTGGTTTGGAAGAAAAGAAAGTCTTAGAATGTACCAGCTGCTTCTATGCAAAAAGAATGGGCGAGAATCTGAACCACTATTTGATTCTCTTTTCCAAGCGTTAGGCTTGGAAAAGATTCCACCATCATTATCATCATCAGGTCTATTCAGTCTCCACTACAGGAGCATGACCCTCTCTGTACTACCAGAGCCATACTTGACCAGAACAACCAGGGGATTTGGCCTACACTCTCCACGCTGGCCAGACTGGTTGGAGAGGTCTCATTAATGTGTATAAGCTTTGTTTTGCTTGTGTTTCCTCTAAGTGCCTTCTACGACATCCACGGGAAGACTAGGAGTGGTCCTATTCTACTCTGCCGGAAACCACACTGCAGCTAAACGCCCACTGCCACTCTAAACTGGCCTTTGGGTCTGACGGCCCTGGACCCTATCTACCCCTTTAGGGAAAAATACTCAATAACGTAGCTGTATTTTTACCAAAACTACTAAGATACCTACTTAAATGCGAGAAAGATAATTATTTATTTACGAACTCCGTCGCGTAGTGGTTAGCACGCCAGTCTGCCACTCTGGATGGTCCTGGGTTCGATTCCCAGCCAGGGCAAGTTGGAAAATGCCCTTTGTAAGGTTCCGTACCCGAAGGGTGTAAACGGGACCCTATCACTGAGACTCCGCTGTCTGTCTGTCCGTCTGTTACAGGGCTCTATCTCTTGAACCATAATAGCTAGACACCTGAAATTTTCACCGATTATGTATTACTGCGGCCGCTATAACAACAAATACTAAAAATTTAAAAAAGTTGAAAATTAAAGGGGGTCGTCATACAAAAACGTGTTTTTTTTCAGCGTTTTTAACTCGATCTGTCACAGGGCTCTATCTCTTGAGCCGTAATAGCTAGACACCTGAAATTTTCACCGATTATGTATAACCATGACCACTATAATAACAAATACTAAAATTAAGATAAAGTTAATAATTAAAGGGGGTCGTCATACAAGAAACGTGTTTCTTCAGCGTTTTAAAACATTGTACGGTGGTACGGAACCCTTCATGTACGAGTCCGACTCGCACTTTAAATCCGTTCCGCTTATTCAAATACAATTGAAAATATACTTCTTTTCGCAAGATTTCTAGATTTTTAGATTTCTGTGCGCAAGTGCCAACGAAGTAGCACCAAAGTTACTTGGCTAATCTCATGATGAAGCCGAAAGGTGGCCATGGCATCTTTGTGATAAAGCAACATAACCACCGAGTTTAGGCTCGATTCATTCGTCTTGAGGAGTATTTTAAACGTTTTAGTTCATTGATTTATGTAGACAAAATCTTTTTTATTTTTAAATCATTACTTGTTATTTCATCTAAAAACCTTTTATTGTGACCAAGTATTGGATAATGCCATGTCTACGACGCCTGAAGGATTATTACGTAAGCGGGCCAAATGCGAGGATTTCGTGAAAAATAAACGAGGCCACTAAAGCGATTTATCGATTGAGCTGACGTCTGACTTAACACACCTCACCATTGTCTCACGAGGGAATTGTCTTTGCTTGCTGGTCTGGAAGAAAAGAAAAACTTAGAATGTACCAGCTGCTTCTATTCTTGCGCAGATCGTATAAGCGATTGAGGTAATGGGCGAATTAGGGATAATTTTTATTTTTATTTATTAATTTATTTTTAACTTGCCCTGGATGGGGATCGAACCCAGGACCTCTGGAGTGGAGGACAAGCGTGTTAACCATTACGCCACGGTGGTCATCAATGATAAATAGAAAATCATAGTAGAAGTTAGTTCTTTACCTTTCAGAAGGGCCCCAAAATCTTGCGTGCCCAAGGGCCGCAGCATAGTTCCAGACGGCCTTGGATGTGCCTCGTGTTTCCGAAGAATAGGACTTCATTTGTTTCTGTATATAATCATAAGAAGCGACAAAGGGACTAAGGCACAAACATCTCGTACTTTAATTATAAAGAGGGTTGACGTCAGGCAGGCGGGTAATTCGCAAACAGTCTAATGTGAAAAGAAACAATGTTTTTATTTCACACACGGTGCTATGTTCATACCTACAGACATTTACCAACGCGTTTGAAAATTCATCAGCACATCTTTTCAGGCGCACGACCTTCTCTGTACCAGAGCCATATATGAGTATTAGCCAGAGCAGTCAGAGGATTTGTCCTACAATCTCCACGCTGGCCAGACGGATCGGAGAGGTCTCATTGATGTTTATAAGCTTTGTTCAGCTTGTGTTTCCTAAGTCGCCTTCTACGACATCCACAGGAAGACTTGGAGTGGTCCTATTCTACTGTGCGGTGAACCACACATGGCCATTAAAATTAATTTTCCCTGTTAAACTCCTCATGGGGAAAGTAAAAATAATTAAATTTTTTTAGAAAGAATAAAACTACTTCATTTCCTTTAAGGAGAATCTTCCATATCTCCAGAGTTATTCGTCATGTCTTCACCAAATTAATATAGGACCAACTTGGTAGTAAAGGCTTTCAAATTAAAAAGTAGTGGAGAAAAATTGAGTATCGGTGGAATTGTTAACCCCCTCCTTTTTTAAAGTCAGTTAAAGAGCAGTCCACTGCGAGCTTTCGTGAGTTAAATATAACGTAGACACAAAGTAAACTCGTCGATACAGACGTTAAGGTGCGCCGAGGGAAGTAGGCATCTTCCTGACGGGCCCAGACGTCTGCGGCTTTTGCTTTTAAATGAATTTTTAGGAGTCCCTTGCTGCCTCCATTTGAAATAAATTACTTCCAAGGAAACGGAAATATCATTTAAAACTTTGTCCTTGTGCCACAGGCTGGAATCTCCTAAGGTACGCGCAATATGCGTCCCCGTTCCCCGTCCCCGTTTTTCGCTTCGATGACTAACGTTGGCCGTCAAAAACCGGGGGAGAGGTGCTGGTGCGGGGAACGGGGACGGATATTGCGCGTACCTTAGGAGATTCCCTTCTGTTTACTCTTACTGTATTCTGTGCTTGTGCCTAAATAACCCTTCAAACTATTTAATGATCTACTGTTTATAGTTTAAAGAGAGAACTTCAAGATGTTCTTGGCATTTTTGTGTAAAACAACCACTTTTGGCAAAAATGCTAAGAGAAGCTAATTTATTTTAAAAATGGGGGCAGCACTGGACCCCGAAAAATTCATGTATCCGGGGTTAATGTCTTTTTCTTTTTTTTAATCATTCTTATTATTCTAGTTGACCAAGCGAGCGAAGCGTTTTAGTTTCAAAATTGACCAAAAACGATTTTGTCCGTCTGTTCTTGCCTAAAGGTCGCCTTTTACAACCGATTTTGACGATAATTAGCACACAAGTTCCGTGATTTATTTTAATTTTTTAGTCGATCGCTATTTTGTATAGGACGGATTTCAACGAACGGTTATTGCTGGTTATAAGAGTAATGGTGCTACGTACTGTCACGTATCGGTAAGCGAAGCCTACTAGGTGGTCGAACGACCTGAGTAATGTTGCAAGAAAATGCTGGATACAGGCTTCGGTCGTTTCGAAAATACTTAGGGGAGGCCTATTCTATTTATTTATCAATTTATGTACACGGAAAATGTATACAGAAAATACATAAAATCAAACTGTACAAAGGCACTAGTTATCTCAAAAGAAATCTCTTCCAGAGGCCTTTGAGAGGGCCTATGTCCCAGCGTTGGACTACCAGCTGATATGCTGATGATGTAACTTAATAATCGATATTGGCTAGATTAGTAAATGTATTAAAAAAAAGATTGCATTATAGAACGCGTTTACAAATGAATGTCCGAAATCAGCTGTTAGAAAATCGCGTGTCGCCGCATTGCGACGTGATCGATAACCGGCCGCGGTCGCTCGCACGCACGCCGTACCCGACGCCGTACTTGTAGAGGGCTCCGTTAACCCGCCGGGTTATAGCTAGTGCCGGGTAGTATTCGGAATTTAAATAGAACTAAAACTTAATAATTTCAAATTTGGAAGCCAGTTTTTTAGGCCAATAAAAGAAATTACTTGGTGGAAAGAGTTTAGGTATATACCTACCTGCCTGGAAGTAGGTTACTAATTTTCAACGCACGGTTTCTGCATCCTTGGGTGACCTGACCATTAGTGCGGATTATACAATGTGTTCGGTCATGACATATCGTACCGGTCATTACCTCTCCAACCCGACTGGCCAGCGTGGAGAGTGTAGGCCAAATGCTCTGGCTACTCTGGCTAAGTAGGGCTCTGGTAGTGAGGGTCTTGCTCATGCAGTGGAGACTAATAAAGACTTGACGATAATGGCATACCGATAATTTAAGGACATGTTGTCGTCATCTAGATAAACAACTTTTACGAGTACTAAGAGTATAATTCCGAAATATTATATCGAATCGAAAAAATATTCTTATGACTGAATATGACCTAAAAAATTCTTATGCTTAAAAATAGTCGTGACCAAACACTGTATATCATGAATGGAATTAATGGAAAATGGACAATACGGAGTTTATACAGGGTGACTTTTTATCTATCAGCCAAATTTTTAGAACAAGTTCAGCCCATGATACCGAACTGCTTTCCATACAAACAATTGAGTAATTTCCTGGGTCATAAATAAATTATTTGATACTGTTAAGAGAATAAAACGTCACAAGATAATGTTACTTGTCATTGATCACATCCATTTTGAACGTGATTTTAGATTTATTAATGCTGATAAACGGATATTAAGAGCGCTATTTGACTCCAAAACACTATGACGTCACAGTCCGACATTTCATCGAAAATGTTTGTTTTGACGTTTAGAAAAAAAAGCGGCCAAGTGCGAGTCGGACTCGCCCATGAAGGGTTCCGTAGCAGCAAGTAACATAATATAAAAGTTCTAAAGGTAAATTGCGGTTTACGATTTATGACGTATTAAAAAATAAATATCTATGATACCGAGACCGCTATAGTTTTAATTGAAAGTACATACGAGTACTTTGTACTTTGAGGAATGTACCACATTTTTTTCAGAATTATTTTAGTTATATTTCAAAAGTTACGGTGGGGTGACACCTCAAATTTGAACTTTGTATTAGATTATCTCAAGAGTGGGGGGTTTGATCTACATAGTTTCAAAGCAGTTTTTGTTTCATTTTAAAAGACCTTAAATTCAAAATTAAATTGGACTAACCCCGACGGGTTAGTCCAATTGAATTTTTTTAATTTACTTTTCGTTGTATGGGAGGGGGCTGAAAAAAAACATTTTTTCATAATTTTAAAAACCAACTTTTGGAACTTCAATATCTATCTCTCCACCAATTTTCGTGACAATCGGTGCAGTAGCGGCGGAGTACGAGCCCGGACGGACGGACATGACGAAACTATAAGGGTTCCTTGTGGACTACAGAACCCTAAAAAGTGTCTGATTTGACTTGTTGGAAACTAGCGGATTAACGAAAAACTAAAAAAAATCGCCTTCCCATACAAATCAGCGCTAAGACAGATGGATTTTTATATGGCTGGACAAATACTTATCGATTTTTAAAAAAAAGTTCGGCTTCCTATACAAATCGGCACTTAGCCAAATGGATTTTGTATGGAAGGACAATTTATTTTCGATTTTCGATAACTGTTTTTATGGAAAGTATCACGGACTGAACTTACTCCAAAAACGTTGCCGGTGCTTAAAAAATAATCCTGTATATAGTTATTTCGCGGTTTATGTAAATAGTATCCCACGCAGCAATGTTTTTGTCTTCAGCTAATTTGTATTCCAAAGGACCAAAGGAAGATAAGTTCTTACAGCCACATCCCTACCTTTTTGTGCTTGTTTAAGTTTTGATGAAGGTCAACTTAAGTCAGTTTCAGTCAAGCTTATTTATGAATTCTTGGAAAGTTGGGGATAAAAATAAGATTTAAGAACGTTGAACGCATGATTTGTCGACCTTTTTATGCAAATTCAAAAAAATGTTTTTTTTATTAATATTTTTTTTAAAGATATGTTATTATAACAACTTCATAAGAAAATTATTTTTTAATTTTAAAGAGTATACCTACCTACATGCAAGTTTTTTATTTATTTATTTGTTTATTATTACAACACACTGTTACATTGTCATTAAATTTTTCACTAATGTGACAATATAAGATAAGAACTATTTACAAGTAATACATTTATGTGCAATGTTCGCGAATTTTGTCAACGAACATGGAAATAAATCAAGTGTGTAAAGTAATTTTGCATTTGCAATATGAGGTACTATTATTTGTTATTAGTGTATTTTATAAATTAATATATATATAAGAAATAAAGAGATAGAGTCTTGTGACAGACGGATGGACAGACGGACAGATAGTCAAGCCGTAGTAAAAAGGTCCCATTGTCACCCTTTGGTACCCCATCATACCAAACTGGATGGTACAATTGATAACAATTTAACAAGGCTCTTCCACTTCCGGGATCACATTATTTCAGCCCGTCTACTTTAATCGCGATATTATCATCTAATTGAACTTTGAAGGTCTCGAAGGCCTTTCTTCAGCGTTCAATAACTCTTTGACATTCTGAATTATTTAAGTTTAAATTGTCATCATTTGCCTGCAGAGAATTTGCTTGGCTGTGCTCAAACTTTGTAGAAAACTTAAGATTTGTAAGGATAATGGGCATGATGACTGAAAAAATATTTTTGGTCCGTCGGTTAGATTATTAAAAAATATTGTATTATATATATATATTTTTTCTTTATCTGAGAAACAATAAATGACGAAGATACAGCGCATTTAAATTTTGCATAACGTCACGCTTTCGTACGATTTCTACACATCGGTGACGTCACAAGCCCCCACTCTGGAACTTAGATACTCTGTATCTTTGTGAATTATTACTTTTTTTGGTAAACTGAAAAAAATGGGTAAGTACATTATTTTTGGATAATCTAACTAACGGACTAATTAGAATATTACTTTTATGACCCAGTCATCATCCCTATTGTATGTCCATTTTGTACAGGATCTATCAAAATATACTAAAACTATTTTAAGACTTAATTCAGTACATGATTACTCATCACTATATTATGGAATCGAAATAGTGATGGGTTGCTAGCCGCACCGCCTAATAACATGATTTGCATTTTCGCCCGCCTAACCGCATCGCCTACGGATATGATTCAATTTTGAATAACATTTTTAGGGTTCCGTACAAAAAATGAAAAAACGGAACCCTTATAGGATCACTCGTGCGTCTGTCTGTCCGTCCGTCTCTCACAGCCAATTTGCTCCGAATCTACTGGACCGAATCAGGTGACATTTGGTAGAATGTTGTTATCCTATGACCCAAACACATATGTGCAAAGCAAATAAATATTTTTTTAAAATAAGGGTCATTTTCGGAGGACTAAATATAAATTTTTAAAGAAATGTTTTGCAAACCTTACTGTCATATATATATCAAATGAAAGGGCTCGTTATGAGGATCTCAAATATATTTTTGTTATTATTTTAAAATGAATAGTTTAGATTTTATTCATGAAAGAAGACGAAAATTGACCAAACAACCCAAAATTTTAGGCTCAGTAGTTTCGGAGATCAGGGGTCACCGAAACTACTGAGCCTAAAATTTTGAAAAAAAATATACAAAATATAGTTCATTGCTTGTGGATTACAGGAAGACCTATAAGAATTCAATCAATTGTACGGAACTCTCTCCACGCGAGCTTAATACGCACTTGGCCGGTTTATTCATAGAAAGTTGTTCAGTATAATGGACTGAACTTGCTCCAAATATTAGGCTGGTGGTTATTAAGTCACTGTATAAGAATGTCTCACACAATTCTGAGTCTCAGCAAAGTTTTCGCGCCACTAGGCAACTTACTACATCAATAACAAAACTACAGCAACATCTTGAAGTTACGACTTTTTGTCGGTTATTCCAGCGCGGGAAAGTTTTTAGCCGCCTTCAATTTGTTACTTTTGTGTGCAACGCAATGTTACTTAGTTATAAAATCTTGAAAGTGATATTCTCCTTCATGTAATGTAAGTATCCCTTTATCTCACCTTCTTTTATTTTAGGTAAATAAATATAAGTAAATATAGAAAGTAAAGTACCATCGACACGAAAAGGAAAAAAAACCTTCTTTGATGTCACACAGCAATCCCACATTAGTGATACATATTTATGTGTTTAAGCTAAGTAAAATCACTAATTGAAACTAATGTGAGAGTGAATGCATTATAATCCCTGTTTGCATCCTCAGCTATGCTGCTTCGGAGCCCGAGGTGCGCTTTCCCGCTTTTTCTTTACCAAATATAATATGCATATCAATGGTCACCCAAGGATGCCAAGAATGTAGCGAATTAGAGAAAAAATACCCGGAACAATTCAAACTATCGGGCTATAGTTTTACGACCGGCCGCCTGCTTGACGTCTACCCTCCTTGGGAATGCTATTGTAGCAGGAGCTTAAAGTGCTTTTTTTCCTTTCTTAATCATCAAAAAGATTATATCGGTATATAATGCTAAAAAGTTCTTGGAAGTATCTTTTTCATTTCGTATGTTTTAGTAACTCTGTTTTTTTCTGTGCTCTGTATTTTTCTGTGACATTTTCATGCACGTAAAATTTTATAACTAAACTTTTTAAACCTCGGATATATTCGTAAGTAAAACATTAAACTCTTTTTGCGTATAATCCTCGATACGTGACGTATTACGCCTTGTTTGTGCCCCTCGCTCGCGTTAAAACCTGGATTACTGTTCTTTACATCAATAATGGACTGTAAACAAAACGCGGAACCGTTCAACGTTACGGAAAAAGTTTTCACTAGTTAGTACCTATATTTTTTATTTTTGTTACAAAAATTGTAACAGGCCTTTTCTATTAGTAAACCTAGAAGTGGTGGTGGTAGTGGTGGTAGTATACTTTGACGGTAGAGTAGAATAATACATCTTTTCTTTCCCACAGGTATCTATATTTATGGTTGCCTGTAAGAGATTGCTTCGGCGATAAGGCCGCCTCTTGTAACTTATTTATTTATAAGTTCCGTAAACTTTGTAATTTTTTATTGTTTTTTATTTGGTGCAATAAAGATTTTTGTATTGTATTTGTATTGTATCGTAAGAGGCACCTAGGGAGATATAGGTAACAGCTAGATAACGGCAGCAGTGTCCTGTGTGCAACTAATGTATACTGAGTCTATATCTTCCTGAAAGGCCGGTAACGCTGTCACACGCCTGGTGCAGTTGTGCATGGGCAGCGGTGATCACTTACCTTTAGGTGACCCGCTTGTTCGTTTGCCGTCCTATAGCATTTAAAAAAAACCTAATAGTTTTTGTTTTGCCGCAGTCGGGTTAAAATAGTAATGCTATTTCAGCTCTAATTGTTTAATAGTTTATTGTGATAAAAACGACTTACATCTATTACATTCATTACACATGCATTATATAAATATAAGATAAAATAAAAAAATAATAATAATACACAGATACATCAAGCAATAATTTTAATTTCAAAACATTAATAGTCATAAATTATAAATATTTTCATGTCAATACAATTATTATTTATTATTCACTATCGTCACTATCGTAGTCGCAAGTTTTGCACCACTACTGGTCAGGACTACACGACGACGTTCGATCGCTGACGACGTGTCGTCCGGCCGCAGATCAGTAGTACCACCGACTCTGACAGAAGCAGTAGACGACGTAACGCGGCGACACTACTGGTTCCTATTTATTTCTATGAAAGACCTTCGCAGCTAGCGACACGTCGCCCGACTACACGACGCTTGACCGCTAACGACGTGTCGTCAGAGCAGTCAGAGAATTTTGCCTACACTCTCCACGCTGGCCAGACGGGTTGGAGAGGTCTCATTGATGTGTATAAGCTTTGTTTAGCTTGTGTTTCCAAAGTCGCCTTCTACAACATCCACGGGAAGACTTGGAGTGGTCCTATTCTGCTCTGCCAGGAACCACACGGCTTACGGTTGCTTACGGTTTCATTCCGCAGGTCACTAGCTGATACGTCGCCCAACTACACGACGCTCGACCGCAGATCAGTAGAGGTACAAGTACGAGCATGTACCTTAAAGAGGCAAGAAAGCACACAACGTAAAAGTACTAAAATAATTTTATTTTACAATTAGCGAAAACATGTGGACGATAGCGTGATTGTAGGCTGTTGACCTTGAACAAGCCGCAATGCCTACACCACAGGCAGTACTGCATTGCTAGAAAATACTACCTTACCGTGGTTAGATTCGTCCTAATGACTAGAGTGTCATAGGCTATATTCAAATTATTGTAATTGATTATGGCAGAGTTTTGGCGCCAAATTGCGCGGCATAAAATTTTTTCTTTCCAAAACCTATCGACTGGGGTGGAGTATCAAATTAAACGATTTTATTCAAGTAGGTAATCATTGAAAAAATATATACAACTTATATGTTTAAATGAAATTTGGAATGAAAAATGATAAAAAACAGCATATGACATCCTCAAGCGTATTCTCGGTTGCGTCCTAGGCATAGGTAAGTACTGCTGTCGTATCACACAGTCGGGATTTTTGTTTTTTTTTAATAATTCCTTGTTTGAGGTCTGGCTTGAGCTTGGCGCGGGTCCCTCTTAAAGGTTTGTATACTTAGACATGTCATAATTTAGGTACATTGGTACATACTAAATTTACAAATTGACATTATTTTAAATTTCGTAATTCTTATAATTCAATTTAATTATGACATAACAAACAATGTAATCTCAGTCCATAAATATAACTAATTTTAAGTTTTTAGTTTGTTAGTTGACGTCTTTGGAGAAAACGTGCAGTGCAGTTTGTTGCCGCTTCTTCTGCACTTGCGCCTAGGAAGCGGCGTTAACTTAGCTGTAAGTAACGATTTGACGTCAACATTTGTGCAAAACAAAACAAAGTTACTATTATTAAGAGATATTATAAATATCCTATGATAATAAAGATATTTTGAATTGACGAGGGGTCAGCGAAACACAAAATGTGTAGTTTTCCAAGTCACCACTCGCGTTTTGTCTGACGCATTGCATCGTATTCTTGAAACCGTCGTGTCAGCGATAAGAAATATTGTTTAAACGCAGAAAATATCATAAATTTGTCAATGGTTTTCTTAACATTTCAACATAAATAAAAAAAGCAGCACGAAACGGAACAGATTCTACATGAATGATTTCTTTGACATTTGTACGCTACAAATATTAAAACTACGAGTGGTCAAAATCACTCATGCAAATACCTCGCCGACCGTCCTCAGGTATCCATTGTATATTAGGCCCCATGATTAGGTCATTTCTCAAAGAATCAAGAATCAAACGTTTATTAAATAGTTAAGCCTTTGCAGGCACTTTTTGTAGCCAGCTCCTTATATGTTTTCACGTTTAATTTTTCTTTTTTAAAACAAAATATCTTCTTATGACTTTTACTACTACTCTTTTTAGGGTTCCGTAGTCCACAAGGAACCCTTATAGTTTCGTCATGTCCGTCCGTCCGTCCGTCCGGGCTCGTACACCGCCGCTACTGCACCGATTGTCACGAAAATTGGTGGAGAGATAGTCTACTGAAGTTCCAAAAGTTGGATTTTAAAATTATGAAAAAATGTTTTTTTTTCAGCCTCTCCCATACAACGAAAAGTGAATTTAAAAAATTAAATTGGACTAACCCCAACGTGTGGGGTATCGTTAAAAAGGTCTTTTAAAATGCAACAAGAACTGCTTTAAAACTATGTAGATCAAACCCCCCAGTCTTGAGATAATCTAATACAAAGTTAAAATTTGAGGTCGTCGTCCCCCCCCCCCCCGTAACTTTTGAAATAGTACTAAAATAATTCTGAAAAAAATGTGGTATACACCTACCTCAAAGTATTTGAATTAAAACTATAGCGGTCTCGGTATCATAGATAGTTATTTTTTAATACGTCATAAATCGTAAACCGCAGTTTACCTTTAGAACTTTTATATTAAGTTACTTGCAGCTACGTAACCCTTCATGAGCGAGTCCGACTCGCACTTGGCCACTTTTATTTTCTTATAATTTCCTTTAAATTATTTTTTTGTAGAATAATGTTGATTTATATATAAATTGATAGGGACAGATTAAGATGGCGCAGACAGAAGGAGGCTTATGCCCAGCAGTGGGTCCCTGAAGGCTGACGATGATGATGATGATGATATATAAATACCTAACTTTTGCCCGAAGCCGCGGGCAAAAGCTAGTAATTTATAGCCCGCGTAGACTACACAAATTAGATTGTTTTTTTTTAAACTGTGGTGGCTATTTATTAATTCTTTTTTACTAACCACTAATTCAAAAATGACATGATTCTCGCTTCAAAAATTACGAATTTTCATACAAACTGCCAACCCCTATTTCACCCCCTTAGGGATGGAATTTCCAAAAATCCTTTCTTAGCGGACGTCTCCTAGTCTCAATCTACCTTCCTGCCAAATTTCATCTTCATTGGCTAAGCAGTTTTCGAGATTTCGTGATGAGTGAGTGATTATCGCTTTTATATACATATGTATAAGTATACAGATTATTTTAAATAAAACCTACTACCACTGATGAGAAGAAACGACGATAGAAACACATTAAATCACGAACTACAAGTTTTATCAATGATATTTATGGAAGGTAGTTTTTACACATTATTTTTATGCAAAAAGTACTAACGTGTCCTAAGTAACTTTGGGTGTTTTGGAGCATAAAATAACCTGAAATCGCTTCCGGTTCATCAGAAGGCGGCGCACGTAGCGTCTTGGAAGGCCCTTGGTTCCTACTAATGTCAGCAAAACTGCTATCACAATGGAAACATCGTCCTTTTTCCTTTATCCTACAAAACGTTGTTAAACTATGATCCTTAAGGGATCTGAAATACGTCTTTTGGTTCATAGAAGGTAGACAGAGCAAGCAGTAAGATCCCAAGGCCGCATGGCCTTGGGATGACCTTCGGCTTGCAGTAGCGTGAAAAAAGAGAGACATCTCTCTTGTCGATGTCATTGTATGTAAAGAGACTCACAAATTAACAAATTTAGGCAGAGATAATATAGTGGTTTTTCATTACCTTCTCTATTTCACACATAAGTAAACTTAAAAGTAACATTTTACATTTGGTTACCTGTCTCGCTCGAACAGTCAAATATTTTTAAAGATTATTCAAAAATGAGCCTGGTTTTCATTACCTTCTCTATTTCACACATAAGTAAACGAAAAGGCATTTTACACTTGGTTACCTGTCTCGCTCGCACAGTCAAATATTTTTAAAGATTATTCAAAAATGAGCCTGGTTTTCATTACCTTCTCTATTTCACACATAAGTAAACTAAAAGGCATTTTACACTTGGTTACCTGTCTCGCTCGCACAGTCAAATATTTTTAAAGATTATTCAAAAATGAGCCTGGTTTTCATTACCTTCTCTATTTCACACATAAGTAAACTAAAAGGCATTTTACACTTGGTTACCTGTCTCGCTCGCACAGTCAAATATTTTTAAAGATTATTAAAAAATGAGCCTAATTTTTAGAAAAGTGTTACATATTATCATTTCATAATTATATCGTGGATATTTTAGACATGTTTTTATATTGTATAGACGTTGACTACATCGTAAATTAGTTGATCAAAGATTTAAAAGTTTTGATCGTCTGGTGGCGGCCAATTGTAAAACTTTTCGCACAAATGCATTCCCAAAGATGGTTGACGTCAGGCAGACGGCCGGTTGAAAACTATAGCCAAATCATTTTAACTGTTTCGGCTATTTCTTCTCCACTTCGCAAGGCCTGTGGCATCTTTGGGTGACTATTGACATGCATATTACACTGTGAAAAAAGCAGGAAACCCCCGGCTCTGAAGCAGCGTAGCTTAGGAAGCAACCGAGAATGCGCTAATATGAAGATGTGGGTAGGTACCTACCAAACAAAACCACAAAGTAACAGTTTGTCTCATAGTTTACACCACAACTCTCCACGATTAGTTTATTATTAGTATTATATGTATAAACTAGAGCTCTATGTAAACTAAATGATACACCACTGATACCAGTAATGCGTTCCATTCCACGCAGGTCACGTACAATCTTCATCTAACCTCAAAATGGAACGTAAATAAGCAGCTTATTGTTTATTTACAAGTATTGTTTGCTGAATTAAATATCACTTTCTCGATCTTCATAACAAGTAATTATTAAAAACTGGTCAAGCGCGAGTCGGACTTGTAAATGAAGGGTTCCGTACCTCCGTACAATGTTTTTAAACGCTGAAAAATCACGTTTCTTGTATGACGACCCCCTTTAGTTTTTAACTTTATCTTATTTTTAGTATTTGTTATTATAGCGGCCATAGTAATAAACAATCGGTAAAAATTTCAAGTATCTTGTTAATGTCATTATAAAGAACGAGTTAAAAACGCTGAAAGTTTCTTGTATGATAACTTTATCTTATTTTTAATATTTGTTATAATAGCTGCCTCAGTAATACATAATTGATAAAAAATTCAAGTGTCTAGCTATTGCGGTTCAAAAGATAGAGCCCTGTGACAGACAGCGGAGTCTCAGTAGCTAATAGGGTCCTAAAAGAGTACCAACCCTTTGGGTACGGAACCCTAAAGAACACTTAAATCCGACTGCATAATAATTTTTCAACTTAATAAATAAATTGTAATGTAACGTTACAACAATAGTATGCTTAATTGTAAGCATCCTAAGAGATGCAACAAATGTTTCTTCAAGCAGTTGTGGTAGAGCCACGCTACCGGCAAAACTCTGTTTTGCTAGTAGCATGAATGGGCCGGCTCGTCCGGGGAAGTACCACACTCTCACAGAAAATCGACGTCTGAATAGTAGCTTCACCGCTCTATGTTTTGTTCGGTGAGTGAGAGAGCTGGAGCCCTCCTCTACCTCCCCCCTCTGGGGAGGGCCCTGAAAGGCCGGTAACGCTCTTGTTACACCCCTGGTATTGCAGTTATCCATGGGCAGCGGTGATCACTTACCATCTGGTGACCCGCTTGTTCGTTTGCCGTCCTATGACATAAAAAAATCAGGGGTTAATCTATTGTTGAAAACCGCGTTAAAATCCGTTCAGTAGTTTCGGAGATAAGCGGTACATACAAATAGGCAGACGGAGATATTTTTTGTGCTCTGCTACTCATTGTTTATCGCCCACACTTATATATTATACGAAAAAAATTATTAAACGTAAAGACACGATATTTATTTCTTATTGACCGAGTTAGCAAGCGAGCGAAGCGTCTTAGTTTCAAGATTGGCCAAAAATGCTTTTGTGACGGTCTGTTCTCGCCTACATGTCGCATTTTTAACCGATTTTTACGAAAATTGGTACCTACACAAGTTCCTCGTTTTTTTTGTCAATAGTGATTTTTCTATTGGAGGAGAAATAGAGGGGAAAAGGGAAGAACTTTGCTGTACCGTTATCTATATATATAAAAACAATAAATCACTCACTCATCACGAAATCTCGAGAACTACTTAGCCAATGAAGATGAGATTTGGCGGGAAGGTAGATTGTGACTAGGAGACGTCCGCTAAGAATTTTTGGAAATTACATCCCTAAGGGGGTGAAATAGGGGTTGCAAGTTTGAATGAATCTTCGTCATTTTTGAAGCGAGAGACATGACATTTTTTAATCCAATTAATCAATTAATTGGATTTTAATAAATTGCAACCACAGTTTAAAAAAAAAACTAATTGGTGTAGTCTACGCGGGCGAAGCCGCGGGCTAAAGCTAGTTTTTATACGGATATTTATATACGGATTTCAATCAAATTTAAGAGGCACAATACTCCATTCTACAAAAGATATTGCAAAAAAAATTTCAAAAGGGGAGTAGAAGGGGAAAGTTTATGGACAGATTTCACTGAAATGGCTTTGCTAAGCCAGGGGAAAGGGGAACGTGTCGGTTTTTGCATGGTTATAATAGCTTGCGAATTCTATTATTCTCATAAAACCACAAGTTTTATTAAGGTGAATATAGAAGCAAATATAGGCCTCAAAGTGTAAAATAAATTGTTAACTCGTAAATATGGTGATAATTTCCATATTGCTAATCGTCAGGCACTAGATAGCCCTTTAAATTATTTTTTGAACTGCCGTTGAAACTATTATTGGTGATCCGTCTAGCTTTAAAACTTGCCGTGGCCACTTTTGGCGGAGGCAAGTTTTAAAGCTAGACGGACTAATGTAAATACTTTCAATGGTGGTTCATAAAATAATTTAAAGAGCTATTTAGTGCCTGACGATTAGCAATATGGAAATTATCTCCATATTTACAAGTTAACAATTTATTTCAAATGAGGGCGCCACTTCAAGGCTATTTGCTTCTTTATTCACCTTAATTGTATGATGTATTCTATCCTTATAATAACAATTTGCGGGGGACACTTAGGAATTTCATCTTGTGGGACACCTTAATACAGGTTTCGCGTATGACAGAGCAGGCTTTGGGCTACGGCGCTACGGCGTAGCGCTACGATTTATGAGCATCTCAGACACGGAGCTTAGCAAAGTGTTTCAAAATAAGATACTTATTTATTTAAACTTTATGTGCTAATAATAAATGGTACAAAAGACGGACTTAATGCTAACAGCATTCTCTACCAGTCAACCTTCGAGATAAATATAAATCTATCGTAGTAGGTGCAAAAGTAGAAACCTACTCAAGCTGGTATACAACGTGACTTACTTGTTATAACAACAAAACCCGTCAACCACCTATCGGTCGGATCCGACCGGGCGTCCATTGTTTTCCGGGTTGACGGATTAATCCGTCAACTCCGGAAAAAACCAGACACAATAGTTAAACAATGGACGCCCGGTCGGATTCGACCGATAGGTGGTTGACGGGAATAATATTATTAACTAAAATTAATACAGTATCAGACATTGAGTGCCAAAGTTGTATTTATACAGTCAATCGAAGAAACTCTGAGATCGAGTTGTAGGATGTATCAACGCCATCTTGTATGCTCCTAGAGAACTATATTGCAGCTTCATTGTTGTGGTTATAGTTCTTAGAGATGGCGTAGAGGTCGCCACAAAGATTTGCTATTCTCGTGTAAAATGGCCTAAAACTATTGGACGAAAGCCAAACTGCAATCGAGTTGTCGTACATCCCGTGTCTGGCAAGTTCGGAGCCTTTTTCAAATTTGTTCATCATAACTTTTTAAAGAGTTAGTTCAATTTGGAATTCCAGCTTTTTTTGGTAAGTTCACTTTAGATTTTTACAAACTTTTAATGAATATTTTGCATCGTTATACTTTTTTACAAGGCCTTATTTTCATATCATACATATAAATTATTACATCCTGATCCCCAATGGGTAGACAGAGCCTGAGTCCGTTAGACACAAAGGCCACGTTACCGTGATATGGGTGTTAAGGTGGAAAAAGAGAATCAGAATAGTGATGGGTTGCTAGCCGCATCGCTAATTGACATGATTCAGATTCTTGCCCATTTCCTCGATCGGCTTTTACGATTTACACGAGAAGCAGTTGGTACATTCTACGTTTTTTATTTTCTTTCAGACTACAATGCAATAGAATTCCATATGGTTTGTGTATTATGTTTTGTGTATCATGTCATATTATTTGTATAGTGTTCGCATTAGGAATTATACTGTAAAGTTAGTTGGTTGTATTAAATAAATAAAATAAAATATCCTGGTGTTTTGTTTTATTTTGTTAGACAAGAAAAGTACTTATATGATTTATTTAGGGATTCTTGCAAAAAAAGCACAGTACTTACTTATTTAAGGAGTATTTCAGTGTAACTCCGGATTCATCTACGCTGCCTAATAAAACCTACTCTAGTCTTAACAGTAGTACAGACGGTTATTCCTATGCCAACGCGCGCGTCGCGCACTGTGAGGTGGCACAGGTATCTTATCTTTCCTCTGTACTAACGGGATTTGAGATAATTTTGTTCAGTATATCACTTAGAATGTTAGAAGGGCCCTGGCGTTTCCAGCCACCCACTAATTTATATATTTACTTGCTCAAAACATCACCCTCCTTTTATGACAAAGCAATCGAGCAAAAATAAACAATTGCAGTCCGGCGACTGCGAGGCGCGGCCGCGAGCCAACTTCTCTGGGACTTGGGTTTGACGATCCATTATAATGGAGCCATAGACTTATATAGAGATTATTTGTTAAAAAAAATCAGCCAATTGCGAGTTGGACTCGCGAACTAAGGGTTCACGTACCATTATCTATTTAACATTAGACACTCTATTTAATATCGAGCAAAAAACGGCAAAAAAATCACGTTTATTGTATGGAACCCTTAATATTTATTTTATTCTGTTTTTAGTATTTCTTGTTATAGCGGCAACAGAAAATTTCAACTGTCTAGCTATCACGGTTCATGAGTAGAGTCTGGTGACAGACAGACAGACAGATCTCCGTTTCTGCGGTTCCATTTGCATGTCTCGTCTAGTAAGTCTACTATTTATAACCAACGTGCAACAGCAACTTTGATTGTATAGGGAGGTGTTTAATTCTTAGTGTGAAGTTGTTCGTGCAAGTCAGTGGGAAATAACTCAGTACTTGTTAAGAGGATAGCTGACGAACACAAACCGTGACGATTTCATTACATTCACATACACTTATTTTTTGCAGGCCAACCAGGTTTCGGTCGATTTAGATGATCATCTTCTGGGGGAGTGTCAGCGGCGACACGACGATGTCGCTGTCCGTTCAGTGCTGTTCCTTCTTCGATTATATCACGTGAGACAATCGGTTTAAATTAAATATATAACACATATACTTTTATGTAGGGTAATGGGGCAAACAAAGCATTTTGGGCTTAGAGCCGCAAGAACTAAAAGTCACTTTTAGCGTGACAGTGGGCGAGAAGGTAAAAAAGAAATCAAAATAAATGGGTGATGGGTTGCTAGCCGCATCGCTTATTAACGTGATTCCCATTTACGCCTATTCCTTTGATCAGCCACGATCTGCGCGGGAAGAGAAGCAGCTGGTACATTACATTTTTTTTATTTTTCTTCCCAGCATGGAAGATTACAACATTCAAAGGTTTTAAAGTCAGTTCACAAATGTTACAGAGGCGATCAATAAAATAGTTTTCTCTGATTATAATAAAAATTTACATGTATGGGAGCTTTCCTAAAAAACCCCATGATGTAAAATTACGACTTTCTAGTACTAATATATAGTTTATCGGTTAAACCACGGACAGACAGACAGACATGTCGGTGCCAGTTTGGTGCCAGTTATTTTAGTATGGAGCTACATACACATCTGTACAAGAAGCCGGCACTAGATGAGCCTGCGCGGCGCCGTGCCGTGCCGTGTAGAAACCGTGCTCGTGGACACAAGACCTAACAAGGTTCGTAGCTTAGGGATGCTACGACGGCGTGGCGTAGCCCCATCCATGCTACGATACGTAAAGCTAAACCATAAACTTTCGTAGCGGCTACGATCTACGAGGCTACGGCGTAGAGCTTTCGTTTAATTTAAAACCATTATTTTTTTTTTTCTTATAAAGAGAATAACAAAATATTTATATTATTATATTGTTTCGTAAACCAGGTTTGATTTTCCGAACATCGGATATCATTAACGATCGCTAAAATAGGTCGCTTAACACCTTCCCCCGGGGTGACAACTGTGAATTTTCTTCCCAGTTGTTACCGGGATGACAAATTTTCCCACTTGTTCCCTTCCGAGCTGAACTAGAGGGGACAACTGGTATTATTTTTTCTTAATTGTCACCTGTAACACCGGGAGGGTTGACAAAAGCTACGATTCCTTCCCAGTTGTCCACTCTCACCAATTAAGATCAAGGGTTCTACGACACAATATAACTTAGTTTTAGTTTATGTTATTAACAAAAGTAATATTTTAAAAGTGTATAATTATAGTAATTACCTATCATTGTTTTTAGATATAAAACTAAGCAGCAAGCAAGTTGATGAAATACAATGCTTTCAGTCTATGACATTAAATACCACGTATTACTTTTATTCAAGCTCAGTTACCTGAACCAACCATTATTGTAAATAATAATGATTCTCAGTGATATTTTTTTTTGTTTTAAATTTTATTTTATTTACATATATTTTAAAAGTTATATTATATTGATGACATATTTATTTTTCAAATTATACTACTTACTGAATAAAAATTAAATTAACATATACTATAACTAAATCATATTGTGCCGTAGAAAAAGATAAGACCCTTGATCTTAATTGGTGAGAGTGGACAACTGGGAAGGAATCGTAGCTTTTGTCACCCCTCCCTGTGTCACGGGTGACAATTAAGAAAAATTAAATACCAGTTGTCCCCTCTGGTTCAGATCGGAAGGGAACAAGTGGGAAAATTTGTCATCCCGGTAACAACTGGGAAGAAAATTTACAGTTGCCACCCCGGGGACAGTGCTAGAGGGGACTATTGGGAATAATCCATCATCTCTTGGAACAACAAGAGAAAAAGACTTTAAGTGATCAGTAACAATCAAATTATTTAAGCCTAAACACATTTTTCAAACTGGTAGAAGTCAATATTATTTTTATTATTTTTTGAGGGTACACACGCTACGATTTTACTGTTTGTTTTGCAGTAAATACTTTATTATATTACTACTTTAATTTGTGTTTAATTTTTTTGCACCGCAACATGATTCATATCTGTTTATCCCTATGGTTGACTGGGAGAGAACGCTTTTAGCGTTAAGTTTATCAATTGTTAACAATTTTTATTGTGGAACAATAAAGTTCTTATTAATAAATAAATATGAAGTCAAATCTGCAATTAATTGACTGTCATTTTATATAAATTTCCGTAATTTTGTTGATGTATAAAGTTACCCTTCGTTAGCATTGATATAATCAATGTAAAGCGACCCTATTTTGTGACATCTTACGTTGATAGTTCTGACTAATTTATTTATGACTACCCCTACCCAATGACATAAATCTTATAGTCACTGCGTTCCCGTCCCGCATAATATTCAACATACGAGTAATAACGTTTGGTACGGCAGTCACGTCACGTCTCGGAGTTGACACGCTGCACGCAGAATGTAAACAACCAGCTAATTTATTTAAATTAATGGTGTATAGATTCCAGGAATCCAGGTAGTAATAAGAAAATTAGATTTTTTAATATTATCTATAATATAAGGTGAGCTTACTTGGTGTTACTAATTATTGAAATATCAGTAAAAGACAGAGGTCTACTTAGTAATTTTATATCATTTTGTAGAACAATAAAACATATCGAAAATATCACCACAGAATAAATAGAAATCTCAAAAACAACCAGAGCGGATTACAAATAAAGAATAACCATAAATAAACGGTTTATTCATTGTAATGTTGACACTTCCTTCAAATTCGAGCCTTCTATATAGAGAAATTAAATTATTTAACAAAGTACCTAAACAGAACAAATAGAAAACCAAACAATCTGTGTCTTCTTGTTAAATGTTAACAATGAGATAAAATTTTGAAAATTTAACTTAATTAATTTTCAACATTTTGACTTATTTATTTATTTATTTAATTTAATTAATCTTTATTGCACAATAAAATAAACGTACAAGTGGCGGATCTAATGCCATATAACTACGAGTATTATACTTATTGTTATCATTTTAAAAAAATTAAAAAGAAAACACAGAGTTTTTGGTTTTCTGTTTTTGAAATTCGCGCTTTCTTTTGTTTTTGTGAGATTTATATTTATTCTGTAGTTAGATTTTCGATCTCAGTAGCTCTGCAGACTGTAGGCTGTAGACACAGTCACAGAAGACAGTAAGAGTATACAGAACGGAATCTCCTAAGGTACGCGCAATATGCGTCCCCGTTCCCTCTCCCCGTTCTTGTGCGGCCTGTTTACCTGCTCTCGCTCCTCGACAAGGTGAGAACGGGGGAGAGGTGCGGGGACGGGGAACGGGGACGCGTATTGCGTGGGACCTTAGGAGATTCCGTTCTGTATATTCTTACTGTCTTCTGTGACACAGTGCAAAGAGTGAGAATAGATAAGAATCTTTCAACACTTTAACTCAAACTCAAACTGTTATTTTATTGTTAACACTAATTGTCAATTTTAATAAAGATGCCATGCCGCCATCCATTTACCATTACGGCGTTGGCATCGCTCCCAGATCGATGCTTTCGAACTATCAACAATTAACTTGGTTCGAGTTACTTTGATAACAACGACTATTCTTAGAAATACTCGTAGTTTTATGATATTTCGGTTGTTATCGTCAAAGCGATGGAAAACAATTATCAAAGCAATTAAAATAACTATTTTTATGAAGAGTCAAAATTCTATTTAATAGTGTACCTACGAGTATACCGTCTTTACTTGTCACGCGTATAAGGACAGGGCCGCAAAACCCAAAGCCGTTTAGCCTGAAGGTGGAAAAAGAAACCCAAATTAGTGATGTGATTTAGATTTTCATACATTCCTTCGATCTACTAGACTATTCTCTACTAAACCATTACTATACTATAGCAATGACCTTCCATACTATAGGTACTGAACCATGACTATACTAAACCATTATTTACAGCCTAATATCAGTCTACTAATCAAACTGCACCTGAACCACAGAATACAGTAGGAGTAAACAGAAGGGAATCTCCTAAGGTACGCGCAATATGCGTCCCCGTTCCCCGTCCCCGCACCTCTCCCCCGTTTTCGCCTCGATGACTCACGTTGGCCGTCAAGAACCGGGGGAGAGGTGCGGGTGCGGGGAACGGGGTACCTTAAGAGATTCCGGCCTGTGCCTGAACTGCAAAAGATACTAGAAAATCTTAGCACGGCAAGCCTTGAGGTGGCACTTAAGATGAATCAGCAAAAGACTAAGGTGATAAATACAGCACCAAACGCCAAGTCGGGATTTTAGGCAGGTAATTTTACACTTTGAGTAATACCTGGCTCAGATAGCACTTTTCAGTAACAGGTAGGACAAAGAAATCGATCGCCAAATCGATAATGCCTATGGAAGAGCTTTTGGTCCATGAAGAACCTAATAAAGGGCAACCTTCCTATAACGTTAAAACGGAAGCTCCTTGATATATGTATCCTGTCCATCCTTATCTATGGTGCACAAACCTTGTCACTAACCAAGGATCAGAAGTTAAGGCTCAAGGTTTGCCAGTTATAGAGCGCCAGTATACTAGGCGCCGCATAGATCGCATATAAGAAACACAATGCTCACTCCAAAACACGGATGTAAAGTCACAGCTAAAATAAGACTGGGCGGGGCACGTCTGCCGTATGAGACAGGACAGGTGGGCCAAACTGACCACGTTGTTGGTACCACATGGTCGCCGAAAGCGAGGCAGACGTAGGCGGAGATGGCAGGATGACTTAGGCGATGATCTCACTGCACCACGCACTGTCGCGGAGCGCGGGGCCACAGATTTTAACATTGTATGCAAGTATCTCAATTTGTATAGAAAACACGCTTAGTCCAACACACTAAAAACGCGTCAACGCGCGGGAGCATCAGTGTGTTGATGGGTTCACCGCCTTTATCAATGCATCTAAATGCATTCATTACTGATTGGCGGACTGTAGTTCTGAGTAGAGATGAGGGTAAGGAGGAAGGATAAGCCTGTGCCCAGCAATGGGACAGTCTAAACAGTCAATCCAATATAGGCCTCTCCCAATTAAGGGAGAATTTGCCCATAATCACCACACTGGGCAGACGTGTTGGTGATCGCAGAAGGTGGTAGAAGTCTTTGCACAGAGGACACTACTGCCCGTCCTTTGTTAAGTATAATTTTAACACATCATCCAGGTCTTTTTAGTCTCCACTGCAGGAGCACGACCCTCTCTGTACTACAGAACCTCATGGAGAGGTCTCATTGATATTTAATAATATATATATATATAATATATACTCGTAATAATATAATATATATAGGGACAAATCACACTGATTAAGCTAGCCCCAAAGTAAGTTCTAAACTTGTGTTATGTGATACTAACTCAACGATACTATATTTTATGATAAATACATATATAGATAAACACCCAAGACCCAGGACAATTTGAAAAAGGCCATTTTCCAACTTGGCCTGGCTGGGGATCGAACCCAGAAGCTTTAAAAGCTTTGTTTAGCTTGTGTTTCCTAAGTCGCCTTCTACGACATCCACGGGAGGATTCTACTCTGCCGGGAACCACACGGCTTTATTTTTTTCAATTTTAACCCAATTAACCACAAAATGGTGTCAGATTGAGAATTCGCGAGTTGACACATTTGGCGAGCCACCTCATTAACCATCTAAAACTGACAAAGGTGCGTCGCCGCCTAATAACCCAAATTCAGTCCCGCCGGTGGAACCGACACTGTTTTATTTGAGGCTCGCGTGCGGTGGGCCTATATCGACGCAAATGATGGGGTAGGGTCCTAATCATAGCGACTTTAAGTAGTTTTTTTAGATATCTGAAAGTACTATCTTGCAAAGAGTGGCCTTTGGGTTAGTTTGACCTTTGACTCAATCTAAGGTAATTTTTATAAAGATGAACTATAGTTAAATAGAATGTCATACGGCATTCGCCAACTTTAATACATAAGAAAATGTACAAGTGATGGAGCCACTTTGGGGTCGAACTTTGAACCCACAGACCATGGATAGACAGCTTCTGTATGAATTTTCTTGTAGATCTGACTTCAAATTGACTTCATTTCGGATCGTCACTTTTAGTCCGAGTATGTCAATTCATTAGATCGAATATTAAGCTCTCTACTGTAAAATACGTAAATCGCTGTTTTGAGTCGTAGAAACTCGTCGAAAAACGTTGGAGGAAGTAATGAAAAAGATTCTTTCCGTTAGTGAATTACTAAATATTGTATTAAAAATTGGCACGCCAGGTGAAATACAAATTGAAAACTTTCTTTATCTTGTAGTATATACAGATCTGAGTTTGAACCTTTAGCTAAAAGGCAAAGCGAAATTATCTTTTACTTTTATTTAAAAATTTAATTCGTGTGCGTATAACGTGTTTCGCGGATCGTTGATCAGGGTCCCTCCACGTAACCTGCAAGAAAGAAATTCGCTCTATAACTGACTTAACTAAAATTATTATTGCAAAGAAATACTACTGTATTAAAACGCCTACTATGCGATCCCACCCTAGTCTTACCCACGAATCGCTATAAGCCCATGAACTCTGCCCTATTCTAGCTGTCATTGTAACACACGCCATTTTATAATAATGTTACTGCCACAACTATTACTACTTACAGTTCGAAGAAACACTACTGTATTAAAAACGTTTACGGTGCGACCCCACCCTAACCGTGTCCGCGAATCGCTATAAGCCCGTGAACTCTGCCCTATTCTCGCCTTCATTGTAACACACGCCATTTTTATGATAATGTTACTGCCATCACAACTCGTAATGTATGTAATTGGGCTTAATTTCAATGTGCGTGTACCTTTCAACGGATCTGTTTTAGTGCCATTTCAATTCTTATGTAAATGTATCTTAATCTTACACTAGTTTTTTTTGTGTTTAAGTGGCCACCATTAATGTTAGTTTTTAAAACCGAAACTGAATAAAATTTTAAGTTAAGTGTTCATAAAGCATTCGAGGAACTTCGTCCAAACCGGGTGTACCTATGACAACCATCCCCTGGTTTTTAGGGTTCCGTACCCAAAGGGTGCAAACGAGACCCTATTACTGAGACTCCGCTGTCTGTCCGTCTGTCTGTCTGTCCGTCTGTCACAGGGCTCTATCTCTTGAACCGTAATAGCTAGATACTTCAAATTTTCACTATTATACATACAATATTACTGTGGCCGCTATAACAACAAATACTGAAAATAAAAAAAGTTAAAAATTAAAGGGGGTCGCCATACAAAAAACTTGTTTTTCCAGCGTTTTTAACTAGATCTTTATACTCGTAGTGCATTAGCTAGATACTTCAAATTTTCACAGATTATGTATTAATATGGCCGCTATAACAAAAAATACGAAAAATAAAAAAAAAGAGTCAAGAGTGAAAAAGCGATACATGATAGTGGCCGACAAACGCTGTCGCTGCCATGCTAAGGGGGCTGGAATCTATATTCTTCAACAACGAGCCGTAAAAATGACATCACCCCTAAAACCCCAAGTAAAAACCATCTATTTTCGCCTGTAATATAATATTCACATACCAATTAATGTCAAAATTCAAAATTTATGTCGACGCTCGGCCAACTTTCGTCAATTTTCGACTCGATTTATTAAAATGATAATTTAACACCATCAAATAGTCGTTTATGTCTGAAATTTGTTCCTGACACCATTAGAGAGTCGATGTGGCCTTCTTTTAATGAATTGTGAGGTCGCAAAAAGGAAAATATTCCACAAATTGTATGATTATTTAGAAATGTTATGCCTTCTTCCACTTTAGTTTAGCTAAAGGCATCTGACATACCTTTCGAGTAGTTTTGCGATACCCGGCAGGGTTTATAGTACTATTATAAGACAGTCAATTTTTGTAGAATGGATGAACGGAGCTCAACGACTGCTATGTATCGATGACAGCCAGGACCAACGGTCGGTAATGCCCTCCAAAGCACGGAGGAGCTCCAGATCACCCGCACTCTGGACCATTCCAGCCTTAAGCTATGATTTTCTTGGCAGTCTTAATAGACTGATTTGCCATTAGCTTCTTTATTTCTCACCATCAAATAGTTTACCAGTTTCCTCACAGTTTTCCTTCACCGTTAGGAAGTTGTGGTGATTTACATGATTGTAAACGAGTCAAAAACAAATCTAACAGTGGTTGTAGACACGATTCAGACCCTTTACGTGTACATGCTACTAGCTGTAATAAAAACCACACATAGACACCTACATGGCCTACACTTAATAAGTTAAAAAAAATTAATTAAAAAACCATCTCCATCTGTAGCCGGGTAAAAAAAAAGTGGCCAGCACTGACCAATAGCTGACGGAACAGAATCATACGCCAAATTACTACCTAATATGCAAAAACTCGTTTTGCATGTCGTAAAATGCGAGGCATCCGCTTAATACTCGAGAATAACTCACACTGGGCAATGTGAAAGTTCGACTTTATAATTGATTGAAGAGTTTGTGAGTTCTATTAGGATGTATAGGGTAATCTTCGTACTACCAGGCTGATGATTCCTAAGATACCAAGTGGTATATCAAGGAGTTCATCATGAAATAGATCTTATAAATAAAACTTATCGATTTCTTTAGACGATGCATGGAGTCCAGTGCTGCCCCCATTTGAAATAAATTATTTGAAAGGAAACGAAGATATTATTTAAAATTTTGATCTAGTAAAACCAAGATAACCCTTCAAACTATTTTATGAACCACTGTTTACAGTAAGTGAATACGTTAAGCTTTAGTTTGCAAAAAATACGTGTACTATATTTTTTTAATAAATTTACTTTGAAGCTAGCTCAATTTGTGTGATTTGTCCCTATTTATTTATTTATTATAATTTTGTTAAGAAGTCACTTGCCTTTACTCTGTCCTACTTACTCGGCTAATGTGATATTATGAAAGTGTGGCGTTTGGCATGTTAACAATTTGGTGCTTCCGTCGGTTCATTATGTAGCGGTGCTAGGCTCCGTAATTTTGTACGGGCTAGAAGTTTGACGCTAGATTTGGCACCTTTATGCGAAGCCATTAACAACTATACCTACAGATAAATAAGATGGTCAGGAATTTAAGGATCCGTAACTACACAATCGACTCGACACAATTCCTTTAATATGGAGTAGGTACGGTGGGCTGCCCAGCTTATTCTTTATATTCTGAGAAATCTTCGCTAGCACCACATTTAGACATCGATTTTCCTACACATACAAGTTACAAATCTTAGATATAGTAAGGAGGTTCAAATCACTCTGTATAAACGTCCTTTTATTTAAATAACATACTCGTATACTTTCAGTGCATACATACATACATACACTATCACGTTTTTATCCCTAATGGAGCAGACAGAGCATTTTAGGTCATGCTCTAAGGAGACAGAGTCCATGGCTACAAGTCACGAAGGCCACTTTTAGCATGTTGCCTGGCGAGAAGGTGGAAAAAGGAATTACATCACCTATTAACATCATCATCATATCAGCCACAGGTAGTCCACTGCTGGACATAGGCCTCCCCCAAGGATTTCCAAAACGACCGATCGGAAGCGGCCTTCCTCCAGCGTTTTCCTGCAACCTTGCTGTGGTCATCCGACTACCTAGCAGGTGGGTGTCCTAAGCTACGCTTGCCAGTACGTGGCCGCCATTCGAGAACCTTTCTGCTCCATCGGCCATCGGTTCTTCTCGCTATGTGCCTTATTAACATGATTCGCATTTTTGCCGGTTTTTACAATCCGCGTAGGAAGAGAAGCAGCTGGTACATTCAAAAGCTTTTCTTCTTTTCCAGACCGGCGTGGAATATATTCATCATCATCCAAACGTATTCCCGGTTGCATTGTCAGCGGTTACGCTTCAAGAACCCGCGGAGTCCCCTACCTAACCTAGGCGATTTGACGAGGTTACTGGTTTTTATAATACACAGAGCGACTGCCGGTCTGACCTCCGCAACCCAAAGGGTAGACCAGAACCAATCCTAGGATAGGTACAAACGCTAGATGGCGTTCGGGACCAACGGCTTTACGTGCCTTCCGAAGCACGGAATCATCTTTATTTTCGGATAATCAGGTGATTCAAGCCTGCAATATCCTAAACAGACTGGAAACAACTTTTTACAAAGTATGCTTCCCAGTGGGATTTGAACCCATGACCTCCGGATCATAAGGCAAACGCCTTGACCACTGGACCGCGGAGGCAGCGTGGAATATATTATACAGATTAAAGTATCAGTCCATTATTTTCCTTTTAAAGAACAAAACCACGTAAATTACAAATCTAGGGTGGTTTATTAGACATCATACAGGCCTAAAATTCTAATTACCTCAAATCACAAACTTAACTGAGCGCAAAACCAGCTGGACGTCCAGCGGCTGCTGAAAATGTTCCAGCAGATTATTTCGGGTAGTCATCGCGTCGCCACAGAAATAGTACTGTTTCAATTCAGTGGGTTATCCCCCATTGCTCCCAAAAAATCAAAATTAAATATAGATACGAGTACATTACATTACTACGTCTTTTCACTTCACGCCTACTCTCCTAATGTAAATTATTTTAAGGTAATTTTTTGGTGTACAATAAAGAGTTTTCTATTCTGTTCTGTTCTGTTCTATTCTTCTTCCCTAACAGGGTAGACAGCCAGCTATCTTTTTACATATGGTACATAACTAAAACTATGCTTATAAAACTATTTCCTGAATGCTTTTTTGGCAAAGAAAGTACATTATACTGCAGCATGTATGTTTTTTTACATCCCTTCTTAAAAGCTATGTTTCTTCGCAGCCCGGTATTCTAGGGCTTTAGTCAGCATCATCATCATACGAGTATATCAGCCACAATAAGTCAACTTCGATTTCCAGAACTACCGATTAGAAGCGGCCTGCATCGATTTTCTGCAACCTCGCCCACCATCGAGCTTCAACTGCATTCCGGTTGTAAAACTTTTCGGACAAATGCATTTTCAAAGATGGTTGACGTCAGGTAGGCAACCGGTCGTAAAACTGTAGCCAAATCATTTAAACTGTTTCGGCTATTTCTTCTCCACTTCGCAAGGTCTTCGGCATTCTTTGGTAATCATTCCCATGCATATTATATTTGGAAAGAAAACTCGGGAAAGCGTACACCGGGCTCCGAAGTAGCAGGCCACCACCTAGTACGTGGGTGTCCTATACTACGCTTACCGGTACTTGACGCCATTTAAGATCCTTTCAGTATCTTACCACCTTACCATATCAAAATCCAAATTGTTGTCTTTTACATTTGCATCCGGAAGTGCAACGAGAGGGGAAAAAATATATTTTGATCCTATTTGTCACTATAGGAAGATAAGGTACTTATACTGATTGATTTTTCACCCCATAGCTTTATTGAAATCTTGGAATCAGAATTACTAATAGAACACAAAACCGTAAGAAACAAGTAATTACATAAAAAATAGTGGCACTCCGGGAGTGCCGACAGAAGTAAAAACTTGAACAATTACGTGAGGTGTCGGTTACGGTAACAGTGTCGCGAGTCCAGTGGTTTTTTGCCATCTCAAAAAATGCCCAAGGCGCTAAAAGAAGATTTTACTTTTAAAAAAAAGAAACAAAAAACTACTACATATACATACGTGATACAATAGGAGTGCTATTTTTCATTTAGGGACTCAGCGAAACACAAAACGTGTAGTTTTCCAATTCACCACTCGCGTTCCGACGCATTGCATCGTATTTTTGAAACCGTCGTGTGAGCGATAAGTAATATTGTGTTACGCAGAAAATATCATAAATTTGTCAATGGTTTTCTAAACATTTCAACAAAAATAAAAAAGCAGCGTGAAACGGAACTGATTATCCATGGAACGTTTCTTTGACATATGTACGCTACAAATGTCAAAATTACGAGTGGTCCAAACCACTCGTTGCAAATCCTTCGCATACGATCAATTCAAAAATGCGCCCGTTTGGAAACACTCGCGCAAATCATTCGTAATGTGAGTCCTTGAATGAAAAATAGCACTCCAGCTTCGATGCAATCGGGAACACGCTTGGACTTGCTTTTTACCGTTTGTCATTCCAAATTAAATTAAAACGTATAAGTTATATGTATTTTTGTAATCTTTAAGTACCTATATAAAATCCTTTATTTTGTACCCCACTCGATAGTTTTATTTTATTTTTTTGGTAAATACACCGTCCTATGTAATCTTATCTATACTAATGATGAGGACGTACTATGGACGTACTGAGTGGGGTAAATGGGAATCAACCAATTAATGCGCACTGACCCGTTTATTTATTAAACGAATGTTGAATTTATTCAACACGTTTCAGTTTGTGATTAACTGTAGTATATCTGTCTATTAATAATGCACTAATGATAAAAATATTGCAACTATTTACAAAGAAGTAAAAACTGGCCAGTAAGAAAATGGTCACTGAAAATTAGAGGAAAAAGCACTGATTTGAAACTGACTTTTCGTATTCTTTTTTTACAATAAAAAGGTTAATAATAATTTGTTTTTTTTTGTATAATTAACGTCAATTTAATGAGGTTTTTGGCGGGAAGTCATGGGGTTCGGTTGGGGTTTTCTTTAAATTATTTTGCAAATTGATTTTAGTGGACTTTATAATATGAAATTGGTGTTGTTTGGTGTTATAAATGCTCATGTCAATCATGCTAAACAATATGTGAAATAGTTAAAGTGGACAGTCATAGTACGGCTGTAGTGATATTTGTGTAGCCACTACAGCATACGTCGCGCTGAAAATTCATCACCATATTTGGTCATCAACTTGCATCGCACGCGCTATTCGTCTACAACTCCAAATTAGGAAACATATCGGGACACGGGAGCAGTGTCGCACCGCGCCAGCCAATCAAAACACAGGAACGAGAACATTACCTTATTTGGCTATCTATTTGTCCCTAACCACTGTATATAAACCCGAATTTTGTAAATAAATTATTCATTCGACTATCAACTCAGGAGCATAGAACACGCATTATTATTTACCTCCAGCTAGGTACACACGTACCCTACTACACACACCATCGTTAGCATCCATAAGCTACATTTGTTTCGCGGACTGTGTGGGCGTCTTCGGGCGTCGTCCGCCACTCAATCGGCTATGAAAACCAGTGGACTCGTATAGATTTGTCGCCAGAAGCTCCCTTAAAGCAATCAAAGGCCCACACCAACCTTCGATTGTAACTTGTTAGGAAATAAGAATTTCCTACGTTTTATTAACTTGTTCCTGGCTAAATACGCAGTAGCGTCAAGCCATTAATAAAAAAGTCAATTTAATCATAATCATCATGACCATAATTTTAGCCACATAATATCCACTGCTGAACATAAGCTTCTCCCAAGATTTCCAATGTAACCGATCTACCTGCTAGAGCTATACAGAGCTGCCTGCTTCGAGCGCTTTCCATCGACCTTGGTCAGGTCGGCTGACCAGAAGGTACGTAGTCGCCATTCGAGAACCTTTTTGCCCCATCGGCCATCGGTTCCTCGCGCAGGTCGCGCTAATGTGTCCCGCCCATCCGCTGGACTATGTCAGTGACTTTTGTTCTCCTATTATCGAAACAATAATACACAGATCTAGAAAGTAGAAAATAACCCTAAAATAAGTATAATTAAAAGAGTAAAATTAACAAGTAACTGTTCATTACGGATTCCAAGCCGCGCAGCTTCACAAGCCCCAAATTATGCTCCCCTATTTTCTTTTGGTACGCTATTAAAAGTTGTACAATTATCGTTGGATCCTCGCAGTCTATTTAATTTCCATTTGTCGTTTTTGTTCGCGGAGACCAACGACTTCAAATGATTTAATACGCAGGACTGAATAATATATTTTGTGGTCTAATAAAAAGTAAACAGTCCATTTTCGGTTTTTCGTTCTTTTAATACTTGTGTCATAACTTGATTTGCGACCCTCAGCCCTGTCAACCTCCAAAGGGATTGAGACGTAAAGGTTTACCTTTTGTTTCAAATAATATTTGGCATCTGTATAAGCCATGCTCGCACATTTTGGCTGCACGTGGCTAAATTCATTTCATAAAATAGCAAGTACCCGCTGATCACATCATAATGTGGTCTGCCTAGATCAATTAATAATGTGCGTTTAACGATATGAAAAGCTAAACGCTTGGCTACTTCATGATTAAAATTTAGTCAAACATTAGTGATCATTTCGTAAAATAGTTACATTATCCACCGTTAGAGGCGCTGATATTATTCTACGTTTGTGGTGTATCATCTGTGGATGATTATTCTGATAAAAAACTTTATTATAATAATTAATATTAATTAATGTCTTCCATGACATCAAAGTATTAATAAATTTCAAATAAAGACGGGACTGTTATTTTTTTGGAATATAAAGGGCATACCACTAATATTACTATTTAAGATTTAAATCTATTAACCTATTGTGACGTTTCGAACACGAAAGTATTTTTGTAAAATTCAAGTAATTTTGTTTCGTAACGACATTTCACTTTATTTTTATTTTCAACTGGCACATTAATGATATGGCCAAACGTTGATTACCAATCATCAAACGTTGACGTTTAAACGATATGGTCAGTTTTAACTGGCCAGGCCACGATCTGGCCACGACATTAACATCTTTTCATGTATGGTGTGGTCCTAGGTGACAACCGCCGTATAGCCTCAAAAGCAAGTCTAGCACTTTAGCACATATCAAGTCTTTGGTGGAATCCGAAGCTCATTACTTGCTCTTGTTTGAATAAAGCTGACAATTAGCACGGCAACTGCTACTCCGTGTTTCTAAGGCTCCGCTATTTCAAGGTAAAGCAAAGTGATGTATAAGGGACTAAGGGTCAGTTCACACTGAGACGCAACGCGACGCAATTTCAGTGAGAGCTCGACCCCGCTGAAATTAGTATATTCTTGTGTAGAAAATAAATTCTTTATTTCTTCAAAAGTGCGCGCTATCTCGCATCGCGTCGCATCTCGGTGTGAAATGACCCTAAAGCTACGTTGTAACCATTTATTTTTATGTTATAGGGCGACAAACGAACAAGCGGGTCTCCTGATGGTAAGTGATCACCACTGTCCATGGACAACTGCAACACCAGGGGTGTAACAAGAGCGTTACCGGCCTTTTAGGAAGATATAGACTCGTTTATTGAAGGTTTCAATGTCGTATTGGTTCGGGAACACCGCTGCAGGAAGTTGATTCCACAGTTCGGTCGTACGTGGGAGAAATTTCTTTTAAAACGTACGGTGGTTGATTGCCAACTATCCAGGTGGTGTGGATGATATTTTAATTTCAGGCGGGTGGTGTAGTGGTGAAATTTTGCAGCAGGTAATAGCTCGAACAATTCTTCAGAACATTCCCCATGATAAATGCGATAAAAAATGCACAAGGATGCAACATCCCTACGTAGAGCCAGAGGATCGAGACGGCTGACGAACGTCTCATCGTCGATTATACGAGTTGCGAAATTTTGAATACGGTCAAAAGGAAGAAGTTGGTATTTAAGTGCCCTGGCCCAGAGATGGGAACAATATTCCATATGCATGATGAGTGAGAGAGTCCGTCTTCCTTTGCCTCTCCTTCCTTCTATTTTCTTCTGCAAAATGACTTCTTCAGTTAAGCATCTTCGGTCTTCTTCTAATTACAGAGCCCTTTAATTTACTTAGAATTAGAAGAAACAATCCCATCCATTACTCGCTATGCAATTCCTTTATACTACTGTATTTATGAACATTTGTTTGATTTGTTATTTGTTTCATGAAACCGTCTTCCTTTGCCTCTCCTTCCTTCTATTTTCTTCTGCAAAATGACTTCTCCCGTTAAGGACTCGAAAAGAAACACTTTTATAAATACCCTTTACTCATTTTAAATTCAGAACAAGTAAAATATTAAGTAGTATCTCACTTAACAACAAGTGACCAACCACACGCAGCGCAAGATGCGCGACGTAACTTAATGCGTCGCGTTACGCGAATACGTGGCGTTTCAGGATTGGGAGACATCTCTCAGCACGGAACAGCATTTTCCTATGCTGCTATTATATTCTTTTCTGTCGCTCAGAACTGTCATTTGCTAGAGCGACGAAATGCGGCAGCGTCGCCGATTCCGCGGCGTTCCGTGTCGCTCTCTCATACTTCTACCCATTTCTACCCAATTGAAATTGTATGTATGACGCAAGATGCGCATTTTGCGCTGCGTGTGGTTTGAGACTAACTGTGATTAAAAAACTAAATGTACATTACTTTATTCCTAACATATTCCAGATTCATTAGACTCAAAAGCTACTTTCTGCGTGATGGTGGCAGGGTTGCTAGACGCATCACTCATTGATTTTCGCCCGCTCCCTCAATGGGCTTTCACGATCTGAGCAAAAATGGAAGCAGTTCTAAGTTTTTATACAAGCTTTTATTTAGCTTGTTCCGTTGATGTATATTTCTTTTTTGGCAAATCTTGCAAGTGAAATTTTTGCCACTTCCCGGTTTTCGATTGAGATGAAATTGTGTATGCCAATGTAAATTAGATGACAATGCAATATTATTATGATAAGAAGCTGATATGAGGATGGAGCTGGAAGGTGGCTATAGGAGCCCTGTAATAAAACGATGCAACCCCATCGAGTTATATGGCTTATTATATTTGATTTGATAAGTACTTTGGCCTCAAAATAGAAGCTTGTGCGAGGAAATGATTTTTTTTCTCCCATACCACCAGCATGGAATTTCAAACACTAAAACCCAGATTTAACCACAGAGACGATTAAGTAAAGTTACGGAGACATTAAAGTTAAGCATAGTTAAACATAATGCCATACCAGTACAGTTAAAATAAGCATTAAAAAGCTCTGCCTCTCCAGTTTAACTATGCGCTAACGACGACAGCTCTTGGCCAAAAAGGCAAAAATATTTTTAACCGAAAAAGGGCAATGACCGGCCATGACCTATCTTTATCTACAGTTCGTGTTTGTTTTTCAGGGTGTTTCAGGGTTCTACAGGGTGAACCAGGCAGATCGTTGAACATACGAGAATGTGGGGTAGGTGGGCTCATCTCCTACCTATTCAGGCAATAAAAAAATACTGGTCATAAAAACAATTATAGGATTTTTTTTTAATTTGGTTTACCACTTTTTTACCTTTAAGGCCGTACCTAAATTTTCCGGGGTCCAGTGCTGCCCCCATTTTAAATAAATCATTTCAAAGAAAACGGAGACGTCATTTAAAATTTTGCTACTACCAAGTCCTAGATAACCCTTCAAAGTATTTTATGAACTGCTGTTTACAGTTTATAATGAGAACGTTAAGCTTTACTACGCACATTTGCGAAAAACGGCCACTTTTGGCAAATGGCGTAGTAAAGCTTAACGTTCTCATTATAAACTTTAAACAGTAGTTCACAAAATAGTTTGAAGGATTATCTAGGACTTGGTAGTAGCTAATTTTAAATGATATCTCCGTTTTCTTTTAAATGTTTTTTTTTTGTTTACATGGGTGCAGCACTGGACCCCGGAAAATTCAGGTACGGCCTTAATCCTCTATTGTTAAGAGCAGACTGTTATGAGAAGTTATAAATGAGAATAGTTCGAGCTTGATGTATTTAATATTTATTTTTTCACCAAGGAATGGCACGCACGACACAGACACGTTTACACAGTACATAGATCTTTTGTAGAAGAGGAATCATACAATCGTTCAATTATGAACATTATATTTTTCTATAGCTATTGTTTTTTATAGCTAGGCCCAATTTTTTTTAAATTAGAATCTTAGGCGGTGCTAAATCCTAAAAAAATAATATTTATTGCAGGGTTATTGCTAGAAACAAAGTTGTGGACCTCCAAACCTAAAAAGTAAAAAAAAAACAAAGAAGATGGCACAGAGAAGAGAGGAAGGATCTCTACTTAACTCCACCCACAAGAGCAAGGCTTTATAATTACAAGAAGAAAAGTATACTTAAGTATATATAATACTAGCTTTTGCCCGCGGCTTCGCCTGCGTAGATTCGGGGTATGAAAAATAGATGTTGGCCGATTCTCAGACCTACTCAATATGCTCACAAAATTTCATGAGAATCGGTCAAGCCGTTTCGGAGGAGTACGGGAACGAACATTGTGACACGAGAATTTTATATATAAGATATAATATACCTATATATTTTTTCTCCTTAAAACGTAACAGAGTGCAACGGCCTGCAATGACCTCTCTGCAGTTAGTTCAGAGTGCATGCAGTAAGCTAATTCAATCAAACTGCATATTTTATTCTGCTGATACTGCAACGGGGAAGAAACCAGTAATTTTTGCAATTTATACCCCGGCGGAATACTGGAGTGGGTTGTAATGCAGCTGGCTTTATTTCTTTTAGTTCTATGAATACGAATACTCATAGAGTTTCACACAAGACAAAAAATATCGTAGATATTCATTAATTATTCATCATTTTAGCCGCATAACGTCCACAGCTGGACATCGGCCTCTCCCAAGAATTTCCAAAATAACCGATCTAGAGCAGCCTGCGTCCAGCGCTTTCCAGTGACCTTGATCAAATCGTCTGACCACCTTATGGGTGGGGTGTCTTACGCTTCGCTTGCAGAGATCTTTTCTGCCCCATCGGCCATCGGTTCGTCGCGCTATTTGTATTTCGCCTCGCGTATAATTTCATATCCATCGATAGACAAGATTCTATAAAATGAAGTCTATGCAAGATCCAAAGTCTTGCAACTACCAAGATCACCGTATCTACCTAAGGCCGCGGGCGTAAATGTCGATATAAGGGCAGCGAAAAGGTTATGAACAAAGGGGCCATCGATTGCCTTAAGTACACTTTGTAAGGGGAGGGCCATTCCGCGGTAGTGACATAAGATCGATGGGTGAATCCGAGAATTTCGTCGTGAATGGTAATGACGATGTAAAAAAGGTAATGATAACAGGTAATAGTGATGATATTAATATTAATAATCCTATATTACATCATTACCATTTGACTGTTATCAGTACCATATTTACATCGTCATTACCATTTACTCCGATTCACCCAAATATGTTACCAACGCCACTTTTTACCATCGCAACTCACGCTTTTGACAAGGAATTTATACCAAAGGCCAACACACGCTTCTCGCGGTCATCAATCATTCATCCTCACACATTAGATCACGTAAAGAGAACAAAAAAATTACACCTCATAGTTTTTTTACTATTATGTAAACGCAAAAGTAAAGCGTTTACTAAGTACTGGGACAGAAGAAATAGTACTAACGTACAGAAGTCTCACTCAGCAAAGAAATTCAAAGAAATATCTACTCAATGTGGCTAGCGATATGGTTTAATTTAGCTCACGTCAGAACTCAGCACCTTTTCGTATAGATACCTAGACATCCATTGCAAGCCAATTTCATTCTTATTACTCTGGATAAACTATTCGTATAACTGAATTTACCACCCGGAGGGGCCGCATGCGCGCATAGTAATAATGTAGGTACATTTTCGATACCTAAACGGGGAGTGACACAGGCCTGGTACTGGGCTAAACTACCAACGTTCGTACATTGTACAACTAAGAAGCTAGGCAAGAACTATTTTCTTGCCCTTTTTGAACAATCTCATGTTGTAGTTGCCGTGTGGTTTCCAGCACAGTAGAATAGGACACTCCTAGTCTTCCCGTGGATGTCGTAGAAGGTAACTTAGGAAACACAAGCTAAACAAAGCTTGGACATCAGTGAGACCTCAACCCGTGGAGAGTGTTGGCCAAATCCTCTGGCTGCTCAGGCCAAGTATGGCTCTGGTAGTAGGTACAAAGAGTGTCGTGCTAGACTAGAAAGACCTGATGATGATGAGTTTCAAAGGAAAAAGGAGGTTTGGTGCAAAAATATGCCACCTAATAAAAGCGTTTATAGTATGGGTTGGGTGGGACATCTTCTACTTCGTCTAAGCGCATTCCCGGTTACATCCTTAGCTGTGCTGCTTCGGAGCCCGGGGTGCGCTTTCCCGCTTTTCCTTCTCCAAATATAATATGCATGTCAATGGTCACCCAAGGATGCCAAAGACCTTGTAAAATGGAGAAGAAATAGGAACACTTTCAATAATTTGGCTATAGTTTTACAACCGGCCGCCTGCCTGACGTCAACACTCTTTGGGAACGTATTTGTGCGAAAAGTTTTACCAGCGGCCGCCGCCTGACGTTAACCCTCCTTGGGAATGCAATTGTAGCACGAGATGTTTATGCTTAGTCCTTTAGTCGCCTCTTACGACATCCACAGGAAGAGATGGAGTGGTCCTATTCTAACCCGGAACCACACGGATAACGGTTGGATGGGACATCTGTCAGCACGAAACAGCATTTTCCTATGCTGCTATCCGTTTTAGAACCGTCATTTACTACAGCGAGAGAGAGCGACGGAACGCCGCGGAATCGACGAAGACTAACAGGACTTGACCACAGAATACATAAGAGTACAAAACTTGACTTAAAACATTTTTTACCCAAATAAAGTTGACAGTGTCTAAAAAGAATATAACTTATTTCAGGAGGTTTAAACCGAGTAATAAAGTAAAACCGTATCTGTAAACGTGTAGAATTTAACTTTTCTTTATTTTAATATGTAAATTATTATATTTTTTTATAGAAATAAAACTCTTTTTAACATAAAAAAAAATCAATCCATTTTAAAACTATTTACAATTATTGATAGTAAATAATTATTTGGAAAATGATATAAATTTAAAGGTGAATTGAAAAGTAAATAGGTTTATTAACACCCTTTTTTGGACGATTTACAACACTGCATACTGGGAACCTTCTCCAACCCTTGTACACCCTACATATGAAGTAAAACTGCACTGCACGCAAGATATCGCCCTTCGCTCAGCCCTTAACCCCGGCCCTCCGACCTACTTCCAGGGTCGATAACCCGCAAGGTCGTCAGCTGATCGATGGCGTGTCATGGCGTTGAGGAGCCGTGCTGCCTTTTACGTAATAATGTTGGTTCAGTTTTAAAAAATAAACATAGATAACTTAGTGTTATAATAGTTTGAAATTATTTTTAAACGCTGATCTTGACATTTTTAATCCAAGTTAGCCACAATTCCAAAGATATCTCATTGCTTCATTAGATTTGTAAACTTAATAAATATCATAATTACCTACCTGTTTTTGAAGTCTTACCTGCACTGTTTTATTTTGTAATAGTAGATTGTTGCACCGTGCATCGAGTACTGCTTATAAAAAGCACGAGTGCAATATAAATTACTTAATTGGAGGTGCATAATCTGCTTTTCTTTCAACTATTGCGAGAAAAGCATATTTATTTTAGGTAAACTTTTATTTTTATTTTTTTAAAGCCTGTCCATTCTCACATCACTTCATTTTCTTCACGATATAAGACATATCTAATATAACACAATGGCCATAAAATCATGTGTAAATCGACGGGAAGCCCCTCACGACAAAATTGTGATGAAAATGACAAGCATTAGGGATCGAGCCCCTACACGAATATACGAGTCCGTAGTTCCGTCCACAAATATTTATTTTCCATGACAATAATTGCTTAATACGGACTGGAACGTGCCTGATGCCAAAATCGGGACACTGCGGCGTCAGGAGTTGGCCACGAGCCAAAAAGGACGCAGGACTTAATGAAAGAATAGGAATACTAAGTTATTCGTTTTGATAATTGAGAGTAATATTGTATGAACTTCGATTATATATGGCTTTTGTGAAAGGAAACCATTTTTTTTCTTATATAAGTAGTTAGTACATACAAATAATAAGTATACATTCTGTGCGCTAGTGTAAACACACTGTGCCGAAGTTCTGCGACTCATTTATTGTATTTCTCCTTTCCGTAATTTCGGCCCTATGTCATGGCCATCCATGCATGCATGCAACAAGATAAATGCATGCAATGAAATCAAGTTTTTAACTTCTATCATCCACTTACGAAAAAATCCTGCTTTTTTCTAATACTTTGACCCTTTCACCGTACTAGTTTTCTTTTTAACTATTCCGCCATTACGGCACTAAGACTCTGGAACGCGCTTCCCGAATTCATTCGAACTGCTCCTAGTCGCGCTAGCTTTATGTCACAGGTGTTTGAACACTTCTTGGTCGAGCTAAAATAGTAGATTCAAGAATTGCTGCATTTGTTTATTGACCAAGCGAGTTTAAAGATTGGTCAAAAATGCTGTCTGTCTGTCGGTTTGATCTCGCCTACAGGTCGCATTTATCAACCGATTCTCGTTAAATTTTGTAAGCAGGTTCAATAATCATAATTTTTTTTTTGTCGATTCATTTTCAGGATTTTTTTTTAAAATGGCAGAGATATGGGGGTTTAAATCTAAGGAAATCATATTTCAGCCATTTTGAAAAAATTTTCAAATATTTCATAAAACTTTTTTTTTATCCTTATTAAGACGCAACTTTTTTGCCTGATCCACTTTTTTATACGATCAACTTTAACAGGTTGGGGGGGAGTGACGAGGTTTTACAGCTCACATAGCCACTAGTTTATATACAGGGTCTAACGAAATATATTGAAACTATGAAATAGTTTCAATATATTGTGTATATAGTCCATGACACTGAACAACTTTCCCCTAGGAACATATATTGAAATATGAAAAATATTTTTTTGCCTTACCAATTGACCGATCAGCTGATCCGAGTTTGTACGTAAAGCCAGAAATATTTTTTCATATTTTGGTATATGTTTCTTGGGAAAAGTTGTTCAATATCACCGACCAAATTCACCCTTAAAACAGTTTCAGTACATTTTGTTAGACGTTATATATCGTATATACATAGTGGAAGGGACATCCCCGTAATAAATCGAACCACGGGCTATACTAGAGCACTAAAGTATAATAAAACTAAAATAACAATCAGAAAACCAAAAAAAAATTCGACATTCCCATACAAATTGCCCGGGCGGATGCACACTTTTGTATGGAAATGCCGAAATTTATTTTTGTTTTTTGGCTGTTATTTCAATTTCATTATATTATAATGATCTAGTATAGACCGTGGTTCGACTTATTACGGGTATGGTATGTGTATACATATAATTATATAAGTATGTAACACTTTTAGCGTTAAGTTCGCCTATTGTTCTGTAAAATTTGTATTTGGGCAATAAAGATTAGATAAATAAAAAAAAATTTCTTTGAAGATATCGCTTCCGATCGGTCGTTTTGGACTGTGGCTGATATGACTCTCTTTGGAGAAAACAACGTTAGGTATATTTTATAACACATTAGTTTCCAAAATCATTTCCCGAGTAACGACAACCATATTAGGAGTCGTTTGTATTTAGGGCTGCCACATAACTGTATATTATTCGAAGGCCACCGCGTCACATGAGAAAAACTCTGGGAAACCCCTAAAATTTTATGCGGTACTGCGTGTAATTTTTTTGTTATTACAATATACTTTTATTTACATCTATGTCTTTTTTTTCTGCCATGGCATGCGAGCTGTTTACTGCATTGTTCTGCCGCCAGAGTGCAGCATTAGCGCAGACCGTAAACAAATGTTTGACAATTACATTAAGTACATCAAACTCGCAATGAGTTTTTGGCGGGAAGGCAAGGGGTTCGGTTGGGGTTTGCTTTAAATTATTTTACAAATTGATTTTAGTGGACTTTATAATATGAAATTGGTGTTGTTTGGTGTTATAAATACTCATGACATGAACAATGTGTGAAATAGTTAAATTGAACAGTCATAGTACGGCTGTAGTGATATTTATTTTGCGGACTGTGTGGGCATCTTCGAGCGTCGTCCGCCACTCAATCGTCTATGTAAACCAGTGGACTCGTATAGATTTGTCGCCAGAAGCTCCTTTGCAGTAGTCAAAGGCCTACACCACCCTTTGATTGTCTTGTTAGGATTAGGTTAGGTTAGGATTAGGAATAAAGAACAAAATTAAAGATAGGCTCTAAAGGACTTGTATCCACAGCCGTAAAATTATATAATAAAAATGGTTGCCTGTAAAGTCGGTTTTACGGGCGAAGATTTTACGTGACAACGGCGGCAGACCGATCATAGTTGAGTGGGAGAGAGACGCAAGGCATTCGGCGGGCCTCTCTCTCGTTCGGTGACTCATCGTAACGTTACCGAGCGTTACACTTTTTCATAAGTGACTCCCAGCCGCAACCTAATTTAAGACGTTGTCACGTCAAAAAATAAAATCAAACTCGCAATAAATTTGTAAAATTATATAAGTACCTACCTATTAGGTATTAGGAAGACATAACACCACATCACAGGTTTTGAATGAGTGAATAATAATAAAACTACTGAAATTATTATTATTTTTTATAATTTTACGACTCTGGATACAAGTCCTTTAGAGCCTATCTTTAATTTTGTTCTTTATTCCTAATCTTAGCCTAACCTAATCCTAACAAGTTACAATCAAAGGGTGGTGTAGGCCTTTGATTGCTTTAAGGGAGCTTCTGGCGACAAACTATACGAGTACACTGGTTTTCATAGACGATTGAGTGGCGGACGACCCACACAGTCCGCAAAACAAATATCACCACAGCCGTACTATTTTTTCAGTAAACAGTAAACAATCATTTATTTTCTCCAAAAAATGGTTTTACAATAACAATAGCGTACATTTATATGGGTTACCAGCACCGATTTGAAAGAGACTGGAGACTGATGAAGGCTGGGCCTGTGTCACAGTTCTCCAGTGCTCCCGCCTTTGGATATGGTACCTAAAATTACCAGAAAACATCTAATTGGATGTAGTGTACTCAATTGGTAGCTTAAGCTAATAACAATGAAAAAGATGAAAAAAAAACCGGCCAAGTGCGAGTCGGACTCGCGCACCGAGGGTTCCGTACAAACCTGCAAGGTTTAGTATTTGGTATGAATTTCAATTTAATACCTCTACGCGTTTATGAGGAAATGGGTAGTAAGTTTAAAATTATTAAAAAAATATATATTATGTGATGTAACTAAAAATTTATGGTTTTCGTAATTTTTCCTTTATCTATGCTATAAGACGTTGCTTCGTACCAAATTTCAAGATTCTGAGTTCACGGGAAGCACCCTGTAGGTTTTGATTCCCTTGCAAGTGTCGAAAATTTGCGGCATAAACGGCTGTATCTTTTGATTGCGTTGGCTTAGAAGTTTGATTTTTTCACAGCTTCAAGGGACAGTAGACCTGAGTAATTGATATAAATTTCAGCTTCATACCTCCACGCGTTCCTGAGAAAAAGGGTCTTGACAGACGGACGGACGGACGGACAGACGGACAACAAAGTGATCCTATAAGGGTTCCGTTTTTTCCTTTTGAGGTACGGAACCCTAAAAAGAAAGAAATAGATAGTGCCCAGGAAAGTCATAATTGGGGAGACCGAATAGAAAACTATGACTGTCCTCTTTAACTATTTCACACATTGATCATGAGCATGAGCATTTATAACACCAATTTCATATTATAAAGTCCACTAAAATCATTTTGCAAAATAATTTAAAGCAAACCCCAACCGAACCCCTTGACTTCCCGCCAAAAAAAACTATTGAAATTATGTAAATATATTGGTTTGTTAATTATTTGTTGTGAAAAATATGACATGTAGAATGACAGCAGATTGGTTATCTACTGTATCTGTTGGGGCCGCCATCTTCGACGAGTTTTATGTAATATGTCCCATTGTGTTAGCTTTTTGAAGTGTGAAATAAATTGTTAACTGGTGATAATTGCCATATTGCTCTTCGTCATGCACTAGATAGCCCTTTAAATTATTTTATGAACCACCGTTGTAAGTACGATGGTTCAACGGTTCAACGGGGGTTCATAAAATAATTTAAAGGGCTATCTAGTGCATGACGAAGAGCAATATGGAAATTATCTCCATATTTACGAGTTAACAATTTATAAATTTCAAATGAGGGCGCCACTTTAAGGCCATTTGCCTTAAGAAGGGCCACAAAAACTAAATATGCCGCCCCAGTCCAGCGACGCGGGGAGGGAGGTGTGAAAATGTGCGAATAGTACGGACACAGTTTTGTCTGTCAATACGGTGTTTTTTATACAATAGTTAACTAGATACCTTAGCTCTCAAAACGCAAAATTTTATACAATAGTTTAATATTTAACCAACTTGTCTAGCTTCTTCTTATCGAGTCGAAATGGTTTTACTGTAGGTTCCATTTTAAAGACATCTTTGACCTGAACACCTGTGATCAGTGGCCACGGCGATCCCTCTGTCGTTAGCCTCATTATGGTCCTGATTTATAAGTGCATATAAGCGGAAAATAAAGAAATAAGGACATGATGACAGGTGGTCAATCGACCGAACCGCAGTCGCAAAGGTCGTTATCAGCGTGACGCCACCTAAATCTCCCAACACCAACCCGGAGTCTATTGAGAGACTTCTAGACTAACCAGGGGAAGTATAATATTAGGTCCTTACATATGAAATTGCCGTTCAGTATCAAAAAAGTGAAACAAGTTTTTTTTAATGAAATTATTACTTAATCAATCGAAGTATGCGCCGTTGTTATCGATACACTTCCGCCATTTTATAGGCAGATCATTGATACCTTTGGAAAAAAAATTCTGGGAGCGAGAGTCCATGAACTGTTTGAAGGCGGTTTTGACTGCCTCATCAGATTTGAATTTTTTTCCTTGTAAAAAGATATCCAAATTTTGAAAAAAGTGGTAATCGGTTGGGGCAAGATCTGGAGAGTATGGTGGGTGACGCAGAGGTTCCAGTCGCAGCTCCTCTAACTTGGCGATCGTTTGATGTGCAGTGTGTGGTCTAGCGTTATCCTGAAGGAGCAGTGGGCTAGAGCAATTCATCAGTCTCGGTTGTTTAATGGCGAGCTTTTCCATCATTGTTTGCAATTGTTGGCAATACAAGTCTGCAGTAATCGTCTGGCCTGATCTCAAGAAGCTGTAGTGGATAACACCAGCACTGGTCCACCAAACACTAACCAGAATCTTCTTTTTGGTCAGTTTTCGCTTAGGGGAAGATTTTGCCGGTTCTCCAGGGTCAAGCCATTGTGATGATCGCTTCCGATTGTCGTACAGGATCCATTTCTCATCACAAGTCACGATACGGTTTAAAATCCCCTCATTATTGTGGCGATTAAGCAAAGAAACGCAGCAAGCAACGCGTGTTTGTTGGTTTGCTTCAGTCAATTCGAGCGATACCCACTTTTCGAGTTTTTTAATTTTTCCGATTTGGCGCAAGTGGATAAGTATCGTTTTGTCACTTACGCCGAAGGCTGCTGCTAATTCAGAAGTAGTTTGAGATGGATCCGTTTCCACTATCGCCTTCAATTCTTCGTTATTCACTTGAGTATCAGGTCGTCCACGAGGCTCATTGTGTAAATCGAAATTTCCAGAACGGAAACGTTGAAACCAAAAACGCACCGTTCGTTCGTTAGCGGTGCCTGGTCCATACACGTCGTTAATTCTTCGAGTCGTTTCTGCAGCACTGGTGCCACGGTGGAACTCGTATTCGTAAATACCGCGAATTTTCAATTTGTCCATAGTTGTTGTTATAGCAATGTTGAAACTCAAACAAATGATGTTAAAACAAATGAAATACGAATTTTAAAACAATATTTTTCTGGCTTTATTTCGAAATAAATTTGAATTTGGAATTCCTAATGATACGCAAGATATTTGATTTTAAAGTTGCCAGTATTGAAAATCGGCAATTTCATATGTAAGGACCTAATATCGCTCTCTCTAACGTTACGGATCGACCACTGCTGAGAAAGAAATCCCTCTCTCTCTAGCTAACGTTACGGAACGACTACTCCTAAAAAAGAAATTCGGTCCAGTTTAGTTTTCCTATTTTAAGTTTTTTAAAGTGGGTGTGTTTTAAGGCATTCTATCACATATCTGCATGGTTCAGCAATGGCCCTCGTTGGAAGTTAGCCAGGTGAAAATCAGATATCATTTTGCTGACACACAACCACTAGGCTGTCATGGTTTGGTCGTGTTCTGAGTGCAAGATGCACTGACAAAATATTTGTAACACTTTTGGAGACACTACCGCTTTAGACGTACCTAAATCAATTAAGTACTTATATCTTTATTCATTATCAGTTTTTTTTTTTTGATTTGATGCTTTATTTTCATGAGAAGGTTTTCTTTTTTAAACCTTTTTAATTAAAAAGCGTTTATCATTTGAGATCCGCTGGATATCCGCAAGTACTGTCAGAATCCAGGTTAAGTAGCGTTGGCGACGTGCTGCCTCAGCTTTGCTCTTTTTCGTGCTGTTTACTCTTATTTTTGCTTTATTTTATAAATTTAAAAACTAACACCCGACTACGGAAAATTTCATACTGACAAGTACATTTATCCAGTTAATGCAAACACAGCAAGGAGAAACAGATAACAATGTATATATTTTGGAAATGTGATTTTTAAGCCCTTTCATTTGATACCCAAGTTGTTATGATTAGATTTATTTTATTTTTTAGTACATTACTTTATAGCCTACTAGCTTTTACCCGCAGCTTCGCTCGCGTATCCCAAATCCTACGGGAACAGACATTTTTCCCGGATAAAATTTACCCTATGAGAAGGATCTTAGGACTCCCAAATATGTGTATGCGAAATTTCAAGAAGATTGGTTCAGTAGATAAAGCGTGAAGAGGTAAAAAACAAACAAATATACAAACTCACTTTCGCATTTATAATATTAGCTGTGATATTAGTAAGGTTTAGGATAGGATAGTTAGGATTAGGATTAGAGTTAGGATAGAGGGCCTCATATAGCCTATAACCAGCAGACACACTGTCAAAAATTATGTAATTTTACATGCAAAAAATTACATAAACCTGTAAAATTCCCGAAAAATCTGGGAAATTCACGGGAAAATATCTAAAAATCACAAAAAATATGGAAAAATTCATATTTTTCCGTAATTTTCCCAGATTTTTTGAGTGATAATTTTTTGCATGTGAAATTACATAATTTTTAGTAAAATTACATAATTTTTAACAGTGCAGCCAAGACGATTCCGACGATACCTCATTTGTGAAGGTATCATGGATATCTTTGAAGATACGAGGGGACAGATGAAGATACATACATACATACATAGCAGCAAAACACATAACCCTCCTTTTGGATTCGCCGTGGTCGGGTAAAAAGAAATATTTATTTATTTAATATTTTTTGCACAATAATCTAACGATTATAATACAAAAGGTAAACCTTAATGCTAAGCATTGTCTACCAGTTCACCTTAGGGACGTAGCAGATAAGATAGTAAATGGGGTGCAAGATTAACTACTTAAAATAAAGAAAGAAAAGTGTTATATACAAATAATAAAACATATATAATTCTTATAATTACATAAGATACCTATATACACTATACATATATTCATATATAAATTCCATTAATCCATTTACACATTTACATACTTAAAATAAACTTACGTAAATATGAATACATAAGCATAAAATATATATACTTACTTAAGGCCGTACCTAAATTTTCCGGGGTCCAGTGCTGCCCCCATTTTAAATAAATCATTTCAAACAAAACGGAGACATCATTTAAAACTTTTCTACTACCAAGTCCTAGAAAACCTTTCAAAGTATTTTATGAAATACTGTTTACAGTTTATAATGAGAACGTTAAGCTTTACTACGCACACTAGCTAAAAGTGGCCGTTTTTCGCAAATGTGCGTAGTAAAGCTTAACGTTCTCACTTTAAACTGAAAACAGTAGTTTATAAAATACTTTGAAGGGTTATCTAGGACTTGGTAGTAGCAAAATTTTAAATGATGTCTCCGTTTTCTTTGAAATGATTTATTTAAAATGGGGGCAGCACTGGACCCCGGAAAATTTAGGTACGGCCTTAAATTATTGCAGCAAAGCTTTTTCGCAAAAGTGTCGAATCACCAGCATTTTGAAGTGATCCCGCGTCTGTGCTCTCATGATGTTATCGGGAAGGGCATTCCAAAGTCGTACAGCCGTGACGGCAAAAGAATTTGAGAGAAACCCAGTACGGTGAGAAGGAATATTCAGAGTAAATTTGTCGGAAGAGAGCAGTACCCTGTCATGAGCAGAGCATAGAAGCTGGGATTGAGACGTATATGAAATACATACATACATTATCATAACGCATGTTTCCCTCAGGAGCAGGCAGAGACTATGGACCTCAATTTGCTATGATTCTGACGAACCTAATTCGCTCTATCTACACTTATCATACGACGACCTCCTTGGTGTAATGGTCAACACGCTAGTCCACCTATCTGAAGGCAAGTTGGAAAATGGCCTTTTTCAAATTATCCTGGATCTTGGGTGTTTATCTATATGTATGTATTATAAAATATAGTATCGTTGATTAGTATCCCATAACATAAGTTTAAAACTTGCTTTGGGGCTAGCTCAATCAGTGTGATTTGTTCTTATACCTATATTTATTTATTTATTTGTCATTTCAGTAATATATAAAAAAAATATTACTGAAATGAGAAATAAATAAATAATAAATAAATAAATATATAAGAACAAATAATAATATTTTATTTTTATATTTTTCTTTTTATAGACATTTATAAAACCTAGCCTAAGATTAGATTGAAATAAAGAGAATATAAATAATAAGTCGCAGGCAGTGTTTGCTTTCGGATCTCTAAACCTGTGTAAGTATAGTAACACAGGTTTTTTTCAAATCACGATCACGATTTTTTTCAAATTTAAAATGGTTATGTTAAACCCCGGGGACGCTCGGCTCTAGCAGAAATTTGCACTTAAATGTTTATTAGGTATTTCGCAATCTGAATCGAATAATGTGTTCACAACCCCTCAATCTAATTGAAAGACCTACTTATCTTAGAATAGATACATAGCCCACACTATATATATATATATGGTGTTCGAGAAAAAATATTTTACCCCCACTTTGGGAAATTCATAATTAATTCAATTTTCATCACATCTTATAGGGAAAGTACCCTACATTATAATTATTTTTTTTACATTTTGATTAACCTTGTTTGTATTCTCATTCAAAATTATAGTTTTCTAGTACTTACTTAACAGATTGACACGCTGAAACTATATGAGTTCCTAGTCTGGACTTCGGAACCCTAAAAAGGATAGGCAAAGGTACTAACTCCGCTGGCTCAGCGACCTGAAGTGCCTCTGACACGAAAGAGAAAACGCCACAATTTCCAATTTATTTTTATTAATATCAAAAAGACACAATCATATTTTGAGCAAAATGTTGCCAGCTGACATTGTAACGGTATTCGTTACAAACTTACCTAAATATACTAAATAATCTGCTTAAAACTAATATATAAAAACTAAATCTAAATCTAACCTAATTAATAACTAATTACAACCTTAAATACTAAAACAAAACAGTATCATTCACCTACTAGAAACTATAGTATTTACTAAACTATTTCTCCTGTGAGATTGCGTCCGCAATAGTTACGGAAGGATGAAGCTATCTACAGACCCGACTGCTACTCGGCGGCGAGCAGACTGAGACATCGAGGCTTACCAATAAGACGTCGCTAATCGCTGCTCACTTCTATATACTAGAATCTAAATAAAATATATATATATACTTATTTGATTGAGTACTTTTAAATTTTAATCTTGTGAAAGTGTTACCCCGGATACTGGGTGAGTGTTGCAATTATTTTATAGAAGTAAGTCCTAATAGGAAGAGTAATATTAAGTTTACCTACATTATAAAAATAATATTAATAATTCGTTTTAAAAGAGCATTGCTAACGTTATGATTATCCTAAGTATTGCATATTATGACTTACTTCATCTCTCTGTGTACATTTTCATCATTAGCTTGGTTCTATTTTTTTTTTTTATTAAATAATTTTACGGCTCTGGATACAAGTCCTTTATAGCCTATCTTCAATTTTGTTCTTTATTCCTAATCCTAACAAGTTACAATCAAAGAGTGGTGTAGGCCTTTGACTGCTTCAAGGGAGCTTCTAGCGACAAATCTGTACGAGTCCACTGGTTTTCATAGACGACTGAGTGGCGGACGACGCCCGAAGACGCCCACACAGTCCGCAAAACAAATATCACTACAGTCGTACTATGACTGTCCACTTCAACTATTTTACACATTGTTCATGAGCATGAGCATTTATAACACCAAACAACACCAATTTCATATTATAAAGTCCACTAAAATCAATTTGCAAAATAATTTAAAGCAAACCCCAACCGAACCCCTTGACTTCCCGCCAAAAACTTCAGCTTGGTTCTATTCATCATTGTCGATTGTCATTTCACCAATTGTCGTCCCTTCCAAATGTTAAGTATGGACCTAGTTGGACCATTACCCGTATCTCGAAAACAGAATACGTTCTTGTTGGTAGCCACTTGTTGTTTCTCAAAATATTGCTTACTCTTTCCTATTCGCAGAGCTACAGCACATATTATTTCAAAAATACTTGAAGAAAAATTTTTTCTTGTTCATGGGATACCTAGTACCATTCTAATGGATAACGGAAAACAATTTACAAGCAATACTATGAAAAACTTATTCGAAAGCTACAATATACCTAATGTTTTTTATACCCCGCTATACACTCCCCAGATTAACACAGTGGAGAGATATAATAAAACGATAATGACTTCTGTATCCAGTTTTATTGACAGCGATCATAGGATTTGGGATACCCATATACCTAAAATACAGTTCGCTCTAAATAGTGCTGTTAATGAAGCCACTGGCTTTTCCCCATCATTTTTGGTTTTCGGACGAGAACTTGTTAGCTGTGGTTCTCACTACGTCGATTCTGATCTAGATAACCAAATAATTTTTACACCTAGAGATAGTTATGCTGAAAATCTGGGAGCGTTGCATAAAATATTTGATAAAGTCCAACTTTCATTAATAAAGGCACACTCTACAAATAGCACTAATTATAATTTACGTCGAAGAAATGTAGATTTTAATGTAGGGGACATAATTTGGCGAAGGACATTTTACCAGAGCGATAAAGATAATAGATTTTCAAAGAAATTGGCTCCTAAGTTTATTAAATGTCGAATCATAGGAAAAAAATCTAAATTAGTTTATGAACTTGAGGATATGTCTGGCCAAAACTTAGGAACATGGCATAAAAAAGATTTCAAGCTGACTTGAACTGTAATAGAATTCCTAAAAAGCGGATTTTATAAGTAAAATCCTAACCTAAAAAGGGGGGTATGTAACGGTATTCGTTACAAACTTACCTAAATATACTAAATAATCTGCTTAAAACTAGTATATAAAAACTAAATCTAAATCTAACCTAATTAATAACTAATTACAACCTTAAATACTAAAACAAAACAGTATCATTCACCTACTAGAAACTATAGTATTTACTAAACTATTTCTCCTGTGAGATTGCGTCCGCAATAGTTACGGAAGGATGAAGCTATCTACAGACCCGACTGCTACTCGGCGGCGAGCAGACTGAGACATCGAGGCTTACCAATAAGACGTCGCTAATCGCTGCTCACTTCTATATACTAGAATCTAAATAAAATATATATATATATACTTATTTGATTGAGTACTTATAAATTTTAATCTTGTGAAAGTGTTACCCCGGATACTGGGTGAGTGTTGCAATTATTTTATAGAAGTAAGTCCTAATAGGAAGAGTAATATTAAGTTTACCTACATTATAAAAATAATATTAATAATTCGTTTTAAAAGAGCATTGCTAACGTTATGATTATCCTAAGTATTGCATATTATGACTTACTTCATCTCTCTGTGTACATTTTCATCATTAGCTTGGTTCTATTCATCATTGTCGATTGTCATTTCACCAATTGTCGTACCTACATTGTTATTTTAAAGAATACTAAATTATGGTTATTCCCCAAATTAATGTTAAGCTAAATGCAAATAATGTTCTAGAATATGATAGGAATATTTAGATTTAAAGCGTTATGTTGTTACGACAAAAATACTATGTTTCACCTAAAAATCATTTCACCTAAAGTTGATTTTCTGTTGCTAAAACTCATTGTGTATGACCGCCACATCATGATCATTGTTAATGTTTAAATCATCTTAAATCATGCCTTGCTCGGAGAATGATGTTGCGGTCATCCAAAAAAATAGGACATTTAGTAAAATGTCCGGTTTCCGGTTCCAGGGTTCCTCGTGCCGGGGAGAAATTTTACTTACTCTGGCGAGACCACTTCTGCCGTGAATTACCCGTTTTGGTGCTACGTTCCTCAAAGTGACTAGCCTACTGCAACAGTGCTCCCTACCACCGGCACTTCCGAGGACAGTAGCGGGTTTATATAAAATTAATTACCGGTAGTATTGCGGTGCGGTAATTATAATTATCCACGACCCTAAGTCAATATTGATATGAATATGTTAGATTAATAAATATATTAATAAATAGTTGTAGTACTTGTATTATTGACTTCCAACCTACTGATAGTAAGTACCTACAGTTTTTATGTTACCGCCCTAACTACCTAGGGAACGGTACAACAGCTGACTGATAAACCAACTTATTTCTTCAGTTATTCCCAATTTGCGAAATCCTTGGTTCTGTAAAAGCTATATACGAGTAAGATGTCATATTTCCTCATAAAATAATATCTGAAATGGCTAATACAAGAATAGAGTTCTCCCGAATAGATATTATTAGAGCCCTGTTCAGTGTTCCAAGAATTTAATTTCTCCCTTCATTCTGTCCTTTGTTCCTCGCACAATACCAATAGCTCCATCTACGAACGCTAATGAAAACTAAACGTTTGTTCTATAAAACATTTCCTTGAAGTACTGCGAACCTACTTAAATATGAAATTAATGTAATTAGTTAAAAATATTTTTTAATATTTAATGGCAACATTTACAAAATATCAGTGCAATATATATGTATTTCAACTTCTCTAAACAATTACACTATTTATTTATATAAACATACACACAGCCCTATTTATTTCTCTTTCATTATTTATTTATTTTTACATTGGTACTATTAAATCCGCACCACGCATCTTCAGGACACAGCTGAAAATCAGTGTATTGCTCCCGGGCAATATTACCAGTGAGCTGTGTCCTTTTTGTATTGCTGTGTAGCACACACATTTAAATTTGTTATGTTTTTGTGTAAATTTTTCACTATGTTTGTCTGTTTTTTGTAAGTATGTGTGTTATAGCAACAAATAAATGTCTTTCAATTCAATTCAATTCATATTTTATGACACCCTACGTCTATTAATCAATTGTTATTTCTATTGTGTCTGGCGTAGTGTCCAGCAATGTGTTAAAATAAGCTTTCATCTAAAACAATTAACTACTTAAGGTCGTACCTGAATTTTCCGGGGTCCAGTGCTGCCCATTTAAAATAAATCATTTCAAAGACAACAGAGACATTATTTATTATTAATAGTTTATAAAGAGAACGTTAAGCTTTACTACGCACATTTGAGATAAGTGGCCGTTTTTCGAAAATGTGCGTAGTAAAGCTTAACGTTTCGTCTGCGAAAAACGGCCACTTTTGGCAAATGTGCGAAGAAAAGCTTCACTTTCACACTTTAAACTGTAAACAGTAGTTCATGAAAAAGTTTAAAGGGTTACCTAGGGTTTACTAAAACAAAATTTAATATTATATCTCCGTCTCCTTTCAAATAATTTATTTCAAATGGGGGCAGCACTGGACCCCGGAAAATTCATACTAAAAGCTAGTGAACTCCAGCCAAGCTGATTTCCAGACCAACGGACAAATAGATTGATAGGACGTTTATTTATAGCCATAGTCACACACATACAGAAAATACACAACATAGGAACATAATACAAAACATAAGAAAACACGGAAACATGTACAATATCTTTGTGTAGCGGCTCGCTGATTTTCAGCTACGGCAAATCAATCTTCTAAAACATTATCGATAATCCCTACAATAATAATAATAATAATAAAAACTCTTTATTGCACCAAGAATACATAAGAGTAAATAATGATAACAATATGTTATGTACAATGGCGGCCTTATCGCAAAAGCAATTTCTTACAGGCAACCACGCTAGTAGGACTTCAAGTTGTAAAGTGGGTATGGCGCAGAAGTACATAAATACATGCAATAAACTTACATATATATATTTATACATACATACATACCTATATATCCTTACATACATAACACGTATCTTATGAAAGTGTAGTGACACATACACAAAATAACTAGGTACACAATACACAAAACGAAGAAAATACTAAATTTAGTACAAAGAAAGAAAGTGAGACTTTACTTGACTTTTGAAACTAGGGAGAATTAGTGCTTTTCGAATCAACACCGGCAACGAGTTCCACAGACGAACATCTTGAACTGAGAATGAGTTAGAAAAGAATGAAGTATTGTGGGGTGGCATTATAAGACGAAGGTTAAATGTGCTGCGCAGGTTTTTGTTCTGGATTTTACTAAAAAAAACAAATTGATCTCTTAAGATATCTAGGATAAGCAGGATTGAATAGGATGGAATACAGTAAGGAAAGGATATGCCAATCACGTCGAAGTCGAATTGGGAGCCACTTGAGTTGTGCACGAAATTCAGACACATGATCATATTTGCGCAGACCAAATATATATTTGATGAAGAGATTTTGAAGACGTTCAAGTTTGTACGTAGACGTACAATGTTATATGCAAATCCAATTTGGATAATCATCCGCATGGAATCTCCCCAATCGCCGCCATTTCAATAGAAAAACTAACTTATTGAATGGTAGCATTGCGCAGGTCAACTGGAAGACAAAGGCTGCTTTTTCACCAGAGGCATAGGCACGAGGAGCTTAGCGGGTAGCGGCTTCGACTTGGGGATGGCGTAGAGTCTGTGGTAGGTAGAGTGAGAGACATAATAAAACGGTCGCATTAGAAATTATCTACGCATACCTACTCAACACGTTTCTATCTCGTAGGCAGGCGCAGATCAGAATCTTGCCTTCAAAATAGGTTGTGGTAGGTAAATACTCTATCTAGGAATTTTGCACCTGAAGTAATACTAATAAAATGAAAAAAAAAATTGAGGGGAACTGTTTTTTAATAATTCCAGATATTTAGATTTTTGGCCGATCAAATAACATTTTTTTTTCATTTTAGTAGATTATTATTAATCAATATTGAATGGTTTATGTAACTGATTTTTTTTCGTTAGGAGTTAGGAAGGGAAACGTCTTACCAATGGAAATACAGCCTAAACATTTGACGTTTCTTTTCCATCGCCTGCCTCAATCAAAACTAGGTTGGGCACTAGCTTTACATACCTACATACAATATCTACACAGTATAAATGTACGATCGAGGGCGATATTAGATGATACATGTAACATGTAATAATCTTGTTATAAATACTTCGTAACATTTTTTTAAGAATCCCCGATTCATAATGAAGTTACACCCTATACCCTTGCTATGCCATACCTATAAACTACTGGAGCGCGTGTATATACAAAATTACATATTTGGTGGACAAACAGTTGAACCCAGAGCAGGCTGGTTTCCGTTCAGGTAAACACTGCTGTTTATTTATTTATGCGCCGAGCGTCGTGCTATTTTTTTTAACTTACCACTCAAAGACACACCGCTGAATCATCACGCGAATTCAGTAATTTTTCTTTGGTGCTGGGGTAAACCATTTGTTTCAAAGTGTGTAAATTCATACCCGTCAAACGCGAAAAAAACCAGACACAATAGTTAAACAATGGACGCCCAGTCGGATTCGACCGATAGGTGTTTGACGGGTAATCATTTGAGAAACGCGTAAGATTTATTTTTTATTTGTGTTATCTCTAGAAATAGTATTATCTTGATTTTAAGACACTAAGTCCGTCAAGTGGTCGCCAACCGAAGGGTGGTCGCTAACCGGCTAAGCGACCCTAAATATGTACCTATAGGTATTCAGGAAACCAAATAAAAATAATGAAACCCAAGTTAATTCTATAAAACAACCTATATTAAATTAGGAACATGTATGTCTGAATTGAAATACGAGTATGTAGTAGGCCCCTTCGTATTTCAGTTCAGATTCATAAATGTTTAGAGGCGGCAGTAAACATTATTGCACACTGCAGGTAATGGGTAGGTCAGTGACTTGCTGCTATGCTGTTAGGGAAACTTTGCTTTACAGTACATTTAGGTACAGTAAGGGGACTATCACAAATTTTATAGCTACCTAGATATTAGGATGAGTAGGGTTAAATAATTTTATTTTACTGCGATTAATACTGTAAGTAATACCTACGTAGTAATTTAAAGCTGAAGAAAAACGCCGAAAGAAATTAATTACGACAGCATAGGTCACTAACTCGCCAGAGTCATAATAAATAGTCATACTACACATACTCGTAACTACATACGAGTAATTAGTTAAATGTATAGTTTACATAAGTAAGTACCTACTTATATAAGTATGAAGTACCTACCTATTAGAATAAACATTTTTCTAAAGACACAATTAGGTGTCTAACTACCTCCTTAAAGTAGAGCATAAATAAAGCTGTTCCCTTGAAATATGCGAGTGCAGTCTCGCTCACTAGTGGTATTTACATAATGTGACAGGGAGAAATGAATGCGCATCTCTTCCTTATAGTCACTAGCATTAACAATAAATAAATATTTAGGATAATTATATACACTTTCACCGTGAGACTTTATATCAGTTGTGCTCCCAGCGCAAGGAATTGTGAATATCCATAGTAATTGGTCGGTTAAATCCGACGCTCGCGGTATGGGCACGAAAATGTTTGACAAGGGTTAAAATACATTATAACTACCAGAGCCAAGCGTAAGAGTCTTATGAGTTTTTTTTTTATTATTTAATTATACTGAAGTCGGTAGGTAGGTACCCCGTTCTAATACTATTTATTTTATTTATTTAAAAAACTTTATTGTTCCACAAAAAAAAATGGTACAACTGGCGGACTTAACGCTAAAAGCGTTCTCTCCCAGTCAACCATAGGGATAAACAGATACAAATCATGTTGCGGCGCAAAAAACTAGATACAAAATAAAGTATTAAAATATGTGCATAATATAATATATGTCTACTTAACACTATATAATATTATTATATTATTATTATATATTATTAATACAATATATAATATACAAATAAATAAAATATAACTCATAGAATATACCTACATACGTACATAAGACTATCTTTAATACATATAACAAATAAATATATACAAACCTACAATATATATAAATAATAAATGATGATGGTGAAAAATAAAGAAAGATACTAGCATCGATCCAAAAGATAAGAGTGCACTCTTCTCTTAAAAGAAAATTTTGTCGAAATATCTTTGATGTCAATGGGTAAAGCATTCCAGAGCCGTATAGCTTGTAAGTTAAAAGAGTTCGCCATAAAATTTGTGCGATGAGGAGGAAAAGAAAGGAGAAGATTATCAGTAGAACGAAGTTGCCTATCATGCGTGTCAGAAAGAAATTTAAATTTACATCTAAGATACTCAGGGGAATTAGGATTCAGAAGAATTGAAAAGAGAGTGCAAAGAATTCGCACTTGTCTGCGTTCACGGATAGGAAGCCATTTAAGCTCAGAACGAAAAGATGATATATGATCATATTTGCGAAGGCAGAAAATGAAACGTATACAATTATTAACGAGACGGTCAAGCTTATTCAGTAAATCTACATTGAGATCAGGGTAACACACATCAGCATAATCAATGATGGGTAATATCAATGTATGGACTAATAAGAGCTTTGTTTTGAAAGGCAGGAAGTTCCTTAGACGATTAAGCTGTTGAAGAGCAACAGTAACAGAATACTATACTACTGTAATACTTAATGCTACTTACTAATTAAAGATCGAGTTATCATCTCCACTCATTACTGGTAGAAGAGCAAGAGCTGTTTCAAAATAAAATACCTCTGACGACATTTTCAACAAAATAAAAAATAAAATTCGGTAAGTATAAAATGAAAATCTTTGATCTCGCCATTCAATAAAAAAAACTAAAACTGCATAAATGACATTAAACGATGATTAAAAGTATGTCTCAAAATATTTAAAAAAATGGCAAAATGTATAGAAAGGATATCAATCTACATATGTCTTGTCGTATCCTTCTAAAAATAAAATAGGAACACTGTGTCGTCCGTCGTATAAACCTAGTAAGTACTTGTTCGTCTCCTCAAAACATTTTTATCATATTTAGGTAGGTACTTATCTTCAATCTTCTCATTACGTTATATTTATGTCGCAGTCATCTGCTACGTTATGTTATCTTCTAAAGTATGTATGTGCATACTTCATAATCATATTAAAATAATCATTAGGTATTCTTCTCAGTAGGTATATACGTATGTACTCGTATATCTTTATTTTTCTTTCTTCAATTCTTCTTAATTATCTTCATACGAGTATTTCTTTCTTCAGTTCTTCATCATCTTCTTTCTTCAAACTTTATTCTTGAAATCTTCTTTCTTCTTAAATGTATTTATTCTTCTTATTTCAAAGTTAATCTTTAAACATATTTTTATTTTAATCTTCATTATTTTAATTTTAGCTTCTCTCCTAATTAATTTAATATTCTTTTTATATTTTCTTTCAGGCTTAATTTTCTGACATTTCTCTGTCGCCCCTTTATCACAAATTTCTCTGTCGCCCCTTCATCACAACTTGGTTTAACGTTTCACATTTTCATTGAATGTATTTTCTGAATAAAAGTCTTTGTAACCGACTTCAAAAAAGGAGAAGGTTATCAACTCGATTTTTTTTTATTTTTTTTTTAATGTATGTTTGTTACGCGATATCTTCGCCAATTGTGAACCGATTTTGATAATTCTTTCTTTATTTGAAAGCCTTTACTACCAAGTTGGTCCCATATTAATTTAGTGAAGATATAATAAAGAACTTTGGAGATATGGAGGAAACTCCAAAAAAAAATTTAAGTTGGTTGTTTTTTTTTTTTTGTTAAAAATTTAACTATTTATTATATTTTTTGTTTACATTACTCGTATACGCGGTACGCAGCACACACGACGACGCGCCAGCGCAGGGCTGCGTCGACTGGCAGGGTCGCAATTTAATGTAGGAGGCGGCCGACTATATTATTGAAAGATGACTTGATTAGGACTCTTTGTATTCAGTAACTCATTACCCTATATACTAACTACACTACAACCTATTGTCCGGAAAACACCATGCCAGTTGTCGAAGCCAAGGTAAGACAACAAGCCAGTTAATTTTTTACCATTTTCATTATTAACGTTCAAATTTAACAGTGTTAAACAGTGTTCGTAATTAAACAGTGCTGGTTCTCCGTGTCATGGGGCCGATTAGGCAACTGTCTAACAGGGGGCTGCGTGGGAACGCCGCATCGAGTCCTAAAAAAATTGGTCGGTAAGTAATTTTATTAAACGGGCAAGTGCGAGTCGGACTCGTACATGAAGGGTTCCGTACCTCCGTTCAATGTTCAAAACGCTGAAGAAATAAGTTTTTTGTATGACGACCTCCTTTAATTTTTAACTTTATCTTATTTTTATTATTTGTTGTTATAGTGGCCAAAGTAATACAATCTGTGAAAATTTAATGTAGGTATATAATTAATACCATTATAAAGATCTAGTTAAAAACGCTGAAAAACACTTTTTTTGTATGACGACCCCCTTAAAAACAATTTTTTATTTTTATTATTTGGTGTTATATTGGCCACAGTAATACATAATTGGTGAAAATTTCAAGTGTCTAGCTATTACAGTTCAAGAGATAGAGCCCTGTGACAGACGGACAGACAGACTACAGACAGACGACAGACAGACGACAGACAGACGACAGACAGACGACAGACAGACGACAGACAGACGACAGACAGACGGACAGACAGCGGAGTCACAGTAACAGGGTCCCGTTTGCACCCAAAGGGTGAAGGTTCATATTTCTATTAATAATTAAATTATGAAAAAAAGGAAAACATAAGGACATACCAATATATTCACCTTTTTTTTTTGAAAAAAAATCATTGGTCTACCGACACTATCTGGCGAGCAATCAGGAGACTACGTTTGTATGGAAATACGGCCGATTGATTTCCTCCCGTTGCTAGTCTGTAGACTTATAAGACTGCATAACATGACAAACTATAGAGGGATTACAGATATAATAAATAAAATCAAATGCTAGTTGCGATTGTAAGTGATAGAATAGAAACAAATTACGATATTATCTGTATGAGAAAAATAGACACATGCTGGTCGTCCACGTCCGGAATATTTAGATTCTAACTTTCAGCAGGTCCGGAATGATGATTCAGAATGCTCATTTTGTCACTCGTTCGTTTGAAAAAGACTCGCCAAGTCACCACCCACCCAAGATTTATAAAAAATAATTATCGGTTTTGCGATTACAATACAACGCACATCACTAAGAATTGACTTAATTTATTTTTTTACTATAGCAATAGCAACCACAGAGTACTTTATATTATACTGAAATAGAAACCTCACTCGGCGCCTTAGAGAAGTAATGTAAAAGTGCTGCCGTCTATGAATAAATCATTGCAACTTTTGTATACTTACATAACATAATAAGCTAGGTAGCTATATGCTCAATGCATACAATATAGCTATATAGGTACCTTCTACCTACCTATAGCTTGATATTACTTATTAATTAGGTTATGTAGGATATTTGTAGAAGTGGTTTTTTTTATTGTAAGCGAGAGAGAGATAACGTCTTAATTTATCAAATAAGAAATAAGTATTTCTGCACTTACAATAAAAATAACACAAATGAGACAAAAAAGTCTAAAATTTAACATCATTTATTTACAACATTTAACAGAATTATACGGTTTTTTTTATTTATGCTTATTTTGTTTACGAAAACACTAGGTATATAGAGTAAAGTTCTCAAAATAAGTCACTAACTTACTACACTCACTAGCTGACTACACAAACAATACGGCACAAACCGGAGGAATTCTAAACTCAACGGAATATTAGGCAGAAATCGTTTTGATGACATATACACACCGTTATTACACGAAGCATAAAAACAGAGTAAAATTGAAAATAAAATTTGCCGGCCGGCGAAATGGTTTCTATATAGATACAAATCAGACCGTAATTTTTGACATCCAAAAAGTTGCCATTATTAGAAATAAAAATAATTCTACCACGTCTATTCAAATTTATGTTTTTATAGATAGGTACTTCTTGAAAACTTGTATTTTATATTGTATTATAAATGACTGGAATAATGACACAACACTTTTTTGTTTTAATTACCTAATAATTTAAATAGCAAAAAAAACTACTGCACAAGGAGAGTAGTTTACATAATAGAACACTATTAACCCTAATAAACGATGAATTTATTAGAATATATATGAATTGAAGGCTAGTAAAGAAGTACTAATTCTCATTATTAACCTTCTCTTTAATTTAGTATCATAAAGCTTATGTACGCCATCTTTTATCTAGTCATGGAGTTTTTCTAGGGTAGACACCCTGCAGATTTGAAGAGACGGCTGATATTCAGAATTCTTTACCCCATCAAACCTCTTAAAATTGTACGGATTATGTTTCCAACACCAATGTACTAACATTGTTTCCCCTGATAGCAACACTGATAAATAATCTGACAGACAGCCAGCTTTCCGTCATTGTATTATTTTTGTTAATTATTTAGGAAAATAAAGCAAAATTAATTAATTTACTTAAACAGTTAATTAATTACCTATTTAGTTTAATAATAGTGAAAAATGAGTAATTAGTTAATGTCGTGTTCAAACTGTGATGTACATTCGGACTCCATTCAAATGAAAGATGTCTCCACGTTATGGATCTACATACAACAGGACCAAACGAAAGTGACTAGCAGTAGTTGACCGTGTGTTTTTCGGCGAACCTCTTAGTTCCAACATTTTTCTGCCTCAATAATGGCGCAGACCGTCAGGCGCGCCATCGAGGGCAGATATCCCTCATGTTATATACCAAGTAGAATAAAGGAGAGAAGAGCCAAAGCCAAAGCGCTAAGGTAAGCTTACGTGTGATAAAACATCCTTAAATAATTACCATTAACACGGTTCCGTGGATTTATTTTGAAGGTCTGAAGGGTAAACTTGATTTTCTAGAAAGTAGGACATGGTAATTATATCTTGTTATTCAGTATTGTTTCAAAAGAGTTGATTTTCGCAACCATTGTCAAGCTGTCCTTTGAATATTTTTTATATTATGTATTTACCATTGTAACAAGACTGTAATGAGGTCATCAACCTATCAGGTGCCTAGAACCTTATTTAAATAACAATTTGTTATGTTACATATTTAATTTGTAAATGTTATGTACCTACCTATATATAATTTATGTGTTATTTGCTATGTAACAAAGACACCACCTAGGTTTTTTAGTTCATATTGTTGATATATTTTGTTTTTACATTTACATTTTAAGACACTTTTTAGGTTATTTTTAATGGTTGTTAATGCTGTATTATTGACTATTAATGTTGAATTGATAGAAAAATTTAAGCAGTATGTCTATACATTCTATAGTGAGGACCCATGTTTTAAAATTTTTTAAGATTGATGGATAATACAATTAATTATTTTTATCTGTATCTGTCGGTGTTTTGTTTTAGTTGCAGTTTAAATAATATTATGCTTTGAGGAAAGTGTTATTTATAATGTGTTGTGAACTGTCACACATCTGTATTATGTCTGAGATATTAAAACAAATTATATGAGTTGTTACAATTTGGTTTATGTATCTTCTAGCTTTAAAATGTGTTGCCTGTGCCTACACTACACAGCATTAATTTTTTTCACCACCGCCTAAACTTTATTCTATATTTATTTTTCACTATTGGAGCCCATTCTTTTATGTAAAATGGTTGTTTTAATCACATAACATTTTTAAATTACAGATTAGAACAACAAAGAAAGCCGGACAAGCCGGAAGACTTTGTGTGTTACTCGGACAGCGACAGTGAGGAAGAAACCCCCACGCAGCAGCATCAGATCCTGCGAACATCATACAACTTTGTTGACTATGTGCGCTCTAGGGAGATCCTCGCACCAGAGGTGAATTATCATAGTTTATTATGTATTCTTAGGTTATGGAATGTGCCTTGTTTTAGAACCTTACCTTGGTTTTCCAACTACACTGACATGTTTTTACTTTCGAGTTTGAGTCAACATTTTTTTGTTTCTGAATTTTTATTTTGACTAGCTAATTAGGTCTTACTAACGATCCCTATGAAATGGCCTTCGGCTCCAAAGCCAATGAAAAGTCACCGTGTATAAGTGGGCAAGTCCTACAATTTTTGAGTATTTAGACTCCTGAGGCGAATGATCGTAAATTATGATTATCAGTCTTCCACTACATGTATGGTTAAAATATATCATATCTCTCATGATACAACTTTCAGAATCTGTTTAAGCATGGAAACACTACCTTTAAGCGTTTGTCTTCTTACCAAACCCATTACGTGTCTTTTCCTTAGCCTGATGAGGTGTCCCACTGCTGCATAGCGTACTGCTTCTTATTTTTGAAGTTGTCGATGTCATCTTGCCATCTTCTCCGTGGTATACCTCTATGCCTGCACCCTTCTGGCACGCACAAGGTGGTCTTCTGTGTCCATCTCCGTTAGGTGTTAAAGTAGCTTGATTTGCCTTATTAAGCATTATCTGTAAAGTCCCAATCAATAGGATATTTTAAATGTATTAGGTACACAAAAGTATCCAGTGAAGTTACTAGGATTATAGGAATGCCGTTCAAAGGGTCAAGCTGTTGTCAATCCGTTTTTTTGACCCAGCATTACAAAAAATTAGTTTCTTTTTGATACAGTCACATTACGCTACAATAAAACAAAAATTATGAAGAACCATATATATGTACATATATGAAATACTCATAGCATGCGAAATCTTATCTTGCTTTCATTGGGCTAATTTTAAATACCCTTGGAGTAAAGTAGTTATAGCATTGCAAAATTAGTGTAGATAAATCTTACATTGTTTTGTTTGAATTATTTCCTTATCTCGTTGTCTAAAAATTGATTTTCAATCTGTGTTATGGGTGATGCCATGTTAGAGTTAGTTCAATTTATTCCGCAAATTGGTGGGGTCCACTTTATTTCATAACCTTTAATAAATGTAAAATAAGTTAAAACTTATAATATAAACTTGATTTTCGAACGTAGTGCGGGCTGCAATCAGCCTGCTGTTTTTCGTGCAGCTGTTGAAGTCTATGTTCAGTTGGGAAAATGAGTGAAAAACCAGTCAGTGAAGGAAACCATAAAAAAATGTGAGTGGCCATCTTGGATCCAAAATCCGATTCCAGTTTTTAGTTTCGCGGGGTGCTTTATTTAATATTTACCCCAGCATACAAAATTTCCCTTCGACATTCCATTAGAACGGTTTAAATGCATTCATTTAAAAATTCTAAAATCCAGACGCTATCTTGGATTGTAAAAAAAATTCGTATTTGGATTTCGCGCTCCAAAAAACCCTTGCATAGGTACTGAATTTCAGTCAAATCGGAAGCCGGAGTCCTGTCCCGGAGACTAATGGTGCCATTTTGGAAAATTACTGGCTTGGCCTACGGTCTCCCAGGGGACCTTAGCCTTTGGCCTCAGGCTTCGCCTCGTTCGCTTAGTAGGAGGGGGTTCTACAGGAATGGGGGGAGCCTAGGCTTCGACCTAGCTAACGCACGCGACTATTCGTGTTACGTACGTAACGCGACTTGTTGAATTGAACTCGACCCCGTAACTTCCGAGAAGGAAGTTCATTCCAAAAAGAAATGGCCAAGATGAAATTAGTATAAAAACTGATTATTTTTTCAGGCGCGCTCAGTGGACCCGTCGTACGCGACGCGGCATATGCTCACACACGACATGTTCCGCGAAACACCTGTCAATCTGGGCAACATGAACAAAGTCTTCTGTTCCCAATGGCTGTCCGACAGGCAGGTCGTGTTTGGGACTAAGTGCAATAAGGTAAGAAGTTACTTATATTCATTAAACTACAACAAGACGCTCGAATGGCTGAGTGTTTTTTTTTTATTAGCAGTAGGAACTTCATTCCTGTACCACTGTACCCATATGTTTAAAAACAGCTGCTGAAACCATTGGCATAGAACATCGAAATATATTCTCTAGAAATGTAACGCTCCTACATTCACCGCTTCGATTCTGATTCCATTTACGCAAACAAACTAACAGTAATTACAACGAAACACTCAAACACTCATAGACAAAGATGCGTGCGATTGGTCGCGACAAGGTCACGCACGCGTCATCGCCCCGTCGGTCAAGTAGCCGCCCCCCCCATGATTAATATAATGGCGATTATTAAAATGTTAGTCTCGCCTTTCATATGCGAGTATTTACTTACATATGAAAGGCGAGTCCTGTGTTTTTTATGTATGTTGGCTTCTACACCACTTCACGGCACATAACGGCATTTTTAATGAATCGATTATCGCAAAAACACAGCAATATTCCCAAAGGAAACTTTTTGCGACGCAACCGCACGACTCGAGTAACATGGCGAACTGTCGCGCCGCGGGGTTCATATTTTAAGCCCCGCTCGCCGCGGTACATATCGCGTGGAATGATTTTTTGAGATTATTTACCATTATAGGGATTATTATTCGTTGGCATAGAATATATAGACTAGCTATCTCTAAAATTGGCCCCTGTTCTGTTTTTGAATATATGGCGGCGTGAATTTTATCTTACGTATTTAATTTTCAAACAGTGAAATCTAGTTACTTACCGATGAAAATTTATTTATTTTGCCGTGTTCCTTGAATTATTGTTACTGTATTGTAACACACACCAAGGCATTTACAATTATGTTTATCATGTTTTCGTATGGTTTTCGCTTATAAACTGTCAAAAGTATTAGGCGTATAAGAGCTAGCAAGCGACTAAGTCTATGGATATAGCTACAATTAAACGGGAAAAAATAGTGATATGTGGTGCCTCCCCTAGTTTTACCCAATAGCACTTTTACTTTACCTCGTTATGTATATTAGCCGTGTGGTTCCCCGCAGGGTAGAATAGGACCACTCCAAGTCTTCCCGTGGATGTCTTAGCAGGCGACTTAGGAAAAAAAGCTAAACAAAGCTTATAAACATCAGTGAGAGCTCTTCAGCCTGTCTGGCCAGCGTGGACAGTATAGGCCAAATCCTCTGACTGCTCTGGCTATACATGGCTGTAGTAGTACAAAGAGGGTCGTGCTCCTGCAGTGGAGACTATAAAAGACCTGATGATGATTTTGCTCGTTGTGTGCAGCTGATGGTGTACGACGTGCGCACGCGCTCGCTGGACGCCATTCCCACGCTGCGGCCGCGCGCGCCCTGGCCCGGCGCCGACCACCAGACCGGGATACACGCGCTGCAGATCAATCCCTCCAGGTCAGTGTGCACTGCACTACACGACTACAATGGAGGATATTGGGGCTCCCTTTTAATTAAGTATATACTAATACTGTCTTATTATAAAACCCAGACTAACTTTGTAACTAGATTTAAACCATTATCCGCCCAAATCAAGTTGACATCTAGTAATATCACCTGTCAATGTCAACTTGATTTGGGTGGATATTGGTTTAAACCTAGTAACAAAGTTAGTCCTGTTTTGATAATAACACGGATAATTTTTAAAGCGATGCGTTGATTATGTAGTGAGGTGATGAAACACACTGATTATACCAACTCTTTTCAGGTACAGACCATAGACGACAAAATAGATAAAAAGGATGAGATGTAAAGTAAATCAAACGTGGGGTTACTGACCTCACACATAAAAAAGGAGTTATATCGTAATATCGATAAACATCTCTCAATACGGACTAAGTCACTTCCGTTGTTTATCAATTGTCCGTATATATTTAAAAAAAAAAACAACCGTTTAAGAAAAAGAAGTAACTACTGCCTTTTGTACTTACTTAGGGTATTTGTCCTCTAGGTATTTTTAAAATGAAGTTCTGCCCTTTATACATATCACGTATTACAGGACGATGTTGGCGACGGGTGCGCGGAATTCCTGCGAACTAGCCATCTACAGCCTGCCCACGCTCGACCCCGTGTGTGTCGGAGAGGCGCACAAAGATTGGGTAATGATCATAATCTTTTTATAGCCTGCTATATAAGTGTCCTGCAACTAGTAACACTATATTAGCATTTTTCAACACACTTGCTCGTAAAGTGGATCTAATTTCACCGGTTTTAGATACATTAAGCGGCTAATAAAACACGCGTTTGTTATAAACGCAAATAGTGAAGTTATATTCTATTAACGCACTATTTGCTATTTATAAGATGCTTCAAATAGTTTTTTTTTTTCAAATTTCGATCTGTTTGTCTGACCTTATTTTAAAAAGTAAAACGGCAGAAAAGCAACAGTTTGCATTACAGTTTTATGATTGAGTTTATTTAAAATCAAACAAATCCGTTTATTAGGTATTTTTCTCGCATTTTTTTGTGTAAATATGATATATATGTGCGTATATTGGTTAAACACACTCTACAATGCCCTCGCCTTCGGCTCGTGTGTTGTAACCACCATAACGCACTTATATCGTAATTTACTATAATTTGAGCATGAATGATTGTGTTCCCCCAGATCCTGGACCTGTGCTGGCTGGACGACGAGTTCCTGGTGACAGGCTCGCGGGACTCCAAGCTGGCGCTGTGGCGCGCGCCCACCACCTCCAAGCCCGCCTACATCGCGCCGCAGGCCATCCGGGACTGCAGATCTGGTAGCCTCACTTTAGCTATTCAAGTATAAAGCCTGGTTTACATTTTGACAAGTGACAAGTGAATAGCAGCCTGTTCTATTCTTTGACAAGTAGCTCTGCCCCGCGTTACCTCGCTTTCCCCGCATAATTATGAGCTTACTGCATACCCACTTGCCAGACGTGTGAACACTACTTATCAGTGTTTACTTGTCACTTGTCAAAATGTTAACCAGGTTGACTATGGTTTCCGAAACGCTAGTATTGGTAGCTTTAACGTCAAAATAAACATTGGATTTGTATGAAATACCATCCGTGACGTCATAGTTTCTTGGAGTCAAATAGCGCTCTTAATATCTGTTTTTTGCATAAATAAACTATTACCAAGTGCGTGTAAGGCCACGCGCAGTGTTGGTTCCTTAGTTGCGAATGCGGACTAGTTCACGCCTCATGGTTTAAACTTATTCTGAACTCTGTAGTGAATGTCGTGTATACCTGTCATTGGTATTTATATAAGAACCTCAAATTAAATATTTATTCAGTAATTAGGCCTTTGCAGGCACTTTTACACGTCAATAATTATAGTGTACATTACGTGTAATGTTTATTTATATTTAAATTATTATTTTTTTGTTCAAAAGCTACCGATACTAGCGTTTCGCAACGACCACTGCTGAGAAGAAACGCCGAAAGAAACTAATTTACACAGTATTGGTCGCCTACGCGCCACAAGGGCTTTGTCAGTTTACAAAGATATTATGCCTAATACAATGTTATCACAACATAATATGTAAAGCTTGCAAACGAGTGCCAAATCCAATTTACAGAAATAAATTACACTGAGTTGTCTTAAAAAACGGAGCCGAGCTGACCAGTCCCTACTGGCGGGACCCGTTCACGAGTTGACGCGTGGTTATGTGTATCACGCTCGAATGTTGTATGTGAATACTGTTGGTGTACTTTATTTAATAAAATATAAATAAAACATCTGATACATTTCTCAGGTCAGAAAGTCCGCGCGTTGACATTCAACAAACGCTGGCGCGAAATCGCCGCGTTGACTCTCAACGGGTACATCCACGTGTTCAACGCGGAGACCTTCCGGCAGACGCTGTCCCGGAAGCTGCCTTCCTGCCAGGACCTGGTCTGCTTAGCTACTCAGGTACCTTGTATTGTGTCAAATTAGGTAGATGACTGGGTCAAAAATAAATTATTTGGTACTGTTACGAGAATAACACGTCACAAAATAGTGTCACTATTGTTCGTATCCATTTTCAACATGATTTTAGACTTATTATTGCAGAAAGAAAGAAGCTTCGGTATTTTAAGACTGTAATACAGAATAAAAATTGTTACTCTTGATGTACCTAAGTTGCCTTCTTCTTCGTCTAAGCGCGTTCCCAGTTGCATCCTCAGCTGTGCTGCTTCGGAGCCCGAGGTGCGCTTTCCCGCTTTTTCTTCTCCAAATATAACATGCATGTCAATGGTCACCCAAGGATGCCAAAGACCTTGCAAAATGGAGAAGAAATAGCCGGAACAGTTGAAATTATTTTGACTATAGTTTTACGACCGGCCGCTTGCTTGACGTCAACCCTCTTTGGTTCGTCAACCTCTAAGTCGGATTTACATCGTGTTAATGAAAGAATTTAATTGAATTGAAAGACATTTATTTGTTGCTATAACACACATACTTACTTACAAAAAACAGACAAACATAGTAAAAAAATTACACAAAAACATAATAATTTAAATGTGTGTGCTACAGCAATACAAAAAGGACACAGAACGCAAAACCTCTGAGATGGTACCTTAGCCCATGTATGTATGTATGCCATTTGAGAGGTTTTGCGTTCTTTCATTAACCCTGAGACTTTATATCAGTTGTCGTGCTCCCAGCGCGAGGACTTGTGTATATCCATAGTTTTTGGTCGGATAAATCCGACGCTCGCGAAATGATCACGAAAATGTTTGTAAGATTAATCCGACGTTCGCGGTTATAGGGTTAACACGATGTAGAAGGCTAACGCATAAGCGTAAGATATCAGTAACCCTGTATATTTACTGGTGTGTATGTGGCGGTGCAGGAGAGCGGCGTGTACGCCATCGGCTGCAAGTCGTACACGCTGCTGCTGGACTGCCGCACGCTGCAGGCCGTGAAGAAGATCACGTCGCGCTACAACGGCTGCGGCATCCGCAGCGCCAGCTTCCGCGGGGACATGCTCACCATCGGCACCGGGCTCGGTGAGGACCTATACTTTGGTTTCTGCCACAACTATAATAACGAGCCCTTTCATTTGATATATGACACAGTAAATTTGCAATTTTTTTTTTTATTTCCTAATTTGTCCTCCTTAAATGAACCTTATTTTAAAAAATATTTATTTACTTTGCACATATGTTTGGGTCATAGGATTACAACATTCTACCAAATTTCACCTGATTCGGTCCAGTAGATTCGGAGCAAATTGGCTATGACAAACGGACGAACAGACAGACGCACAAGAGATCCTATAAGGGTTCCGTGTTTTAATTTTTTATACGGAACCCTAAAAACAGAACTACCTTTGTTACTAGGTTTAAACCATTACCCGCTCAAATCAAGTTGACATTGACAGGTGACATAATGTGATATTACAAGATGTCAACTTGATTTGGGCAAGTAAGTGTTGAATCTCATCTATCAGCAAGGAACAGCACTTTCCTATGCTGCTATCCTTTTCTGTCGCTCAGAACAGTAATTTGCTAGAGCGAGAGAGAGCGTCGGAACGCTGCAACGCGGCCGGTGCTGAAGCGTTCCGTCGCTCTCTCTCGCTCTAGCAAATGATGCTTTTGACCGATAGAAAAGGATAGCAGCATAGGTGCTATCCTTTTCTTCCGTGCTGATAGATGAGATCCAACCCTAATGGTTTAAGCCTAGTAACAACGTTAGTCCTGTTTTTATAAAACGATAAGAGTATTACATACAGAACGGTATCATCTGCGGTGCTTGCAATATGCGTCCCCGTCCCCCGTCCCCCGTCCCCGCCCCTCCCCCGTTCTTGTGCCGCCGTGCACACGTCAATGCGTGTGTTCGCCCGCTCTCCCCTGAGACAAAATGTACTGAAACTATTTTAATGGTGAATTCATTTTATGATACTGAACAACTTTCCCTAAGGAACATAAATTAAAATGTAAAAAAATTTTTTTGGCCTATGATAGAGGTTGACCGATCACCTATATACAGGATGATTTTGACCCTTTGAGCTATATTCAAGGAAAGTACTCTATGTGCTAAATAAAATATACATGTTCTCTTACAATTTTACCTAGCGTTTGCTTCATAATAAAACCAAAGATAAAAGCCCTCAAAGTTGTACGGCAAATTCCCAATCGCAGAGATACCGACTGCCATACGATCGCTCGCCCCGCGCGCCGCCGGCAGGCGGGGCGGGCATACAGAGGAATCGGGCGACAGCGAGGTCATTGACACTAATAATAATACGTTAGCCATGTATTGCAAATGTGGCGATTTTTCCCAATGAAAAATAGTGAAAAAAAGTATTCTTTTTGTTGCTATTTTGTGTTCTATTAGTGATTTTGATTCCAAGATTTCAATATAGCTCCGTGTTTCAAAATCAACCTGTATAAGTGTCGAAATTAAGGTCGAATGAGTGGTGGGTTATTAAGTGATAAATCTGCAATTATTTTATTTATTTATTTACCAATTTATGTACACGGACAATATATGTATACAGAGAATACATAAACTAAAAGTTGTACAAAGGCACTACTTATCTCAAAAGAGATCTCTTCCAGTAGGCCCGTGAGAGATGTTTATACACGCTGACTTATTAACCACCAGCCAAAGTTTTGAAGCAAGTTCAGTCCATGATACTGAAGTACTTGCCATAACAATTAAAAAAAAACGATAAAAAAATGTTGCCTTCCCATACAGATTGGCGCTTAGGCCAACAGATTTTGTATGGGAGGACGAAAAATTTTTATCTATTTTCAATAAATTTTTTTATAGAAAGTAGTTCAGTATCGTGGACTGAACTTGCTCCAAAAATTTGGCTGGTGGATAAAAAGTCACCCTGTATATGAAATTATTATTATTTTTCCAGGTCTGCTGATGTTCTACGACCTACGAGCGGGGAAATACTTAGAGAGCAGTGTACATTCTACCAAGACGGTCACGCTTAGGGCTTCCAAAGGCTATGTAGTAAGTAATTTTACAGTCATATTTCTTTGTCATAAATGACTTCCTCCCTGGTCCAGCGGTTAAGGCGTTTGTCTCGTGATCCAGAGGTTGTGGGTTCAAATGTCACTGGGAAGCATACTTCGTAAAAAAGTGTTTTTATTTGCAGGCTTTAATCGCCTGATTATCCGAAAAGAAAGATGATTCCGTGTTTCGAAAGGGGCGCAAAGCTGTGGGTCTAACCTATCCTAGGATTGGTTCTGGTCTACTCTTTGAGTTGTGGAGGTCAGACGGCAGTCGCTCTGTGTAAACCAGTAACCTCGTCAAATCACCTAGGGTAGGTAGCGGACCCCGGGCTCTGAAGCGTTACTGCTGAGGATGCAACCGGGAATACGGGAGGATGATGATGAAGTAATATGTGTGTTTCATCCCCAGTTCCCAGACGAGGAGGCGGATGGGTTCAACCAGGTGAAGTATGTGCCCGCCATCTACACGCACTGCTACGACGACTCGGGGACGCGCATCTTCACGGCGGGGGGCCCGCTGCCCGCCCCGCTCGTGGGCAACTACGCGGGGCTGTGGCAGTAGCAGCTGCCCGACACAGGGCAGGCAGATATACGGACAGTGCAAGTGATCAACAAGAAAGTGAAAAGACTGGAAATGTGACAACATCGCATTGTGTGGGAACTGAAATTGTGACATTGACATTGTTTAGTGATTTATTAGTGAATGTAATAGTGGCTTGTTTGTTTATAAATTATTTAATGTCTAACAAAATATTCTTAACACTTCGCCTGTTGAAAATGCACCGTGTGTGTTTTGCGAAAATGAAAACACATATGGTGCGTTTTCAGCAGGCGAAGTGTTAAGCTTTTTTAAGGGTTGATTCTGTCTGTGATACTGAACAACTTTTCCCAAGCCACATACCTATAATGAAATATGAAACTAAAATTTTTGCATTCCATACAAACTCGGATCTGTATCATTGTTATGGAAGGTCAAAAAAAATTTTTTTGATATATGTTTCTTGCAATGTGTACCACTGTTACTCATTGAGAATTTTTTTCCGAATGAATAGCAGTGTTACTAATCTTGGTGAGACTCAACGCGAACAAACGCTTGCGGAAAGTTGTTCAGTATCATGGACTGAATTCAGCCTGTAAATAGTTTCAGTATATACTGTTAGACCCTATATAACGTCTAACAAAATATACTGAAACTATTTTAAGGGTGAATTCAGTCCATGATACTGAACAACTTTCCCAAAGGAACATATGTCGAAATATGAAAAATAATTTTTGGCTTTTCCTACAAACTCGGTTCAGCTGGTCGGTCAACTTGTATGGGAGGTCAAAAATAATTTTTATATTTCGGTATATGTTCCTTGGGGAAAGTTGTTTAGTATCATGGACTGAATCCCCCCTTAAAACAGTATATCTTGTTAGATCCTGTATAGTCCATATGGTTTTCGATGACGGCGGCTTGGGACTAGAAAAACAGACACACTATCACGTCTTTATCTCTAACGGGGCAGACAGAGCCCAGGGCCGAGACCTCAAAGGCCATGTTTAGCGCATTAGTCGGCGTAAAGATGGAGAAAGGGAATCAAAATAGTGATGGGTTGCTAACCGCATCATTAATATGATTTAGATCCTCGCCCATTCCATCGTCGGCTTTAATGGTGACATGAAATTATTTATACAGGGTCTAACTAAATATACTGAAACTATTTTAACGGTGGATTAAGTCCATGATACTGAACAACTTTCCCCAAGGAACGTATATCAAAATATGAAAAATAATTTTTGACCTCCCATACTTATTGACCAATCAGCTGATCCGAGTTTGTATAGAAAGAAAAAAATATTTTTCTTATTTCGGCATATGTTCCTTGGAGAAAGTTGTTCAGTATAATGGACTGGATCTACCCTCGAAATAGTTTCAGTATATTTTTTTAGTCGTTATATAATTTATCGTAGCTAAAAACTTAGCGAATTATCGCAAACTTGCCGACCCGTGTTGTGTAATTTTTTGCAATATGGTCATTTTGGAAATCCTTGGGAGTGATCTATGTCCAGCAGTGGAATGCGGCTAAAAGGAGCCTCTGTTTTAGTCTTAGCATGAAAAACATTCTGAAAGGATAAACATTAGGTCTACTTGACCCTTTCTTTGGATATCCAAGCTTGAACGTTAATATAAAGTAGCATAATTAAATTTCAGTTACGTTACAGTAATTTGATCTTAAATGCGCTATAATAGGAACCATTTTTAAGCGACTTCACAAGAAGATGAGCTTTCTTTATATATGTATCTTCTCAATTCGAATGTACGTAATGTTTTTTTTTATGTAGGTATATTCTATAAGGTGAATATATAAGCAAATGGCCTTGAAGTGTGAAATAAATTGTTAACTCGTAAATATATATATTTCCATATTGCTCTCCGTCATGCACTAGATAGCACTTTAAATTATTTTATGAATCACCGTTGAAAGTATTTACATTAGTCCGTCTAGCTTTAAAACATGCCGTGGCCACTTTTGGCGGAGGCAAGTTTTAAACGTATAATGAAATCAAAATAACAGTCAACAAACCAAAAAAAATTCGACATTCCCATACAAATAGCCCGGCCGGGCGGCTGCACACTTGTATGAGAATGACAAATTTTTTTTTGTCATGCTGTTATTTTAATTTCATTAGGCTATAATGATCTAGTATAGCCCGTGGTTCGATTATTTACGGGTATGTCCCTTCCACGTTGTATATTCACCTTAATAACTGCTCCGGTTTTTGAGCAATTTAGAATTATTATTTTTTTATTTAAAAGGGTATACATGCAATTTGGTCCCATTGATCTGATGATGGTATACTCGAGGAATCAAGGGAACTCCTTAAATATTCCATGCACACATACTTGAAATCTAGTATTTGCATTCAGAAAGTGAGTTTTGGTGACGTGGAACTGATGGAGACTAGAAATTGAAGTCGCTTTTTTTTTAAATTATTCTGTGCATTGTGTAACATATAACACCACTTGGACAGAGTACAAATGAGAAAGCTATGGAAACTGCCCTTAAAAAAATGAATTATTAAAAATAGAAATAAATAACATGAAATTTTTACAAAAATCTGTGATATTTCATGTATTTTCAATTCTTTTGGCATTAGTGATAAACTTAGAAGATATTTTTATTCAATTGCAATAATTGTAAATAGAAAGTTTTGTAAATATTTCTTTGATGTGTTTTGTCGTACTTTCTTAAAGTTTTATTGTGATTTCTTAATATACGAGCTAAAAGATAGTCGGCATCATATTTATTGTATAATAAGCACATGGTTCGTGCGATAACTGGTCGACAACTAAGAGCGAGTCCACACTGCGCGTTGTGTCGACGTAGCGCTGACGCTGCGTTTGTTTGTTTATAAAGCCCGGTTTATATAGAAGTGACAAGTGCTTAGTGCGTGTGAACAGGCTGAGAAGTGCGAATTCTGCACCGGCCGCGCTGCAGCGTTCCGTCGCTCTCTCTCGCTCTAGCAAATGACGCTTCTGAGCCACGGAAAAGGATAGCAGCATAGGAAAGTGCTGTTCCGTGCTGATAGATGAGATCCAACCCTAACACTTGTCACTGCCTGTTCACACGCACTAAGCACTTGTCATTTCTCATTTGCATTGGTTAAGAACTAAGCGGAGGAAAGAGAGACATTAAAAGCACTCAACCGACAAGAGCGCAGCTCTGTACACTTAATTGGACATGAGTGCTACAATAATTTCATTGGTTTTGCACTTTATGTCAATGTCATAAGGTTCAATTTAATGTGGGAGCTATTCTCCCTCTGTTTGATTAAGGGATAAATACAAGAAGAAACATACAACGGCTGACTTCTCCCGTGTAGACATCCCTTCCAGTCAACCGGCTAGTCTGCTCAGTATGGTTGTTTGTATGTATAAACTGCATCTTTTTTCATACAAATTAGCATACTTTGCATATAAATAATGTACACTTAGCGCTGCGTCGACGCAACGCACACACGACTGACTGCAGCCTCTAAACGCAGCGTCGAAATTTTTGCGTTGGGACGACGCAACGCCCGTGTAGTCCCGCTCTAAGTTTGTAATATTATAAAAATCTGTGGCAGTTTCCAAATATTATGTTATAGCAGTACTATAGCAGGGATACAAACGAAGTCGCGGGTAAAAGCTATAATTCATAAATACATATTAGCAGTATAAAAATAGTCTGTGTTTCTGTCTGCGTGTACGCTTACTTCTCTTAAACTAACCTTTGATTCGGTTTTTACAATTATTTAAATTATTCCTTCAAGCGCGTCTACATATGGAATGTCGAGTCGCTAGTTTATTAGTTTTTAATTAGTTAAATTAATTTGGGGAAATTATACGATCGGTATACATACGATCTTATTTAAAATGCGGACTAACTTTAGTACTTAGTTAAAACATTATGTTAAAATGTTTAAAAAATGACACTATCTGTCAATGTCAACTGGATTTAGACGGATAATGGCTTAACTTAGTAATAAAGCAAGGACGAAAGAAGGCAGTTTCGTAGTGGTATCGCTGAATTTCAGAAAGATGGCGGTGTAAGCGTTCATTTTATGATTTTTTTTAAAATATCATATAAACTAAAATTAGGCGTTAAGATGAAATGGTAGCATAAGTGGCGCCCTCATTGGAAATAAATTGTTTAAAACTAAATATGGTGATATTTAAAAATTTGATTTGTATCAATGTCTAAAAAGACATTTAAACTATTTTATGAATAACCTTTAAATTACTTTCAAGTCTAGTCTAGTTTTAAAACGGGTTTTCGCCGTTTTAAAACTGGACGTACTATTAGTAATAATTTCAAAGATTATTCATAAAATATTTTGAAGGTCTTTTCAGACATTGATACAAATCAAATTTTTAAATATCACCATATTTAGTTTTAAACAATTTATTTCCAATGAGGGCGCCACTTATGCTACCATTTGACCTTAAAAAAATTAACAATCCCCATTGCAGTTTTTTTTTAAATTTATTATACATCTTTTGACAAATACTATGGATTATGGAACATCGTCTTATATGTTACTGCCTACCGCTACGGAATCAATTCTTTATCGCACGAATTGTAAGCTCAGTCGAGCTGTATTAAGTAAGAAAATATAAAATTACAAAAATAGTAATGACTGCTACAGATTTATTTAGTTTGGTTTACTGTTAGCTTGCCGCGTCGTGTACAGATCTTTGAGGTTAGTGTATATTTTAGACTATACAGTCGTTTACAATATCCATTATTTCAATTGAAGTATACTGATTGCCTGTTGGCGTGTGAATAGGTCATTGACCGATGTATAAGTATTCTACCGCTTACGTACCTATTTGCTGCTGTACTGTGGCCCTATTTTGGAAACGCGTAATTACTAAACGAACGATTTTGTATATGGGAAAAACAGTTTACTAAAATAGGGCCCTTGGACATGTAATGTGAAAAAACTGCGTAAGCGAGATGCGAGTAGCTTTAGGTCAATGTCCGCTATTCACTCGCTAAGGCGATTATCACACTGCCACGCATCACGCTGCATGTTGCATTTTCTGGATGCATTTTCTGTGTGTTGGACTGTGCGTGTTTTCTATACAAACGGAGATACAAGCAACGTTAGAACACGCATTCTCGCGCTACGCTGCGTAGTGCGGGGCAATGTGAGAATCGCCTTAATGGCAATGAATATTTAAAGTAGCTGTTTTTATTTGACACGTGTATATAGTCCACAAACCTAAGAGTGTATTAATTGTAGACTTCAATCAAAGTATACTTTGGTATGACAACTTGTTTTTGCTCTGAACTTCATTTAAAGTCTCCATTAAAAGATAGGCAAACTGGCAGATAATGCATAGCGTTAAGTTTGACCCATTGTAATCAATCAAATATGAGATTATGTACAATAAACTTAAATAAATAAAATGAAGTTCAGAGCAAATTTTTCAATAAATAACAGCGAATTATAATAATAACCTAAAAACAACTTTAATACAATAACAGGACTGGTATTCCAATAATAGAAAGGAGTCTACGAGACAATCTTCCGTGTTAGCCTTCGCGATTTAACTGGTCGTGACAATGCCGTATTACCTCGTATCGTATGGCGTGAGCGAGATAGCCGATACTTAATATAGCGTTAAAAAGAGACGGGTAGCGTGGTGTAGAGGCTGCCTCGCTTTAAATTAGTGTGTCTGGTGAGATGACCTTTGTTTTTCATGTCGAAATATGAAAAAGTTGACCAAAATATTAAGGATAAACTTTAAAGTCTGTCTAATTAAAGAAAACTTAAAGAAATAGCACGATACTTCTGCGCTTCGTAGCGCATTTCCGGTTGCATCCTTAGACTCAATTTACATTGCCGCTGATTTGAGGCGAATTTCAATAAATTCACAAGGGATAATGACTTCTGTAATTTAGGAAAATATAGTACAAATTCCATTTGTTGACATAATTTTATACATTACTACACTGACATAGGGTTAAATATGCTTTGTAGTTTTAAGTAGCAACGAAATTGTACGATAATGAACCGGGGAATCCACGCGATTCCCAGGAATTTCCCTAGCTACTGTTGGTGCCGTGTTTGGAATCCGCGGGAAGTGGCACATAGTCATTCGTGAGGTGTCAAGCGTCTATGAAATTAAGGCGGTGATCCCACTGCCCCGCGCACCGCCGCCGAGCGCGGGGCGGCAGATTTTAACATTGTATGATTGTTTACAAACTGAGATTTGTATAGAAAACACAGTGTGTTGAACCGCGCTCCGCGACGGTGTGCGGTGCAGTGGGTTCACCGCCTAAGCCTGCGCGTAATAAGGCGAAATTGACGCTTCCGCTCCATTCCGCAGCAATGTAAATTGGCCGGGCAGCACTTTCGGGTTTACCTTTCGGTTTTTAAGGTGAATACCAAGCAGAAGTGGCGCCCTGATTTGAAATAAATTGTTAACTCGTAAATGTGGTGAAAATCTCCGTATTTCTCAATGTTTAGCATTAGATAGCCCTTTTAATTATCTTATGAACTGCAATTTAGGCACTAGATAGCCCTTTAAATTATTTTATCTATCTATTTAAGCTATCTAGTGCCTAACATTGAGAAATATGGAAATTTTCACCATATTTACGAGTTAAAAATTTATTTTAAATAAGGGCGCCAATTCAAGGTCATTTGCTTCTAATTTCCTTTCCACCTTAAGCACTGGCCTTGAGTCTGTGAGGCACATGTACGTTCCTCACTAGGCGCGGCTTGTACGTCTAAATTCGTCTCATGTGCGGTAATTTTGAACTACCAATTTGCTCCGTTGGAAAACATCGTGAGGAAACCTGCATACTAGCGAATAAGAACTAGTACTCACGTACAGAAGTCTCGCTTAGCAAAGAAATTAAAGTAATATCTACCTAAATGTGGTTAGCGATATGGTTTAATTTAGCTCACGTCAGAACTCAGCACCTTTTCGTTTAGATCTAGGTATCTAAACGAAAAGGTGATAAGTTCTGACGTGAGCTAAATTAAACCATATCGCTAGCCACATTAAGTAGATATTTCTTTGAGTTTCTTTGCTAAGTGAGACTTCCGTACGTTAGTATTATTTATTCTGTGATACTAGTGACTATTATGTTTATGTATGGATATAAATGGAGAGAATCTCTGCCAAAATAGTCATTGTGCGCATCTCTTTCCATACAATGACACCGACAAGAGCCTGGCTCTTACATGTAGACAGACTTCTAGATAGCTATTTTACCGCTTTACATCAGACATTCAATAGAGACAACTTTTTAGACCTTATTGCTTGGACATAAGGTAGATTGCCTGGCTAGTTTTTAAAATGTTAAAACAAAGGTTATGCCACCACAAGTAACAGTAAGTTTAGTGGTACGAAACCAATCTATACCGTTGATCCATTAAAATTAGTCGTGTATTATAAACTATTATTAAGTAGGCTAGACTCCACCAAAGCTGAGCGTCAAATACCAATTTACACATAACAAGACACATAAAGCACGAAATAAGCTAAGATAATATATACGAGATAGGATAAGTATCTATACAAGGTGCGAGCAAGGTTGCATGAAAACGCTGGACGCAGGCCGCTTTCAAATCGGTTGTTTTGGAAATCCATAGAAAAGGTCTAAGTCCAGCAGTGGACTTCCTGTGGCTGATTTGATGATCTATTCTATTTCGATGTGTCAATGACGAAATATTATTGCTTTTTAAACGACCGCCCGGCTTCGGTAGAGTCTAGCCCTTAAAGTGGCTACTAGTTAACGGTAGGCGAGGCGTGGCGGTGTTTTTACATGTAATTTCTACAGATATCCAGGTTATTGGACATTGTGACGAATAAAAGACTTGAATATGGCGATAAGTACTGATTTTTATTCTACGCCGTTGTTCCGACTGCCTAACGTGAATTATTTTTTGCCAGATTCCTCACTGTTCACAGCTTGGTCCCTTGTTCTTCATCTTAGCGCGTTCCCGGTTGCATCCTCAGCTGTGCTGCTTAGGAGCCCGAGGGGAGCTTTCCCGCTTTTTCTTCTCGAGATATAATATGCGTGTCAATGGTCAACCAAGGATGCTTCCTACATCTTCCACGAAAATTGCGAAATCGAGAATAGCAGAAACAGTTAAAACGATTTGGCTTTAGTTTTACGACCGGCCGCCGTCCGACGGCAACCCTCCTTGGGAATGCAGATGTAGCACGAGATGTTTGTGCTTAAGAGTCCCCTTACCCTAGACAGAATCAGTTTCCCATACAAACGTAGCCTACGTTTTATTTTGAAACGACATGTCAGATTTCGGTAAAAATTTGTTACTAAAGAAATTGCATATATTTAGAGTTATAATTGGTTTTCAGTCAAAATATGAACTTATGGGAAAGTCTAGGGTAAGGGAATTCTTAAGTCCTTTAGTCGCCATCCACAGGAAGAGTTGGAGTGGTCTTAATCTAGGTCGGCAGCCACACGGCAAACTGTTCACAGCTCGGTCCCTACTGGTGGCAAATGGAAATCCCCTATTACTATGAACGAGCAATTATCTCAGAAACGGTTCCAACGATTTCGATGAAAACTGGTATATCCTGAGGTTTCGGGGGTGATAAATCGATCTTTCATTTTTATAGAACCTCTTAGAGAAAGTATTCCTTTATTTTTCGCTTACGTGCACTTATAAGTAAGGTTAATAAGTACATGAACCCTGGCAGGGTATTGCGAATTTACTAATTACTAATTAAATAAAATGCGATACCCTCACAACGGTACCACAGTGGTTGTGGGAAATGGTAAACTGAATCGGAGATTCGTTTTACACCGCAGGCAACCATACAGACAGCAAATACGTCCATTGGCATTGGTGTTTCGATTTCCATACACCCAATATAAAAACAGGCGTGTTGAGCATTTTGGCCGTCGGAATGTGGTACCTAGAAATTGTTGATGACCACTTGAGAAAGTGACAAATTTTCGAGCAATGTCCATTTGCGAAAGTGACGAATTGCGTCACAACCTGGGAAGCGACATAGGTTACCTTACTACACACTACTGGACACATGATATACCCACAAGAGAGTCAAATGAAATATAGTACTCTTAATTTATTACAAAACGTATATTTGCAAGAAGCTTTGAAAATGCATTTCTTCATAAAGTACGATAAGGCCGGTACATAAAAGTAAATCAACAATTTAAATACAAATTTAAAACATTTTACCGAATATAGGTACAAGTACTACCTACGCGCTAGGGCTGCCCGCCCTTTAGATTCATATGGACAACTGTGTCAAAACGTCATTTTCCCAAAAGGTCAACTTATAAAATTAACTTCCCAAAAAGACAACTGCCAAATTCGGCAACTTCTCGAAACGACAACTTTACAAAACGAAAACTTTTCAAAATTACAAATTCCCAAAACGACAACTTTCCAAAGAAATTACGGTAAATTACATATATAGGTACAGGTCGCGCCAAACTTCTAGATCGCTCTGAAGTTGAGGCGATTCGCGTCGCAGTAGTTAAATACAGATACCCATGCAGATAGAATTTGCTTTATTTTTGTTTATTGTGTATACTCGTATATATCATATCTACATTCTTGCAATCATTCTGAAAAAAATTTATTGTGGTAAATATTCTGTCCCTGTTTGTGACCTGAGTGAGGCAACTTCAGAGCGATCTAGAAGTTTGGCGCGACCTTTGTACATCATCATCATCATATATGATTATGATCATTTACAATTTTGATTATTTCATTATTCTGTTCTGTTAGTTTGATTAAAGCAATTTTAAGTAAAATCCTGTTTTTACTCATATTTTAGTTTTAATGGTCATATTCTTATCAAGATGGTAAATTGTCGTTATGGAAAATATACGTTTTAGGTAGTTGTCGTTATGGGAAGTTGTCGAAATGGGTAACAGACATATTAGGAAGTTGTCGTTATGGGAAATAGACGTTTTAGGAAGTTGTTGTTATGGGAAATAGACATTATGGGATAGCTGTCCTCTTGCCACTGTTGACACTGGCATAGTTGTCCAAATAAACCTGAAGGCTGCCCGCCGACGACGACGACGTTGCCACTTCGTGCGAATTTTGTTCAAAGAATCAAAGTGGCAACATCTCGTTAATAAAGAAATAAATAAATGTAAGTTGAAAGAAAATTACACACTAGTGGCCTCTCTTGCTCGTGATACAAAAAACATAATGTAAACACGTTTTTTTTGAGGCCACTAGTGTGTAACTTTCTTTTACCAATTATTTATTTATAGAGATATTTAAAAAAAAAGCCTTATAAAAACGTATATCTGGAGCATAGCACTTTATGGATGCGAAACGTGGATACTGAATAAAAAAGATAGTGACAGGCTGGCAGCTTTCGAGATGTGGTGCTGGAGGAGAATGGAAAAGATCAGTTGGATGGAAAGGAAAACCAATAAAGAAGTATTAGAAATAGTAGGAGAGAAAAGAAGACTGCTGGGCGAAATAGAAAATAGGAGAGGGAAAATGATTGGTCACTTAATACGACATGACTCCTTATTTAAAAACATACTAGAAGGAAAGATAAAAGGTAGAAGAGGTCCAGGACGACCAAGAAAGAGCTATGTAGACCAACTGAAAGAAAAAGCAGGGGTCATGTCGTATCAAGCACTAAAAAGTAAGGCAGAGAACCGAGAAGTTTGGCGCATACTCCACAGACAAGAGCCACTAAGCTCTTAAATAAGAAGAAGAAGAGATATTTTACTCTATTAAAAAAAGAAACAAATTACTATTAATAATAGTACAAGTAGGTGCTTTTATAGTCTTACCTTTCGGAGTTTCAGGTAATCTAAAAAATATTAGTTTTAAAGATTTTGAAGAATTCAATCAACCAAAAAAGCGGCCAAGTGCGAGTCGGACTCGCCCATTAAGGGTTCCGTAGCAGCAAGTAACATAATATAAAAATTCTAAAGGTAAATTGCGGTTTACGATTTATGACGTATTAAAAAAATAACTATCTATGATACCGAGACCGCTATAGTTTTAATTGAAAGTACATACTTTGGTATATACCACATTTTTTTCAGAATTATTTTAGTAATATTTCAAAAGTTACAATGGCGACACCTCAAATTTTAACTTTGTATTAGATTATCTCAACACTGGGGGGCCTGATCTACATAGTTTCAAAGCAGTTTTTGTTGCATATTAAAAGAACTTTTCAACGATACCCCCCACACGTTGGGGTTAGTCCAATTTAATTTTTTAAATTCACTTTTCGTATGGGAACTTCAATCTCTCCACCAATTTCCGTGACAATCGGTGCAGTAGCGGCGGAATACGAGCCCGGACGGACGGACAGATAGACGGACGGACGGACGGACATGACGAAACTATAAGGGTTCCTTGTGGACTACGGAACCCTAAAACCCGCACAATATTGTCTATATTTTGCCATATTATTATACAACAAAAACGGTCCCTAGTGAATTTAAGTAGAAACTTGTACTTTTTCAAACAAAATAATTATTTTTTATTTTTTAACTGCGGCGCATCCCCGACTGGTTGTATGCCGGACCCTAAGACGCGTAACTATGATTCGTGTTTCGACTGTTTGTATGAAGACAGAATACTGTAAGATATAATTACTATGCTAGCGAGTTCTTCTGCTTTTATATGATATTAGAAGAACTAAGGGATATCAAAGAAAATTTTCGTTACACGTGCTCGTACAAAATCTGAATGAGTTGTTTTCATGGCGTCGTACATGGACTCTGTAAATTTGACCCTAGAGTTTACACTGAAAACTTATCTGACACTTGACATGTTTTAATTTATTTTGCAAATTGATTCTACTTTTTAATTGAAAATTTATTATATAATTTTATTTTAAAAATATTTAAATAATCTAAGTTACACAAGCTTAGTCGGTTACAGAGTTTCATCAGCAACAAGCTTCGTCAAAGTGTACAAAAAGTATCAAAAACATGCTTCGTCTTACATGCTTCACAAATTGTAAATCCTAAGTTGGTATCAGCCGTATGACGTCCACTGCTGGACGTCATGCGGCTGATACCTTATATGTAATTATGATGATAACTAGACATCAGCGCCATCTTTGAGCCTTGAAAACGCCTCATTCACTACAAAAACCTATCATTAATAATAAAATCGAAGAACGGAGAGACAAACTAAATAATGAGTACGGATTTAAGAGGACTTCGCCGGCGGTAGAACCCAGCCGACGGGGAGAGGCGACCCAGCGCTGCTCACAAACTGGTCCCACTGGGATCTGAAACGACATAAAACCATGTAAAGTACTGTTGTTAACCATTTCACCGCGAGACTATATCAGTTGTCGTGCTCCCAGCGCGAGGAATTGTGAACATCCATAGTTTTTGGTCGGAAAAATCCGACGCTCGCCAAATGGGCACGAAAATGTTTGTCGGATTAATCCGACGTTCGCGGTTAAAGGGTTAAAAGTTCTTCATTTCTGCAATGAACCTTGACTTATTAAAAATACGCTTAATGATCAGGTCTTTTTTAGTCTCCACTGCAGGAACACGACCCTCTCTGTACTACCAACACCATATATTAGCTAGAGCAGTCAGAGGATTTGGCCTACACTCTCCACGCTGGCCACATAGGTTGGAGAGGTCTCATTGATGTTTATTAAATAAGCTTTTTTTAGCTTGTGTTTCCTAAGTCGTCTTCTACGACATCCACGGGAAGACTTGGAGTGGTCCTATTCTTCTCTGTCCGCACGGCACGGAAAAAACACTTAACACGTTGAAAAATGTGATACAGAGGTAAGAACACCCTTTACATGTAATTTAATATAGGTACCTAGCAGATACTCTTCCATGCTGGTCTGGTAGAAAATAAATACTTTAAATGTACCCATCGGGACATTTTGCGAACGGGACATTTTGCGAATGAGCCATTTTGCGAAAGGTGGTTTCTCAAAAGTACTCCAATAGGAAACAGGCATGATAATGTGTATGTATGTAAAGTCCGCTTGCGGTCGACTCGTGGTACTTCCAAAAAAGAATTCCTTCACTTGACCCGTTTTTCAATGACTTGTGCTTCTTGCCGACTCGCTAATGTAGGCTGATAGCTTACACATTCAAATACCTGTTTTTTTTTTATCTTAGCGCGCACAAAATAAATAGCCCGAACAGTAAGCAATTCGGCTACAGTTTTACGACCGGCCGCCTGCCTGACGTCAAGTCAACCCACTGGGTATGCATTTGTGCGAAAAAAATCACAACCGGCCGCAGCCCGACGTTGACCTTCCTAGGGAATGCAGTTGTAGCACGAGATTTTGGTGCTTAGTCCTTTAGGGTCAGTTCAGACAGAGGAAAAATGCTCGCGGAATTTACTAGTTCCATTAAAATCACAACCGTATTACCATTGCTTAAAGTATAAAATTGTATGAATATCGGCGGAGACCTTCAAGAGTCGTCTGGCGCATGATCGCGACTTGGTCGCGTGCGTTCTCGCACCTGCCCGGGAGGCCTCGAGCACGTCCGAACCGCGCGAGCAAGTTCTGACGTGCTCGCGGATCGCCGCCTGCGCTTTCGGGGATATTCGTATGTATTCGCAACCCCGGTGAATTTCCCCGCGTCGGCTCGCGTTGGCGCGCGCGTCCTCTCGCGGGTTCGAGCATTCTTTCGATAACGCACCGTCTCGAAGTGCATTTTTGCTCTCGGTGTGAATTGCGGCTAGAGGAAGCTCGAGCTAGCGCGAGCATTTTTCCTCTCTGTCTGAACTGACCCTTAGTCGTCTCTTACGACATCCACAGGAAGACATGGAGTGGTCCTATTCTAGCCACACGGCTCCACAACACATTGAAATACCTACCTTAGCGGTCGCCAACTGGCGGACCGCCGACTCATTTTGTGCGGACTGCGAGAAAACAGCAACTTGCACTTTTTTTTCAAAAATGGAAATTTCGATCTCGACTTACTGATTTTGCACAAATTTTACTCCAAGCTTCAGACAGATAGTCCTCAACATAAAATGTCATTTTTCTCATTGATATGTAAAAAAATACCTTGGCTATTTCCGTAATTACATTTGTTTCATAAATATTTTTTTCTATAAAATGTTGTGTGGACAGCGATGGTCATTAATTATATTTCTGAAAACAGACCCGAGCGTAACTAATTGGTGACTCCTGACCTACCTTATATTAACAAAGCTTGCTATGTCCCCTCCAAAGTCTGCTTGTGGCAGGCCCGTGTCACTTCCAAACAAGAACTCCCTCCACGTGGCGAGGTTCTCAATGAGCTGCGCCTCCAGCTGGCTCGCCAGCGTGGGCTGCTGGCTCGAGTCTTGCGACAACTTATCACGGAGTTCCGTTTCCTCCTTCTCATAAACTGAGAGCTTTTGAGCCCAGACTGCTTTCAGCTTTTCTGTAAAAAAAATAAGTTATTGGTTATATAGTTTATTCCTTCCATGATAGTCATGGAGAAAAGAAAAAATTATAATATAACAGCTGCTTCTCTTCCGGCGTAGATCGTGGAAGCCGGTCGAGGGAATGGGCCAAAATGCGAATCAGGTTAATAGGCGATGCGGTTAGCAACCCATCACTATTTTGATTCCTTTTTCTACCTTCTATTCCTTCTAGATTTTGCAAGGTCTTTGGATTCGGAGCAGCATCGAAGCAGCTCAGCCTAGGATGAAACCGGAAATGCGGTAAATTAAAAAAGAATCACAGACAATTCTAACAAAAATTCTCACCAATATTATCAGTGAAGACATTGCCCTCCCACTCCGACACGGCCTCGCCGCGTCCTCTGGCGGTGCTCTCCCGCGCCCTGCGGAGTTTTAGCAGTGCGTCCAGCTTCACTAAACACTTCTTGGCGTCCGTCTTCTTGCGGAGAACCTCTTTCAGCACCATGTCTGCTTGAAGCTTCGCTTCTTCTTCCTATAATATTAATAGTGCTATTCAAATTGGTGCTACTTTCCTGGAGTACTACAAGTTTTGATTGACGACCTACATGGCGTATTGGCAATAACGCTAGTATGCCTCTCGAAGGTACCGGGTTGATCCCCAGCCAGGGCAGGCGTCCTGAGCTCATCCACCCGAGAAGGTGGAAAAAGTGCAAAAATTTACGTAACGGTAGTTAAAAAAATTACGTAATGGTAGTTAATAAATTTGCGTATTACAATAATTCACTAAAATCTTATCAAGAATTAAAAACTTGTTATGTACCTGTTTTATCTTATTGATGTCATCTTTAATCTTCTGCAGATTCTCATCAATCTTCCTCGATTTCTCCTCTGCCTTCCTTATCATATCTTCTTTCTCCCTCTTCCGCTCCAAGCGAACTCTTTTCAAGCGCAGCCTCTTGGCCGACCGCTTTGAAATAAGCTTCCTTAACAAATCTAAGTGCATATTGTTAATACTAGGCAATGACTCTTTGACGATACGAGTCTTATGTTGTTCTATTAACTCCATATTCTTTTTCCATTCTTCATCGGTTATGGTATTTATATTTTCGGATAAATATTTCTCTTTAGATTTGATTTCTTCCAGTAGCAGTAGCATGTTTCTTAGTTTCTCTCGAGCCTCAGTTATCGAGATATTTGGCTTAAATTTTTTTACTGGTTCACAAATATTTTTCTCAAATCTTTTGATAAATTCTTGATCGCTCTGTTCAGGTGTTTGTGTTGTGACTGGCGGCATAAAAAATGGGGGTGGGTATGGTGGTGGGGGTATAAAATTTGGTGGTGGAACATTATGGTGGAATGTAAAATTGGGTCGAAAATTATAATTTTGATTATAGGACATGATTGTTAGATAGTATAAAAATAGCAAAAGTGATATAAGTAATAAATTAAGTTGTAGTGATTATGATGTGATTTCTGGCAGTTGGCTTTCAGCGTCTTTGAGCACTTGCTGCGCTGTGAGGTAGTCTTCGTGTTCTTTCAGGTCTTGTTCTGTTTCTAATGTGTTCTTCAAGTCTGTGAACGCTTTTACCAGCCTGTAATTAAATTAAATTTTATGTTAAAATTTATTATACCCTTGTGATACAATACAGTCATTGAGCTACGTCAGATGCCTTTCAGCAGTTCAAAAATCTGACACTAGTGTTAGCTTTTAACTCTCTGGCACCAAAGCAATTGGTCTATGTGAAGGCCTAAAGGTGACACATATATATATTTATATACATGTATGTATATATATATATATATATATATATATATATATATATATATATATATATATATGTATACACCTTAGACCTCATCTTAGCTTCCCATCAGGCTAGATAGAGGTCAAACGCACTTAAATTCCTAATAAAAAATAAACTTAAAATCGTCCAGATCCACCAGTTGCTTTGGTGCCTAAGGGGTTACACGAAAAACAAGATTCAATACAAATACAAAGTTATCCATACTTTTCATTGTAATATCCTGGTACAAACAAAATTTTGTATATAGAAACTGGTTAGGTGCTTATGATATATTTGTTACTTATATATACATGATTTCTCCGGGAAAGACACATTATCTTAATTTATGACATAGTTAACAGATGAAGAAGTGTATTTTCATTAAACAAGAAACATTGCTTTCTGAACACACTTATAACCAATGATTTCAACTAAGGATAAGCCCATCGGAACATTTTGCATTAAATATTTTCACACAATTCAACATCGTGCCCAGAGCGATCACAGCGCATGTGCTGTTGTCACTCCAGGCGCGACGGCGCGAACATGGCTGCTATAAATTAGCGCAGTAAAATTACTTAGTATTTTAATTATAACAAACAGTTGTTACACACCGATGATACGATATTCCTGTACTTTTTTAACCTATATTATATAAATGCGCAACTAGGCATTTTTATGGCATTTATAAGTATGAAATAAAAACGAATGAACTCTTCCGCGGACTGCGGCTAAAACGCATTAGTCCCCAAACCAAAATTTATCTGGTCAACGAGTTGGTGCCATTTCTTCGCGCGGTTGGCCTAGTCCTTACACTAGTAATGCATTTTCTTTTTCTCTCTAAATATGAAACAAAGATAACTCTTTCTTTAGGTACCTACCTACTTGTGTAAGTACATAGTGACTCATCAAATTATGAGGATCCTCACAAGCGAAAAATAATAAGTAAGTAGTTACTAAGTACCTATAGATAGTTTAATCAATTAGTTTTAACCTCAAGACACAAAACTAAAGTTGAACAAAGCAACATAATATTCCTAACCTAAAAACACCTGGGTCTTCCAATGACTATATCTAAGGAACTACTCACATAACAATTAGACATATGTAGACATTAGAAAGTTTAAGCATTAAATTGATAAAATATATTGGTCTTACCGCCTCTGGCAGTCAGGTACCATCATCAGAGACTCCTGAAGAACCTCTTCCTGCTTGCGTATGTTATGTTCGTCCTGCCCCTCGTCTTTTAGCTTCTGTATCCTATTTTTCTGCAGCTCCGCCTCCTTTTCGTAGACGACCTTTTCTTTAGCGATGCGTTTCACAACGCCAGTTTTTATTTTGATTTGCCGTATCCTAGGATCTGCCATTTCGATTTCGATATTTTCAATAGCTCGGCGTTCGTTTGTTTTTTACAATGACAGAATTGACAGGGAAAATGACAGCTGACAAGACAAGACGAATACGTCACGAACACGTTCCGTTAGACATTATGTTCCCTTTATATATGTATTTCCTAGATACCTATTTCAAATGTTTTCGTTTTACCCTACTTCATGGATGAAATTGTGGTGTAATGTTTGTTTTAAAACAAGTATGTATATATATACAATGCATTCGATTCTCTCTTCCTAATGTGAATCAAGCCTGCGTTGACATACTAATTAATGGCCAGAAATTCGATCTGGTTGAAAGTACTACCTTTTTAGGAATCACAATTGATTCGAAACTTCAATGGGGCGCTCATATAACTAAACTTTCTAATAGGCTTAGCTCTGCGGCTTACGCTGTTAGGAGAATAAGACAATTGACAGATGTAGCAACTGCTAGACAAGTCTACTTTAGTTACTTTCACAGTCTAATGTCTTACGGGATACTTCTATGGGGGAGTGCAGCCGACATTCAGACTATTTTTCTTTTACAAAAAAGAGCAATTCGTGCTATTTACGGTTTAGGATCGAGAGACTCACTGAGGGAATTATTCAAGGAAATAGGTATACTTACTTTTGCATCACAATTCATATTTGAAAATATAATGTATGTAAGGAAAAATATTTCCATGTTCAATAAAGTAAGTGATTTTACAGATAGAAATTTACGTAATAAGAATGACTTAGTTAGCCCGTATTACAGGCTGAATACAGTCAGTAAGTCTTTTATGGGGAAGTGTATACTTTTTTATAATAAATTGTCAGAATCGGTCCTTGATATGCCAGACAGAAAATTCAAAGCTTATGTAAAGAAAGTACTTTGTGAGAAGGCTTATTATAGGACCGATGACTATCTTAAAGACAAAAAGGTCTGGCTTGAGCTTGGCGCGGGTCCCTCTTAAAGGTTTGTATACTTAGACATGTCATAATTTAGGTACATTGGTACATACTAAATTTACAAATTGACATTATTTTAAATTTCGTAATTCTTATAATTCAATTTAATTATGACATAATAAACAATGTAATCTCTGTCCATCTATATAACTAATTTTAAGTTTTTAGTTTGTTAGTTGACGTCTTTGGAGAAAACGTGCAGTGCAGTTTGTTGCCGCTTCTTCTGCACTTGCGCCTAGGAAGCGGCGTAAACTTAGCTTTAAGTAACGATTTGACGTCAACATTTGTGCAAAACAAAACAAAGTGACTATTATTAAGAGATATTATAAATATCCTATGATAATAAAGATATTTTGAATTTGAATTTGAAGTAAAATTAAAGGACTTTTTAAATTTAATATAAAACATAACAATATAACATTTTTCACAGGGATCCTATCAATACGGTAGGCAATCATATTTTTACGCCCCTATACTGAGTTACCGGAGCAATATAGTATCATCCACAAACTACATAGGGATCTAAGGATGTATCATCATTATAGATAAGAGCTGTTCGCCTGTTCCACTCCACTTGACTGCGGTGTTCCCCGGTGGGGGGATGGGGAGAGGGGAGGCCACGGAATACATAAAGGGGAGGCTGCCCACGGCTGCGAGCTGCGACCTACTCGGTCTGCTCAATAAAATACATATAACTAAGTATGTAAGTAAGTATACATATCAGTGATATGTCACGCACACGTGATATACTATCATCATATCACTCAAGTACGTCTATGAGTAAGTAAATTGTGAATTTGGTTGCCTGGCTGAGAAGTCTTCTGGTGATGTACATAGGAGAAACATATACCTACCTACACACTTATATGAGTAGACCACAACATATACCTAAGTACCTATTACAAATTAACACCTATCTTTGAGTTCTTGCCGACTCATGTCATAGGTATGGTATGATACTTACTATGTACCTACCAAACCTACAATATGATTCTTGCAACTTGCAACCTATTGACAAATAAACTACTTGAAGCATATTGTACCAGAAACCAGCGCGGCGCAAATGAATAAGGGTTCTTAGTGGCAATCTTAGTGTAGTGACAGATATATTTTCAATAAAAAACGTTAGATAGGTATTTTGATTGTTATCATTACCTACTCATTATCAAAATATTACATAAGAGAACGCAAGACATCTTTTTAGGGTTCCGTACCCGAAGGGTGCAAACGGGACCCTATTACTGAGACTCCGCTATCTGTCCGTCTGTCACAGAGCTCTATCTCTTGAACCGTAATAGCTAGACACCTGAAATTATTACCGCTTATGTATTACTGTGTCCGCTATAACAACAAATAGATACTAAAAATAAAAAAAAGTAGAAAATTAAAGGGGGTCGTCATACAAAAAAGGTGTTTTTTTCGCGTTTTTAACTAGATCTTTATAATGGCATTAAGTAGATACTTGAAATTTTCACAGATTATATATTACTATGGCCACTATAACAACAAATACAAAAAAATTAAATTAAAGGGGGTCGTCATACAAGAAACGTGTTTCTTCAGCGTTTTAAAACATTGTACGGTGTTACGGAACCCTTCATGTACGAGTCGGACTCGCACTTGCCCGTTTATCTTAATATTTCATATTTCATTTATTCACCATTTGTAAACAATATACACATTCACTGTCATGCACTTTACAATTAGTGTTCTTAAAACTATTTACAAAATTACCTTCTTAGGCATTGGGAATTGATTTTAAACAACATTACAATTCATAAAATTCCAAAAATTATTAACTGGGATATCATAATTAATATTAAATATATATAATTTAAATTAGGTATATAAATGTCGTTAAAATGTACTTAATTACTAAAGTTAGTCCGTCCACTGTAATAAACATTTATCTAACTACATTGAAGAATTTAAAGTATAAGTACTTATACTACTTACTTTTTTTCAATTTAATTGGTAGCGAAAAGAAACTTAATAATGACCGTGAACGACGATCTTAGAAACTTGATCAGCTTGATCTATTATTTTTTAAAATAAAAAGTTACTAAGTAAATATATTATCGGACTCTTATCCAACTCCGCAATCATGCCAGCACTTTTGGCAATGAAGTAGGTACTCTGAACTGAACGGCCAAAATGCTAGCTCGCAATGACCGGCGCGGAAATGTTGAATTTAAGAATTGCGCCTTCTCACCTCAGAGGATCACTCTCGAAAGCCGGATCGGCTCCCGAAGGTGCTGAGCTTGAAAAGCGGCGCAAATATATGTCCCTCAGTAAGCATTACATATTTGTACCGTTTGGTGTGGAAACATTTGGACCATGAGGCCCCAGCGTGAGGGCTTTCCTGAAACAGATAACTCCGCGCCTGATCACCGCCGCTGGTGACAAGAGAGCTGGCTGCTTCTTTTCTCAATGAATTAGTATAGCTATCCAGAGGGGAAACGCAGCCAGCGTTCTTGGAACCATGCCGCATGGTCATAATCTTTCAGATTTTTAAATCAATAATTAGATTAGGTTTTATTTTTAGGTTTAGTTTGTAGTTTAATCTCAATTGTATTTTTTTTCTTAATTTTCCGGGGTCCAGTGCTGCCCCCATTTTAGATAAATCATTTCAAAGAAAACGGAGACATTATTTAAAATTTTGCTACTATCAAGTGCTAGGTAACCCTTCGAAGTATTTTATGAACTACTGTTTACAGTTTAAAGTTAGAACGTTAAGCTTTACTACGCACATTTGCGAAAAACGGCCACTTTTGGCTAATGTGCGTAGTAAAGCTTAACGTTCTCATTATAAACTGTAAACAGTAGTTCATAAAATACTTTGAAGGGTTATCTAGGACTTGGTAGTAGCAAAATTTTAAATTATGTCTCCGTTTTCTTTGAAATGATTTATCTAAAATGGGGGCAGCACTGGACCCCGGAAAATTTAGGTACGGCCTTAATAAACATTTATCTAACTACATTGAAGAATTTAAAGTATAAGTAATTATATATTTTTGTTTTTTATGTGAACATCTTTCCTCTCGCTTAATTTCCTCTGGAGGTAATCTGAGGACGGGATTTTGTGAAATGCGACGGAAGTGTGTAACAGGAAGCCAGCCTAGGGATGCGCATCTTGAAATAACGCAAAGCTTCTCAGATGGACCTCAGCTCATGAAACTGAACAACTTTGTTCTACAACTTTCACGAAACACAAAAAAAAAAAAAAAAATCATACAAACTGATTAGCTGATCGAGTCAATTTGTATGAAAATCCGAATTTTATTTTTGGCATCTTGGGAATGTTGTTGAACAAAAGTTGTTCAGTTTCATGGACTGAGTGAGAGGTTTTGCGTTATTTCATCAACTCGTTGTATTTGATTTAAAAATGAGCGCTGTTGCTTATTCCAGGGTGAGATGTCGGATGTTGATGTTACATATCATGCGACTACTGATATTTACGAGCTATACTCTTGTCGGTGGATGAATTTATTTATTTATTTAATCCTTCATTGTCCATCAAATACAAATTGTACAGAACAATAGGCGAACTTAACGCTAAAAGCGTTGTCTACCAGTCAACCTTTGGGTTATACAGAAAGTCTAAATGTGGGTTGCAAGATAAAGTGTAGTAGGTATACATAAAATACACAATGTACATTGTTACATAAATAAATATATATATATATCTGCTATACATATACCTACATACATATATATACACTACATATACTATACATATAAATAAGTAGATAAGTGCAGCAATTCTTAACGTCGGGGGTTAAACAACTTTTATAACTTGGCCAAGAAGTGTTTAAATACCTGTGTCTTAAAGCTAGCGCGACTAGGAGCAGTTCGAATGGATTCAGGGAGCGCGTTCCAGAGTCTTATTGCCGTAATGGCGAAAGAGTTAGAAATAATTTATTTGTCTCTCATCTGCAGGCTGTTTTACTTCGCTGTACGACACGACGTTCACCTTGTCCTGTATCTCTTTCATATAGCTATGCCTCGGTCTTTCCGGTCCTCATTTCCTTCAATGACAGTCACCATGAAGTCACACATTCTTTATGAAGTCGTCGTGTCGTAGCAGATGTCCCAACATCTTTCCTCGTCTATTCTCTATTAAGTATATCCAGAATGACAGAGAAAAGGTGTTTCTCTCCTATTATTTCCAGGACGCGTCTGCTCCTGCCGGACTTAGATATAGTATACATTGGTTTTAAAATAAATAAACCAACCAAGTGCGAGTTAAACTCGCATGGAGAGGATTCCGTACAATTAATTGAATTCAGGTTCCTGAGGTTTTCCTGTAATCTACAAACTATGAACTATAATTTGTATTTTTTTTTAAATTTTAGGCTCAATACTTTCGGAGATCAGGGGGGGGGGGGGGGGGCAGTGGTAAATTTTCGTCTTCTTTCTTAAATAAAATCAAAACTTTTTATTTTACAATAACAACAAAAATATATTTAGGATCCTTATAACAAGCCCTTTCATTTGATATATAACATAGTAAGTTTTACAAAACTTTTTTTTTTTTAATCCTAAGTTTTACCCCCGAAAATGACCCTTATTTTAAAATATTATTTATTTACTTTGCACATATTAATTTGGGTCATGGGATTACACCATCCTACTAAATTTCACCTGATTCGGTCCAGCAGATTCGGAAACAATTGGCTGTGACAGACGGACGGACAGACAGACGCACGAGTGATCCTATAAGGGTTTCGTTTTTATATTTTTTGTACGGAACCCTAAAAAGGAGAGGTAAGAAGTACCCGTAACCGAAGGCCATATATAACAAAAGAAAAAGAAAGAAAGAAAGAAAAACTTTATGAAGGGGTTGATGAGTGTAGATGAAGCGAAAGAGGTCTGTCAGGATCGTAGCAAGTGGAGGTCCAGAGACTATGGACCTACCCCTGTGGGAAACAGGCGTGATAGTGTGTACGTAGGTATGAAATAAATAATATTACCTATCGGCCTGTATAAGATAGCGGGCACTTGCATCCCATCCCATGGCGTGTAAAGCCATGTCAGATAACAGTTCCATCGCGGATCTTCGAGAAGTATCTCGCGATAGGAACCGATCGTGATACGGTAGATAAGTATAAATAGAAATAATCTCCCGCAGAGTCCCGCAGTGGATCTCAACTCTGAAATGAAGTGGTTTTTGCTGCTGACAGGTGAATATTGGTTTCGGTTTTACGGATTTTGTTAATACGGCTGTTTTGCTTCCTGCGCACTCGCGACTGCCCTCAGGCAGTAACTGAAAACCAGTGCTCTTTGAGTAATATACGCACTGAGTTACTGCCTATTTGATACCACTGCGACCATTTTGCATGCATCGTTTTTATGTTGTTTATTTATTTTAGTGTCTTTGATGGTTCAGATTCCGTGGTTCGCCGCCGCATAACATGATTCGCGTTTTCACCCATTCCCTTGATAGGCTTTTTCAATCTTTGCGGGAATAGAAGCAGCTTGTACATTCTTAGTTTTTTCTTTTCTCCCAGCATGGAAGCACTTATTGATACTTAAGGTGAATACCAAGCAGAAGTGGCCACTTTTGGCGGAGGCAAGTTTTAAAGCTAGACGGACAAATGTAAATACTTTCAACGGTGGTGGTTCATGAAATAATCAAACAAAAAAGGGTTAACATTGAGAAATATGAAATTTTTCAGTACATTTATGGGTTAAAAAAATATTTTAATGAGGCCGCACTTCAAGGTCATTTGCTTCTAACTTCACCTTAATTGAGCTTCTGAGGAGCTCAGTGGCCCGGTGGAAGTATCTAGCGCTTTTGCAAGTTACGCAATCCCGGGCGTGGAACTACAAGGCATAAAAAATTCTCGAGGCCCTCTGTACATCGGAAGGCCGTTGGTCCCAGCTATCCTCATTGTATGGCAGTCGTCAAGCTATTCAGATGCCTTTTGGCAGCTTGAAAAATCTGACACCAGTGTTGGACACTTACACACAAAAATAGACATCGATCTGCAAGTTAAATGACGAGTGAAATGTCAAAATTATAAGGAAGGCGTAATTTGATTGTAAAAGATTGTAAAATTTAAAAAAAAGTTAATATATAGCCCAGATTGTAAAATCCGATCGAAGCAAACTTTAATAAAATACCTAATTCAAAGTCAAAACTTTCAGGATTGTTCTCAGTAGTCTCTTACGACATCCACAGGAAGAGATGGAGTAGTCCTATTCTGACCCGGAACTACACGGGGGGACTCTAGGGTATAGTAATCTGCAAAATCATTCACCATAGGGCAGACTATTTTTTATTCCGGATTCAGTTTCCTAAAGGATGATATGAACAAAGTCGCAAAAAGTCGTAGTCCCAGTAGCCCTACTAAGTTTGTCCTACGAATAGGACTACTGGGAATGGCCGTCCCAATAGTTCTACTGGTAGGTCTTCTTCTTGTTCCAGTGCCATCTTCAACGAAGGTCGGCAATTATCATTGCAATCTGCACCTTTGAGACAGCTGCTCGGAATAGGGATCGTGTACTCTTGTCGTACCATTGGCGTAGATTTTTCAGCCACAATGTTCTTCTTCATCCAGGTCTCCTTCTGCCTTGGATCTTCCCTTGTATGATAAGTTGAAGGAGTTCATACTTGTTATTACGCATTACTCGTATGTGGCCCAGGTACAGGTCGCGCCAAACTTCTAGATCGCTCTGAAGTTGAGGCGATTCGCGTCGCAGTAGTTAAATACAGATACCCATGCAGATAGAATTTGCTTTATTTTTGTTTATTGTGTATACTCGTATATATCATATCTACATTCTTGCAATTATTCTGAAAAAAAACCGGCCAAGTGCGAGTCGGACTCGCGCACCGAGGGTTCCGTACAAACCTGCAAGGTTTAGTATTTGGTATGAATTTCAATTTAATACCTCTACGCGTTTATGAGGAAATGGGTAGTAAGTTTAAAATTATTAAAAAAAAATATATTATGTGATGTAACTAAAAATTTATGGTTTTCGTAATTTTTCCTTTATCTATGCTATAAGACGTTGCTTCGTACCAAATTTCAAGATTCTGAGTTCACGGGAAGCACCCTGTAGGTTTTGATTCCCTTGCAAGTGTCGAAAATTTGCGGCATAAACGGCTGTATCTTTTGATTGCGTTGGCTTAGAAGTTTGATTTTTTCACAGCTTCAAGGGACAGTAGACCTGAGTAATTGATATAAATTTCAGCTTCATACCTCCACGCGTTCCTGAGAAAAAGGGTCTTGACAGACGGACGGACGGACGGACAGACGGACAACAAAGTGATCCTATAAGGGTTCCGTTTTTTCCTTTTGAGGTACGGAACCCTAAAAATATTATTGTGGTAAATATTCTGTCTGTCCCTGTTTGTAACCTGAGTGAGGCAACTTCAGAGCGATCTAGAAGTTTGTCGCGACCTGTATTCAAGTTTAATCTTGATGCTTTTGAGGATCTCCAGTTCTTTGCTCATTTCTGCAAGACGGTGGTATTACTGTTCGGTAGGTCTATTGGGACAAAAATTTTGGACATTATTTACAATCTTTATTTAAAAGTTATGTTTTGTTTGTGTGTAGCTGTAAATAGTTTAAAAAATTTGAAAATAATTGTTTTAGGCTTAGGCCTGGCGCTGAGCGCCGTGCCCAGGGACCAGAAGACGAGGGACTTCTTTCTTGATGATGATGGCAATGGCGGGTGGACTCTCAGCGTGCTCAGTAAGTCCAATATTTAGGCCTGTTACCTACCAATTCTTCTTCTTCGTCTAAGCGCATTCCCAGTTGCATCCTCAGCTGTGCTGCTTCGGAGCCCGGGGTGCGCTTTCCCGCTTTACCTACCAATTATTGTGGGGTAATTTATTTACAAGATTTAGGTAACTAATAGGGGTGATGACTGAGTTTGAATATTATGAGTAGGTATTATTATAATTAGTCCGTTAGTTAGATTATCCAAAAATAATGTACCCATATTTTCAATTTATCAAAAAAGTAAAAATTCACAAAAATACAGAGTATCTAAGTTCCAGAGTGGGGGCTTGTGACGTCACCGATGTGTAAAAATCGTACGAAAGCGTGACGTCATGCGAAATTTAAATGCGCTGTATCTTCGTCATTTATTGTTTCTCAGAGAAAAGAAAAAATACGTGTACAATATTTTTTTATAATCTAACCGATGGGCCAAAAATATTTTTTGTAAAAACTAAAACTCCACTACGGGATTCATACTAAAAAGTACTTTTATCCAGTTAATGCACGCACAGGTATCATGTATGTATACCATTGAAGATACGATACAGATGAACATACATACATAGCGGCGAAACACATAACCGCCTCCTTTTGGGTTTATTTATTTATTTATTTAATCTTCATTGCACAATAAAATAAAAGTACAAGTGGCGGACCTAATGCCATATGGCATTCTCTCCCGGTCAACCATTAGACCAAGCAGAAAATATGTGTGGCTGGCGTAATAAAATTCACAAAAATAAGCAAACTTAATATAAATAAACTATATACAATCAATAATTGGGTTCGCTGTAGTCGGGTAACGAATGGAGGACTAACTCGTAAGATCGGCCTTTTCTACCAGTCAGCCAACCGTGGAAGTGGCCAAACACTAGACAAGATTATTAAATGGCCTTTTGATTCGAGAAGAAGAAGCCAACCAAAAACAAGACCTTTACTCTAAACCGGCAGGACATGCGTACATAGCTACGTGTCCACGTTGCATTGTCAATCTTAAGCTAAGACTTGCTTAAGACTAAGCACTACGAAATGATGCTAAGTCTGATTTGGTTGGACATTAAAATATGACGACACTATCGGACGACTGTCGTTTATGGAGTAAAGGTTTTATTCGTGATGATAAAAGTACCAACCGAGGGCTATTTTTTTTTTTAAAGAGGGTTTTTTAAATTTGATGTGGTTGCAGCTATAAGGCTGTTAGGTAAGGTTGCAGCTGTTAGGCTGTAAGGTTAAGTTGCAACTGTAAGGTAAGGTTGCAGCTGTAAGGCTGTAAGGTAAGGTTGTTAGATATGGTTGCAGCTATAAGGTACCTAAGGTTGCAGCTCTGAGGTTTAGCTTACTTTTATGCAGTATTTATAAATTACCTCTGTAGCTTGAACTTACTCTTTGTCATATAAAAAAAACAAATTGTGAAAAAATTGCCTTGTTCTTTCAGCCGAAGGCGTTACCATTATCTTGGGTACCATCGGCCGTGGCGTCCCAATGGATCGAGTCTCCTTTGAGATGAGCGAGGGTCGTGACGAAGCCAGCGGTGCCTACAAGCTGACTATAAGATGGGACGGACCCAAAGACGTGGTCTTTGAAGACTGCTTCGATTTCCGTAAGTTGATTTTCTCGATGCCTTACCTATATTACTGTTTCTAATTCTAATTATTTCTATCTACCAACCATTTCGCTAAGCGTGACCCTTGGGTCTCTAAAATCGTGCAGCTACCTATAAAATTAAAAAAAGATCCATTCGAACAATAGTACCTACCTATACCATAGTGTCTTCTGTGCCTATACCTAAGATCATACTTTACTCTCTTTTATACATTCCATCAACCGTTTCTTTGGTCTCCCTTCTATTTAGCTGTCTCCCAACTTGCATTCCTAAAACTCGCCAGTAGTTTCTTATCATTATGTTCTGAGAAAAATAAAGAAATTTTAAATAGTTTCGCAGTACAAATCATAATACAGTGTCAAGAACAGATATGAAAAGTAAATCATCAAAAGTATCTCGGATTATCATGACATATCGTTTACACCATTGAAGATTATATAAAAAGTTATGGATAAGGCAGCTCAATGATCATGTTGTTATGCAATCATCCAAATACCGAACACTTGATTAACTTATCAAATGTTTTAGTAGCATCCCTGTTAACTTTAAGCAATGCCATTAAAACTTATGATACCCTTACTATTCTACGTAACGAAGATTGAAAATCTAGCTGAATGAAAACATTATTCCCAGGTGACAGACAATGGTATGGCGGGCCAGAGCAGAAGCAGCAATACTGGCCAATCCAAAACGGGAAACTGAACAAATACTCCGTTGTGTCCAAAGAGGACGACAACTCAGCCGTCGCTGAGAGATACTGGTTGAACTCTGCCGGCACATACATCTACGTTCACCCTGACGCGCCCCTCTTCGTTGACTACCATAATATCTTAGATAACCATCTTTGTTTCATCTCTGAAGTCGCCGATCCTTATTCCACTCAAAGAACACACAATAGCCTCAAATACGATGTCTGGTTCTTCGATGATCCTAAATCTGCCCATCAACACGCTGTTGACACTTATTTAGGAAAGCCCTCTGGTATTCCTGACTACAGAATGATTCAATACCCTGTCTGGTCTACGTGGGCTAGGTACTCCCGTGAAATTACGCAGGAAAGCTTGTGGGAGTTCGCTAATGAAATTGCTGATTCTGGTTTCCCCAATGCGCAGTTTGAAATCGATGATCTTTGGGAAATCTGCTACGGTTCCTTGACTGTGGATGAGAGGAAACTCCCCGACTTAAAGCAGTTGGTCCAGGACATTAAGGGGCTTGGATTCAGAGTTACCATTTGGGTACATCCGTTCATTAACAAGGGCTGCGATCCTTGGTATAGCGAAGCTTTGGAGAATGGGTAAGCTTTGGAAATTACCATTTTTTATTGATTTGTAATGTTTGTAGTATTTATTTGTTACTGTGTCAAATGATGATGAAAGTGACAAATCTATGACTTTGTATTCAACACATATCTTAAAATTTCCAGAGGAATAATGGCTATAATATATAGCTCTGGTAGTACAGAGAGGGTCGTGCTCCTGCAGTGGAGACTAAAAAAGGCCTGATGATGATGATAACATTTCCGGTTGTTCAATTAAGCTGAAACTTTGCATAGGTAGGCATGTAAATCAAATGACAGTAGAATGCATCATCTTACCGCGTTCTTGTTTGCACTATCAGCTGTGCTGCTTCGGAGCCCGGGGTGCAGTTTCCCGCTTTTTTTTCTCCAAATAGAATAAATAAATGCATGTCAATGGTAAGATGACAATAGAATGCTAATAAAAATTATTTCATAAATATAGTATAGCTTCCAACTACTCAGTCTTGTTTTCTTTGTCTTGAAAAGTAGGTCTTAGACCATATCCAGGATATGATGATAAAGCAGGTGGATTCTCATTATGATGTTCTTGAAACAGAGATGGGTTTCAAGGTATTCTTCAAATGTATGGAACCTAACTAAAAGATATTAATTTTCCTCCTTAGCTACTTGGTCCTCAATGAGGAAGGCAGCCCCGACACCTCGTGGTGGAACAACAACGGCACAGTCCCCGGCATCGTGGACTTTACCAACCCAGCCGCCGCCGAGTGGTTCACCAGCCGTGTTCGCAACGTCATCGAGACCTACGACATCGACAGCGTCAAGTTCGATGCTGGAGAGTCTAGCTGGCTCCCTCAGGTCTATAAAAAATTTATCTAATTGTTTGAGCTTACACTACCTCCTGCTTGTAATTTCACAATCATTTTTGGTCGCAATATACGAGTATTTTGCCTTGCAAAATACTTCCAACTATAGACCTTTAAGTATCCTTATCCTATTTGCGTATGGCTTTGCACAATCTAGGTACACTTAGTCATTCTAAAAAGCGACTAGAAGATACAAAAGAACTTACATAGTATCTTTTGAAATAATTTTCTCTCTCTCTCTTTCTGAGTATTTTATAATAATGGCATCTAACATAGCTCAATGACTTTAATCTAGTTATGAGTTATTATTACACACTAGTGAACTTGTATTTTGACAACGGGAATTTGATGCATTACTCCTATTTCAGATTCCAGTGCCGAAAGACGGTGTCGATCTAGACCTGCACCCTGGCAACTACGTGGAGGACTACGTCAGGGCCGTCGCTCAATTTGGAGATATGATTGAAGTTCGCTCCGGAATGAGGTAGACTATTAGAAGTATCTCATTATCAGCCCACTCCCTTTTTTGCGCAATTTTCTAGGGTCCTGTGCCAGACTCATCCACTGTTTTTCCGTCAACCTTACATTATCGTCTGACCAGCGGTGGTTTCCCTTGTGCCAGTGCCTGGTGCCCGAGACAAACGAACAGTGCTCGGTTTGTCTCGGACAAACGAACAGTTCGATCCGTTACTGCTCTGATCCATCGATTATTTTCTCTCGCCAAGTGTCCCGCCCCTTGCCACTTTTGCCGCGTGATGTCCATTATTTTTATTTCTTTATTTTCTCATAGGGTTGTATTGAGAGGCTACAAAGGTAGGCATTGGTAACAGAGAATAGGTAGTGAGCAGCGTCCTCTTTGCAACCACTTTATATTATTTACTCCGATCACCAACCCGAGCGAGGTGATTAAAGGCGACTTCTCCGTTTATCCAAAGTCCTTTAGTCCAATAGACTGAAATAGGTTATGAAGAATAAACAAAAGATATAATTTATGAGTCTCTGTCACCTGTATATTTTCAAATTTTAATATTCACCTCCTTTTTCATTTCAGAACTCAAGATCTGCCCGTTTTCATCCGTATGGTAGACAAAGACACCCTGTGGGACTGGGACAACGGCCTCTACACCCTCATCACCACTCTGCTGCAGATGAACCTTGCTGGTTACACCATGGTGTTGCCTGACATGATTGGAGGCAACGGCTACAACGCCAAGCCCAGCAAGGAGCTATTTGTGAGGTGGATGCAAGCTAATGTGTTCATGCCTGCGCTACAGTACTCGTTTGTGCCTTGGGATCATGATGATGAGGTAAAGAAACCTTAATTATTTCTTTCGAATCAATGTTAAAAGTGCGTTCTTTCGGGAGACCGTTATTTGAATGTCCATCTTTCACACGTTACCTTTCTCCTTATTATGTGTGTTCCTAACACTGCTGTCAGATTTTTCGAGCTGCCTAAAAGCAACTGGTATTGCTCAATGACTGTCATATAGCCACAAAAGTCAGTATTACACTCTAGTGAACTAGTGTGCAGTTTCTTCACAATGTTTTCCCTCACCAGGAGCAAGAGGGGTAGTTGAAAATTACCGTACATGAGTAGTAACTCAGAGGTCCAGTCACACTTAGAGAGAATCAAACTCGTGCCTCACAAAGTCTGCAGTGCCGCCTGGCCACCACTCGCTTTCATCATCATCGTCAGCTCTCAATGACCCACTGCTGGGCATAAGCCTCCTTTTGCTGCGCCACTGAATCCTATCTCTAGCCTTAGCGATCCAGTTCCTTCCAGAAATCGGTTTGATATCATCGACCCACCTAACCTTTGACGAATGAGGAATGCGTCAATGAATTTGCAGATTATTTCGAATCGGTGTATAGTTTACAGAAAGCCACGCTAGATGTAAACACGGCAATGTTTGAGGCAGGAGGGGAAAATGGAGCTGGTCGAGTTCAGGTCGATAGGCTACAATTATGTGACATTGAGCGAGCTCTTCAGCAGATCAAACCCAAAAAATCCGCGGGACCAGACGGCATTCCACCTTACATCTTTCGGGATTGCCGATTAGTTTTGGCGAAACCACTGCAACATATTTTCAATTCGTGCTTGAAGTCAGCAGTGTTCCCGGACGTATGGAAAATAACTCGGGTTGTTCCCGTACCGAAGGGATCAAATAGTGGTCAGGTAGAAGGGTTCAGACCCGTGGCAGTACCTTCGATTCCGGTCAAAGTATTTGAAACGGCTCTTAATAATAGTATATACCCGCAAGTGAGCGCCCAGCTATCTGACGCTCAACACGGCTTCCGACCATCTCGAAGTACTGCTACTAATCTCACCAGCCACATGACTTTCATAGCACCGATAATAGACGAGGGGGGACAGGCAGACACGGCTTACTTCGATTACAAAAAAGCGTTCGACTTAGTCGATAATGATAGGCTGCTTACGACGTTTGCACGGTTTGGCTTCACCCCACAGTTGCTGAATTTTTTCACTAGCTACTTGAGTGATAGGCGACAGTACGTAGAATATGCAGGGCACTCGTCAAGGTCATATCACACGAGGTCTGGAGTAAGTCAGGGCAGTAATTTAGGTCCCCTACAGTTCATCCTCATGATAAATGAATTGCCGCAAGTAGTACAGGAAGCAAAATGCTTGTTGTTTGCCGACGACCTCAAGCTAACTATGGCAATTACAAGCCGTGAGGACTGCGAAAGGCTTCAGAGGGATATTGACAGGGTGGTCAATTGGAACAAAGAAAACTTTCTAGAATTTAATACCTCCAAATGCGAGACAATTACATTTTCACGAGCACACAACCCCGTTCAATATGATTATAATATTGGAGGGGTAGTTCTAAAGCAGGTTTCTGAAGTTAGGGACCTGGGTATCACCTTCACCAAAGACCTAAGTTTTGCTGGACACATCACAAAAATATGTAAGAGTGCCTTTAAAAATCTAGGATTTGTGTTGCGTACAGTAAAACCTTTTACTAACATCCACGCGATAATATCTCTGTACAATGCACTGGTTCGGAGCCAACTAGAAACAGGGTCTATGATCTGGGATCCAAGCGAGGCTAAGTATAGTCTCATGTTGGAAAAAGTTCAAAATAAATTTGTTAGGTATCTATACATGAGGCTATACGGAGTCTATCCTTTCTACCCTTTAATGTATCCAACCCTATTTATTTTAGGTATGGTTGGATACAACGAACTAAGGGTTAGAAGGCACCTGGCTATAATAACATATGTTTTTAAGGTGATAAGGGGCAAGCAAAACCATCCAGATGTATTGTCACAGATTGGGCTATGTGTGCCAAACAAATACGTGTGGCGCCGCCGTCGGCCGCCGCTGCTGGCCGTGCCCAGAGCGCGCACCAACCTGCTGCGGGACGCACCACTCACACAAGCACTGCGCACGCTTAACGTTGTAGCCAATAGGATCGACTTATTTACTACTACTCTGAGTGAATTCACACGGGTATCATTAATGATTATTTGCAATAAAATGTAATAGGCTGCACTGTCGCATTAGGTTAATAACCTGTAATGATAGAATGTAAGATGAAATAAAATAAAAATAAAAAAATAAAAAAACCTCGCTTTAATTCACTTAAATATACCTATGTGTAATTTTGCAGGCAGTAGAGATCTGCCGCCGCTACACCGAGCTGCACGCCGCGTTCGCCGATGATATCGTGGCCGCCATGCAGGCGTCGGTCCGTGACGGCACCCCCGTCAACCCCCCCATCTGGTGGCTCGACCCCACCGACAAAGATGCTCTCGCTGTCTGGGACGGTAAGCAGTAGAAGATTTTTAATATCATTTAAATCAATAGGCGATGCGGCTAGCAACCTATCACTATTATGATTTTCTTTTTCCACCTTCATGCTCACCATCGCGCTAAAAGTGGCCTGGGCCTTGCCGGACTAGGTTCTCTCTGCCCCGTTAGGGATAAAGACGTGTTAGTGTATTTATGCAAATTTCATATTTTCAGAATTTCTTCTTGGCGAGAGGATCTTAGCCGCTCCCGTAGTAGAGGAGGGTGCGACCTCCCGCAACATCTACCTGCCCAGAGGTAACTGGCGCGACGGAGTCTCTGGTGACCTTCACCAGGGTCCGCTGTGGCTGTACGACTACCCAGCACCTTTGGACACACTGCCCTACTTCACTCTTGAAGACTAAAGATCTATAAATAAATTGTATACACATACTTATTTATTGTAAATAAATTATTGTATCATCAACCAATAAGGAATATGCATGTAATACCAATCCGGCTCATATTTTTATTTTACAATAACTATTCATACGTTACCACGCCTAGTTAATTATTTTTCTTACTGACTCTTATTTGGATTAGAAATAAATTATTGAAAATATGCAAATATTGCGCGGGAACTTTTGACAAACAAAAGGGAAATGACGACAAAGTTCACAAAAAGGAAATGACAAGTTCGGGTGCGTTCGGTAGGACTGTCCGTCCATGTAGTTCGACTATCGATGACATTCGAAATGTATGTACTTTTATATAGAAGTTTAACAAACATCACTGGCTGATAATATCGAAAGTACCCAAAAAAGAAAAACATGCGTTGACAGCTTCTGTCTCTAGCGGATATTGCAGACGTTGACGTCGTATTTTAAAATGGCGTGTTTTAGTTATTATAATCTACTTGCTATTTTTAATATTTATTTTCTACACCAAATACATGTTTTTCGGCACTGATTTATTTTTTGCGGCTATTTCTCGACGAGGACTATCGATTACAAATTAAAAAAAAATGCATGCATACTCTCTATTCCATACCCGACCCTTTTCTTCACGTTCATGAATAAGCGCCTAAAAATGTTTCAGAGAATTTGGAGTTATGTTAGTAATATTTTACGGTTTGCATATACATCGTGTTAATGAAAGATCCCAAAATCTTTCAGATGGTGAAAGTTGTTGAACAAAAGTTGTTCAGTTTCATGGGCTGAGGTACCATCTGAGTGATTTTGCGTTCCTTCATTAACACGATGTATATCTATTATTATCGAGTGTGTTATTTATTAGCTTGCTAACACTGGCATCAGATTTATCGAGCTGTCTCAAAGAGCACCTTATGTACCTAGACCTCCAATATCTTTAAGCTGCCTTAAGGCATCTGACATAGCCAAATGACTGCGTCATCTAGTGACAACTGACATTATTACACACTTACCTAGTGTGCAGGTTTCCTTACGATGTTTTCCTTTACCGGAAGCTGGTGGTGGTAGCTGAAATGACCGTACCTACATAAGTACAAACTCACGAGCAGTGGTGTAGCGAGGGGGGGCCAGTGGGCCATGGCCCCGGGCGGCATATAAAGGAGGGCGGCGGCAAGGTCACAATGGGGCGGATATTTAAAGACTCCTAGCACCGCCCCGTCACTAGAAATATTTATGGCAGCACAATTTAGGCCACGAAATATGATTATTAAAATAATAGGGCGGCAAAATTTCAAATAAAATTGAAGATCATGGGGCGGCTGGTTAAAGGCGGCAAATTTAGAGATTCCTATTTGCACCACCCCCGTCGCCAGAAACACTGGCGCCAAATGAGCAGTAGCGGGTCTGCGGGTGGTGTGTGAGCAGCAAATTCAGGAAGGCCCCGGGCGGCGATATCCCACGCACCGCCACTGCTCACGAGGTACAACTCGCGCCAACTGAGGATCGACTTTGTGCCTCACAGACAGGTGAAACAGTGGCTACCAACACGTACCACGCTTCCACGAATACTTTTTGCATATCAAGTAGGTATACGACCTTCGACGATAGTCGATGTATACGACATATCGCTAGGCCATTTTGCGTCAAAATAAGTTGCTTAATGGGAATCAAACAAATGTGGGGCATATTCTCGATATCTTTCCCTGCTACAACTAGAAAGATAGATAGATAATTTGTTTCTACCGACACAATGTTCATCAAATGAATCAGAAATTACAATCAAACAGACGTGTTCTGTTTTTACTCCAAAATCTCTGTTCTCGCGCTTGCATATGTTACGCTCAAAGACTGTTGTGGCTATTGTAAAACGGCCATGACACGGAATTCGTGTCATGGCCGTTTATTATCCCTGACGACGTCAAGCCGCATTTCTTGGGTCTACCACGTCTGCCGGGGCCAGGCGGAGGCGGCTATACATCTATTTCCCGCGTAACTTTTAATTTAGCTATAAAACAATACCGGAAGCAAAACCCATAAACACAAAGTGCTTTGGCTCGAGCAAGACATCATTTGAACGGCCATTAAAACCTATTGGCTCAACTCCAGAACAATAATACTCAATACGTCAGAACCTTCAAGGGGCTCTTCAGTGGGAAATACCTTGCGTAGGCACTCTATTAAGTGGCGTGTACAAAGCAGGGAATCCTAGTTGTAGTGTTGTGTACGGAATACAGATAAGAAGTGTGATTGTGTGTGAAGATTGGTCTTTACCTAGTGTCTTGCTGCGACTCCATTAAACTGCCTTATTCAACGATGCTGTGCTGTTTTAACCACCACAGTACCAATAGATTTCGTTTTGACACATCGACAACGATGGAGATACCTACACATACTGAGCATGTCTTTGTCCCTAACGATAGACAGGGCCAAGCACCACAAGACCCCAAGGCCACGTTTAGCGTGACGGTGGTTGTGAAGATGAAATAAACAGGCAAGTGCGAGTCGGACTCGTACATGAAGGGTTCCGTACCTCCGTACAATGTTTTAAAACGCTGAAGAAACACGTTTCTTGTATGACGACCTCCTTTAATTTTTAACTTTATCTTATTTGTAGTAGGTACCTATTTGTTGTTATGGTGATCATACTAATACATAATCGGTGAAAATCCCAAGTATCTAGTTAATGCCATTATAAAGATCGAGTTAAAAACGCTGAAAAAACACGTTTTTTGTATGACGACCCCCTTTAATTTTCAACTATTTTTTATTTTCAGTATTTGTTGTTATAGCGGCCATAGTAATACATAATCTGTAAAAATTTCAAGTGTCTGCTGCTGCTGTAGCTGTTACGGTTTAAGAGATAGAGCCCTGTGACAGACGGACAGACGGACAGACGAACAGACGGACAGAAAGACGGACAGACAGCGGAGTCTCAGTAATAGGGTCCCGTTTGCACCCTTTGGGTACGGAACCCTTAAAAGGGAATCAAAATAGTGAAGGGTTGCTAGCCGCATCGTATTCAGATTCTCGCCCATTCCCTAGATCGACTTCTACGATCTGCGCGGGAAGAAGCAGCTGGTATATTCTTAGCTTTTTTTTTCACCCAGACCAGCATGGAAGAGATAACCAGTTATCATGGATCGTATACGTAGTTCTCTTCGTCTAAGCGCGTTCCCGCTTTTTTTCTCCAAAAATAAAATGCATGTCAATGGTCACCCAAGGATGCCAAAGACCTTGCAAAATGGAGAAGAAATAGCTGGAACAGTTTAAATGATTTGGCTATGGTTTTACAACCGGCCGCCTGCCTGACGTCAACCCTCTTTGGGAATGTATTTGTGCGAAAAGTTTTACAACCGGCCGCCGCCCGACGTTAACCCTCCTTGGGAATGCAATTGTAGCACGAGATGTTTGTGCTTAGTTCTTTAGTCGCCTCTTACCACATCCACAGAAAGAGATGGAGTGGTCCTATTCTACCCCGGAACCACACGGATCGTATACGTAGTTATCTGTATTAAATTCGTTACAAAACATAAGTAGCATAGCTTCCATCTAGCTCCTAAAACATAAAATAATTTTCCTATTCGCCGTCAAAATGTAAAGATACCTACGCCACTGCATATTCACCGACTTGACACAGAAGTGGAAGATTGCTGAAGAGCATAAATAATCGATGCTGATAAACTCGAGATAAGATATTAAGATTCTAGAGGATCGTCACGAGATTCGCCAGTCGTGGCTATAGAGTGGTTAGTGATGGCTCGACTGGTGTGGTTTCTAGGTAAGATAACCATCGAAGGTAGAAGTATTGTGAAATCGATGAAGATTTTATAGTTATCTTATCTGAACTGAGTTCAGGCATCTCTGTCTCTGGTTGGTCACAATCTTCCTTCCTTCACGATCAAATCTCCTAAAACTAGACTACCCATACCTACTACCTTTTTGACCGTGTGAGCGAAGCGAGCGAACGAAGGTCTTCGTTTCAGCTTAGGCAAAAATTCTTTCGTCAGTCCATATTCCAGTTTTTCGTTTGTTCTCGCCTACGCATTTTCTCAACCGATTCTCATGAAATTCTGTGAGCCGATTAGACAATATGTACTTAGTTAGATTTTATTTGGCGAGCCAGTTTTTCGAAAATTTTCAAAATAGCTGAAATATTGTAGTGGAAAATGTAAAAATATCATATAGTACCAGCTATTTCGAAAAACATTCAAAAATGTCATAAAGCTTTTTTGTTACCTTTCACGCTTTTTTGTCCGAACAACTATTTAATCCGATAAACTTTAGGGGGTCAGCATGTGAGGGGCTATGCAAATACAGACTCGCGAGGTCTACAGCTACAGCTCACAGGGTCACTAGTGTTATAAGTAGTTACTTAATAGGCATATTACTTAGGGTTGGATCTCATCTATCAGCGAGGAACAGCACTTTCCTATGCTGCTATCCTTTTTTGTCGCTCAGAAGCGTCATTTGCTAGAGCGAGAGAGAGCGACGGAACGCTTCAGCACCGGCCGTGCTGCAGCGTTCCGTCGCTCTCTCTCGCTCTAGAAAATTACTGTTCTGAGCGACAGAAAAGGATAGCAGAATAGGAAAGAGCTGTTCCTTGCTGATAGATGAGATCCAACCCTTACGCAACCAAATATGTAAACGATTCACGTTTTTGCAGATGTTTGTTATCGCTTAATTTATTTTTCAGCAACCGTAGCTTTAATCCATAAGGATTGACATTGTTGCAATGCTTTAGGTTTTTCAATTATGACCTTGACCCAATTTGATAAGCTTATCTGACAACTTGATCCCATGCAGAGTTTAGGCTACCTACTCTAAAAGCAGACCAAAATAAAGTTCCAGTTTGTGAATGCAAATGTCAAATGACAACTGAAAGAAAATGACAACATCCGTGGCGTAATGGTTACCACGCTAGTCCGCCACTCCAGAGGTTCTAGGTTAGATCAGGCCTGTTTCACTCCCCCGTTTAGGTATGAACAAAAATGTACCTACATTATTACAATGCGCGCAGGCGGCCCCTCCGGGCGGTAAATTCAGTTATACGAATCGTTTGTCCAGAGTGATAAGAATGAAATTGGCTTGCAATGGATGTCTAGGTATCTTTACGAAAAGGTGCTGAGTTCTGACGTGAGCTAAATTAAACCATATCGCTAGCCAATTGAGTAGATATTTCTTTGAATTTCTTTGCTGAGTGAGACTTCTGTACTTTAGTATTATTTATTCTGTGGTTCGATCCCTAACTAGGGCAAGATGGAAAATTTGTTTTTTTCAAATTGTCCTTGGTCTTTATGTATCTATTAAAAAATCGTTGAATTAGTATCCCATAATACAAGTTTAAACTTACTTTGGGGCCTAGCTCAATCAGTGCGATTTGCGCGCCTTAATACAGGTGACTTTTTAAACACTGTCCAAATTTTTAGAAGTTCATGAAGTTCAGTTTATGATACTGAACTACTTTCTACATAAAAAGTTTTTAAAAGTCGATAAAAATTTTTCGTCCTCCCATACAAAATCCGTCTGTCTGAGCGCTGATTTGTATGAGACGAAAAATTGTTATCGATTTTTAATAACCTTTTTTATAGAAAGTAGATCAGTATCATGGAGTGAACTTGCTCCAAAAATTTGGACAGTGTTTAAAAATTCAGCCTGTATAACGCCTAACAAAATATACTGAAACTATTTTAAGGGTGAATTCAGTCCGTGATACTGAACAACTTTTTCCAAGGAACATATATCGAAGTATGAAAAATATTTTTTTGTTTTCCATACAAACTCGGATCAGCTGTTCGGTCAACTTGTATGGGAAACCAAAAATTTTTTTTTTATATTTCGATATGGTGACTATGGTTCAGTATCATGGCTGAATTCACCGTTAAAATAGTTTCAATATATGTTCTTCGACCCTGTATATTTATTTATTTTTTATAGAAATAAATTACTTGTATAATAAGCGGTCAGACATTCCTAGTCCTCTTGTGTTTTTTACATAGCAAATAGGTACCTACTTAGATTGTGCAATTATGCTATTCTAGAATAAACTACCCCACTGGTACTTAAAAAAAAAACCAAATCAACATACTCCTTTGAATTTAAGGCCGTACCTGAATTTTCCGGGGTCCAGTACGTGCTGCCCCCATTTAAGGTAAAGATATAGGCAAATGGCCTTAAAGTGTGAAATAAAACGGCAGTTCATAAAATAATTTAAAGGGTTATCTAGTGCATGACGAAGAGCAATATGGAAATTATTACCATATTTACGAGTTAACAATTTATTTCAAATGAGGGCGCCACTTCAAGGCCATTTGCCTATACCTTCACCTTAAAATAAATCATTTCATAAAAAAAGGAGGCATCATTTATAATTTTGCTACTACCAAGCCCTAGATAACCCTTCAAAGTATTTTATGAACTAACTACTGTTTACAGTTTAAAGTAAGAACGTTAAGCTTTACTACGCACATTTGCGAAAAACGGCCACTTTCGGAAAATGTGCTAAAGCTAAACGTTCTCATTACAAACTGTAAACAGTAGTTAGTTCATAAAATACTTTGAAGGGTTATCTAGGGCTTGGTAGTCGCAAGATTTTTAATGATGTCTCCGTTTTCTTTGAAATGACTTATTTAAAATGGGAGCAGCACTGGACCCCGGAAAATTTAGGTACGGCCTTAATATACACAATCAAAAGGTCAGTCAACATACGAAATAGAACAGCCAAAAATTACGTATCAAAAATTCTTCCAGCTATCCTGGCGCTCAGTGCGCAGGCACTGACAGTACCTGCCCGTCAAGAAGGCAGCCAAATCCGCATCGGCGATGTCACGCTGACTCTGGAACCGCAACTGACAGGCGGCTTCCATCTTTCCCTCATAAATGGTACGTACTCTACGAATAATAATCCCTAGAAGCGTAACTAGTCCCGAAAAATCATTCCACGCGATATGTATCGCGGCGGGCGGGGCTTAAAATATGAACCGCGGTTTCGTCGCAAAAAGTTTCATTTGAGAATATTGCTGTGTTTTTGCGATAGGTAATCGATTCATTAAAAATGCCGTCATGTGCCGTGAAATGGTGTAGAAGCCATACAGACATGAAAAACACAGGACTCGCCTTTCATATGTAAGTAAATAAACATTTTAATAATCGGCCCCTGAGCCGGCTGCTCGACCGACGACGCGGCGATGACGCCTGCATGACCTTGTCGCAACAAATCGCATGCATCTTTATCTATGTGTGTGTTTGAGTGTTTCGTTGTAACTAATGTTAGTTTGTTTGCGTAAATGGAATCAGAATCGAAGTGGTAAATGTAGGAGCGTTAGATTTCTAGAGATTATATTTCGATGTACGTACTTGATAATGCTGCCAGACAACTAGCCTTATACATGGACGGGTTTCACTTCAATCGTTTTGCTGAGCCAGGGGAAAACGACAAGTTGGTTATTGCATAGTTATAAGAGCTGGCGAGGTATACTGTTCTGAGTGTTCAGAACCACTATGTTGGCGCAGATAGCTAAGATTACGTTCTGGTACCAAGAAATGTTACTAACTACGCTCTTGGTACGAGTCCGGCAATCCCACCGGCAACAAACAAACACACAAACAAACCTACGCAGTCTGCTACCACCCTAGATAAGGTCCAGGGAACCTCCTAACCTAATTATCAATTAAGCTTAAATCTAATTAAAAGTAATTAAACTAATTACAAAACTTACCGCATCCACGCCGTCTTCAGGCAGCCTCGCCTGGCCTTCACGTTGAGCCCGAAGTCCTCCTCAGGGCTGGCCACGGCCTTAGGTCCCACCATGGGTCCCAAGTCAGTGGTGAAGAAAATGGGGTCCCTAAGCGAACCTACCCATGAGCTCATGTATGTCGCCCCAAACGAACCCGTCGCAGTTATAGCACCACTTCACCACAGCACAACAAGTTTCTTCCTTTTCTTGACACTTTAAGATTATTCACATAACCTAACAGCGGAACGTATCATGGAATGTCCCTCGCTCCGATTCAAACACTTATCACTGTTTATAGATTTATGGGCATTCACGCCACCAAAATTAGTTCCTTTTATAGTCAATTTACAAATACTTCCGTATCACACGGGAAATAGGCAAAAACCAACAATTTACAATGCCGCATGGCACGCGTTTTACACTTGACACATATTTGATTTTTGATTTATTTACTGTCACAAAATCCACAGCTCTTTAATAATTTACAATATTAACCTTAGTAAGTACAGCACTGACAGCCAATAACGGATTTACATTTTTTAGATTTTTTCTTAAATACAAAAAACAAACATTGTTATTAAATATTATCTTACTTCACAGAGCGAAAAGTATCTTTACAAAAAAAAAAGTGTTAAACAATGATAATTGGCAACAAACATTACTCCATTAACTGAAGTAAAGGCGTGTACTGTGTGTAGTGTGTGTGTGCGTGCGTGTGTGTATGTTTCTAAATGGATGTCTTACATAACTGTAGATTGTAATTGAGAGTAGGTGTTCCTACGCGGTATTCTCAATCACCCGGATTGCAGTTTTCTTGAATCTGTTCTTTTTCAAATGGAAAAGATCGATATCGCCAAACCTGCTGTTGTATGTACGGTGCAGCCTATTAATTATTGCATTTTTAGCATAATTGGTCTTCGCAAAAGTAGTGTAGAAAAGGGGAGTATGTCTAGTTCTAGTAGTGGGAGCTAGGAAACGTATAATTTTATTAGTCAGTTCTATGCTGTCGATGTTGCCGCTACACACGTTATACAAGAAAAGAATATCACTGTTCTTATCCGTACTACAAACAATTTCGGCTCCACGCCGTTCCAAACAAATTGGGCACACAATCAAACAATAATTAGCGACAATTCTTCACGAAATATTCGCAATATATCAAATACAAAATTAATGCCGCATGGCTTTCGCGACGGGACCAGCGCAATCTGTCATTCCCAATGGCAGTCGAGAGTGGGCAAAGACAATCCGCGCAGGGCGGGGCACAGCCGGAATATCGATGAATCGATAATCTTGCCCGTGTTTGTGGAGATCACACGCAGATGGCGCTAGTCTCCTAACAAAGCACTTTTATTCAAAACACACTAATTACACTGATAAACAGTAAATTTGTTAAACGAAATCAAGTCATATTTTCAAACACTACTACCTACCCGCATATAAACCCCATACTTAGTTTTGTTCAATCACCCTCAGTTTTCATAAAACATCGACTTACTCGATTACGAATTTTGCTTACCGACGTATGTTTCCGAATAAATTAACGAAAAAATATTGAAATGAAAACAGTTTTTTTTTGAGATTAGTGTTATACATCATACTAAGATGCCGAGAGTGTGTGTAAACCATCCTGATAACTTCTGTTATATTTGCGGTCAACTTACTGTTAAAAGTCAATGTCGTAGTTACTTGAAACAAAAATTCCCAAAAATCAGTGATGCCAAAATAAAAGAAGGAATATTTGTAGGGCCACAAATAAGACACCTACTGGCTGATGAAGAGTTTGAACAAAAACTTAATCCGATCGAAATATCCGCATGGACATGTTTTCGAAATATTGTTCGTAATTTTCTTGGAAACCACAAGGCCGAAAATTATGAAGAGTTAGTCAACAACCTCTTAGCGGCTTACAAGGACATGGGATGCAATATGTCGCTCAAGATTCACTTTTTACACTCACATTTGGATTTTTTTCCTCAAAATTTGGGAGCCGTTAGCAACGAACACGGTGAACAACATGGAAAAAAGGTACCAAGGCAAGTGGACTCCGAACATGTTAGCTGACTACTGCTGGACACTCAAAAGGGATGTAGGTACCTGACGCTAAATATTCCCGAAAATCCTGAATAAACGTATATATAAGGATATATAAGTTATTTTTTTCTTAATTTGAAACATTTTTTTACCGTTTTTATTTAAAAAAAGATTAATTGCTGTTGCATAAAAACTGAGGGTTATAGAAATTTTCTAAAAATGCAGATTAGTTACAGACTAGTTGTAGATACAAAATAACCTATTCAATTACATTTAACTTTCATTAAGGTCATTTTTGTCTATCAGTGTTATGTTTATATTACTGAAAGTGATACCTATCCAATAAGTATCTACTCATTACTTTGCAAAATCCGTAATCATATTTTATTCCTCTATCCTGAAACAGAAACTAATTTAAAAAAAAAAACGGGCAGGTGCGAGTCAGACTCGTAAATGAAGGGGTCCGTGCCTCCATATGATGTTTTAAAGCGCTGAAGAAACACGTTTCTTGTATGTCGACCCCCTTTATTTTTTTACTTTATCTTATTTTTAGTATTTGTTGTTATAGTGGTCAATGTAATACATAATCGGTGAAAATTTCAAGTATCTAGTTAATGCCATTATACAGATCTAGTTAAAAACGCTGAAAAAACACGTGTTTTGTATGACGACCCCCTTTAATTTTTAACTTTTTTATTTTTAGTATTTGTTGTTATATCCGCCACAGTTATACATAATCGGTAAAAATGTCAAGTGTCTAGCTGTTACGGTTCAAGAAATAAAGCCCTGTGTAAGACGGACAGACAGACAGACGGACAGACAGCGGAGTCTCAGTAATAGGCTCCCGTTTGCACGGGTCTAGCTACTTACATGTTTCTTGGAAAGTATAGGCTCCTGGAATCCTTCTATTTGTATATCTTTATCATTATATTAAAAAGTACCTATAAAGATTCAAACGCTAGATACACGGGTTAAGATCGCATTTTCTTAGTCGCCTTCTACGACACCCACGGGAAGTTTTGGAGTGGTCCTATTCTACTCCGCCGGGAACCACACGGCTACAGCTTTTGAGCCAGGGTGCGATTTTCAGCTTTCTACTCCGCCATTCCGCTACTTTTATTCAGATACACAACCTTGAGAATTGATGCTGTCTATAAAACGCCGTAGATGGCATATCTTTTATATCACTCATATTTATCAAAAGTACGCTCTGCAATGATACGAGATATACATCTGACATACCTGTATGTATTTCTAAAGATGACGCAACATGTAAAAAAGCGGCCAAGTGCGAGTCGGACTCACCCATGAAGGGTTCGGTAGCAGCAAGTAACATAATATAAAAGTTCTAAAGGTAAATTGCGGTTTACGATTTATGACGTATTAAAATAAAACTAATGACTAGATCTCGTTCAAACCAATTTTCGGTGAATGTTTGTATGAAAGTGACCAACATATATTTTTTTTAGTTTTATCATTCTCTTACTTTAGAAGTTACAGGGGGGGGGGCACATATTCAGTTTAGAAAAAAAAAATATTAGAAACCTAAATATCATTTTTGAAGACTTATCCATAGACACCACACACGGGTTTGACGTAAAAATTTTTTTAAGTTTCAGTTCTAAGTATGGGGAACCCCCAAAATTTATTGTTTTTTTTCTATTTTTGTGTGAAAATCTTAATGCGGTTCAGATACATATACTTTCCAAGTTTCAACAGTTTAGTTCTTATAGTTTCGGAAAAAAGTGGCTGTGACATACGGACGGACAGACAAACATAACGAATCTATAAGGGTTCCGTTTTTTGCCATTTGGCTACGGAACCCTAAAAAGCTGGGAAACGTAATTTTGTTAACTACAACGTCATTCGGTTGGTGTATTTACGACAACCAAACAGATATTTCTATAGTGTACGTACACTAAAGTATCACGTCTCTATTCCTAACGGTACAAACAGAGCATTTTGGGTCTCACGGCTCTCAGCAGACGTCGACCTCCGTGGTGTAATAGTCAACACGCTAGTCCCGAGTCGCCACCAATCCCGAGGTTCTGGTTTCGATGCCTATGCCTATCGCAAGTTGAAAAATGGTCTTTATAAAATTGTCCTGTGTCTTGGGTGTTTATCTATATACAAAATTAAGTATTTATCATAAAATATCATATCGTTAAGTTACTTAATATCCCATAATACAAGTTTAATCACATACTTTGGGGCTAGCTCAATAAGTGTAATTTGTTCTCTATTTATTTATGAAACGCCACTTCTACCGTGATGGTGGTCGAGAAAACAGAAGCAGCTGGTACATTTTAAGTTTTTTCTTTTCTCCCAGGCAAACATGGAAGCGTTTCTATAGTGAAGATTGTAAAATATCGATCTTAACCTAAAAATATTCACCAGGTGAAGAAACCATTGAACTAGGATACATCGGCCGAACCCTCGTGTCTACCTTCACCACAGAGGATGGTGGTCGAGAAAACAGAAGCAGCTGGTACATTTTCAGTTTTTTCCTTTCTCCCAGGCAAACATGGAAGCGTTTCTATAGTGAAGATTGTAAAATATGGATCTTAACCTAAAAATATTCACCAGGTGAAGAAACCATTGAACTAGGATACATCGGCCGAACCCTCGTGTCTACCTTCACCACAGAGGATGGTGGTCGAGAAAACAGAAGCAGCTGGTACATTTTAAGTTTTTTCTTTTCTCCCAGGCAAACATGGAAGCGTTTCTATAATGAAGATTGTAAAATATCGATCTTAACCTAAAAATATTTCCAGGTGAAGAAACCATTGAACTAGGATACATCGGCCGAACCCTCGTGTCTACCTTCACCACAGAGGATGTTGACAGAGGAGTTCTGGTGACCATGGGAGATGCGACGCTGCTCGTCAACACGGTGTATAATGAGGCAGAGGACGCGTGGGGCATAAAGGTGAAGTGGGACGCTCCTAGCACGATGAGGCTTGAAGACTGTTTGAAATTTGGTAAGAATCACACTTTGTAGGAATTTACAAATATTTATAAGGCAAGTGTAAAAGGAAGTGCGGGACAAGGTCGATCTCAGCGAACTTTCTGCGATCAGATTGCAGACGTTCTAAAAAAAGGAGAGATAAGAAGTACCCGTAACCGAAGGGCATGTATGAGGAGGTTGATGAGTGTAAATAAAACGAAAGAGGTCTGTTTGGATCGTAGCAAGTGGAGGTCCATAGTCTCTGCCTACCCCTGTGGGAATGTATGAATGTACAAATTAGCAGACTAAGATAGACTATACTTAATAGAAAGACTGCTAAAATGTAGTAAATATTTTGATGAAATTATTATAGGCTACATGTCTAAGCCGTTCATGGAAAATTTCCATAAGTTTTCTACTGAAATCAATTACTTATATTACATTTTCCCTTTTCTACCCTCTGCATTTTGTCTTTCCCGATCGTCCTCTATCTCGTTCTATTCGTGGACGATTTTATTTAGACGCCAAGTGTTATGCATCCCTCCTCATGGCATAACTACATCATATTAAACTTTGGTGAAACATAATCAGCACGGTGTACATAGCACACGGGCTTAGGCATCTTCATAAAACCCTGTACCGCATCATTCTCGAAATGTGTGTAGATTCTCAGTACATTTAACTATTCTTAAAATCAAATTTTAATTACTTTTTAGGCGAAAAGCACTGGTACGCCGGCCCCATGCAAATCAACCAGGTATATCCAATTCAAAACGCACTTCAAGTCTACTCACCGTACGTCATCAAAGAAGATGACAATGGCGCCATCAACGAAAGATACTGGCTGAACTCCGCCGGAGAATATGTCTACGTCCACTCACAAGTTCCCCTCTTCGTAGACTACAACAATCTTCTAGGAAACCACATCTGTTTCGGAGCCCAAATAGCGGAGCCATATTCCTCAAGAAGAAACCACACGGAACTTTCTTACGACTTCTGGATCCTACCAGACGTGAAAAAGGCTCATATTCACGCAGTAGAAAACTATCTAGGCAAGCCTTCAGCCGTGCCAGATTACAGGATGGTCCAGCACCCCATATGGTCCACATGGGCGCAATATTCAAGGGATATTACCCAATCAAACCTTATGGAATTCGCAAACGAAATTAAAAATCGTGGATTCAATAACTCTCAATTTGAAATAGATGATGAATGGGAGACGTGTTATGGTTCTCTGACAGTCAATGTAGAAAAATTCCCGAATTTCGCTAACCTTGTCCAACAGCTCAAAGATCTGGGCTATCGTGTCACCATTTGGGTCCATCCTTTTATAAACAAGAACTGTGACCCGTGGTATTCAGAAGCACTAAACAGCGGGTAAGTTTACCTAGGTACTTCTTTTTCTCAGTACCTACTTATTGTTTCATTTAAAAAATCTTTATATACATTAAAGGATATTTATTATAATATCTCATAATAACAGTCAATTTGTTATTATTTGATTTTGCAACAACTGTTGTCGTTAAGGACTGTATGCACAAAGCCACGTGGTCGGATTTGGCTCTGAAATATGCAAAATTTTCCCGCTATGGGGATAAAAATGTCAAGATGAAGTCACATAGAGTTAATAATGTGTAAACGGGACAATAGATGTAGGTAATCATAAATTGTAACGTAGAATTAGTATACAGCCTTCTTTTTTCTTTTCGTCAAGACTTCCAGTCCGTGATACTTATTAAAATTTTCAAATCAATCAAATCAAAGAATTATTTTGTTTGAATTATTATTTCTGAATTAAGGCCTTGGCAGACGTCATTATAATGTACTTAACACTTTAGTAGACAGGCTATCAGTAGAAAAAGTAAAGTCGAAAATACAGTAGTGTGCGTGAATGCAAGACGTTTATTTAAAAAGCGAGTTTAAATATATGTGAAATTCATATAGCACTTTCTAAAAAATCCAAGTTATAGTTATTCGAATCTTGCGTAGAATTTATTACTTTTTCAATTTATTAGTCGACCTCCATCGCGATTCCTTAACACGCTAGTCCGTCACTCGGAGGTTCTGGGTTCGATTCCCAGCCAGGGCAAGTTGGTAAATGGCCTTTTTTAATTTATCCTGGTTCTTGGGTGTTTATTTTATCCCATCAAAAATGTAAATGTAAAAATGCCAAGTTCAAATTCCGACAAAACATTGAAATCCGACAAGATTGAAATTTAAATAGCTGCCAAGTTATGTAGGTAGAGAAAACTGAAATTTATTCATAAGAATCTCAACATTTGACTTGGACAACATTAAAATTGAAAGCACGGTCACCCATTGTAACTGTGACCAAGCTAGAAGTTGCTTAACCTGTAAAAGCACGGTCATTCATCCATCAATTTTTGAATTTATCGTATGCGAAGTGGAGCGAAATATTTGCACAAGTGGTTTTGATTACTCGTATTTTGAAATTTGTTAAAGCGCAAATGACAAAGACCCCTTACAATAGAGAATCTGTTTAGTTTCACGCAGCTTTTTAGGGTTCCGTAGTAAACAAGAAACCCTTATAGTTTCGTCATGTCTGTCTGTCTGTCCCCAGTTTTACTCATAGACTATTAGTACTAGAAAGCTGTAATTGGGCATGGGCATGGATATGTGGTAATAAAAACTTGAAAAAAAAAGTGTGGTGTGAGACGTCGTTGAATAGGTCTTACAAAAATATTGTAAGATTATGAACACCCTTTTTCGTTTTAGAATCCGTTTGTGAAATATTTGGTTTTTGATAGGAAATTTTTGTTAGAATTATATGTCTCTCTGTCAGTTAAACAATTGTATATGGACACTTAAAAAAAATCACGACAGTAGTATATAACGTCTCCCTGACTAAAACTAATTTAAGGTGGATTCAGTTCATGATACTGAACAACTTTTTCTAAGGAACACATAATTAAATATGAAAAGAAAATGTTTGCTTTCCATTCGACCTCCGTGGCGTAATTGTTAACACGCTAGACCGCTAATCCGGAGGTTCTGGATTCGAGCCCCAGCCAGGACAAGTTAGAAAATGGTCTTTTTAAAATTTTTTTGGGTCTTGGGTGTTTATCTATGTATGTATTTATCACAAAATATAGTATCATTGAGTTAGTATCCCATAATACAAGTTTAAAACTTACTTTGGGGCTAGCTTAATTAGTGTGATTTGTCCTTACGTATTCCATACATATATTACATAAATATTACATTTTGCCAAATCTTGTGTGTAAGAGATCAAAAATAATTTTTGTATTTCGTTGGTTCCTTGGTGAAAGTTGTTCAGTATCATGGACTGAATTCAGACCTAAAGTTAGGCAGTTGTAAGTTACATAAAACAAGTAGGTACTGACTACGGAACCCTACACTGCACGTGGCCCGTCACGGCACGTGGCCGGTTTATTTTGGTTAAGTTTAAATTTTAGGGAACCATAGACAAATTTATGATATTTCTGCGTAAATCAATATTACTTATCGCTGACAGGACGTTCTCAAAAATACAATCAAATAGTATTTTACGCAAGCGGTGACTTGGAAAACTACACGTTTTGTGTTCCACTGACAGAAAAATATATTTAAAAATATATATTTAAAAATGTCATAAAAAGTTCTTTCATTTGATATGTCACACGATTTTGTTATCAAAACTTTTTTTAATGTCTAATTTACCCACCATAAGTGGCCCCCTTTTTTAAATTTCATTTATTTACGTTATACGTCTATCTTTGGGTCACTAAGTTACATAAGTGTAGGTACTAAATCTCAACTAAATCATTCTAATAGTTTCGTAGCAGATTGGCTGTGACTTACGGACAGACAGACAAGCGAAACCCTAAAAACAGTAAAAAAACCAAAAAAATCGGTTCCTATACAAATTTCCCGGGCGGCTGCACACTTTTGTATGAAAACGCAGTTTTTTTTTTTGTTTTTTGACTGTTATTTTAATATCATTATACTGTACTAGCAGTCCACCCCGGCTTCGCCCTTGGTACACACAAAGCCTATGTCACTCGGGGATAGTGTACATTTCCAACGGTGAAAGTTTTTTTTAAATCGGTCCAGTAGTTTCGGAGTCATGCAATGCAAACAAACAAACAACCAAATCTTTCCTCTTTATAATATTAGTATAGATAAATAGCCTACTATAGCCTGCCTGCCTAGCCAAGTATAGATCTAGTATAGCCTGTGGTTCGATATATTACGCATAATGTCAATTCGTATTTTGATATATATTCATGGGGAAAAGTTGTTCAAAATTTGAGACTGAATCACCCCTCAAAATAATTGTAAAACCCTAATTAAACAGCACCATTTATTACGAAAACCGTTAATATGATTCCGCGACCCAAGAAAGTTCCAATCCGATTTTCACCCTAATCGCCAATTAAAAGATATAGGTAATAAATCAAACCAAATTTTTTTTTTCATTGACTTAATTTTCAATAAAATTTAAAAAAAAATGTGCGATTCCGTATCTGCGATAGCATTACATCTTTACTTGAACGTCAACAAAATGTCAAAACTGTACCATAGTGTAGCAAAAGTATGACATAATTTGGCAGTTTGTACATAGTTTTTTATTGAAATATTTTAGACTGTAATGCAATTTTACGTAATTCGAAAATGGATTTTTTTGAAAAATTCGGCACGGCCTCCTTCCTGAACGCTCGGCGGGCAACTGAATTTGTATGAAAGGAACATGGCCGCCATTTCAGAGAATTCTGTCAAAAACGTTGCAAAACATCCAATTTTTAAAATTATTTTTTTTATTATTGCGTGATTGCATTGTAAGCAAATATTAAGAATAATGTTTCAAAATAGCCTTTATTTTTATAAAATATATGCAATCCCTTGTTAGAATATTTCTTTACGCAGAAAAACAAGCCAGTTTGTAGCAAGATTTTCTAAAATATTTCTTTCAGGTTTCTTTACAATTATCTTACTTTTTCTGAATGAAAATTAAAAAAATACGGTTTTCGTCTACTGGCTAGTCTATTCACCTATAACTAGGTATGTAATTTTCTTAGTGGTCTTTTCTACTTAAGCCATAACTATTGCCCGCGCAAAGTGCGTTTTGCATGTTTTTGGGTAAATTCAATGCTTGTTTTTAGGAAAACTACAAAATATTTTAAAAAATACTTTTTTTCGTCTACTGTCCCAACTCTTCCTCTATCTATGTGTATACATTATTTGACTTAAATCAAACGCTTTCTGTACAAACTTGTTGCCCGCGCAAACCCAGTTTACATGGTGCCGACCCAGAGTTGGAGGAGCAAAATGTATTTTCCCTTCAATTATTTCTATTAGATTACCAGTTACTATAAGTTAGATACGTTGTGGGATACCTACGTAACTGCTTTATGTTGCCTTGCATTCCTTGTAACAAATCCTAGGATTAATTCTAGTTTTTACAAGGACATACTTACATTGTTTTTACAATAATTGATAGAATAGGCTTTTATTACAAGTAAGTACTTCAGATTAGATACTAGTAGAAAAAAAAGCAAAATGTATTATCGGAAATGAAATGACTCAAATTAATGAGTAACAAGGCTTGAGTGATATCTATCAACCAACCATCAGCCATCTGGTTGACGGTTGATGGTTAATGATTGGTGGTTGATAGTAGATGGCTGATATTTGGTGATTAGTGATTGATGATTGTTGATTGGTTTGGACTGATAGTAGATGGCTCACTATTGACGATTTTAATCAATCTTATACTATCAATTAGTTTAGGAATTAATTATTAAAAGATATTGTGTTTATTTTCTTGTAATTTGGTGGCACGACGAAAAATTAGTTTTTTGAAAAATTCGTAGATCAATCATCCCGACCATGAGCACGACCCTTTCTGTACTACCAGAGCCATACTTAGCCAGATTAAATTTGGCTTACACTCTTCATTCTGGCTGACGGGTTAGAATGGTCATTGATGTTTATAAGCTTTGTTCAGCTTGTGTTTCCACGACATCCGCGGAAAGACTTGGAGTGGTCCTATTCTACTCTACCGGGAACCCCACAGCAATAGATCATTTAATACAAATGTTACAGCTACTTGGTGCTGGACGAGTCAGGCAGTCCTGGCACCAGCTGGTGGAACGACAACGGCACCATCTCGTCCTACATCGATTTCACCAACCCCGCCGCTGCTGAGTGGTGGTACGACAGAGTCAAGGCCCTTTCGGATCAGTACGGCATTGACAGCTTCAAGTTTGACGCTGGGGAAAGCAGTTATGCTCCTCAGGTACGTCCAGTCTATCAGGAGCGAGCTCACACACATACCTCGAGGCAAGCCTTTGGATTCCCCAGGGAAAGCTTAAATTTGGCTGTCCCAAGCAGACCTAGTGGTGCAATGTTGCGGTGGAGATAAAAATGATCAAGCTAACCTGGTCCGAAGTAAAGCACGCAGCCCAAGACCGATCGCGATGGCGAATTTCTATTGAAGCCTTCTGCCCATCGACGATTTTTGGGACCTTAGGACCTTTAGAAGAAATTCTGGAAAATTGCCTATATCTAGCTAAAGACTTCTGTGGCTAAAACGATGATGATGCATACGATGATGATCACGTCTTTATCCCTTATGAAGCAGATATAGCATTTTGGGTCATGCGGCTCTAAGCAGACAGAAACCAGGGCCGCAAAACACAAAGACCACTTTTAGAGTGATAGTGGGCGAGAAGGTGGCAACAGGAAACAAAGAAGTGATAGATTGCCGCATTAGTCTTAATTCGCTCGATCAGCTTTTACGATCTGCACGGGAAACAGACCAAGAAAGATATGATGATTCTGGAAAAAATACTTTACCTTGTGGGAACTCCAACGGAACTTTGTGCTACAATGGGATTAGCCTTTTTGTCTTTCTTTCAGATATCAGTGCAACAAGGTGACATCGACAGACAGCCGCATCACATCGTGCAGGCGTACGTGAGGACGTGCGCGAGGTTCGGAGGCATGGTCGAAGTCAGAACTGGATTCAGGTAAACACCCATAAATAAAGATAACAATATCATCATTTTTTTTTTTCATCAATCAATACCTACATATAATAAAATCGTAACCGATCGCTGTCTGTAAGAAGATACGAGTATATGAGAATAAATGGGCAAGTGCGAGTCGGACTCGTACATGAAGAGATCCGTACCACCGTACAATGTTTTAAAACGCTAAAAAACACGTTTTTTTTTATTTGACGACCCCCTTTAATTTTTAACTTTTTTAAATTTTCAGTATTTGTTGTTATAGCGGCCAAAGTAATACATAGTCTGTGAAAATTTCAAGTATCTAGTTAATGCCATTATAAAGATCTAGTTAAAAACCCTGAAAAAAACACGTTTCTTGTATGACGACCCCCTTTAATTTTTTACTTTTTTTATTTTCAGTATTTGTTGTTATAGCGGCCACAGTAATACATAATCGGTGAAAATTTCAAGTGTCTAGCTATTACGGTTCAAGAGATAGAGCCCTGTGACAGACGGACAGACAGCGAAGTCTCAGTAATAGGGTCCCGTTTGCACCCTTTGGGTACGGAACCCTAAAAAAATTTATTACCGGAATAAAACCCAAAACAATGATTTTTAGAATTTTTGTCTGTTTGTCTGTGTGTATGTGCGCGCTTATCTCAGAAACAGCTTAACCGATTCCCGGGTGCGGTTTTCACTAATGTGTTGTGGTAAGCTTCACTTAAAATGTAGTGTTTATTTTATTTCAATCAGTTCATAAATAAAACAGTCGTATCATTTTAAAAAAAAGTCGCACATTTGTTCGATAAAACTTTTCGAGCTGAGCTTGAAATCTGACACCAGTGTTGGCTACATACACGAAAAACGAAACGAAACTTAGTATTAGGCGGCGGCAGCACTCCGTTTTCGAGGGCCGCAGCACTGAGCTGCAGCCCCACTTCCGCCAAAAAGTGGACGGTGAATGAACTACTAGCAGCGCCTAGCCTTGCGGCGCCCACCCACTACTGTTACTCCCAGCATACCTGCCACCAACAGTCCGAGCGCACCCGCGCACATATAGTTGAAGCGTGCCCCTACCTATGCTGCTGCATCCGTTGTGGCTGCAGCAACATCGGCTGTCGTACTCGCGATACGTGTTTCAATTCAATTCATTTATTTGCAGTAAATAGGGTTTTTTTTACATAGATGGTCAAATACAGTATGTCCTTAGTCCTATTTAGCTAATCATATAGCATGCAGAATTTTAATTACATTATATTCACTAAGCTATTTCATATAAATTTTCATGTCATTTTTAATTAAATAAACAAATACATGCATCGCGTATTATTACCATTTACAAGTCAGGAATTCAATAACTGAATAAAATACTTTACTCAGCAGCCAAGCCTTTAAAGTACTTCTAAATCTATTCAAAGGTAACGCTTTTATTTGCTCAGGTATGTGGTTGTAAATTTTTATACACATTGAGTAACAATTCTTTTTAAACCTCTCTGATTTAGGTATTGTTTGTGTTATTAATTTATTTGGTAACCTACCTTTTCACCTCTACACGAGGCGTTCGAAGATAGTTTGACGGTCAAGCGACAGTTTCTACATCTTTTTCTGTCATGAACACTTTTCCAACTAAAAGTAACATTATCCACCATTTCAGAACTCAAGACCTTCCAATCTTCGTGCGTATGGTAGACCGTGACTCCATCTGGGGCCTCAACAACGGCCTGTCGACCATCATCACCACAACCCTGCAGATGAACCTCAACGGCTACACTTTAGTTCTGCCCGACATGATCGGAGGGAATGGCCTCAACTTGGACCATGATCAGGCGGATCTGCCAACTAAGGAGCTGTTCATAAGATGGGTGCAAGCCAATACGTTCCTACCGGCGATGCAATATTCTTTCGTGCCTTGGAACTTTGATGATGAGGTTAGTTACTTGACTTTAGACTTGAAAGCAGACTCCAATGGGATGTGGGATGTGGACTGGGTTAAAAACTACGAACAATAATTCTCTAGAATAGTAAGTAATCCCGAAAAATCATTCCACGCGATATGTACCGCGGCGGGCGGGGCTTAAAATATGAACAGCGCGGCGCGACAGTTCGCCGTGACACTCGAGTCGTGCGGTTGCGTCGCAAGAAGTTTCCTTTGAGAATATTGCTGTGTTTTTGCGATAATCGATTCATTAAAAATGCCGTTATGTGCCGTGAAGTGGTTTAGAAGCCATACAGACATGAAAATTAGTTATTAAAAAAAAATAACACGTAAACAAGGTTATTTATTTTAGCGTAGCGTACTGCATACCTATACCATCCGCGCGTTGTATCTCACCGCTCATTGCGTTGACTGCCCCAACCGACCGACGACGCCGCGTGACCTTGTCGCGACCAATCGCATTCATCTTTGTCTATGTGTGCGTTCGAGTGTTTCGTTGTAATTACTGTTCGTTTGTTTGCGTAAATGGAATCAGAATCGCAGCGGTGAATGTAGGAGCGTTAGGTTTCTAGAGTTTTATATTTCGATGGTTAAAAATAATGATGATTCGTTTGATTTTCGTGTGTGTAATTGGCCAACACTGGTGTTACATTTTTCAAGCTGCCTAAAGGCATCTGATATAGCTTGACTACTGCCATATGTACAATGATGACAGCCGGGACCAACGGCTTACGTGCCTTACGTGCACGGAGGAGCTCGAGTAATTTTTGTACCACTTGTGGTCACCCATCCAAGTACGGACCACGCCCGGGGTTGCTTAACTTGTGAGAGCGCTAGCAATGTACGCGAACGATCCTGTAGGGTTATTCCAAAAGCGGTACGCTAGACGTACATAAATGCGTATTCGCGTTTCTGTGTTAATACAACATTAAGCGTTAATACATGATGATAAAGTCTAATTTAGTTTGTCATAGAAATAGGATGTCATTATCAGATGACTATCGAAGATCATACTTCGACCGACTGACCATTTCTGTAAAAAATTCGCACTGGAAAAAAAATATCCTTCAAGTACTTTCACAGTAATACCACAGAATAAATATAAGTATTAACATACAGAACGGAAACTCGCAGCGTCTCCTGCAATAAGTATAGCGTCCCCGCACCTCGCTCCCATTCTTTGGTGCGTTTGATGGCTTTGAACACTGAAACTCACAGATTAAAGTGCGCACGGGTGTGCAAGGACGTATAGTTTCGTTTGTAGTAGCAGTAGGCTTGTTCATCCGCTTGTATGAAGCGCCGTACCTGTCGTAATACTATTAGGTACGTAGGTATATCTGTGTTCCGGATAAATTTCAATTAGATGTACTTATAACAGGCCAAGTACTAATTACCCGTTTATGTAATCAGATGAAGAAATAAGCCTTGATATATAATCATACATTATATGCAAATTTTGAGGTAAGTCTCCAGAATGGCCTGATTGTTTTAATTGATACGATGCAAATGTAAGCAAATGCATTGTCTACATACAGCCACAATTGAATTGAATGCGTTTCCTGTTACTTGACGTCATTTATGATTATGGTTTCATGTTATGTCACCGAAAAGGCCCATAAGATTTTATTTTCTCGATATCTTTTATGGATCGAAACGGGTTTCCGTAGAATTTCTAGAGTTTATTCAGTGAATACCAAGCAGAAGTTGTGCCCTCATTTGAAATAAATTGTTAACTCGTAAATGTGGTGAAAATTTCCATATTTACACACTAGATAGCCCTTTAAATTATTTTATGAATTGCCGTTGAAACTATTATGATTCATAAAATAATTTAAAGGGCTATCTAGTGTGTAAATATGGAAATTTTCACCACATTTACGAGTCAACAATTTATTTTAAATGAGGGCGCCACTTTAAGGTCATTTGCTTCTAACTTCACCTTGTAAACATATTTAAAATTCAAAAATTATTATCAATGATTTACTTAATGGAGAATCTTCTTAGCTTTGTTTGATCGAAATCAGTTGAGCAGTTTACAAAATACAGCCGTAAGTACAGGGTAAAAGTCCTGAACCCTTACTCCATGAAATAACACGAGAGCCGTCCGATAGTGTCGTCCTATTTCACCAAATTAGACTTAATTGACTTAATCCTAATTTTTGTCGTACGTAGCTACGTATATTTCATGCCGCTTTTTAATCCCCGACAAAAAAGAGGAGAGTTATATTATATCAGTCGGTCTGTCTGTGGCATCGTAGCTCTCGAACGGATGGACCGATTACGATGCGGTTTTTTATGTAAAAGCAAGTTCCCTTGCGGTGGTTCTTAGCTATGTTTTTGTGTTATGTGAAAATCGGTTCAGCCGTTTAAAAGTTATTGGGGGTTAACGCTTGAAAGTCAGGGCTTTCTCTAGCAAATAATAGATGGCTCTACGGATTTCAAGTCGTATCGGTAGTTCCGCTACTCATCACTAGACGGCGTTCTTGAGTCGGGGATTTTAAAGTCGGGGAAATAAACTTGTATATCCTGTAATGGGAAATATTCCTTTGCCCGCATTTCTTTCTTTTTCACATCTTTGTTTTAAATCTTATTAGAAACCATAAAAATGTGAATAATTTTTCCAGACTGTACAAATAAGCAAGAAGTACACAGAACTACACGCCCAGTATGCCGACCACATCTACGAGGCTATGGAGGCTTCAGTGGAACGTGGGACCCCAGTCAATGCTCCGCTCTGGTGGGCAGACCCCACTGATGAAGAGGCTCTAGTTATATGGGATGGTAAGACGCAAAAATATCATATTTTTTTTTTTTTCTAAATCAATAAGAGAATGACGACAATAACGACAAATCACATTGACCGTAAATGTTATGGAATACTAAGATTTTATTTATAGACCAAAACCTTTGATTATATACTCCCTAGATACAGTAACGCCCTGCAATCCACTGAAAGAAAATAGGCCCAAATTTCAGCTCAATCGGACACTGGGAAATGGGTCAAATTTAGATTAAAAGATTTGACCTACACTAATTTACTAACATAGTATCTTACTAGCAAGGCAAGATAAATAAAAGCTTGTAATAATGAAAAATCTTATCCAATTATTTTATTAAGTTATTTATAACTCCCCATTGTATTACTTTTTGGGGATTTTTTTTTATGAAACATTGGCAATATTAAAAATCTGTCAAGATAGCGTTTGTAAAATGTTTAATTTTATTAGACGAAATATTTGTTCTAAATATGATAGAATTTGGATTACTTACCGATGGTAGCTAACTTTTTGGGTTGTAGCTAATCGTTCTTTATAATTTCGGCAAACTTTTATCACGCAGCTCTGCATTTTAAGGCACTATTTCACAGCCGAAATTCAGTGAGTAATACGTGCTTGTCGCTTAGCGTCAAATTGGACACTGAGCGGCGGGAGGCGACTTAGAGTCCAACAGTTGGCTGATATTTTTTTGGACGCAACCTAAGACCTAGATAGAGCGCGGCAACGCAAGTTGCCGCGCTCTATCTAGGGAGTATATACTCAAAGACCAAAACATACATATACATCCAAAACCCTGTGGTTAAGAGGCAAACGCGTTACCCACAAGTCTGTGGTTTTACTACTGTTCCATAGAGACTACAATCGCAATAGGTTATGGGCCCAGTTGTAATCTAATTATAGTGTATTGATAGTTAACACTGGTCTCAGATTTTATAAGCTGCCCAAAGGCATTTCCTAAGCTTAATGACTGTCATGTAGCGACAACAGTGTTAACTAAGTATACAGTAGTGAACTAGTGTGCAGGTTTCCACATGATGTTTTTCTTCACCGAAAGCACATGGTGGTAGTTGAAATTAACCGTATACAAGTACAAACTCAGATGTACAAGTCGCGCCACTCGCGCCAATCGTACCTCACAGACGCCTGTGCGTCTTTCACTTCACAGACGCCAGAGCCTAAACCGTTTGGACACCACAGCTTGAAATCCAAAACAAAAAAAAAATAAACCAAAAATACTGATTATTTTACTTTTACAAAAACTAATTATGTAGATACGTAAGGCTGTTAATTTTTGCTGACCAACTTTTTCTCCACAGAGTATCTCCTCGGCGAAAACATCCTCGTAGCGCCAGTTCTAACCGAAGGCGCGACCTCCCGCGACATCTACCTGCCAGCTGGAACCTGGTTCGAAGAAGGCGATCCTGAAAAGGTCCACGAAGGGCCCATATGGATCCGGGGACACCCGGCGCCTCTCGACGTCCTGCCGTACTTCGTTAGAGAATCCCCAGTCGTGCCAGACTCCTCAAATCTCTTTAGCGTCTCTGCACTCCTGGTACTTTTGGGCCTGATTATTAATGTTATTAACTTGCATTAAAAAGTTTATTGGCAAAAAAGTTATGTTAAAATTAATAAGAATTTATTATAAGGATAGGTTATATTTGTATTATAACTATTTGATTGTTAGTTTTCTTTGAATAAAACCTGTAAATAATTTCGAAATTTCTTACTTTTGTTTCTTTTTCTAAAATCCATTGCAATGCCTGGACCGTTACTCTATGAACTGACACGACAGCCGTCCGACAGTATCGTCTTATTTCAATTTAAAACCAAATTAGACTATGTATTGAAACTTATTTTTAATTAAGTACAAACATTTAAAGGGGTAATTCCTCCATCATTTTGAACAACTTTTCCCAATAAATGTATATTAGTATTATTGTGTTCAAATGATGATATGAATTATAGCGACCACTAGGGTGCTACACTAAATAGTGACGAGCTAATGAAACCCAATGGATCTGGTTGATCCATCACCGTCTATAGCCCAGGAGTGGCGACGGGATAATGGATGATTTATTATCATAAACAACTGGTTTGGTTAGTCCACTCGACCAATTTCTACAAATATTCTTTTACTGTCTATGCTATTCATCTCTGGAACACTACCCCTTTCCATTCGATTCGCCAAAACTTTGAATAAATTTAAAACCCTAACTAAAATCACTTTTTTACTTCTGTTTAGTTCCTCATCTCTTTCCCCTACTATTTCTGTTTACATCATTGTGATATTTATTTATTTGTATGTATGTAATAAATTATTTATTATTATGCTATGTATATATAGGTATGAATATGTATATATATATATATTCATTTATTTATATAAATATATCTTTTTTGTATAATGTTATATATTTTGTATAAGTATTTTAATATCTATTGGTTATTTATAATTTATATTTTAAATTTAACTGCGCCACCTGTTATCTTACTCATATACTTCGCACTCCTTCTCTTTATGGTTGCCTGTAAGAGATTGCTTCGGCGATAAGGCCGCCTCTTTTACCTTATTTATTTATAAGTTCCGTAAACTTTGTAATTTTTATTTGGTGCAATAAAGATTTTTGTATTGTATTGTATTGTTTTTATATAAAAATATTTACAATGTTAACCTTAGATCTACACGTCCGTGTAGTACGTGATGTGCTATATTAGCAAAATATAAAATGCTTATTAATTAACTTTATATTATATCCTAGTTCACGTATTATAAGGATACCGCCATATGAATCACCCCTTAAAATATTTGTACATTAAAAGTTAAGAGAGATTAGCTCTTAAACATAGATAGATAGATAAAAATAAGGTTGTATATCATCTTGTAGCGCCTCAATTTTGCTTGGCACTACAACGCTGGCACGTAGCACGTACATATGTCGTGCACGTGCTTTTGAAGTAAAGGTCCTATTTCTTTACCATTCGTCTTTCCTACCCCCATTTCTTACCCCTAATATTGACAAAAAATACAGAGTAGGTGACAACCTTTATATTTTAAAGCGTAATTTGATTTTTAGTTTAAATGTTGCAGCTAGATGGAGCTACTAGTTCGAAAGAAGGTAGTTTCGTAGTGGTGCCGGACTTAATTTCGGAAAGATGGCGGTAGAAGCGTTGATTTTCTACGAACAAACAAGCGCCAACTCTTGATTTTTCGTGGATACCGTCAGCCTAAGTACGCAGCATCGAGACGAGATAGTAGCGACATCTAGAAATAATACAGGATTTTGGCCTGTGATTTTGGCTTTCTAGCAGAATACTCTTTTTAGGGTTCCGTACTTAAAAACTGAGACTCCGCTGTCTGTCCGTCCGTCCGTCCGTCTGTCACAGGGCTCGACTCTTATCTCGAATCGTAATAGCTAGAATTTTCACAGATTATGTATTACTGTAGCTGCTATAACAACAAATACTAATAAACGGGCAAGTGCGAGTCGGACTCGTACATGAAGGGTCCGTACCACCGTACAATGTTTTAAAACGCTAATAACACACGTCTTTTGTATAACGACCCCCTTTAATTTTTTTATTTTTAGTATTTGTTGCTATAGCGGCCATAGTAATACATAATCTGTGAAAATTTCAAGTATCTAGTTAATGCCATTATATCTAGTTAAAAACGCCTAAAAAAAACACGTTTTTTGTATGACGACCCACTTTAATTTTTTATTTTTTTTTATTTTCAGTATTTGTTGCTATAGCGGCCACAGTAATACATAATCGGTGAAAAAATTTCAAGTGTCTAGCTATTACGGTTCAAGAGATAGAGCCCTGTGACAGACGGACAGACAGCGGAGTCTCAGTAATAGGGTCCCGTTTGCACCCTTCGGCTACGGAACCCTAAAAATAAGATAAAGTTAAAAATTTAAGGGGGACGTTATACAAGAGGGTTTTTAAAACCAGGGACTGAATAACCCAAAAAATACGATATCTTTCAATTGCGGTATGACGTCATATCGAAAAATAGCTAAATAACGGTATGGCCCTACCTTTATTTAATTAATGTACACTTATTTTATACCGGTACCGTAACGTTATACCGTAACCGCTTGCAGTCCCTGTTTAAAACATTGTGCGGAGGTACGGAACCCTTCAAGTACGAGTCCGACTCGCACTTGACCGGTTTATCATCCCTGACGACGTCAAGCCAGCATTTCTTGGGGTCTACCACGTCTGCCGTGCGCCGGCGGCGGAGGCGGCATGGCTATACATTTGTTTCCCACGTAGCTTGCCGGTTTCCGCAAGACATGAACCGTACCAGCGTAGGCACCTTCTTGCAGTTTGTCTGCTATGTCACGGAGATGAAAGCTGCCGCGGATGCGGGTGTTTCTCACGCGATCTCTCCGTGATACTCCGTGCCAATGGTCTTACAACCAAGAAAGCTCAAGACCATGCGAAGTGGAGAAGGAAAAGTCGGAAAGCGGACCCCAGACTTCACAGCGTTGCAGCTGTGGATGCAACTGGGAACACGCTGAGATGAGAGAGAGAGAGAGAAATACACACCACAGAGTAATAATGTACGTTAGTACATAGATCTCGTTGGTAATAATATACTACGTAAAAATACACTCATACATACTCGTACTTACTAAGCAAGGTCTATACTCGTACAGGTTGACTTTTTAACCACCGGCAATATTTTTGGAGCAAGTTGACTCACAGTACTTTCTATAAAAAAGTTATAAAAATGGATAAAAATTTTTCGTCCAATGAGTCAATCATTCATACAAATCAGCGCCCAGCCAAACGAATTTTGTATGGAGGACGAAAATTTTTTTATTCAATTCTATTTACTCTTCTTTTAGAAAGTTATTCAGTATCATTGACTGAACTTGCTCCAAAAATTTTGCCGGTGGATAAAAAGTCAGCCAATATGACTCAAAGGACGAATAGGTGAAAAAGTGAACCAAAGTAGCTACCGGTTTATTCCAGCGCATCGCCTAACGACATGATTAAGATTTTTACCCATTTCCTTGACTAGCTTTTACAATCTCCACAGGAAGAGAAGCAGCTGTTAATTTCTACTTTCTTTTCTCCCAGACCAGCATGGCCGATCCCTCAATCCAAAATATGTCAATCTTTTCATACATCCGGATAAAACGTTTCCGCGAAGTTGGTGATGATGGATGGAGTATGTTATTAGCTTCCATTCAATATGAGTTAACGTTGGGAAATCTTATCAATCAGTCTTTCTTGATGTCTTAATGGTGGGATGTTTGTAATGATTACCTAGGTTTATGTAGTAAGTGGTGACTTAAATAGGTACAGGAATAATCCTGCTGATTGATAAATTCGGTACTTTTAATTCGGTATTTCATATCAAAAAGTAACATATCCGAAAACATTTATCGCTCAAAAATAAATAAGTTATAATATAAGCCTTATATAAGGTTGGTGTAGGCCTTTGATTGCTTTGAGGCCGTACCTGAATTTTCCGGGGTCCAGTGCTGCCCTCATTTTAAATAAATAATTTCAAAGAAAACGGAGACATTATTTAAAATTTTGCTACTACCAAGTTCTAGATAACCCTTCAAAGTATTTTACGAACTACTGTTAACAGTTTAAAGTGAGAATATTAAGCTTTACTACGCACATTGCGAAAAACGGCCACTTTTGGCAAATGTGCGTAGTAAAGCTTAAGGCCGTACTTGAATTTTCCGGGGTCCAGTGCTGCCCCCATTTAAAATAAATCATTTCAAAGAAAACGGAGACATTATTTAAAATTTTGCAACTACCAAGTCCTAGATAACCCTTTAAAGTATTTTATGAACTACTGTTTACAGTTTATAATGAGAACGTTAAGCTTTACTACGCACATTAGCTAAAAGTGGCCGTTTTTAGGGTTCCGTACCTCAAAAGGAAAAAACGGAACCCTTATAGGATCACTTTGTTGTCCGTCTGTCCGTCCGTCCGTCCGTCTGTCAAGACCCTTTTTCTCAGGAACGCGTGGAGGTATGAAGCTGAAATTTATATCAATTACTCAGGTCTACTGTCCCTTGAAGCTGTGAAAAAATCAAACTTCTAAGCCAACGCAATCAAAAGATACAGCCGTTTATGCCGCAAATTTTCGACACTTGCAAGGGAATCAAAACCTACAGGGTGCTTCCCGTGAACTCAGAATCTTGAAATTTGGTACGAAGCAACGTCTTATAGCATAGATAAAGGAAAAATTACGAAAACCATAAATTTTTAGTTACATCACATAATATATTTTTTTTTAATAATTTTAAACTTACTACCCATTTCCTCATAAACGCGTAGAGGTATTAAATTGAAATTCATACCAAATACTAAACCTTGCAGGTTTGTACGGAACCCTCGGTGCGCGAGTCCGACTCGCACTTGGCCGGTTTTTCGCAAATGTGCGTAGTAAAGCTTAACGTTCTCACTTTAAACTGTAAACAGTAGTTCATAAAATACTTTGAAGGGTTATCTAGGACTTGGTAGTTGCAAAATTTTAAATAATGTCTCCATTTTCTTTGAAATGATTTATTTTAAATGGGGGCAGCACTGGACCCCGGAAAATTCAGGTACGGCCTTAACGTTCTCATTATAACGAACATTATAAAGGAAACTGTTAGGAAATAACAGAAATATGACGTCACTGCTACGAACAATAATTCTCTAGAATCGTAAGTAATCCCGAACAATCATTCCACGCGATATGTACCGCGGCAGGCGGGGCTCAAAATATGAACAGCGCGGCGCGACAGTTCGCCGTGACACTCGAATCGTGCAGTTGCGTCGCAAGAAGTTTCCTTTGAGAATATTGCTGTGTATTTGCGATAATCGATTCATTAAAAATGCCGTCATGTACCGTGAAGAGGTGTTCTCGTAGAAGCCATACAGACATGAAAATTAGCTATTTAAAAAAAAGTAACACGTAAGCAAGGTTATTTATTTTAGCGTAGCGTACTGCATTAGGTACCATCCGCGCGTTGTTCCTCACCGCTCGTTGCGTTGACTGCCCCACCCGACGGCGACGACGACGCGTGAACTTGTCGCGACCAATCGCATGCATCTTTGTCTATGTGTGCGTTCGAGTGTTTCATTGTTATTACTGTTCGTTTGTTTGCGTAAATGGAATCAGAATCGAAGCGGTGAATGTAGGAGCGTTAGGTCTCTAGAGAATTATTACCTCGATGCGTCACTGTCAGAGATAGACAGATATCCCCACCGCGCTCCCACTTTTATTCATACTTATAATATTTGAATGTTTTCAGAAAAAGATTTGTTTATAGTGCTCCTTGCTGTTTCTTAACAAACAGTTTACAAAAGCAAACCGTCAGTACCCAATAGTTATTGTAGAGTAATTAATAGAAATTTAATTAAAAACTAATACTTATTACCACACTAGCATTTGAAGGCGACTTCATACGTGACGTGTGCAATTTCGGTCAAAATCTAGCAGATCGTAAAAGCCATTCGGGTCACTATACAACGTGGAAGGGACATACCCGTAATAAATCAAATCACGTTCTATACTCGATCATTATAGTATAATGAAATCAAAATAACAGACGAAAAACAAAAATAAATTTCGGAATTTCCATACAAGTGTATGGAAAGGCGATTTATATGGGAACGTCAATTTTTTTTTTGGTTTTTTGACTTATTTTAATTTCATTATACTTTAGCTAAGTACTATAGTGTTCTAGTACAGCCCGTGGTTCGATTTATTACGGGTATGTCCCTTCCACTTTGTATATTGATTCCCTTTTTCCATTGTCATTTGGGTTTTACGTTACTGGGCTCTGTCTACCCTGTTAGGGATAATGACTTGATAGTGTATCTAATTAGCGTTTAGCAAAGCTAGATAATATCTATGATAACAATTCATGTGTCACAGTTAAACAATACTTAGTAGCTGTGACAAAGTTGGCAGTAATTGTCGCTGTCAAGAAGCGGAAATGTTTTTGCCGTTTCGTATAGTCATTACCGTGTTGACGAAGCGGTGGTAGCCGGGAACAAACAAGACACTACCACATCTTTATCCCTAGCCGGGTAAACAGAGACTATAACCGTAAGATCGAAAGGTGGCAGGCGTGAAGGTGCAACAAACAAATAAGATTTTCGAAAAATAATTTTATTTTCGTACACAAGCTTTTCTTGTCTGGCCTAAGTACTTATCCAGACAAAAATGTAACAAGCACATTGTTTAATTACAGGGTTCCTATAGCCTCCTTCTACATCATCAGATATTGTCATAATAATACTTATAGCATTGTCATCTGATTTACATTAGCATACAAAATTTAACCTCAATCGGAAACCGGGAAGTGGCTCGAATTCAAATTTGACCCAAACAAATAAACAACAAAACAGGGCAAGATACATAAAAACTTGTAAAAACAACCAGTCTCTCTTTCATATTTATACCTATTATTAGGAAATATACCGCTGTGTGGTTCCCGGCAGAGTAAAACAGGACCACTCCAAGTCTTCCCGTGGATCTCGTAGAAGGAGACTTAGCCCGTATTAATAAATCGAGCTCAAGACTGCACTCAAGTGCGATCTCAGCTGAGTTTCACTCAAGTTGTGATCACGCACTTAAGATGGTCGCTAATTAATAAACGTATATCAACAGAGTATCACTCAAGATCGATCTTGAGAGCGCGATCTCAGATTTTTGTTTTTTTTGTGTGACCAACACTGTGGTATCAGATTTTCCAAGGTATCAGACGGCTTAACGAGCCTTCCAAAGCACGGAGGGCTTAAGATATTTTTTGGTATTTGTGTTCACCCATCCAAGTGTGGACCACGCCTAAGGTTGCTTAACATGCGAGAGCGGTAGTAATACAAAGGTATGTCTTAACGTGCCTTCCGAAGCACGGAGGGCTCGAGATATTTTTTGGTACTTGTGGTCACCCATCCAAGTGCGGATCACGCCCAAGGTTGCTTAACATGCGAGAGCGCTAGTTACACATAGGTATGGCTTAACGTGCCTTCCGAAGCACGGAGGGCTCAAGATATTTTTTGGTACTTGTGGTCACCCATCCAAGTGTGGACCACGTTCAAGGTTGCTTAACATGCGAGAGCGCTAGTTACACATAGGTATGGCTTAACGTGCTTTCCGAAGCACGGAGGGATCGAGATATTTTTTGGTACTTGTGGTCACCCATCCAAGTTCGGACCACGCCCAAGGTTGCTTAACATGCGAGAGCGCTAGTTACACATAGGTATGCCTTAACGTGCCTTCCGAAGCACGGAGGGCTCGAGATATTTTTTGGTACTTGTGGTCACCCATCCAAGTGTGGACCACATCCAAGGTTGCTTAACATGCGAGAGCGTTAGTTACACATAGGTATGGCTTAACGTGCTTTCCGAAACACGGAGACGTTATATGGTACTTTTGGTCACCCATCCAAGTGCTGACCATGCCCAGGGTTGCTTAACACGTGAAAGCGTTAGTAAGAGCTCGCAACATTTCAAGCTACTTATGGTGGCCCATCCAAGTAAGGACCACGCCCAGGGTTGCTTAACACGTGAAAGCGTTATTACGACTTAACGTGCCTTCCAAAACACGGAGGAGCTCGCGACATTTTATGCTACTTCTGGTCACACATCCAAATGCGAACCACGCCCAGAGTTGCTTGACATTAGAAACCGTTAGTAATGCATAGGTACGGGGTTAAAGTACCTTTCGAAACACGGAGGATCTTGAGACATTTTATGGTACTTATGGTCACCCATCCAAGTCCATCCAACGCCCGGGTTTGTTTAACATGCGCATCCATCAAAGTGCGTAAGTACATACTTTCATAATACTCCACAATGGTGATTATTTTTGTTGATAATATTTTCAAAATTAATTACTAAGCCAAAAACTAATACAAAATTCATCTAATCGCGCACTTAAGTCATGGTCCGACTACACTCAGGAAAAACGTGTTTGAGTAGCATCTTGAGTGCGCGCTTAAGTTCTGATACTTGTTTATTAATACGTCGCTCACTCAGGTGATACACGGAACTCAAGCGTTAACTCAAGTAAGGTTTATTAATTAGCACGGCAACTCAAGCTCGCACTTAAGACCGAACTCAAAGTTGAGTGCGATTTATTAATACGGGCCTTAGGAAACACAAGCAGAACCAAGCTTATAAACATCAATGAGACTTCTCCAATCTAGTCTAGCCAACGTGGAGAGCGTAGGCCAAATCCTCTAGCTAGCTAGCTAGCTCTGGTCAAGTATGACTCCAGTAGTACAGAGAGGGTCGTGTCGTGCTCCTGTAGTGGAGACTGAAAAAGACCTGATGATGAGCAGGAAATATTTTACATACAGACATTACAGATGCTTAGGTACATAAGTATTAATGTAAGTGTTTTTCAAACAGGCGATAAACTACAGTAGAGTGTTTACAGGATATACGAGGATCCGCTTCTGACGGGCCACTTGCGTGGACGCCACTCGTACTTGACATTCGAGTTGTTTACTTTCCGTTACTGGTTGTTACTGCAATCATGGTTGCCATCTCTCATCATGTTTGGCTTTTTAGGGTTGCGTCCGGCCTGCTTTTTGACCTAGCGAGCGAAGCGTCTCAGTTTCGAAATGGGCCAAAAATGGTTTTATCCGTCAGTCTGTCTGTCTGTCTGTCGGTTTGATCTCGCCTACAGGTCGCATTTATCAACCGATTCTCGTGAAATTTTATAAGCAGGTTCGATAATTATATAGAATTTTTCTGTCGATTCAGCTTTTGGAATTTTTTAAAATGGCGGAGATATGGGGGTCCACACTTTAAGAAAATCATATTTCAGCCATTTGGATTTTTTTTAAATATGTCATAAAACTTTTTTGTTACTAAGACGCAACTTTTTTATCTGAACAACTCTTTTATTCGATAGACTTCAACGGGTTGGTGGTGAGTCGCGAGGTTTACAGCTCACAGAGCCACTTGTTTAGGCCATGTCAGAACTACAGCCTTTTGTTAAGTTTTTTGGCAAAGCGGATGGGGTTTCTTTTATTTTTTAGGTATCGCCTTTGATCTTGCTCCACCACTGTGTACATTCCGGTTTATTCAGCACCGAATCTGGCTTCTATAATTTTGGAGATAGCAGCCCTAACTGCAATAAGTATATTCTTCAGTAACTAATTTCGATTCAGGGACCCGTTTGCAAAACATTAAACTAATTCTTGAATGAGTTAATCTACAAGCTAAACGAAACTGTTAACTTGAAAACTCTTTGAAGAATCGTGATTGTAGTATTACAATTTATATCATCAATTTAAATACTTAGGTACAAATCATTTATGCGTAGGTACTCCTAGTTTACATATCCGTGACGATCGCCCGACGCTTTTTTATGACGTCCATTGTTATGGGAAATCATCCTCTGACGCCGCATATATAAGGAGATTATACACTGGACTTTCGTTTGAACCAAGTAAATGTCAAATCGTGTAACAAAATATACTGGAACTATTTTTAATATGTTTTCAAGCTATGACACTGAACAAGAAGTATATCCAAGAAGTATATCGAAATATGAAAAATATTTTTTTGCTTTCAAACTCAGATCAGTTATAGGCGTCCCTTTCCCGCAAACTGGCAGTGTAATAAAGTAGAAAGGGACACCTTTAACTTTAGGCATCTTTTTGGGAACGGTTTTGCCACTTCGTAGGTATTCTAGATTGTATAAGTAAGTATGATTTCTTATTGCATTGGCATCGCCCAAATAACACAGATTACATAAGTTTTTCGAAGTGTGTGTGAGGCCTAAGTTAATCAAGACAAATGTAATAAGCCCATACTCGATGTGGTTGCGTCGTTTTATTACAGGGTTCCTATAGCCGCATTCCGGCTCCATTATCAGATCAGCTTCTTGTTACAATAGTATTGCATTGTCATCTGCTTCAAATCAGCATACAAAATTTCATCTCAACCAGAAACCGGGAAGTAGCTCAAATTTAACTAGCAAGATTTGACCCAAAAAACAACAAACCCGGCAAGCTAAATAAAAGCTTGTAACAGGTAATAATACGCCAGTTTACAACAAGTCAAATCAGATAAGTACTGTTTTCTTAACGTCAAAAACAAACATTTTCTATGGAATTTGTATAAAATATCGGACTATGACGTCATAGTTCCTTGGAGTCAAATAGCGCTCTTAATATCCGTTTTTCTGCGATAGTAAATCTTTAATCACGTTCAAAGTGGATGTGACCAATAACAAGTGGCATTATTTTGTGACGTTTTATTTTATTAACAGTACCAAATAATTTATTTTTGAAACATAATATTTTATCTAAAGCTAAAAACTTTAAAATGCCCCTGAAACCGAATCAAACGAGCCTAAACTTGATGGGGTTGTGTTGTTTTATTGCGGAGTTCCTATGGCCACCTTCTAGCTCCAGCATCAAATCAGCTCCATGTCATCATAATATTGCATTGTCACGTGATATAGGTACATATGCACGCAAAACAGCTCAATCAAAAACCGGAAAGTTGGTCAAATTTAACTTACAAGATTTCATTACAGACAACGGGACAGGTGAAAGTATAAATAAAAAAAAAAACAAAAAAAAAAAAGGTTGTAAACAACCGGTGGCGCCAACTTTTCAGGCCCAGTAACGTGTTGACAATACCATTGTACAGGCTCCTTTAGCTTGCAATTACAAAGTGTGATAACGATTTATCTGTCCTGTTGTGAACGCATAAGTAATACTGTAATATGAAAAATACATGCAGATGCAGCAGTGCAGATCCAGTCGCCAACATGGGAGGGAGGCTGTTCTGTGAGTAACATATATATACATATACTACCACGTCTTTATCCCAAATGGGGCAGACTGAGCCTTTTGGGTCTTGCGACTTTAAGCAGACAGGCCACTTTTAACGTGATATTGGGCGAGAAGGTGGAAAAAAATTGTGATGGGTTGCTAGTCGTATCGCACATTCTCGCCTATTCCCTCGATCTGCGTGTGAAGAAAAGGAGCTGGTACATTCTAAAGTTTTTCTTTTCTTCCAGACCGGCATGGAATAACATATACATACGTACAACGTGTAACAAAAAGAGGTTATCAATTTGAAAGGGAGTAAACGTACTAATCAATGTGAATCTTTACTATGGGACCTATCCTTGAAATAAAAATAAAAAAACTAGCTCCATACAAAATTAAATACCTACCGTGCCAAAATCACACATTTTGAACTGCAGATTTTTTTGCGATTTTCGGGATGGTTCCACAGTAAAAGTTGTTAACATTAATAAGTACGTTTTTCGTGACCGTGCTGTGTGGTTCCCGGCAGAGTAGAACCGCACCACTCCAAGTCTTCACTTGGATGTCGTAGAAGGCGACATAGGAAACACAAGCTAAACAAAGCTTGTAAACCTTTGAGACCTCTCCAACCCGTCTGCCCAGCGTAGAGAGTGTAGTGTAGGCTCAATCCTCTGATTGTTTTGGCTAATATATGTCTTCTTCATCTAAGCGCGTCAGCGCAGGATGCAACCGGGAGGTTGCATCCTCAGCTGTGATGCTTCGGAGACCGGGGTGCGCTTTCCTGCTTTTTCTTCACCAAATATAACATGCACGTCAATAGTCACCCAAGGATGCCAAAGACCTTGCGAAGTGGAGAAGAAATTGCCGGAACAGTTGAAATGATTCGGCTGAAATTTTACGACCGGCCTGACGTCAACCCTCTTTGGGAATGTATTTGTGCGAAAAGTTTTACAACCAGGCGCCGCCCGACGTTAACCCTCCTTGGAAATGCAATTGTAGCACGAGATGTTTGTGCTTAAGTCCTTTAGTCGCCTCTTACGACAACCACAGGAAGAGATGGAGTGGTCCTATTCTGACCCGGAACCACACGGGGGGTTAAACGAGCCGAAACCGGGGCGAAACGTTTTTGTTACCCTTATTTAAACGCAACTTTTTTGTCTGAATAACTTTTTTATGCGATAAACTTCAACGGGTTGGGGGGGAGTCGCGAGGTTTACAGTTCACAGAACCACTATTTAGTCAAAGTCACACACAGCTTCGGAAACAATATTGATTGTACTATACAAATTTTATTAGAGATTTGAGTGCGTTTGACCTCTATCTAGCCTGATGGGAAGCTAAGATGAGGTCTAAGGTGTAACACGCAGACTCAAAAAATGCCTATTCACTCTTGCCTTGAAAATCCCTAAGTCATATGTAGGTATGGGGAAACATCGACGCAGGGAGGGAATTCCACACCTTAGCGGTTCGCACAATGAAGGAGAAGGCGAATCGAGAGGTACGATGAGGAGGAATATCAACCACAAATGGGTGGAATCCCTGTCCACGTCGAGTTGTCCGATGGTGGAATGGTGCAGGGGGAATTAAATTATGTAATTCCTGCGCACACTCCCCGAAGTGCAGCCTGTAGAAGACTCACAGACTTGCTACTAGTCGGCGATGTTCGAGGCTCTGGAGCCGTCCTGCTGTAAGCATCTCATCACCAACGAGTCTTCTGGCACGTCTGTCGATAGCTTCCAGGGCTTTGAGATGATAGCGGGCAGATCCATCCTATTGGTGGGAGCAATACTCCATACATGAGCGGACTTGAGCTGTGTAAAGGCTCAACAGTTGGTCAGGGGTAAAATACCGTTGGACCTTGGAGAGGATGCCCAGTTTTTTAGAAGCCGTCTTAGCCCTGGACTCAATATAGCTACCGAAGTTAAGATTTGATGAGAGATCGATACCGAGAAGTTCGAGATGACGGGAGTTTTATTGTTGTGGGGCCTTAATAAAGTACTCAAAAAAATAAAAAAAATAAAAAAAAACCATTTATTGCCAAAAGATACAGAGAACCTCTTAATTAAAAAGTTATGTTACCTATTTAGACAAATAATGACAAATGTAATAAGCCCAAACTGGATGGGGTTGCGTCATATATCAGTCATCATTTACATTAGCTTACAAAATCTCATCTAAACCGGGAAATGACTCAAATTTAACTTGCAGGCTTTTACCCAAATGAACAACAACAAACAAAATAAAAGCTTGTTAAAAAGCTTATAATAAACATGAAGTAATTAGACTCCATTTGGTTATAAAGGTATTGAAATAAACTTAAACAATCTTGCTTGACATGTCTTTTCATTAAATATACACTTTATAAGTACCTACCTTTGCTAATTATAAATGCTTTATTTTAAAATCATAAAATACATAATTTATTTCGTATTGTGTAAAGATATAAATTTCTAAAGTGTATATTTTAATAAAAGACATATCAAGATTGTTTCCATTTATATAAATACCTAACCAAATGGAGTAGAGGTAGGTAATATTTAAAATTGTTATGAAAGATTGACCCGGAAATTAATTATAACAAATTACTGAACCGTTATATAAAACAAACGACCTACTTTTAATGACTACGGATTCCTATAATGCGAACACGGAAAAAACTGATTGGGAGCAATTACATGACAATGGGTTACAAAAACGCGTTTCTCAGTAAGTGAGGTGGATTACAGTGTATGAACCAGTTTTTCAGTTGATCTGAGAATTTGAAATCACGAGTTCATTTATTTTTAGATTATTTATGAGGGCATGTTTTCGTGTAGAGACTAACTTTTGTCGGTGACTTTATAGACTGTCCTTCCGTGTAATTTTAAGGCATTTCTAATATCACGGTTATTTTGCAGTGTTCGCAGCAGTCTTTGCTATCGCACACAGCGCAGCAGTGGACATCACAGTCCTGGATGTGCCAGGAATAAAGCTGCGCCTCGAAAACAATCCATATGGCGGCCTGAACCTCGTTTTGACACGAAGTGAGTAGTATAGCAGATCAGCCTAAACTATCCGATAGCTATATGAACAAGATATATGTAAGTTTAAAAAACTATACCGAAAAGTACGTTTATCATGTTATTGTAAGCATAGCACGGGTACCATCAGATAATCCTAACTAATATTATAAATGCGAAAGTGAGTTTGTATATTTCTTTGTTTGTAACCTCTTCACGCTTTATTGAACCAATCTTCTTGAAAAATCGATGAAAGGTACCCTATGTACCTTTCATCCCGGAAAAATTTAATGTTCCCGTGGGATACACGAGCGAAGCCGCTGGCAAAAGCTAGTAACGTATATATTTTTTTAAATTTTCTTAAAAGCCCTTTTAATTGATACCCTACACGGTATGATTCAATCCATTTTCACATTCTAAAAAGTCTCTATACGCCTATTTGCAACCGTCGCCAGAAACGACTGGGGCGGAATATTTAGATTTTAATTAAAAGGTTTTGTTTGTGGTACTGGTCTGTTCTTTCCGCTGGCACCACCTTAGTTACAGCACTGTAGAGGGCACTTTATTGAATTTGCTGTGACGTCATTTATACCAGGGCACAGCCAAGACGCTTCCAACGGATATCATTGAAGATACGATGAAACAAATGAACATACATACAAAGTGGCGAAACCAGCAACCCTCCTTAAGACGATACACGGTGTCCAGAGCTGCCCCCATTTGAAAAAAAATATTCGTAAGGAAACGGAGATATCATTTAAAATTTTGAGCTAGTATAACCTAGATAACCCTTCAAACTATTAAGCTTTAGTTTGCATTTTTGCGAAAAACGGCCACTTTTATCTGTTAACTAGGTTTTACTAGCTCAAAATTTTAAATGATATCTCCGTTTCCTTGCAAATAATATATTTCATAGCACTGGACTCCGTATATCGTCTTAAGGCTTAAAAAAATTGTCTACCTGTAAGCTAAGTTCCATCCAAATCTGTTCAATGGTTATCGAGAGTATCTGAGATCCAAATTTGGTAAATTTATTACTACTTATTATTTTGCAGATTGTTCCAAAGATCTAGATTTTTTTCCAAATTTATGAATCTTCTGACCTAAATCTTTTGTCTCCACAGAAGGCATAACAGAAGTAATATCAGTGATCGGCCGACGCACTGGTAACATTAAGGATGTCGTCCAAGACCAAGACATCGTCATCCAGTTCGCCAACGACACGACCGTGAGGATCACCACGGAGGCGATAGCTGGAGAGCGGAGGGGACAAGTCGTCACCCTGACCTGGGAGGCACCTAAAGGGGAGAGGCTCGAAGACTGTGTCAACTTAGGTGAGTTAGGTGCTGATCACTCTTATAAGTCTAGGTGTAAATGGGAGACGTGGAGGCGAAATCTCGAGACCAGGAGAAAACGACCGCAGAAAAAATAATTTTGAAGCTAAGGTCTAGCTTCAAAATTAAGTAAAGATTAGTAAAATATATTTTCTGCTTGGTAGAATGGTTGACCGGGAGAGAATGCCATATGGCATAAGGTCCGCAACTTATATATTTTATTAACATTTCATTGCAAATAAAGTTTAAATAAATAAATAAAAGAGAAAGCAGAAGAAAGGATGGGGCAGGTCATCATCCTGACCTGAGAGGCGCCTAAGGGGAAAAGGCTCGAAGACTGTGTCAGCTTAGGTGAGACAGGTGCTGATTACTCTTACAAAAGTCTAAGTTTAAACATCAAATGTAGCCGCGAAACCGGGAAAAACACAGCTGTAAAAAATGAAAAGAGATTCACTGCAGAAGATACAGCAAAAGTATGTGGGTGAACACTGACATGCATCTCATCTTTGGACATAAAAAGCCAGTAAGCGCACCCTAGTTTCCGAAGTAGCACAGGTAAGGATAAAACCGGGAACACGCTTAAATGAGAAGGATTTTGAGAGAGTAGTCATATCACCAAGCTGACATGGAAGGCGCCCAAAGGAGCGAGGTTGTAGATAAGATTTTATGACAATCTAGTCTTGTCAAGTAAGTATTAACCGGCTATTGTTCTTATAATAAATAAAAAATTAACAACGTTTTGTAGTTGTAGCTTGTATCAGTTGAGTAATTGTTTATATAACAATTGATCAGGCAGTTACGTTCTTTTCTGTAATTTATTGTACAAGTCCATTGTCGTAGTGTAAAATGAGCATATTCAAATTCTACGCAGGTCTACTCACTGCTATTAAAAAATTCTAGATCTAAGATTGCACGCTCAAAAATACGCTGTAAAAAGATTCTTCATTTACGAACCGTAAACGCATAGGCAATTGTACTTATGGCGTTTTTCTAAATTATACTTAGAAGCAACTAGAATAATTTGAGTTTTCAATATACCAATTCTCATCAGGTTCCAAGCACTGGTACGGCGGACCGCAGCAAAAGCGGCAATACTGGCCAATAGAACGGCTGGTCCTTCCAAACTACTCATACGTCACTAAAGAAGCTGACAACTGCGGAGTCGCAGAGCCCTACTGGTTGAATTCCGACGGAGTCTTCTACTACTTCGACAAAAAAGTTCCACTATTTGTCGACCAGAATGATCTAGAAAAAAACGCAGCATGCTTCATAGCACAAATAAAATCACCTTATACAAACAAAAGAGAAAGGAACGATCTGATTTACGCTATTGGAATTTTCGAAGATGTTCGAAAGGCACATGAGTACGCTGTTGATAAATACTTGAACAAAACTACAGGGATACCGGATGAGAGGATGATTACTCATCCTATTTGGTCCACCTGGGCGAGGTATAAAAGAGATGTAAGCCACGACGTAGTACTAAAATTCGCTGATGAGATAAAAGCCAATGGATTCTCGAACAGTCAGCTAGAAATTGACGATCTTTGGGAGACCTGCTACGGGTCGCAGACGGTAGACCGGTCACGGTTCCCGGACATGAAGAACACGGTGGATACCTTAAAGAAGAAAGGCTTCAGAGTGACTATTTGGACGCATCCCTTCATCAATAAGGACTGCGAGCCTTATTACACGGAGGCTTTAGATAAAGGGTAAGTCAAAACCTCTAGAATAAGTCATAATACAATAGCAGTTAGGTATGCACCTTTAAGCAACAGTTACAGACTAGAATGAATAGAAATTACTTGAAATAGATTTTCGCAGTACGAATACTGTTATATGGTCTTTTGGTTGGTTGGTTCTGCGAAGACTGTCCTTAGCGAATGATTGTTTACAGAACATTTGTATACTAGTCGGATATTTACAAAACTACGAGACAGTTGGCAGAGGGGCTGGCATATCTATATAAATAAAAACCCATAAAAGAAGAAAAAAAATGTTGGTAGAGTAAAAATTTTGTTTCAGATGAATACAATTACTGCAGTAGATTTATTTACATTGTCGTAATGCAGTTTTTCTGTTTTTATAGATACCTCGTATCTTCAGAATACGGGTCAGTAGAGACGAGCTGGTGGAACGACAACGAGACGACGACGGCATACATCGATTTCACCAAGCCTGACGCTCGTAACTGGTACATCGAGAGATTAAAGAGTCTACAAGAATCCACCGGCCTTGACAGCTTCAAGTTTGATGGCGGAGAATCCAGTTGGGCTCCTCAGGTGAGCAATCAGGCGATGGGGTAATTACAGCGTAGCTGCCACATTACTGGATGGCATACGAGTACAAGAGCATAATATTTACAAAGAACTATGGTGGTGGTGCTGCGATATTATCATATACATTAGAGATGTAATTATTTGACCGTGGGAGTTTTGTTTAACTCACTTTGTGGGACAAAGCTGTTTAACCTTATCTTACGTTTTAAAAAAGGAAATCCAAGAGCGTCTAAGTGGGTTTTCTCACACATCGACCGTTGTAACTGAAGAGTTGCGCAAACCACGGCCCAGGTGGCCACATAACTGGTCCACAATTGGTAGGTGGTCCAAAAATAAATTATTTAGTAATGTTAAGAGAATAATACGTCACAAAATAATGTCATTTGTCATCGATCATACCCACTTTGAACGAGATTTTAGATTTATTAATGCAGATTTGACTCCAAGAAACTATGAAGTCACAGTCCGATATTTCATACCAATCCCATAGAAAATGTTTGTTTGACGTTTAGAAAAAAGTATCAGATTTGACTTGTTGGAACCTAGCGGACTCTATAAAAAATCTATTCCGACTTGCTAAGAACAAGAAGTGAAATTTCCGATCATACAGGGGAGTTTCCCAGGGGAGATCTACCTAATAGAGGATCTATGAGAAAGACATAATATAGTAACATTTTTTTATTTTTATTTCTCAACAGATACCGGTACTGCAAAGAGACGTGAGGGACCAACCAGGCGTGATCACAGCGGACTACGTCCGAGCAGTGTCGCAGTTCGGTCCCATGGTGGAAGTCAGGACTGGATACAGGTTAATTACATTCAGAGTTCTAAAATTAATTTAAGCGGTACAGCAAGTACCTATTTAAGTTCGCAAGAAACCCTTCCAGATCCCGTATCTTCGGCCTTGCCAATACTGTCACCACTGTTGCCTAGTGACAGAGGAATGTCTATTTACTGGCGGCATTGATTCGCGCTGACACAGAGACACCTATGTGGCATTATTAGGGTTCCGTACAAAAAATGAAAAAAACGGAACCCTTATTAGGAACCCTTAGGATCACTCGTGCGTCTGTCTGTTCATCCGTCTGTCACAGGCAATTTTCTCCGAATGTACTGGACCGAATCAGGTGAAATTTGGTAGAATGCTGTAATCCTATAACCCAAACACATATGTGCAAAGTAAATAAATATTTTTTTTAAATAAGGGTCATTTTCGAGGGACAAATAAGGAAATTAAAAAAAAAAAGTTTTGCAAACCTTACTGTGTCATCAAATATATCAAATGAAAGGACTCCTTATGAGGATTTTAAATATATTTTTGTTATTATTGTAAAATGAATAGTTTTGAATATTTTATTCATGAAAGAAGACGAAAATTGACCATTCCCCCCCCCCCCCCCGATCTCCGAAACTACTGAGCCTAAAACTTTGAAAAAATACAAAATATAGTTCATTGCTTGTAGATTACAGGAAAACCTATAAGAATTCAATCAATTGTACGGAACCCTCTCCACGCGAGTTTAACTCGCACTTGGCCTGTTTAGAAACTGATAGTATTCGCGATCTGGGAGTTATAATGGATCAAAAACTAGATTTCAGAGAACACATTAAATACATTGTAAAGAAAGCCTCAAAATTAGCCGGTTTTGACATGCGCCAAACAAAAATTTTCAAAAAACCTGAAATCCCCATTATGCTCTTCAATTGTTATGTGCGAAGCTTGATTGAATATTGCAGTCCCGTTTGGAATCCATCCTATGCCATTCACATCAAGAGGATTGAAGGCATACAAAAAAGATTTGTATATCATCTTACCTTTTCTTTTAATAACTGTCGGAACCTAGCATCCTACGAATCTAGACTTAACCATTTCAAAATTGTCCCTCTGGAACGTAGGCGACAGGCTGCTGATATAATATTCTTGCTTAAGATTATTCAAGGCAAAATTGACAGCCCTGATCTGCTCCGAAGATTTACCTTATCTGTTCCGAGATCATGCAGTCGCTTACATAACAGAGTCACTTTTAATTTGCCCATCTGTCGAACGAATTACCGCCAGCATTCTTCGTTGAATCGCATGAGTGCAAACTACAATAATATATGTAATGAAATTGATATCTTCGGTGCATCGGCCAATATGATTAAAAAATTCTTTTATGATTAATTATTTTTTACACAAGCATGCAATCCCAATTTAAAGTTTAATTATTTATGTAACTTTTTATTTAATATAATTTAAAACCTTATTTAATTTTGCAATGTAATTTAATTTATGACTTGAATAATTTTATAATTAACGACTGAGAGCTGTTTATCAAATGTGCATGCTGTGTTCGCTCCAAGTAGGTTGGCAACTTATATGCTCTAATTTGTATATGCTTAGATTTGTGTGTTGTTCAGCCAGTTAGCGAACCAAACAAATTAAAAAAAAAAAACAATAAAATATATTTCGATGGTTGACAGATACACTTAGAGTTATATGCACCTTGCGTGTCTTTAACACAAACAAGTTTATTTGCTAGGCAAATTATAAAAACCCCCGACTGTGAAGAACATCATCTAGTGACGAGTAGCGGAACTACCGATACGACTTGATATCCGTAGCGCCATCTATTATTTGCTAGAGAAAGCCCGGACTTTCAAGCGTCAACACCCAATAATTTTTAAACGGCTGAACCGATTTTCATCAAACATAGCTAAGAACCGCCGCAAGGGAACTTGCTTTCACGTAAAAAAACCGCATCTTAATCCGTCCATCCCTTCAAACGCTACGATGCCACAGACAAACATAGCGTCAAACTTATAACACCCCTCTTTTTGGTCGGGGGTTAAAAACCAATGTAGGTAAGTATCAAAAACACAATTTAAACAAAATATCTTCCACAGAACGCAAGACCTGCCAATATTTGTGCGCATGATCGACAAGGACACGTACTGGACCTTCGAGAACGGCCTGCCGACACTCATCACGACACTACTCCAGATGAACATGAACGGGTACGGGCTGGTGTTGCCCGACATGATCGGCGGCAATGGGTACGGCTTTTTCGTTTTTCGTGTGTGTCAGGGCCCTTCCACACGACGTATTTTTTACGCTCGTACGACGCGAGTCCTCTGCGCGTTTTCATCGCGTTTTGGCAGATGTTACACGTTTTTCGTCGCAAATGAAACGCGCTGTAAGCGCTCGTTTGTATCGATACAAACGCATTTCGATCGCGCGTTAGTATCGAGCACACATTATATTATTCATGATTTGTTGACTAAGATTGAAACTTATCAACCATCAGTCACAGCAAACAGATTACAAAAATCAATCATAAGTGATCACTCATGATTGACTTATTCAATCATTAGTCAAACTAAATTTTGCCCAACACTGCAATATAGCCTGGCCTGGCAAGGGTTGCTAGCCGCATCGCCTATTAACATGATCCGAATTTTCGCCGCTGAAAGGAAGCGAAGCAGCTGGTTCATTTTATGTTTTTTTTTATTTTTTTCGAGACCAGATTTTTTGCAAAATACTTAAATACAAAAAAAATGTTGTGTGAAATATATATGTATAAACATATGTACAGGTACATCGAGCCGCCTACCAAGGAGCTGTTCATCCGCTGGCTGCAGGCCAACGTGTTCATGCCCAGCATGCAGTTCTCGTACGTGCCCTGGGAGTTTGACAATGAGGTGAAGGTCTAAATGCAATTTAATGGTAGTGGCCTAGTGGTTTAAGAGCGCAACCTATAACCAAAAAGTCCCGAGTTGAATCTTCGCTCGGCTCGACTTGTTATACAGGACCTTAAGGGTCAGTTCACACCAAGACGCGACACGACGTAGCGCGCATTTTGGAAGAAATATAGAACTTGTTTACTAGAAAGAGCGACGGAACGCTTCAGCACCGGCAGGTATTTTTACCTACTTCTGGCACCAGTCCTCCGCAAAGATAGGATTTACAAGGAACAGAAACATCCTTCTTAGTATTTAAAAGTGTATAATTTTTCCTTTCTACTAAATTTGTAACTTTTCTCTGCCCTACTGGTCGACTGGAAGAGATCCCTTATGGGATAAGTCCACCATTTGTAACATTACCTTTGTTATTTTATTATGTGTAACTATCGCTGATGCACCTGCAATAAAGTTTTTTTAATATAAAAAAAAATTTTCTTCTATCTGTATTCCTGTAAATCCTGTATTCCTGTTACTTGTATCTTGTGGAGGTAAATAAACGTATTATTATATTTCACAGACCATCGCAATCAGCAAGAAATTCGTGGATCTGCACGCAAAATACGCGCCTACGATCATAGCGGCTTGCCGGAACTCGATGGAGACGGGCGCGCCCGTCAACCCCCCCATATGGTGGGTGGCGCCCAACGACACCACCGCGCACGATATCTGGGACCGTACGTATCTTACATCTACAGGTGACTTTGACTCTCCAAACTATATTCAAGGAAAGTACTCTTAGCGCTAAATTAAATATAATATACATACATGTTCTCTTACAATTACTTTGTTTCATAATAAAGCACCAAAGATAAAAGCCCTCAAAGTTGTACGGTCCCAATCGCAAAGTGATACCGACCGCCATATGATCGCTCGCCCCGCGCGCCGCCGGCGGAAAAGGTATATCGGCAAACAACCCAATGGTTGGCTGCCAAATAATGCTTTTAGCATATAGTCCACCTATTGTGCTATACAAATTGTATTTTGTATAATAAAGCTTAAATAGAGGTAAAATAAAATAAATAAAATAAAATATCGACGGTTATGTATCAAATCTTAAATTTTATAGAAATACTAGCAGTCCACCCCGGCTTCGCCCGTGTTACACACATAGCCTATGTCACTCGGGAATAGTGTAGCTTTCCAACGGTGAAAGAATTTTTTAAATCGGCCCAGTACTTTTTGAGCCTATTCATTACAAACATACAAAAATAGGTATAAATCTTTCCTCTTAATAATATTAGTATAGAAGTATAGATAAGATAGTAGTATTGAATACTTAACCATCGATATGTATTTATTATAAAATATAGTATTGTTGAGTTAGTATTATATACCATAGCACAAGTTTAAACTTACTTTGGGGTTAGCTCAATCAGTGTGATTTGTCTCTATCTATCTAATAATATACACTCACCCATGTGAGGTGGCGTGACACTAACTGAGGGAGCTAATAGAACAATGTCATCCGCGTAACTAACTGGTCATGGCTGCTTCATTGTAAAGTCGCCAAGCTAAGTCTTTAGGTAGCTTGAAATATCTGACACCAGTGTTGGCTACTTACACACACGAAAAACAAACAGAGATTTGAGAGAGAGTTGTCACAAATCTAGTTCACATGACACATGTGCTGCTGATTTCTGGCACTATCCAGCAAGGAATCAGGAGACTAAGCTTATATGGATATACGGCCCATCGATTAACTCTTAAAATGTGAAAATATTTGTTAAGAAAATAAAAGGCTTATTTCTTTATTTTTTCTCTCCAGAATACCTCCTAGGAGACTCGATCCTAGTGGCCCCGGTAGTGGAGAAGCTCGCTCGGACTCGCGACGTGTACCTGCCGGCGGGCACCTGGCTGGCCGAGGGCGACCCGGGGCGGCGCCTGCGCGGCGGGGACTGGCTCCGGGACTACCGCGCCGAGCTCGACCAGCTACCCTACTTTGTCAGAGCTGATGTTTGATCGGGCTCCAAATTAAAAGGGTGGGGAGGAGAGCTTGGTTTATTTTTTAAGGGCATTAAAACACAAATTAACTAGAGAACTACGTTCAGATAGAAATGTACCATACTTCGTCTTTCAACCGTAGTGAAAACGCCAAAACCCCCTGATCTTTTTTTGAAATTCGATAGATATCAGTTGGCTGGCACTGTAATATAATACCTAACAGCCAACCAAACAAATTACCAATTATAATATATTCGAAAACAATACCTAAAACAATAAACAGTAACAAAAATGATATTGTTCAATAATAACCATTGCAATAACATACGTTTTTTTAAATTGATAAATAATTATTTGAAATTGCAACACAATGCTAACTGTCAAAACTATAATCGCTACGGTTAAAAACGGACTTTCCTGTCATTTCTCGCCGTGCGTGCGTTAAAACCAAGAATTCCTATCCTATGCCTCTGATGTATAAACCACTGTATTTTTATTAGATATTTATATATTATTATATGATAATTCATAATCATAGTCTGTTATATAGCAATGTGTGTTTTTTAAATAAATGAGCATTGAAGAAAAAATAAAACTTATTTTTGCTTTCTATAATACCTACGTTGAGTTTTCTGCCTATTTGCAATAGTATATTGGAAATAGAAGTCTTACGAGAGGCAGAAAATTTAAAATCGTGATACATATGCCGCCATGATTTCTGCCTACGGAAGAGGGACGGGGGGAGCTTCCATGTATCATGTGGTGGAGTGCAAATAGGAGCTTTGACCACAAACATTTGTGAAGGCTACCACTACAATTACTTCTACAACTTTTGCAAAATCAAACACAAAAATCAACATAACTTTTACATAAACATTCTACATAAAGTACTACAAGTTAATGGTGACGTCACTCACGAGTCCCGAGCCGAGTCTCCTGAAGTCTTCGATGAGAGCTTGCTTGTTGATCTTGTACTTCGTATCGCCTTTCACTGATACGGGTGTTAGTGCATTCGCGTTTAGAATCTGTAAAAAACAAATTGCATTTTGATAATCAACGATCTATAGATCTAACAGAATAAAATATAGATATACCACTTACTAATCGACACACATAGTATGTACCTGTAGACAGAGACGGCTGTGTGCGTGAGCTTTAGATGAACCCACGTGGGTCTTAAGACCCAAAGCCCACGCTTACGAAGTTAAGGGCCACCTAACGCCACCCAAAGGCCACTTTGTGATGATGGGTCAGGTGGAAAAACAAATGATAATAGTGATAGGTTTGTAGTAGTCGCATCGTCTATTAAAGATTTGTATTTTCGTCCATTTCCTCGATCGGCATTTACGATCTGGACGGGAGAAGCAAATGGTACACTCTTCGTTTTTTCTTTGCTGCTAGATCATCATGGTAGACAAACAAAAAGAAGTTGTAATAATTAAATTTTTAACAAAAAAATCAACCGACTTCAATTTTTTTAAGGAGTTTCTTCCATATCTCCAAAGTTCTTCACCATATCTTCATCAAATCAAAATGGGACCAACTTAGTAGTAAAGGCTTTAAAATAAAAAAAGAATCACCAAAATCGGTCCACAATTGGCGAAGATATCGCGTAACAAACGTACATAAAAAAAAAAACATACAGTCGAATTGATAACCTCCTCCTTTTTTGAAGTCGGTTAAAAATAAACTAGCACAAGGATAAATAAGGGTAAACACCTGTAACTCCCTCGGCTCATCGATGTCTGGTTTCCACAGAACAGCTATGACGTCACCGCCGTAAGAGTCGTGGAAGAACACGGCGAACTCGCTATATGCGTGCTGGAAGATCAAAAAAATGGTTACTGAATTTGTAATAATCATCATCAAGTCTTTTTTTGTCTCCACTGCAGGACTACACTCTCCACGCTGGCCAGACGGGTTGGAGAGGTCTCACTAATGTTTGCTTGTGTTTAGTTCGTGTTTGTGTAGCTTTGTTTAGCTTGTGTTTCTTAAGTCGCCTTCTACGGCATCCACGGGAAGACTTGGAGTGGTCCTATTCTACTCTGCCGGGAACCACACGGCTTATCTTGTAATAAACGTTAGAATATGTAGGTTTACTGTTTGGAATCCTGCATATACATGTTTTTTTTATATATATACAAATATTATTAAGAGTAATACGGATGTGGACAAAAAACAATTTTTTTAGCTCATCATTCTTGATGTTTAGCTCATCATCATTTAGCTTATTTAAAAATATTGTATACGCATTTTTTCTTTTTAGGGTTTCGTACCCAAAGGGTGCAAACGGGACCCTATTACTGAGACTCCGCTGTCTGTCCGTCTGTCACAGAGCTCTATCTCTTGAACCGTAATAGCTAGACACCTAAAACTTTCACCGATTATGTATTACTGTGGCCGCTATAACAAAAAATACTGAAAATAAAAAAAAAGTAAAAAATTAAAGGGGTAATAAAAAAAACGTGTTTTTCAGCGTTTTTAACTATATCTTTATAATGGCATTAACTAGATACTTGAAATTTTCACAGAATATGTAATACTATGGCCGCTATAATAACAAATACTAAAAATAAAAAAAGTTAAAAATTAAAGGGGGTCGTCATACAAAACACGTGTTTTTTAGCGTTTTAAAACATTGTACGGAGGCACGGAATCCTTCATGTACGAGTCCGACTCGCACTTGCCCGTTTATTTCTGATTAGCAAATAATTACAAAGATACAGCGCATTAAAATTCCGCATGACGTCACGATCAAGTACGATTTTCACTTGACGGTGACGTCAATCACCCCCACTCCGAATTTCCACTATTTTGATAAACCGACAAATATGGGTCCATTATTTTTGGATAATCTAATTAACGGACTAAATAAAATAAATTTTTTTTGGACCCAGTACACATACATCCCTTTTTAGATTTTAAACAACTTTTCCTAATTCAATTCAATTGTTTTTATTTAGATAACCAAGATCCATGATTTGTTAGTATTACAGTAACTTAAAACTAGTGTTAGTACTTATAGCTACACAGTATTTTGGTAACACAGAATATAGAAGCAACCTCTGTGTACAGAGGGCCCTGCGGGCATGCCTTTAAATATGACCATACAAGGCCACCGGCATGGTCCCCTGCACAAGGTGTCCCATTATTTGCGAATCCAGTCTATCCGCCACAGTTTTTAGAATGCTGTTGTGACTCGACCTCACTCTTCTTAACAGTGATGCCATTTTTTTCCGGATCACGGCATGAAATCCGTCCGTTCTAGCCTGCGCAAACATTTCAGAGCCTGCGCAAGCACTACGGAACCGGGGGAGTTTTTACAACATTCTAAAACTATCATTGCATTGGACACGGATAGCATCTAGCGATGTTTTGGTGCGAACCTAATGAATACGAAAAAAAATTAGGTTCTCATTCAAATCGAAGAAGTTTTTAGACTACGATTTGTATGAGAACGTAGCGTAAGTAGTTTTCAGACGTTTACTATGGAAATTCAATTTTTTTTCTAATTTCTTAGGTTTATTACATTTCACGGAATGTACACTTAAATTTGAATTTCCCGGAATCGCGGGATTTTTTCGATAAACTTTTTGTATCGAAAATATGCCGCGATTCCATACTAGCCAACATTTTAACTTTAGGTAGATATGCATTCGAATATCCGATCTCTACTCTTAATCCAAATCGATAATTTACCTCATAATTAACTTACTCTAAGCTCCTCTAAGTAGCATCTGACTGGATCAAACTCGACCACAGGAATGATATCTTCCGCGAAAGTAGTAGGTAGCTTCCTAGAAGTTGGTGTTCGTTCCACTCGCTCCGATGTGTAGGGGACGAGGCTTGGGTTTAGGCGGATGAGTACGTCATATCCGGACAGCGAAGGGACGAAGCACGACTGTGAATCAAAGAATCAATAATCTAAATTTAAAATATGGAGTGTATCATATAAAAAAAAAATTGAATTTTCATACAATTGGATCAGCTGATCGAGTCAATTTGTATGAAAATCCGATTTTATTTTTTTGGATTTCGTGAAAGTTGTTGAACAAAAGTTGTTCAGTTACATGGGCTGAGGTACCATCTGAGAGGTTTTGCGTTCTTTCATTAACACGATGTAGTAAAGAAGTTTTCACTTTTATCGACTTTCACCACACATTTTTTAATGTAGATATTGTACAAATCAATAATTAATCAAGAATCAAGTTTATTTAAAAAGACTAGACCTACACAGACACTTCAAATTAGTAGGACATTATAATCTAGGTGTTTCCCGCGGTGTTCCCCGCATTTTAAAAGATAAATTATAGCCGATGTTACTCGCTGCAAAGTATTTTATTACTCTGTACTCTCTGATACGAGTAATGTAGCTTTCTATAGGTGAAATATTTTTTTAAATCAGATCATATTTTATTTTATTTATAACAAACCAACACACAATAAAATCTTTTCTCTTTATAACAATAGTATATTCATAATACATGTGAAAGTTTGGATATTTGACTGTCAATAATTTGGAATGAAATACGGCGAGTAGATGTTAAAATCAGATCAGTTGTTTAGTTGTCAGTAGTATTTATTATCTTGGCAAAATGTGAGGTTTCTTCGAAAGTAAACAATAAAAAGCTTATAGCAAAAACAATAACTTACCAATATATTATCTTTCATATCGCTCAACAACGCCTTCTGCATGTACTGTAATTGACAAAATAAACATTGGCATAATCAAACAAACAACAAACAAACGAAAGTAGGTACACAAATGATAAGTCACTAATATTAGTGAAAGAATAATAAACATACATACATTATAGAGACGTTTAATCTTTTTACTATTTTACAATCCCTTCGTATTAATTAATATAAATTAATATTATTTCCAATAAAACGTCATTGATACAAAATTATCACAGATTGAATTCATCTGTCATCGATGACAGCACTGACAGCACAGCTAAAACGTACCCACAGACTATATATTCAAATAATCAGATCTTTTTTATTGCATTTATGAATGCGTTATTGCACCTTCTTGGATGGAATACATCATTTTTGCTCGCCGCCTAGCGTCATGTTGACAAAACACTCGAAATTGTAACTGTGGCGACAACACAAAAGACAAAATCTCTGTCACTATATCAAACTGGCTTAGTTTTAAAGATCTTCAAAAGTTGTCTTTAGTTTTGAGGGGGGGGGGGGGCTCCGGCTCTCTCACACACCGAACGAAGCATAGAAGCGGTGAAGCTACTACTCAGACGTCGATTTTCTGTGAGTGTGGTACTTCCCCGGACGAGCCGGCAAATTTATGCTACTAGCAAAACTGAGTTTTCCCGGTAGCGCGGCTCTACCACAACTCAATTTCTGAATGCATATGCTTCATTTATTGACAATAACATCTAAATCCCTATATGTGTGCGTAGAATATTTGAGTTCCCTTGATTTCTCGAAGATTCGATCATCAGATCTTCATCTGGTGACAATGCATGTAAAATAAGTATTTATTGAGGAACATACAAAAAAAAAACATATATACATTCGAGTAGATAAACTTTTTGGAAGTCGCTTAAAAATATAGAAAAGTAAAAAAAAAACTTTTACCTCTTGGCGGGTAGTCAAGGGGTTCGGTTGGGGTTTGCTTTAAATTATTTCGCAAATAGATTTTAGTGGACTTTTTAATATGAAATTGGTGTTGTTTGGGGTTATAAATGCTCATGACATGAACAATGTGTGAAATAGTTAAAGTGGACCGTCATGGTACGGCTGTAGTGATATTTATTTTGCGGACTGTGTGGGCGTCGTCCGCCACTCAATCGTCTATGTAAACCAGTGCACTCGTATAGATTTGTCGCCAGAAGCTCCCTTGCAGCACAGCAGTCAAAGGCCTACACCACCCTTTGATTGTCTTGTTAGGGTTAGGTTAGGATTAGCAATAAAGAACAAAATTAAAGATAGGATTAAGGCTCTAAAGGACTTGTATCCAGAGCCGTAAAATTATTTAATAAGAAAAAAACCTCTGTCATTCTGACAGTTAAAAATAAAGTTTACACATCGCATATTTTTAAAGATCTTCAAAAGTCGACTTTGATTTTGATATTCTTCTTGTTGTGAATAGCTTTCTTTAAAATAATAATTTAAAAACAATAGTATTTTTTACCTGCAAAGTACTAGTAGCCAGCGCCTTCGCCCGGGCGATGACCTGCGGCGTGGGCTCCCGTCTGCTCCACACGGCGGGGTGGACAGCGTCGTACGCAGACACTATGTGGATGCTGGGGGTGGGGTCCTCGCGAGACGAGAACTGCCGCTCTAGTTCCATTATTTCTTCACCTAAGACAGTTATAATTTTTTTTTTATTTTAGCCTTAGTTGTCCCAATCCGCTAGTTTCCAACTAGTCAAATCAGAAACTTTTTTCTTAACATGAAAACAAACATTGTCTATGGGATTGGTTTCTTGGAGCACGGGATCAAAGCAATTTCGCATTAAAAAATGAAACACTTGCGCATATATCTCGGAAATTTAATGCCGACCCGTTTTACTTGGACGCCCACATATTGCTCTTAAAAGACCGCACAGCTTCCGTGAAGCTTGGCCCTTAGTTATGGAAATGTGTAAAGAAAATATATAGTGACTCTTTAAAGGAAATCCTAATCCTAACTAATCCTAATCCTATCCTAATCCTAACTAATATTATAAATGCGAAAGTGAGTTTGTATATTTCTCTCACTCTTCACGCTTTATCTACTGAACCAATCTTCTTGAAAATTCGCATACACATAGTTAGGAGTACTGAGAAGGTCATAGGGTACCTTTTATCCCGGAAAAATGTAATACGCGAGCGAAGCCGCGGGCAACAGCTAGTTTTCAATATTTGTACCTTGGTATCCCATTTACATTTAATTGATTCGTGTTGAGTAATAAATGGTTGACAGTGTTAATAGTTATTTACGATTATCGTGGATTCTGAAAAGACACAAAACGAGGCGCCGATAGCCGTGCCATAAGATATGAGTAGAAAAGCAGCAGGCGACAAATGTCTACCAACACAAAAAATCTAGTTCGGGCGGAAAAATACTTATATTCGGGCCAGCATTCATCGGCACGGCCGGGCGGTAAAATCGAATATACTGCCGAACCGACCATGCCGGCCCGATATATTCCTAAGGGTTGCTACACATTTATGTGTAGCAACCCTTAGGAATAGACGGGATAGTGTACTGTAATAAGAGATTACCCACGTTTCATATCCTCATTGAAATCCAGCACGATCATCTCCCTCGCCCAGTCAGTATTAGCTAGCAAAGCGAGCACCCTGACGAGCCCAGCGGTGGGCATCGTGGGCGGTGTGAGCGGCGCGCTGTGTGCGAACACCGCGGCCGCGAGCAACTCGCACACGGCGGCCGGGAACTGCGCTGACAGCAGGTGGGCCGACAGCCAGCGCTTCAACAAGCAGCAAGTGGGGCCGAACGCGGGGTGCTTCTGATTGAGACTGCAACACAACAATACATAAATATTGTTCTGTACAAAAAATGAAAAAACGAAACCCAGGATCACTAGTGCGCCTGCCTGACTGTCCGTCTGTCACAGTCAATTTGCTCTATCTACTGGACCAAATCAGGTGAAATTTGGTAGGATAGTGTAATCCTATGACCCAAACACAGATTAGTGAATATTTTTTTTAAATAAGGGTAATTTTCGTCATTATGTACTTAATTTGAAAAAAGTTTTGCAAACCTTACTGTGTCATGTATCAAATGAAAGGGCTCGTTATGAGGATCTCAAATATATTTTTGTTATTATTGTAAAATAAATAGTTTTTATTTTATTTATGAAAGAAAATGAAAATTTACCATTCCCTCTTTTTAAACTAAAAAAATACAAAATATTGTCCATTGCTTGTAGATTACAGGAAAACCTTAACCTTTATAAGAATTCTATCAATTGTAAATAAAGTGGTAAACTCAATATAATACGTTCACTTACGGAAAATAGTTCACTAAAACACCACCAGATAGCGCTAGTAGTAGTTAACTCGCGTCTTACTGTGAGGATTTGAAACGTGATATTTTGTATTAATTTAAAATATGAGAAGTACGGAACCCCGATTTTTTACGTGAGTTTAACTCGCACTTGACCACTTTTTTTTAAATTGAAAGCCTTGTCTTTTGAGATGGTTCTTAGCTTTGTTTAATGGAAATCGGTTCGGCGGTTTAAAAGTCATGGGGGGTGAAAGTGAAGATGAGCAACCCAAAGTATGCAATTATGCCTGAGTGGGGTATTAAATGAAAGGGTTAAATTTGTACATTAAGAAATCGGTCTTTTAATTTAATAAACTGAACTGGGGGTGAACGTTTGAATGCCGGGGTTTTTTTTTATTTGTATGGCAAATAAACTTGTTTATTGTGTACATACCCATGTAAAGCGCCCCTTAGTCTCGGCATCAACACAGTCTGACACTGCAGATTAATACTCTCTTCAGTCTCTCTAAACTTGACCACTCCATCCTCCATCTCCCTCCTTAGTAGCGTTATCTCTTTCGGGTGCGCGATCTCCAGCCGAAAGACTAAGCCGTTTTTGAGCACGTCGACGTGCGTCGGATAGGCCTGCGTGGGGAGCGAGTATTGCTTCTGCAGTCGCTCAGCGATTTGTAGGTGGAAGGCTGCTTTGAGGCATCGGAAGGCTTGTAAGTCGCCGGGCCATTTGCCGCTGTGGCCTAGAAAGGAATTAACAAGTATTATGTAATCATCATCATCATCATTCAGCCGCACGTCCACTTAGATCGAGAGCTGGCACCAATTTTTGGGTACGTATTTGAGGCAAGCTGAAAACTTGTCACATACTTACCTCTCCTAATATACCCCAACACGGAACTGCAGACCTGGCTGGTGAGTAGCGGGGCTAAACCATTTTGATTTATTTAGACTGACCTGGCAGGTAGAAAGTCCCATCAAAATGACCTGTCTTTTTAAGAATCTTATTTTTTAGTTATAAGAAATACCCTATTAAAATTTCAAGTTGCCTCAAATACCTATTTCATATTTTTTTGAAAAATACTTTTGCACGCGCCTCGCAATATCAAAGCCCCGACTAAATCGTCTGGCTTATTGATTTTTTTAATCTTTAAACATATTGCCTTAAATACCTTTTTTTGGTATTTGAGGCAATATGCAAAAAAAAGTTGCTTTGCCCCGCTACTCACCAGCCAGGTCTGCAGTTCCGTGTTGGGGTATAATAGGAGAGGTATGTGACAAGTTTTCAACTTGCCTCAAATACCTACCCAAAAATTCGTGCCAGCTCTCGAACCAACTGCTGGACATAAACTTCTACCAAGGTTTTCTAAAATGACCGATCTAGAGCGGCCTGCTTCCAGTGCTTTCCAGCGACCTTGGTGTCCTATCCTTCACTTGCCAGTACGTGGTCGCCAGTCAAATATCTTTTTACCCCATTGGTATTATCGATAACTATTATGGAACTTTCAATTTAATATAATTTAAAACGTAATTTCATTTTGCGTATTAAAGTAATTTATGACTTAAATATTTTTGTAATTTATAGTAATAAAATTTTGAATTTAAAACGACTGAGAGTTGCGTATATGCGTAGGTTGGCAACTTACGAGTATATGCTCTAATTTATATATGTATAAACTTGTGTGTTGTTCAGCCAGTTGGCAAACCAAATAAATAAAAAAAGTAACTAATTTTATAAACAAGCCTTTATCTAAAACAATAAACCAAAAAAGGCCAAGTATGAGTCGGACTCGCCCATGAAGGATTCCGCAGCAGCAAGTAACATTTTACGATTTATGACGTATTAAAAAAAACTACTTACTAGATCTCGTTCAAACCAATTTTCGGTGGAAGTTTGCATGGTAATGTACATCATATAATTTTTTTAGTTTTATCATTCTCTTATTTTAGAAGTTACAGGGAGGGACCAACATTTTACCACTTTGGAAGTGGCTCTCGCGCAAACTATTTAGTTTAGAAAAAAAATTATATTAGAAACCTCAATATCATTTTTGAACACCTGTCCATAGATATCCCATAGGTTTGATGAAAAAAAAATTTTTGCGTTTCAGTTCTAACTATAGTGAACCCCAAAAATGTATTGTTTTTTTTTTTCTATTTTTGTGTGAAAATCTTAATGCGGTTCACAGAATACATCTACTTACCAAGTTTCAACAGTATAGTTCTTATAGTTTCGGAAAAAAGTGGCTGTGACATATTTTGCCATTTGACTACGGAACCCTAAAAAGTTAAAAGTGTTCTTCGGGACGAATCAATTAAGCCAAAACTCGGTAGGGTTGATTTATCACAGAGATGCCATGGCCACCTTTCGGCTTCATCATGAGATCAGGTCATTGGTACCATAATATTGCATTGAAACCCAACTTACATAAGTATGTGAAGTTTCAGCTCGATCGAATAATGGGAAGTGGGTCTAAGTTTGCTTGCAAGATAAACACACACCGGGACAAGTGAAACTAAATAAAGCTTGTAAAAAAGTTTCGAAACGGACGGAAGGCTTTTGCCCAAATATGTGACCTAACTTACTAATAAATAGTATATTACGATATAAATGCATTATGGTGATTACACGAGGCGGAATTTCGGCCCGAGCCGAAAGTGAGGGCATAATAGAGCTGAGTGTGTTTAACCAATATATGCACGTATATCGTACTACGTTTTTTATCACATTTCTGAGGAAAAAAACCTAACAAATTTTTTATTTTAAATAAACAACCATAAAATTGTGATGCAAATTGTTGCTTTCCCGCCGTTTCACTTTTTAAAATCAGCGCGACGCGCTGCCTACTGGCTGGCGCCGCACAGAGGGATCCAAATTTGAAAAAAAAAAAAAACAATTTGAAGCATATAAATAGCAAATAGTGCGGTTATAGAATATAACTTCACTATTTGCGTTTATAATAATACACACGCGTGTCTTATGAGCTGTTTTATATATCTAAAACCGGTGAAATTAGATCCACTTTAAGGTGAATATAGAAGCATATGGCCTTGAAGTGTGAAATAAATTGTCAACTCGTAAATATGGTGGTAATTTCCATATTGCTAATCGTCAGGCACTAGATAGCTCTTTAAATTATTTTATGAACTGCCGTTGAAACTATTATTGGTGATCCGTCTAGCTTTAAAACTTGCCGTGGCCACTTTTGGCGGAGGCAAGTTTTAAAGCTAGACGGACTAATGTAAATACTTTCAACGGTGGTTCATAAAATAATTTAAAGGGCTATCCACTGCCTGACCATTAGCAATATGGAAATTACCACCATATTTACGAGTTAACAATTTATTTCACGATTAGCAATATGGAAATTATCTCCATATTTACGAGTTAACAATTTATTTCAAATGAGGACGCCACTTCAATGCCATTTGCTTCTATATTCATCTTAAGAGCAAGCGTGTTGAAAAAAAATAAAAAACTGACCTAATTCGATGACAGCTTTGCAAACAGGCGTGTACTCGGGGGCTACTAACGCCCCTTCCCTCGTGATCTCCTTCACCAAGCTGGCGCGGCCGCGCCGCCAGGGGTTGTGCTGGGGGGCGCGCGGGACGGGGGGGAGGGGCTCGCAGTAGCTGAACACCGGGGACACTCCTGAGGATAACGTTATAATATTTTTAGAGTAATCTAACATTTAGATTACTTTAAGGTGAAGTTAGAAGCAATTGACCTTGAAGTGACGCCCTCATTTGAAATAAATTGTTAACTCGTACATATGTTAAAAATTTCCATGTTACTAATCGTCAGGCACTAGATAGCCCTTTAAATTATTTTATGAACTACCGTTGAAACTATTATTGGTGATCCGTATAGCTTTAAAACTAGTTTCCAGTAAGCTTTAAAATTCGCTACCGCCAAAAGTGGCCACTTTTGGCGGAAGCGAATTTTAAAGCTAGACAGACTTAATGTAATACTTTCAACGGTGGTTTAAAAATTATTGAAAGGGCTATCTAGTGCCTGACGATTAGCAATATGGAAATTTTTACCACATTTACGAGTTAAGGCCATACATGAATTTTCCGGGGTCAATAAATGCGGAAATAAATCATTTCAATGGAAAAGAAAATATATATTTAATTTAAAATGTTGTCTTTGTGAAGCCCTAGATTACCCTATAAACGCTTTTTTGCCAAAAGTGGCCATTTTACGTACAAATGCTGAGAAAAGCTTAAGGTTTCCACTTGAAACTTTTTAAAATCAAAATCAATCAAAATATGTTTATTATCATAGGATATTTATAATATCTCTTTATAATCATAGGATATTTATAATATCTTTTTATTATCATAGGATATTTATAATAACTGTAAACAGTAGTTCATAAAATAGTTTGAAAGGTTATCTAGGGCTTCACAAGGACAAAATTTTAAAGGATACCTCCGTTTACTTTCAAATAATTTATTTCAAATGGGGGCAGCACTGGATTCCGGAAAATTGATGTATGGCTATAACAATTTATTTCAAATGAGGGCGCCACTTCTGCTTGGTATTCACCTTAACTAAAGTTAAATGACTTGTGACAAGCTTACTACATCACCTATTACCCCAAACCATGGACGAACTCTCTTCATACTTTGAAGCGTAATTCGATTTTTAGTTTAAATTTTGTAGCTAGATGGAGCTACCAGTTCCATAGAGATGCCGCTTAATTTTAAAAAGATGGCGGTATAAGCGTTAATTTCCTACGAAAAAACAAGCTCTGAAATAATTTTGTATTCCGATAATCTCCAAGCTCCATACATTTTTATGCGGTTGGTATGTAAATTAAGGTGAAGATATAGGCAAATGGCCTTGAAGTGTGAAATAAATTGTTAACTCGTAAATATGGTGATAATTTATATATTGCTCTTCGTCATGCACTAGATAGCCCTTTAAATTATTTTATGAACTGCCGTTGAAACATTATTAGTGATCCGTCTAGCTTTAAAACTTGCCGTGGCCACTTTTGGCGGAGGCAAGTTTTAAAGCTAGACGGACTAATGTAAATACTTTCAACGGTGGTTCATAAAATAATTTAAAGGGCTATCTAGTGCATGACAAAGAGCAATATGGAAATTATCTCCATATTTACGAGTTAACAATTTATTTCAAATGAGGGCGTTGACTGTTCGCGGATTTTTATTTCATTACAGCGCCATCTAGTATCAAACCACTCTTATTATTTCACTCAAACTTACCATACACTGCGCTGACATCTAGCGGAAGCTGTGTGAGTTGTCTCAAGTCCCGGCGGAGCTCGTCGAAAGCACGCAACGCTTCCAAAGAACACTGCTCGCATTGCGCGTCACTGTACTGCTTACGAGATGTCAGTGTGTCCAGTTGGTCGCATATGTGGAATAATTCGGTTTGAGGAATATCTGCAACGATATAATTACATCTGACGCCGCGCCGTAGTACGACTTTGTAGCCTACGACCTAAAACTTAAACAAAGTGGTGTCGGTCACGGTAACGGTGTCGCGAGTTCAGCTGTTTTTTCCCATTTCAACCTTACAATAAAAAGTACACTTCTTTATACAGTATTTTTTTGTTCAATGTGTAATGTCTTACAGCAAGGTTTTCTTATAATTTTTCCATTTTGCTATTGATTGTTTTTTGTTTTTTTTTTTAATTATTTAAATGACACATCAGGACACTGAGGCGAGCGGAGATTCGACTATTTTGATAGAATTATAAATAGTATTCAGTGTCATCATGAGCCATGTGGTTCCCGGCAGAATAGAATAGGACCACTCCAAGTCTTCCTGTGAATGTCGTAGAAGGCGACGACTTAGGAAACACAAGCTAAACAAAGCTTATAAACATCAATGAGACCTCTCCAACCCTGGCCAGCGTGGAGTGTAGGCCAAATCCTCTGACTGCTCTGGCTTATATATGGTTCTAGTAGTTCAGAGAGGGTCGTGCTTCTGCAGTGGAGACTAAAATAGACCTGGATGATGAAGATGATGTTTTAGTGTCAAATATTTATTATATTTTATGTTATTTATAACAAAAATCAGTTTCTTACCATACTTGAGCTTCAACAGATAATTGACAATCTGCTTGGAGACGCCCCGCCTCTCTTGCGAGGTCTCTCCGTCCCACACACACGTCTCCGTGATGGAGCCGTCTTGGAAGCGCCGCAACTCTGACTTGTCTCCCCAGAACAGTCTGGAAAGATAGGTCACATTCAGAAATATGGTTTATACTAGTATCATCATCATCCGAGCGTATTCCCGGTTGCATCGTCAGCGGTTACGCTTCAGAGCCCGGGGTCCGCTACCTTACCTAGGCGATTTGACGAGGTTACTGGTTTTTACACAGAGCGACTGCCGTCTGACCTCCGAAACCTAAAGGGTAGACCAGAACCAATCCTAGGATAGGTACAAACGCTAGATGGCGTTCGGGACCAACGGCTTTACGTGCCTTCCGAAGCACGGAATCATCTTTCTTTTCGGATAATCAGGTGATTCAAACCTGCAATATCCTAAACAGACTGGAAACAAATTTTCACAAAGTATGCTACCCAGTGAGATTTGAACACATGACCTCCGGATCACAAGGCAAACGCCTTGACCACTGGACCGCGGAGGCAGTCGCAATGTTTATACTAGTATGTACTAGTGTAACTCATGTAACTACATATCTAAAAAAAAACACAGGGTACATGTTACATGAGGTCCAGTTGTTTTTTTTAAAACACCTGTTTTTTTTTTAAATATTTAAAAAAAAATATGTGAAAGGAAACGGAGATATCATTCAAAATTTCGTATTAGGTAACCCTAGATAACCCTTCAAACTATTTTATGAACTAATGTTTACAGTTTAAGTGAGAACATGAAGCTTTTCTTCGCACATTTGCCAAAAGTGGCCGTTTTTCGCAAATGTGCGAAGAAAAGCTTCATGTCAAGGAAATAAGCAGACAAGCAAACTGTGACATCATCATATAACGAGCATTCAGGTACCCACTGCTGGGCATGAGACTCCTTTTGTCTGCGTCATCTTGCTCTGTCTTTAGCCATTGGAATCCAGTTCCTCCCAGCAACTTGCCTGATGTCATCGTCACCCACCTAGCCGCCGGCCGTCCTACACTACGTTTCCCATTTCTGGGATACCATTTGGTAACAGCCTTACTCCACCTACCATCGATCCTTCGAGCCAGCAAACCATGACATTAACAGACTAACCTGAATTCTTCTGCCTTGGGTAGATTGGCTGGAGGACCCTTTTCGACCACATTCACACAGTTTTCAGGATTCAGGACGAACCCGAAAGAGAGATTTTCTTTATAACTGCAACAAAATTTTTAATACTTTAGCAAGAATATCACTTGCAGAAATAAAAGGTTAACAGAGATTCAATAACTTTTTAGGGTTCCGTACCCGAAGGGTGCAAACGGGACTAGGGTCCCGCAATAGTAATAGGTTACTGAGACTCCGTTGTCTGTCCGTCTGTCACAGGGCTCTATCTCTTGAACCGTAATAGCTAGACACCTGAAATTTTCACCGATTATGTATTACTGTGGCCGCTAAAACAAATACTAAAAATAAAATAAAAAAAAAATTAAAGGGGGTCGTCATACAAAAAACGTGTATTTTTTCAGCGTTTTTAACTAGATCTTTATAATGGCATTAACTAGATACTTGAAATTTTCACAGATTATGTATTATTATGGCCACTATACCAACAAATACTAAAAATAAAAAAAAGGTAAAAATTAAAGGGGGTCGTCGTACAAGAAACGTGTTTCTTCAGCGTTTAAAACATTGTAGTGTTACGGAACCCTTCATGTACGAGTCTGACTCGCACTTGCCCGTTTATTATTATTTAAATAAGTAAATAGACGAACAGTCCAGTCCACCCGATGGTAAGTGGTTACCATAGCCTACAAATACAAGAAGTTTCATATGTGCGTGCATTACAATCCCTTAAGTTCCTAAAGAAATATTTATTTTTATTTTATTCATCATCATCCCCCAAGGAGGCCTATGTCCAGCAGTAGACTTCCTGTGGCTGATATGATGATGATGATGAATCATGATCAATCATCAGTAAGCGAAATAAAAGCCTTTTGTTTGACCTCCAGGTCAAAAGGCTTCTATTATCTTCTCTATTTCTCGACGAAAAAAAGAAGTTACTGTTACTAAGTACCTATGTAATTTCACTCAGAAATTTTAGAAATGCTAGTTAACTCACCCATCTTTCTTTGCTTTCTCTGGTGTCTGCTTCACAGGCCAAGAGAATTCAGCTTCCACTATCTGTAGTATTAGATCCACTCTGTTCCCGAGACCTTTCCTCAGCAGGGAGTGCAGTGTGTCAGTGACCAGTGCCAACTCATCAATGCCGTAGTTTAGTTGGGACTCTTTGGGCACCTTGGCAAGTACTGATTCCTTGACAGCTTCTAGGTTTTTGAATCTGTAACAATAATATGAAATTGTTTTTTTTAATAACTTGTTACTTGCACAGATTATATGTTAGTAAAGCCATCGCTGATCAAGAATGAAAACTAAAGACAAATTAACGGGCAAGTGCGAGTCGGACTCGTACATGAAGGGTTCCGTACCACCGTACAATGTTTTGAAACGCTGAAGAAACACGTTTCTTGTATGGCGACCTCCTTTAATTATTAACTTTATCTTATTTTTAGTATTTGTTGTTATAGTGTTCATAGTTATACATAATCGGTGAAAATTTCAGGTGTCTAGCTATTACGGTTCAAGAGATAGAGCCCTGTGACAGATCGAGTTAAAAACGCTGAAAAAGACACGTTTTTTGTATGACGACCCCCTTTAATTTTCAACGTTTATTTTTATTTTTAGTGTTTGTTGTTATAGCAGCCACAGTAATACATAATCGGTGAAAATTTCAGGTGTCTAGCTTAATAGCTTGAACCGTAATCGGTTCAAGAGATAGAGCCCTGTGACAGATGGACAGACAGCGGAGTCTCAGTAATAGGGTCCTGTTTGCACCCTTCGGGTACGGAACCCTAAAAAAATCGGTAAAGTTCTCCGAAACACGTCTTAGGTGGTATGGACACGTCATGAGAAGGCCTGAAAATCACATGACCAGAAAAGTGCTAAACATAGATACTGGTCCAAGAAAGCCAGGACGACCCCTACAAACTTGGATGTCCGTCATCAACAATGATACAAAGAAAGCCCAAATAAATGCTACGACGACCCAAAACCGAACAGTTTGGCGAAGAATGACGAGGAGAGCCGATCCCAATTGCAGAGGCAGAGAGAGAATAAAGATCGGTAGAGTGGGACTCGTACATGAACTACATTAAGGGTTCCCTACCTCCATACAATGTTTTAAAATGCTGAAAAAACATGTTTCTTGTATAACGACCTTAATTTTTAACTTTATCTTATTTTTAGTATTTGATGTTATAGGGGCCACATTAATACATAATCGGTGAAAATTTCAAGTGTCTAGCTATTACGGTTTAAGAGATAGAGCCTTGTGACAGACGGACAGACAGCGGAGTCTCAGTAATAGGGTCCCGTTGGCACCCTTTGGGTATGGAACCATAAAAAGTAGGAACAAATTAACAAACGAAAACTTTTCCATATTGCCCAATAGGATATAAAGGCAAACTTTTTCCACAATCTTCTATCTATCTATAATTTAAGAACTACGTTCTTGTCGGTGGAGTAGTTTCCATGTCTCCCTCTCTTGAGCCATCCTTTTGACCTCCCTATACGACGGCGTCAACTTTCTCCTTCACTTGATCTATAAATGCTCTTCTTGGTCTTCCCTTTTCTCTTCTTGCTTCTATTTTACAATCTTATACAAAATATAATGTTGCCTATTTGCCTAAACAGTTTTGAAAAGAAATCGGTTGGACATAAAATCTTTTATACCTGCAGACGCTATCCGATAATGCAAAGTATTTATCCAAAGTGTAATATTCTATATAAGTCCAAATACTCACTTTAAAATGTGATCAAACTGCATCAATGGTTGCACAGGGGTCATAAACAGCGGTATGAAGCTGTTAATGCTACCATTATCCAGCATCTCCACGGCCAACTCGCATTCCCTCTTCAGGGCATCATATGTCCCCCGGCACATTTTCCAGAGGATGTTATAGTAGCCGGTTCGGTCCAGGAACACAACAGGAAAGTGCTCGTGGAAGTGTTCAATGGGGGGAGAGTCGGACTCTTTGTGGAGGGATATGCCTTTTTTGTCCCATTCTAAAGATTCTGTAAAATAAGGCATAAATACAGTTATGGACTCCATATAAATTATTTTTAACAAATCTGTTTGCTTTTAGTAGGTAATTTTGTTTTGTATTATAGGTCATACCCAAGATAATTCAATATTGCAACATTTTATGAAATCCATTACACCATTTTGCAGTGTTCATAGTAGTTTCAGTGTAGTATAAATGACTGAAATGGCAACATGCCATGACTACAAATTCTGCAGTTCTACAAATATTTGGTAGACTCAATATTCCAAAAAACTGTATAAAAATAAACACTATTAACCCTTTAGCCACGAATGTCGGATTAATCCGACAAATATTTTCGTGCCCATTTTGCGAGCGTCGGATTTATCCGACCAAAAACTATGGATATTCACAATTCCTCGCGCTGGGAGCACGACAACTGATATAAAGTCTCGCGGTGAAAGGTTTAAAAACAAAAAATATGTACTCACTGATTGCTATCCATACATTTCTAACAATCTGATAGCTGCTCATAATATTGTTAATCCTCTTGATTTGCACTAAATATGCTACCAGCATGCTGACTACATGCCCGGAAACTTCCAACTTCCTCTGACGGAGCCAAATCTTTAGTAATATTACAGCCTGTTTCAAGTTCTCACTCTTAGCTAAAACCTCTTTCAAAAATTGCTCATTTGTAGTTGATGTCAAATCTACTAAAATGCTACTGTTGTAATATGGTGTTGGGGGCCCTACTTCAGTGCATTCATTATTTTCGGAAGAAAATAACCAGGCTTCTCGTAAGTTATTACGAGTTAGACTGAAACGGTGCAGCTTGTATGCTTCTGGATCACAAGCTAAATCAATACGGACCGACGCAAAGTTGCCAAGCTTCCCAGAAGGTTTTACATCTAATACTGCTTTAGTTTGACTACCGTTTAAATATGAATATTTTAGATCTTCAATCATTTCTAAGTCTTTCAAATGTGACGCTATGAAAGCTAAGTATGCTGCACGTTTTTTATGATATCTGTAATTTATGGAGTCATTTTTAGTGTACGTGTCCGCTGGTACCGTAATCGATAGATCCACTCTAAGTTTAGAGCTTATCGGGCAGCCCAAGTTATACGAGCCAACAATTTCAACATTACTAAATTTATAAAACTTAAAAACGCACTTTGTTTTCTTTAGTTTATTACTAATAGGCAATTTAACTTTGAGCTTTTTAGCAAGAGTTTGTTCTGTCAAGTCATATTCAGTGTCGTCTTCTGGAATGGAGAGCAAATGGCTTTTGAGGTCAAGAAACCATAGTTGGAACTTCTTCTCTGTTTTCTCCTTGACTTTAACTTCCTGTAGGATCTCGTCTACTTGCAGCCGGAAGAGGTTGGAGTTGAATAAGTTCTCGGTTTCGCGCAGGCGGTTCAGCTCTTTGACCGTCGGCTGCCGATATAAACCTCGTATGCGTTTTTTCCCTTCTGTGTTAGTATCAGTGGCACCACGCTTTCCATTCTCATTTAGAACTTCTGAAGGCTGCTCCTCTTTAGAAATAGACGTTTTATCATCCTAAAATAACAAAGGTTTACGTATAATTACAAACCATACTCAAAAAGTGTTAACTATTTTGTCAGCTAAAAAACTATGACAATAAATAAATTATGTTAAAAAACTTACTTTCTTGACCATTGTCACTAAATGTTATTTGAATTCATTAAAAATAATAATTTAAATAATGAAATTTTAAGGTTACTTCAATGTAAACAACGTGCGTTGCGTACCTAACTCGCAAATCTTGAATTTGATTTGACATTGACTTATTTGACATAACAGTTTTTAATTTTTTGCCCATGTTGTATGTTGTTAGCTTACACCATTAAAATTAGCTTGTGTGTAAGCTACTCGATCAATATGCTGTCAGCATTTACAAACATATAATGGCAGCACCAGCGCATGATATTTGAGCGGAAGTGCGTAAGCAATCAGGCGCGGTATTTTTAAAGTACGATGCAGACAGGATTTGAAATTAAATGAAATGTATGAAACTTACATAACATCATCAAAACTTACTTCGTGGTTATTTTTCTATAAATTGCTACTATCTCTAGAAAAAATTTTTTTGAGTAGTTATACTTATGTTTGCTATGTTGCGTTGGGTTGGGAGAGATTCTAGTAATAAAAGATTAAAATACACAAAAAATATTATTTTAGAAAACAGTTTATTGTCTACAAAGTTATTGAATAATAAATTAAACTTAATATGATTACTCAATAAATAACAGTGTCTGTACAATCTTTCTACCATGCTATTCTGTAAATACCTATAATTTTATGGCGTGGGGACTGCGGTCGGATACTTAACTTTAAAAGTTCTTAAAACTTTTCAATACCTAGTGTACAATGCTAAGTAATACGTGCAACTTCATTACCGTGTAAACCAAATTGGTGTTCTGTAGTTAAACTACAATTCATTATAATATAATACTTTGGTGAATAATTTCAAATTTAAATATTAGTAAATACATCACGGAATATTCTTTCGCGCATTCATTTGGCTTCTGGGTTTAAGTTTTTTTTTATTCGAGAGTTTGGCTCAGGAAGCAAATATAATTTTTAATTAAAGTTTAGAGATGATGGCGTTTGTGTATTCGCTGCATTTGCCGGTGCCTCCGAGATCCCCTGTTAGGGATTTGCCCTCCTTCAGGACTGTGTAGCAGGCGTTCTGTACGCGGTCGGCGTGGTCGTTGAGTTGCAGGTGTCGCAGCATCATTATAGCGGACAGCAGAAGGGCAGTGGGGTTCGCCATGTCCTTTCCAGCGATGTCGGGAGCTGTTCCGTGTACCTAGAAAGTATGATAAGAATTAATAAATTAAGTAGAATCAATAAATCTGATAATTGTAATTAAACAAATAGTATGATTATTACTTATTTTAGCGCCATGAACAACTAAGCGGAATTTACGCGTCTGAGCACGACCAACGCTGTAGGGTTACTCCCACAGAGTACTTTATATTATACTGAAAGTTACTCCAAACAAAAGCAGTACGCAAGGAGTACATATATAACTGCGTTTCCGACTTTCCGCGTTTCATTATCAAGCTACATTGATACATACCGCTAATCCAGAGGTTCTGGGTTCGATCCCCAGCCAGGGCAAGTTGGAAAATGGCCTTTTTCAAATTGTCCTGGGACTTGGGTGTTTATCTATATATGTATTTGTCATAAAATATAGTATCGTTGAGTTAGTAACACAAGTTTAAAAACTTACTTTGGGGCTAGCTTAATCAGTGTAATTTGTCCGTATATATTTATTTATTATTATTGAGCCCCTCCGGGGTAGGTATGTTAGACCGGGTGTCTGGATGTCCAAGGGGTCAATAAATCTAGATGCAAGAAAAACCAAAAGTCATATAGTACATTATGTCTTAATGTCCAAATGGTCAATATGTCCAGATGCTAGAAGGATTAATTGTCATTTAGTATATGTGTCATAATGTCCAACAGGTCAATATATCCAAATGCTATGCGTCCGGAATGCCTATTCCTAGCATCTGGATATATTGACCTGTTGGACATTATGACGCCTCCGGTTTGACTCTAATGTATTCTGTGCCTCCGGGGTATGTTAGGTCAAGTGTCCATACGTCCAATAGTGTGTGTGAATTCGCATGCTAATTCACGCGAATACGCACGCATTCATGCAACATGTGAAGAATTTGACGCATGACGCATGGGATTCTGCGCTAGTATGAATTGACCCTAAGAAATTCAGACGGTCTAAAGACAGCTCTAGAAACCTAATGACGTCCAATAAACTTTTTTCCTCCTTGGTAGCATAGTAGTTAAGGTTTATTTTAAATCGATTTATTCTCAGTATCTTCGCAGCGCCTCGCTTAGTGTAGTAAAAAAGTAAAGTAATTATACTTATTACTGTACTATTGATACCTATTTCCAGAGATTCATCCTTTCTTGCTCTTAGCCTATTTCGCTTTCAGCCCCATGATCAGCATCTGATTTAGGTCACAGAAGACACTAAGGCCCAGCGTCCACTAAGCGAGGCGCTGCGAAGATACTGAGAATAAATCGATTTAAAATAAACCTTAACTACTATGACATGCGGTTGACTCGTGGCAGCTTGACGACGCGCCGCGCGCCGCTCTCGCTATAATCGATCGACCTTTGGCATGCCGTTTTTAGATTATTACATACTTAGGTCTCGAATGTAAATTGAATGAAATTGCGTGTAAAATAAAATAAAAATCATAATCGATTTGAAATCTTTATTTATCACTTTTATAAATAAAATAAATAAACTAAACAAAACGTCTACAAACCTGTATGCTTACAGAAATTCATGTACTCGTCAATATTGGCTAGATAAATTAAAACTACATTTTAATGTCAGATTACATCTGAAAGCGGGATGAAATAAATAGCGGCAAACTTATAGTTAAGTTGAATTTACCCTGCAATCGCAGCCTTACACAAAAATCACAAAATAAGGAACTAAATAACTAATGTTATCACGCAATATCTTAAGTATATTCATAAAAAAATCTGCCTTCCTTAATCAGTCACATAGTCAGTATGCTACCAATTTACGGAGTTTAAACATTACAATGCAACACGAATGGGGATCATGTGGACTAAAAAAAAATTTTGAGCTCATTCGGTAGATTATTAAAAAATATTGTATTTTCTCTGATAAGCAAATAATGACTAAGATACAGCGCATTTAAATTTCGCATGACGTCACTATCTAGTATGATTTTCACTAGACGGCGACATAATCGCCCCCACTCCTAAAGTTCGATGCGCTGTATCTTTGCGAATTATTACTGTGACAAACCGAAAAATTACAATACAATACAATACAAAAATCTTTATTGCACCAAATAATAAACATTAAAAATTACAAAGTTTACGATAAAATAATTTTTAAAAATACATTATTTTTTTATAATCAAGCTGACGGACTAAATAAAATAATATTTTTTTCGGACCCAGTCTACTTCTTCTCTTCCTAAATCAGAAGCGCTATAATATATGACTGATTTAAGTAGTACAACATTCTTGTGTGAATACAACAGTAATACTTTAAAGTATAATAAAATATAGCAATAAATAAATTAGATTGTCAGATTTTATAAATTGATTTCTCATCACATCCTTTTGAAGTTTCATTAAAGTAAGTTTTTGAAAATAATTTGGATCGTGGTTTGCCCCTTTCGCTCTTAGTCATACGCAGTGCATTCTCTTTACAATATTTTGTTGTAAATTATGAAATACAGTTATAATACTAAATGCATACAGAAATACTGCTACGTGGCACAGGGATGGCGTGATTTTAATGTTAAATTAGTAGGTTAAAATAGTTAGTGAAACACATCTATCAGCATAGAACAGCACATTCCTATGCTGCTATCCTTTTCTGTCGCTCAGAACAGTCATTTGCTGGAGCGAGAGAGAGCGACAAAACTCTTAAGAACCGGCCATGCTAAAGCGTTCCGTCGCTCTCTCTCGCTCTAGCAAATGACTGTTCTGAGCGACAGAAAAGGATAGCAGCATAGGAAAGTGCTTGCTGTTCCGTGCTGATTGATGTGTCCCAACCCTAAATGATTCTGATTCCCACAAACAAAATGGTAACGTTACGAATAAATACTATAGTTAAAATACACACGAAAAACGTAAGATCAATAATAATTTCATTTGCCGATTTAATACTTTGTGTTACTAAAGCATTAGTATGTCATTCCGTAATGCCTCATTCGCTTCGAAAAAAAAATAATACATGATTATTACGCAAGCGCAAGCATTGATGTGAAATAAAGCCTGCATACATCTAGTTCTATTTTTAAAATCCGTCTGCTTAGACAATAAAAATTCGTTCGGAACCATTATTCATATTAATTTAATTATTCACAAAAACTGATTTGAGTACGATATTTTGCTACAAATTACATTATGTAAGCAAACGGACTGTAAGGATAAACTATGATCTATTTGTTAATAACTGTTATAAAATAAAAATAAAAACATACACAAAACAGCCAGTATCACGATGATAAGTCACGAATCACGATTTTTCATAATAGTCAACTACTAAGTTAGTGGACCTGAAACAGCGAACTATATTCTATGGAGGTATAACTTCAAACAATATCATCGCGCAAAACGGCCCCTCGAAATGTATTTAAAAAGACTGTCGCATAACGCAGCGTCAACTGTCAGCCAATGACAGCGATGATGCAACATACAGCAGCCGCTGATTGGCAAAGCAATTGGCGTGCAGTAACGTCAGAACAAAGAGCTACTATGTTAAACTAGAGGAGACATAACATATCACTGTTTCGACCCGTTCAATTGCAGCTATCTCCAGAAACTATACTAAGTTGCTCGCTAACTCATATACGCCTAGTACTTTCGACAGTTTATAAGCAAAAACCATACGAATACATGGTAAACATAATTAAAAGTGCCTTGGTGTGTTACAAAACAGTAAAAAAAATTAAAGTAACACAACAAAATGTAAAGAAATAACTTTCCATCGGTAGGTAACCAGATTTCATTGTTTAAAAATGAATATACTTATGATGAAATTCATATATTCGAAAATAGAACAGCCAAAGTTTGAGATAGCTGGTCTATATATAATTCTATTTCAGTGCGGCAGAAAAGCAAAGCGGCAGTTCGAAAGCTTTACATATACGTTATGCTAACATTGTATTAGGCATAATATCTTTGTAAACTGACAAAGCCCTTCTGGCGCGTAGGCGATCAATATTGTGTAAATGAGTTTCTATCGGCGTTTCTTCTCAGCAGTGGTCGTTGCGAAACGCTAGTATCGGTAGCTTTTAAACAAAGAAAAAAAAAAATTAAATATAAATAAACATTACACGTAATGTACACTATAATTATTACTGAATAAATATTTGATTTTGAAACGGTAATGGCGGAAAAACACTTGAATGTACTTTTGATGGGGTCATTTTGTGCGAGTGATTTTCTATATTATTATAGTGCGCTGAAATGTGTGGTGAAATGTGGTGGCGCCACGGAATGCTTTGTTATGGGCCATGATAAATTTAGTTCTGACTTTTTCCGCAACGTGGTGAGATCCACTAACTTATCAGTCAACCATTAAGTCAATCAACATGTAACTAAAATAACTTGAACGAAATAAACCTACTTCTCACTTAAGTTTGGAATGTCCATGTTATGTTACAGTCATAAACAATGTAGTATTTTGCGTTTACATTTAAAACACCTGTCAACATTAACAATTCATAGGTCAACTTGTTTTTTGTAAATTGCAATGTACGCATGTGTTAAACATGTATAATATTGTTACGAAATTGAGGTTCGGTATTTAGAAGAAAAACGCACATTATAATGTGTTCAATAATACTGAAAAAACGAGGTATGGTTTTAAAAACTAAAACCCAACTACCACGAAATAATTCATACTGAAAAGTATATTTATCTAGTTATGCTAGCATGCTATTATTTATTATTAAATGTGTTCTAAAAACATTAAAAATAAAATTCACGGAAACCTTATCACAAACATAGTAACTAAAGGTCGAATATAGAACGTATATACAACAAATTTAACACCTTTTTTTATTATTAAGGACAATGAAACGAACCGATAAAATCAGTTTTACATCGATGCAATAGAGTCTTAAATTGAATTGACATTACTTTAAAGCACCTTTTACTTATAAATCAACTTTGTTTACGACTGTAGCCACGTATGTTTACTACTAATAGCAGATCTGTATCCTAAAGATGCAATGATAAATACTCGCACAATACTTCTTTGGTAGTTACACCGTGGTCGCATCGGCGACAATAACACAGAAGACAGATAGTATTACATACAGAACGGAATCTCTTGCGGTACTTGCAATATGCGTGCCTCTCTTTCCCGTTCTTGTGCGGCCGTGCACATGTCAATGCGTGTGTTCGCCCGCTCTCCAGGAGGGGCGGGGGCGGGGGACGGGGACGCATATTGCAAGTACCGCAGGAGATTCTGTTCTGTATGTAATACTCTTACTGTCTTCTGTGACAATTAATAAATAATACTACGGCTACCCATAGAAATAAAATTATACTGATAATTCGGATGGTATTCATTCACGCATGCCATAATCATTTTAAACAATTTCCGGTCTTCTTCATGAGTCCACTATACCAAACACACTTCCCGAATGCAAATTCTTGATTTACCGACAAAAACATGGAATATTTTAAGGAGTTTCTAGAGGATTCCATCATCAGATCTTCACCTGGACAATGGGAAAATAATTGTCTAAATCGGTAACAGAAGTTATTGAGGAACATTCAAAAAAATATACATATACATTCAAATTGGGAAGCTCCTCATTTTTAATGTCGCTTAAAAAATTACGCGGTGGATCCCACTTTATCTATGAATATTTTCAAAATCAGCCTGAGTCTGACATTTGTCTTGAAAACGACTCCTAATAAGTCGGAAACTATAGTTGGCATTGCCGACTATAGCCCGTGTATTACATATTTTGATGTCAAAATGCAAAGGTAGGCAGAGACTATAGGCCTCTACTCCATAATGTCACTACACCTAATAAATTTTATACTCGTATGACATGTACTATCTCTATGTTCACACATTACAGACAAAATCAAATCTAGAATGGGTGGTTTAAAACCATTATTTATTTAGGGAAAAAAATCATTTTTGATGGCGTTCCAGCCGCGCGTATTTGCAATTTTCACAACGATTTGCAAGAAAATCTGTAAAGTGGCGGCAGCTTTTGTTAGACCACAGTATAGCTAGGTGTTAGACAATTTGATCTATACTTTCACTATAATGTCTAGAAAAGTCTTGATCACTGTTTATGTTCTATACCATATAGCTGTTGATTGTTTGACATAAATATTTAATAAGGATTTAGTTTTGGTAAACATGATTTTAGGAGAGTAAGATATAAAAATTCTGAGATATTTATTAATACAACACGATATTACTTGGGTCGTAATAGTCGGAAATGCCGACTAGTATAGGCCCACTACAACTCTCAGACAGAAAATACTCTGCCATTTCAACTACATATTTAAGACGTAAGTAGAACCGTGTTTATTTTATTCACGAGTATAATAAGTTTTTAACGGATCTTAGTGGAATAAGTATACAGGATATAAAAAAATATTCTGAAACTATTTTAAAGAATTCAGTCCATGGTACTGAACAACTTTCCTCAAGGAACATATATCGAAATACGAAAAATATTTTTTGGCCTCTCATATAAAATAACCGATCAGGTGATCTGAGTTTGTATGAAAAGTAAAAAAATATTGTCCATATTTCGATACACGTTCCCTGGGGAAAGTTGTTCAGTATCATGGACTGAATTCAACCTCAATATAGTTTCAGTATATTTTGTTACACGTGATATAATTTTCAAACTAGGTACATGAAAACTCACTAGCAGAACTTTTGAAAGATTCTGAAAAAAAATCACATAAAAGCTTGTAAATGAACACTAAACCCTACATCAGACTTCAAAAAGATCTTTATAATAAACTCAACATTGGCAATAACAGTGATCAAAACGTCCCCGCTTACTCTAAATTGTTTATAATCTCATTGGTGTACGCTGAGCACAAGCTGTTCCCTCCTAGGTCTTCGGTGAGGACTCTGCCTTCCCGCAGAACCTTGAAACATGACCCTTCTATTTTGTTAGCTTGGTCGTGCATTTGAAGATGCCTTAGCATCATGACAGCGGAGAGGAGGAGGGCTGTGGGGTTAGCCTTGTCTTGTCCGGCAATCGCTGGGGCTGTGCCGTGTACCTGCAAATTTAAGAGATATTTAGTATTGTATGGAAGGTTTGTAACAGAGTTAACAATCTAGAATGCTCATATCCACAGCGAATTGTAATACCATGGAATAGGAACATTAAACATCATCGCGCAAAACGGTCGTACGAAATTTATGTAAAATGATTGACGCATGACGCGTCATAAAGCAGCCACTGATTGGCCAAGCAATAAGAGCTTTTTCGAATGACATTAAAAAAAACGCTTTTTTTATATCACTTATGGTTGGCGCTGCAGTCGAACTATTATGACACGCAAAGTGGTCAGTTTTTCTTTGGCTAGAGTGAATAGGGTTTATTGATATTTCATTTCACTACACTCACTTACTCACTGTTCACTTCGCTTTCTATTTTGATAGCGTAACGTGTTTAAGTGCGTGTTTTTCTGCGACATTATTCTTAAATTCTTAACGATATCTGACTATTCTCAACGTTATTCCAAAGATCATTATTCCATAGTGACATTGACATGTGTTCTTTGCAGCGCCCTCTATTAACAACTTAAGACAGCTTGTTTTTTCTTAACTATCAAATGGAAAACCTCTCATTGGCCTAGCTAGAGTATTGCCAGTAAAGGTATTGGCGGAAAATGAGATGTAGTTTACTACTAATCACTATTAACTTGAATGTACTTTTAAACCGTGTGGTTTCCGGCAGAGTAGAATAGAACCACTCCAAGTCTTCCCGTGGATGTTTTAGACGACGACTTAGGAAACACAAGCTAAAGAAAGCTTATAAACATCAATGAGACCTCTCCAACCCGTCTGGCCAGCGTGGAGAGTGTAGGCCAAATCCTCTGACTGCTCTGGCTAATATATGGCTCTGGTAGTACAGAGGGGGTCGTGCTCCTGCAGTGGAGATTAAAGAGACCTGATGATGATGTTGATGATGAATGTACTTTTGATGGGTTTTTTTTAACTTGTTTATGCTTCCATAGTATTATAGTTCGCTGGATAACAAACCTAAATTTAGCAACAGAGACGTAATGTAAGATTTGCATATTTCTACATTAATTTCAATTGTCTCGGAGTGAGAGGCACACGAGATCATTTGCGTCTCTTTCTAGCAAAGGAGTGTTATCGTAAGGCGTAATATCTAGATGAACTTGGCTATAGCATTCTGGATTATAGGTATTTTTTGGTATGGACATCGTGTCCATACCAAAAAATACCTATAATCCAGAATGCAGGGTAAAATGTTATTCGATGGACAAACAAGTAGGTACCTATATAACATTTTTATGGACTGTTATTTTTGCAGTATTATGCAATATGTGAGCATACTCATTCACTGAAGGTTCAGAATTATTTAAAAAGTAGTTTATATTATCATTTAATATATAACTTACTAACCAAAGATATTTTTGAAGTTTTAAAACTTTTAAATGTATACAATTACTTTAGATTTTTATGTAAGGAAAAAATTGGACGCAGGAAGCAATAGCGTGATGACGCCATCCGCATTCCCAGTTTATCACACGTTAAAATCATCAATCACTATCTAAATACAACTCTTTCTCCTTATCGATTCCAGACTGGTCTACATGGTTCTATCTGTGCGACTTGTGTAAATATCGTCATTTTATACAAGATATCATTGCAATCAGATTGAGCATGAATGGTTCGATATCAATCAATCGACACAATTTTAATTTTTGAAATTTCATCCTTGAATCCAATTGGGTAGTTTCCTGGGTCAAAAATAAATTACTTGGTACTGATAAGAGAATAAAACGTCACAAAATATAGTTTTAACTATTTGACTCCAAAGAACTATGACGCCAGTCAGTCAACTCGGACGCGGTCCGATATTTCATACAAATCTCATAGAAAATGTTTGTTTTGACGGTAAGAAAAAAGTGTCTGATTTGACTTGTTGAAAACTAGCGGATTTCACCACAGACCTAGATTTTTTTAAACTGCTTAAAACATTGTCCATGTAAGTGCTAATATTGCGAAAGATAAACAAGAAAAGAAAAGACGGATTCGGAGATACAAATATTTAAGTAACAATTTTCGAGATGCAGCGAAATGCTCAGCAATGAAAATTTGCAACTTTTTATAACTTTAGACTAATATTTCGCAAACGGCTCACTTATCCATTTGAACGCCGCAAAAAAAAATTAAAAGCGTGCCTACTACGCCGCGACCAGTTCATGTGACGCGAATGTTGGCGTTTCCAACGGACGCCTAAAGGTGTCCACGGCGTTCAAAGGGTTAATCGAAAAATCGTGTTTACATCTAATGATATCCCATACTATAGGTTAGACGAGAGAAAATAAATTCATACCAACATTATGTATAGGGGAGGTATCCTAGTTTCTTTTTTTACATATTATTTTACCAATTTAGTTATCAACCTTTCCTACCTACTTATGCCAATACAGATTTTTACATTATTTTATTTATTGTGGTATTTTTTGTAAAAAAGAAGATATTGCACAATACTGCTTTACCATAACCATTGTTAATGTGTACAAAAAAGATTTGAACATAACAAGTCGACAAAACATCGATATTTTGAGAACAATGGACAGACATACATAAATTATTGTGATTAAGATATTAAAGTTAAGAACGAAAGTGTTGACATGTCATTTGTAAGTAAAATTTCTATACAAATTGAAATTGTCGTGTAATCATGTTACATGCTTTAAAACATGGCTGCTGTAATTTAAATTTGAAGCTATTTTTTAACCGACTTCAAAAAAGGAAGAGGATATCATTTCGACCAGTATGTTATTCTTTTGTATGTATGTTATAATATCTTCGTCAAATTGTGAACCGGTTATAATGATTCTTTTTTATTTGAAAGCCTTTACTATCAAGTCCCATATTAATTTGGTAAGGACATGATGATCAAGAACTTTGGAGATATGGAAAAACTCCTGAACGAAATTAAGTCGGCTGTTTTTTTTCCGTTTACATTCATTGAGGAGAGTTGTTAAGTTAAGAATAAAAGATAGAAAAGTCAAATCAAATTAACCCTTTCCTTCTTTTCTTGATGGTGGCGATCAAGTTTCGTCTAAGCTTATTTTGGCAGTAAAAATACTCTTGTAATGTATAGATTAAAAAATATGTGATTCCATAGATTAAATTATTCGTTAGAGGACACAGGACACAGATTATAAGAAGACAAATACACAGATTAATATTAGTCAGTGCAAAACACAGATTGTATCAAAGTCCATGCGGTTAAAGTAAATAATTATATTATATTTATAGTTTCGACACATATACTAAAAATGGCCTTAGTTTCGTCACACCCACACCTGTTAGTGACATTCTCAATAGTCTTAAACCAGACTTACATCTTATACTCATTGAATCTCGATGCTTGTATATAACACTTTTTAATTTCCATAAAATAACAATTCATATTATCATAATAAGTAAAAGATTTTTATGTTCCCTTGTTATACACAATATCATAGCGATTAAATAATTCGTGCGAAATAATATGAAAGTGCATTTAAGTTTTGAAAATCCCCCACGAAATCACAAATGATATTCTTAAGAAAACTGTGAACATAATTTTACACATTAGTCAAATTACAAAAACCCTGAGTTTCTATATTTCATAAAAAGAAAAATCGTTTTTGAAGAATTATAAAACTTGTGTAAAACACAATAAGAGTCAAATTTCAGTGGAGTCAGCTGCATTGCGCTTTCACTGAAACTAGTTTCTTTTTGTGTAGTAAACAAGCTCTATATTTCTTAAAAAGTTATCATTCTTCGTGAGATTATTTATGTCATTAGCAAACCGCAGATTGGTAAGTAGTTTTGTACTAATCATTCCTTTTGCCTCCCACAAAGCCGCGATATTATGAACTGTCAAAAATTTTAAATTGAACTGCTCACATTTTTTTTTTGTCGATTTTTAAGAGGTTTATGAACGGATCGACAGCGTTCACAATAAGTCGAACGACGGTTTATAATCTCGCAATATAAAGTGACGGCGGTCACGATTTGAAGCGGTGAACCCACTGCACCGCGGACCGTCGCGGAGCACGGTTCAACACACTGCCGCTCCCGCGCGTTTTCGCGTTTTCGGACTAGGCGTGTTTTCTATACAAACTTGCATACAATCATACAATGTTAAAATCTGTAACCGCGCTCCGCAACGGTGCGCGGTGCAGTCAGATCACCGCCTTACAGGGTATATCACCCCGTTCCATCCATTTGGACCCACAATACTAAGCTTATCCATCTATTTATTTATACTTTCTTCTGAATATCTCGTTGACTGTCTGTACATACACATTATCACGTTTCTTTCCCACAGGGGAAGAGTTCAGGAGACTATGAACATTCACGTGACACGTTTTTCTTTTTTTACGTTGTCTTGTTTTATCTACTATTCATCACTCTTTCCATACTCTCAGCTTATAGCTTTTAATCTCTTTTGAACGTCTGCAATCTAGTTGCAATAAGTGGACGTCTTCTGTGAAAAAAATATTAACTTGTAGCGGGAGCGAGGTGGCATGCTCGACCGCTATAAAGGGAAGATGGAGATCTTCCCTTTATAGCGGTCGAGCATGATGACCAGGCATGGTGCTGCGGGGAACCGCGGCTTCAACGATGTTCTGTTGGAGGTTGTATTCATGCGGCCAATCGAAGAAACTCTGATAGCGTGTTGTAGGATACGACAGCGCCATCTCGTATGTTCATTGTGAACTATGTTACAGCTTCGCTCCATGGTAGGTATAATAATATACATCGCCTGGTATACTCTTCCCGTGACAGCTGGGTCACGTGATTGGCCCAAGAATACGTCATAAGTGTATATGATTAAATTACCCAAGCAAAATGCATTTTTTAACTTAACAAATCAATATAAATAATTCAATATATATCGTGTTAATTAAAGAACGCAAAACCTCTCAGATGGTACCTCAGCCCATGTAACTGAACAACTTTCACGAAACTAAAAAAAATATTTGAATTTTCATACAAACTGATCAGCTGATCGAGTCAATTTGTATGAAAATCCGTTTTTTTTATTTTGGATTTTGTGAAAGTTGTTGAACAAAAGTTGTTCAGTTTCATGGGCTGAGGTACCATCCGAGAGGTTTTGCGATCTTTAATTAACACGATATATAAATTTATTAAAAATTGAAAAAGATGAATCACACGATACCTATACGAAATAGTATTTTCTTTTATATTCATTGAGAAAGTCCTTAAATTTACCGTAAAAAAAAACAATCAGTGGTAACACTCATCGTGACATAGTCTTGGGCCATTGCGGGAAGAGAACACTATATTCCTGTACCATGCTTTTGCTCTATGTGGTTATAATTCCTCGAAGTGGCGTAAAAGAAAGAGGTTATGCTTACAGATTCGAAGAGCGCGCCGTTCTTGCCGATGTTCCCGGACGGTGTGAGCCCCAGCCCGCCCACCAGCCCCGAGCACATGTCCGACATGATGTCGCCGTACAGGTTGGGCATCACCTGCCAAACGAACGTCAGAGGTTGATACGTATAAGAGCCATGTGAACAAGAGAAGGAATTTTTTGATTTATACAGCATTACAAAGCTCGGAACAATATCTAAATTAAAAATGTGATGGAAAATTGATATCGTCTGACTGCTCTGGCCGAGTATGGCTCTGGTTGTACAGAGGGACCTCCTGCAATGGAGACTTATTAAGATCTAGTTAAAAACGCTACTCTAGTAAAAAACGTTTTTTGTATGACGACCCCATTAAATTTTTATTTTTTTCTTATTTTTAGTATTTGTTGTTCTAGCGGCCACAGTAAAATACATAATCGGAGAAAATTTCTTGTGTCTAGCTATTACGGTTGAAGAGATAGCGAAGTCTTAGTAATAGCACAGAATACAGTAAAAGTAAACAGAACGGAACCTCCTAAGGTACGCGCAATATGCGTCCCCGTTCCCCGCACCCGCACCTCTCCCCCGGTTTTTGACGGCCAACGTGAGTCATCAAGGCGAAAACGGGGGAGAGGTGCGGGGACGGGGAACGGGGACGCATATTGCGCGTACCTTAGGAGATTCCGGCCTGTGGTAATAGGGTCCTTTTTGCACCCTTTGGGTACGGAACTTTATAAAGACCTGATGACGATGAATTTCGTCACGAGTGAGATTCGAACTAACGCCTCTCACATGTGTACTGTGAGTGCACTTCCAATTGTGCTACCGTGACTTCAAATCACAAGAGAAGGGATATAAACTGTCTTTTTGTCTTGTTCTTTATCCTAGCCCTTTCCTGTTTCTTCAGCTTACAGTTGGAGACTTGATATTTAACAAAAAAATTGATTTAACTTTCCATGTTACAAGGAAAAAAAACTTTTTCAGGATTTTATTTAACCAATTTGTACCCATGCCAAATGACGGCTTTTTAGTACTAAAAGACTGAGTAAAACCGCGGACAGCCAAAACAGACAGAGGCGAAACTATGGGTTCCGTGGTAAACAAGGAACCCTAAAAAGAGTGTTTTTTTCTTCTATTGTGTGCAAATGTGGCAACAGTGTAGGTATTTATATATACTTTTCAATTTTAAGACAAGAAGATTATTTTTCTTTTTCGTTTACACATTCTGCCACACCACGGACACCACCCAAATTATTTTTCTACTTAGTCCAATTGACTGGCAGAGAATTTTATGTGCAAAAAAGTTTAAATAAATAGATAATCCAGCACTACACAGCGTAGACAAGGGATTGTGTTGAAACGAAAGCGACTTACCAAGACGTCAAACTTGGAGGGGTCCTGCACCATGTTGAGACACACGGTGTCGAGGTAGCGCTCCTCGAACACGATGTCGGGGTACTTGGTGGCCAGGTCGCGGCAGCAGCGCAGGAACAGCCCGTCAGACATGCGCCTGCAACACAGATCAATATACAACGTGTTATTCATCAGGTCTTTTTTAGTCTCCACTGCAGGAGCACAACCCTGTCTGTACTACTAGAGCCATATACATATATGCCAGAGCAGTCAGAGGATTTGGCCTACACTCTCCACGCTGGCCAGACGGGTTGGAGAGGTCTCATTGATGTTTATAAGCTTTGTTTAGCTTAGTCGCCTTTTACGACATCCACAGGAAAACTTGGAGTCCTATTCTATTCTGCCGGAAACCACACGGCTTATAGCTATAGAATAATGATATTAAAATACAAAAAAAATCGACATTCCCATACAAATTGCCCTGTCTGGAGATCGAATGCAGAACCTCCGGAGTGACGGTCTAGTGTGGTAACCATTACGCCACGGTGGTCTTCCGTCTTGTCGTAGAGAAAGAGATAATTTACAAAAAAATATATAAAAAAACGCTTTCCATAGAAACTTGGATCGGTTAATCGGAAACATCGTGCAGAAACCTGCACAATAGTTTACTAGTGTGTAACATGTTGCATCTAGATGACAGTCATCAGATCCTTTAGGCAGCTCGAGAAATCTGACACCAGTGTTAGTAAGGGTTGGATCTCATATCAACAACACTTTCCTATGCTGCTATCCTTTTCTGTCGCTCAGAAGCGTCATTTGCTAGAGCGAGAGAGAGCGACGGAACGTTTCAGCACCGGCCGTGCTGCAGCAATCCAGCAGCATAGGAAAGTGCTGATTCCGTGCTGATAGACAAGATCCAACCCTAATAACACACTAAGAAAGAAGAGCCGTGCACTCGTTTCACCCGTGACATATTCGTGATGCATTGCATTGCAAATTGTCATACTATCAAAATTGATACTGAACTAAACCAGTTCGTAAACGCTAAACACGTTAACTCAGTTCTTAACTCGAAGCAGTAAGGTCTTAAATACTTTAGTGAACAAGATAACATCCTGTTGGGTGTTACTTGTTGTATTTTAATTGTATGTATGTAATTTAATACAGCATAGAATTAGCACCAATAAACGCTGGTCGTGTGATAAAGTTACACTCGAGACGCTAATCAGTCTATTTGGAGCTATGGTAAACTCAAAATGAGCATCCTTTTGTTTTATTTTTTATATTATTTTACGACCCGATACGAGTCCTTTAGAGCCTATCTTTATTTTTTTGTTTCTTTATAACCTAACCTTCAACCTAACAAGTTTAAATCAAAGGGTGATGTAGGTCCTTTGATTAATTGAAGGGAAGCTGTTGGCGACAAATCTACCTATAAGAGTCCACTGGTTTTTAGCCGATTGAGTGGCGAACGACGCCTAAAGACGCAAGTCCGCTTAACAAATATCACTACAGCCGTACTATGACTGTCCCCTTTAACTATTTCAAATATTGTTTATGAGTATAAGCATCTATATCAAAAATTTCACATTATAAAATCCACTAGAATAATCACAATCCACAGTCCCCTAACTATCTAAGATCTAAATTCAACCTTCTCAGTTCTACTCATTCTCGTTCACTTCGCTCCTCTAGCACTCTTATCCTTGCTATTCCTCCTCACCACTCTATCTTCACGGACAACTCTTTCCAGATCAAGGCTATCCGGCTTTGGAATGCCCTGCCAGAGTCTATCAGAAGGGATCCCAGTCGTATGACATTCAAGCGGGCGGTACATGTTTCTCCAGCAGTCCTAGCCTAGCACAATCATCGTAATATATTTAATTATTTTGTATTTATTGTATACTAGCTTTTGCCCGCGGCTTCGCTCGCGTATCCCACGGGAACATTACACTTTTCCGGGATAAAAAGTACCCTATGTTACTTCTAGTACCTCCCAGGATATGTGTACAAAGTTTCATGATGATTCGTCAAGTAGTTTTTGCGTGAAAAGGTAACAAACATCCACGCTTTCACATTTATAATATTAGTAAGGAAGTAAGGATGTATAATATATATTTATTAGTTTATATGTTTAGGTAAATATTTGTTTAATGTTTTTTTTATTTATTTTTATCTATACTATATATTATAAGTAGGTCATATTTAATACCAGATTTTTTTTTTAAATTATGTAATTTTATACATATTTTAATGACGCCAGCCACACATATTTTCTGCTTGGTCTTATGGTTGACCGGTAGAGAATGCCATATGGCATTAGGTCCACCACTTGTACAACATTTTTGTGCAATAAAGTTTTTAAATAAATAAATAAATAGAATCCCGCCAAAAACACCGCGCATCTTTTTACGAGGACTTTTTTTTAATGATCCATAAAAGGATTACATGTCGGCCTTAGGAACATGCTACACATGTTGGTTAAACTGTACAAAAATGACGTTTCTATTCTTCAAAACGGAAGTTCTTCAGGGGTTTGGACTGAACAACTTATTCAATAAATAAATAAAATAAATAAATTCAATTTTCATGATACTGGCCACAGTGACCTTCTTTTGTTACTGGAAAACAAGAACGTGATTAAATCGGTAATCAACTTGATCAACTGAACAACTTACATGATGTTGGCCTTGTGGACAGCAGTGACCTTCTTCCTCTTGTTGTCCCTGGCGAACTGGAACGCAAACTCGGCGACACGCTTGCTGGCCTCCTCGGTGATCAACTTGATGGACTGAACAACTCCATCGACGATTTCATGCTCGATACCGGAGTATTCACCCTCGGTGTTCTCTCTGATGGTCACTACGTCTACGTTGTCGTATAGGGTCTTGATTCTGTGTACAAATAATATATAATTATATAGGGTGATTTTAAACCTCATGGCTATATTCAAGGAAAATACTCTTTGAGCAATATAAAAATACATATTTTGCCATATTATGTACCTTGTTTCATAATTAAAACCAAAGATATCAGCCTAATTTATTTTTTGGATATATACTTAATAGTATTTACCTACGTAATAAAATAGATTAACTAAATAAGATAATTATTTGATGAGTATATAAAAGGCAGCTTTATTAAAAACTGGCAAAAGCATGTAGGCAGTAAATAAATATTTATCTTCTTTTCTCATGTTGGCAGTAAATAAATATTCATTTCGGAAAGTATTATTTTTAATAAAAACCACATGAATTTAGTTAGTAGTTGTGCTTTTTTGTTGTAAAGTTATGCTTATCGAGTCAAACCTTAACCTTAGACTTATGGCAGCTAGCCCTATCCAAAGAGAAAGTAATATAGAGCAGTATCTTTAGAAAAAAAAGAAACTTGTGCTTTTTTGAGGTATAGAGTATAGACTTTTGTGAAATCATATTATCTCTGTTCTTATATTATTGTTCGTGACCATGTAAAAGACGAACAAAAGTACAGGAGTAGAAAAATGATTTATTTGTATTCTGCATTTGCGAATGCATACCAAATATTTCTTTTTTTAATGTCACCGCCTACTTCCGGACAGCTACCGGGCTCGTGGCATTTTAGTCTTGCGGCTCTAAGCAGACAGAGCACAGGCCGCAAGACCCAAAAGCCACTTTTATCGTGATGGTGGGCGAGAAAGTGGAAAAAACATGCCAATATAGTGATGGGTTGCTAGCCGCATCGCCTATTAACATGATTCGCAGACCAGCATGAAGAAAAAGCAGCAAAAAGAAGCGATTTTGTATAATGATGTTGTTGATAAATGATTGTATGATTTTGTAAACCTTCGTGGTTTATGGGTGCATATTATTGTAATTACTTATTGTTCTTTTTGGATATAAAAAAATTGACAAAAATTAACGATTTAATTTTTTTTTTAAAGTTTCTTCCATATCTCCGAAGTTCTTTATCATATCTTCACCAAATTAAAATTGGACTAACTTGGTAGTAAAGGCTTTCAAATGAAAAAAGAATAATCAAAATCGGTTCACAATAGAGAGTATGCATGAATTTTTTTTATATTTTTAATCGATAGTCCTCGTCGAGAAATAGCCGCAAAAAATAAATCAGTACCGAAAAACATGTATATGGTGTAGAAAATAAATATTAAAAATAGCAAGTAGATTATACCAACTAAAACACGCCATTTTAAAATATGACGTCAACGTCTGCAATATCCGCTAGAGACAGAAGCTGTCAACGCATGTTTTTCTTTTTTGGGTACTTTCGATGTTATCAGCCAGTGATGTTTGTTAAACTTCTATATAAAAGTACATACATTTCGAATGTCATCGATAGTCAAACTACATGGACGGACAGTTCTACCGAACGCACCCAAACTTGTCATTTCCTTTTTATGAACGTTGTCGTCATTTCCCTTTTGTTTGTCAAAAGTTCCCACGCAATATTTGCATATTTTCAATAATTTATTTCTAATCCAAATAAGAGTCAATAAGAAAAATAATTAACTAGGCGTGGTAACGTATTAAAAGAAATTGTAAAATAAAAATATGAGCCGGATTGGTATTAGATGCATATTCCTTATTGGCGAAGATAGCACGTCCCAAAACATACAGTCAAATTGATGACCTCCTCCTTTTTCGAAGTCGGTTAAAAATAAATCACGACACGAAATCTTAACTATTCAGGAACAGTCTACAATCAAAATTGTGACTCATGACATGATATAAACGCGTATTTTGCGTAGGCAAATATGCGATATCTATCTTACGATACGATATAATCTTATCACATGCGTGCGTATTCCGGGGTATTGGCGTCGATGTATATAGAAATTCGCTCGTTTTGTGATAAATTTTCAATCAATGAAAAAGTTTAACTGATGTTAGGCTCAATTCACAACCAGCAATAAAACTTTTAAAACTACTGTAGAAGCTAACAGTATCTGAAAGTCAACCATATACTATGCGTAAAAATGTATTTATATTATGCTCATATAATCCGTCTTTCTTTGACACGTTCTGCAGCTAATGGCTTAGCTTGAGAGGTGTGGTTGGATTTTGAAACTAGGTGAATGAAAAATAAAAAATAATTTTTTTTTTTTGAAAATTTTCAAAAAAGTTCCTGTTTTTTAGGGTTCCTTACCCAAAGGGTGCAAACGGGACCATATTACTGTGACTCCGCTGTCTGTCTGTCCGTCAGTCACAGGGCTCTATCGCTTGAACCGTAATAGCTAGATACTTGAAATTTTTACCAATTATGTATTACTATGACCACAATAACAACAAATACTAAAAATAAAATAAAGTTAAAAATTAAAGGGGGTCGTTATACAAGAAACGTATTTCTTCAGCGTTTTAAAACATTGTACGGTGGTACGGAACATGTACGAGTCCGACTCGCACTTACCCGTTTATTATTTATTACTGTTATTTACCTTTCCAAAGGTTGGAAGGAGATGAAAATGATTGGTATCACTTATCTGTCATTATTTTCCTGTTCAGCGATAATGAAGTAGACATCTGTTACATCAAGGGCTCTAACAAGGTCTTGTTAGGGATATTGACCATGAAAGTTCGTAAATGGCAGTGGTATCGTCGCGCTGAGATATTTTGATATGGCACTGATTTAAAGAGGCAGTTGTAAATAGCAGTTTTGGTAAGTTAAAAATTATAAATGGCATGTTTAATAACTAGTTCAGCAGTTAAAAGTAACAGTAAAGTAAACAAAAATGAGTAATAAAAAATAATGAACTGGATCAGAGAATATATAATTGAGCAGGAAAATAATTAAATGGGCGGTAAAAAAAATTGAACGAGCGCACATACGGGTATTTGAACGATCTGGGCGGCCAAAATTCGGATTAACAAAATGCAAAACTGTCAACAAAAAACGGCTACCTGGGTTAGAGGATAGATAAGAGAATAATACTGAACCCTTCCCGCCCCGCATCGATGCACGCAAGCTTCCATACACCAGTTAGAAGTTGACCCTCCCACTTGGTATACGTATCAGTTCTCGGGCGTTCTTGTGCACAAAGACTTTTAATAGTGAATATTTACTATATCTCATTGGTTACAATAAAAAATAGTGATGGATTCTCGTACAACAGGTAATTATCTAGTAAAATACTGGGTGGCGCAAAAGTACTGGCACTAAAGAAAATACTTTTATTTTTTTTATATGACATTTTCTGTCATTCTGTTGTTGAAAATTGTGTAGTGAACAAATGTAAAATACACTGAAAATAAACATGGACCGTTTTACTCCCCAAGAACGTGGAATAAACACTATGGACTTAGTGAGGGACGCTTTTCCAGGCCGAGTTATCTCTCGTTTTGGCGATTTGCCTTGGCCTGCAAGATCACCCGATCTGACCAGTCCAGACTTCTTTCTTTGGGGTTTTTTGAAATCTCGGGTGTATGTGAACAAGCCACAGACTCTCGCAGCTCTAAAAGAAAACATTCGTCAAGAAATAACGAACATATCGCAGGAAGTGTTACGGCAAGTTATGCAAAATGTCATAAATAGGGCTCAAATGTGTATCAACTCTGGAGGTCACCATTTAAAAGACATCATCTTTAAATCCTAATGGTACGAAATTTAATGGCACAAATATACATTTAAAAAAACCTAAATCTAGTTTTCTAATTTAGAAAAAATGTTATAGCTGAACCAAATAGGGTCTTTACTTTTGCGCCACCCAGTATATATAATTTTGCAAATTTTTGTTATCATTAGATATTTTCTAGTCTTTTGAAAATCTAGTAGATTGTTGTTTATTTTTTTCTTTTAATTTGTGTTCAACAGTGTATTTGTTATATTTCCAAGACAGATTAAGACATGATTTTCTAAAATATCGAAAGTTTAGCGTTTTACGTAGTGCTCATTAAGACTCACTACCGCGGATAGTCGCAGATAGGTATTTGGTGCCCTTTTGAACTTAATCGTTTTAATTTCGTTTTAGGCAAAATATGTTTAAAAAAAAAATTGCGTTTGTTTTAGTACATCGGGCGTAAGAGTTGTTACTCGTAAATACCTGTTCGACCGCTTGCAAAGCTTTCAGCTGCCTAATATTGAAGAAAAATTTGTTTCTTTGAATAAGGAACTACTGTCACGTGAAGACTACTCAGAAGACCAGATGAAGTCCCTGAAGCACACCTTTTCCCATTTTAAAAGCCAATTAAAACGAAGGTGGTTAAAAGCTCATAAGAAAGAAGAAATATTTCGTAAATATAATGACTCTTGGCTTGAAGGAACTATTGAAATTCCTGTGGTTTCACAAAATCGTGTAGGTCGCCCACGGAAGTCCTTTTGTGATTCAAGCGAAAGAACAAAACGGAGGAAAACTGAAGAAATTCGTTCTAAAGTGCAAGAAGAAGTACTCGTGCATGCAGCTCAGGTTGAGTTACGTAAAAGTGGCAAACGTAACGCCTCTGATATATTAAAAGAAATAACCACGAGCCCCACACGTGCTGGAAAATATAAAAGAGCCTTTTCGGAAACAAGGAAACAAAAATCATGTCTTACACCATTGCAGGCATTGGCGATGTTTGAAGAAGCGGATCTAACTCGTCGACAGTACGAAATCATCAGAAATACCAACAAGAAGTTCTTTCCTTGTTATAGTATATTACAACGAGCCAAACAAGACTGCTACCCACCTAAAGAGACATGCATAGTCACAAGCACGAGTGCCGAGAGCGACTTTCAAAATTTGGTCGATTTAACTGTTAAGCGCTTGTCAATTTACCTCGAAGAAGTACTGATGTCTTTATAGGAACAAGAACGAAAAAGCTTAAAAATCATTTGCAAATGGGGTTGTGATGGATCGCAACAGTCGAAGTATAAACAAAAATTTGAAAACGATGCTGACTCCGACGCTAACGTCTTTCAGAGTTGTTTTGTACCTATTAGATTAGTTTGTGGCCGAGACAGCAAAAAAGTTGTATGGGAAAACCCAACACGGAGGGTGTTGGGTTTTCCCATACAACTTTTATCCACGCTATTGCCGGCCAATAAGGTTTCGGTTCATAAAAGAAAGTACAGATATCACAGAAGAGGAAATCGCTTATGTCAAGAACTCTGTTGACTCGCTTAGCGCAACAGAAGTTGATTTGAATGGCAACAAGTTTTCAATAAGTCATATATTTAAGATGACAATGGTAGATGGCAAAGTCTGCAATGCTGCTACTGGAACGAAATCAACTAGCAGTTGCTACATATGCGGAGCTACATCTAAGAATTTTAATCGAATAGATATCACAAAAGAGATACGTCCTGAGGCAACAGAGTTTGGGCTTTCAGTTCTTCATGCAAGAATTCGTGTTTTCGAGAGCATTCTTCATTTGTATTACAAATTGCCTGTACAAAAGTACAAAAAACGAAAAACGAAAGAAGAAAAGAACCTTGAAGAACAGAAAAAACGTGAAATTCAGGCGAAATTCCGAAAAGAAACTGGGTTACTCAATAGATATGCCAAAAGCAAATTTTGGAAACACAACTGACGGGAACACAAGTAGAAGATTTTTTGAAGACACAAAATTAGCTTCCGATATAACAGGCATAAGCCACGATTTAATATACCGATTGAAAGTTATATTAGAAGTAATCTCGAGTGGATATGATATTGATAGCGAAAAATATAATAAGTACGCGCTAGACACGGTGAGCCTATATATAGAATTATACCCCTGGCACCCAATGTCCCCAACACTGCACAAGATACTTGTACATGGTGCAGTTGTGATTAAAAATGCATTATTGCCTATTGGGCAGCTCTCAGAAGAAGCCCAGGAAGCTCGAAATAAACATTTTAGAACATATCGGCAAGAGTTCGCGAGAAAATTTTCAAAAGATAATTGCAACAGGGACATTTTGAACAGGCTTCTCCTGAGCTCGGACCCGCTGATAAGTGGCATGAGAAGTATTAAGAAGAAGAAACTTGATTCTTTTTTACCAGAAACAGTTGCTCTCCTTTTACCAGCAAACCCAAACGATTCAAATGAAATGAAATGAAATGAAATGAAATGAAATGTAATTTATTGCTTAAAATGTGGTACAATTTAGGTGGTACAAAAGTCATGTAGAGTCTCACACATTTAGTCATCACTGACATGCAACAGATATTGGTACATCAATTCAATTGGAAAAAAAAATTTTAGGTATTATTTTATTTATTGTCAATTAAAAATCCTATATTAGTCAAATTATTATTATATATTATTATTATTATCATTATAGAATTCATATAATTATAGATGCGGATAAAAAGTCTTTAACACTATAAAAACACTTCTTAACCAGCCAGTCATACAGTTTTTGTTTAAATGATTTAAGACTATGTATTGATCTAATATTATTAGGCAGATCATTGTAGATTCGTACAGCCATAGGAAAACTGTTTGAACTATATAACCATGTTTTCATTGTGGTATGTACTAATCTGTTGGGATTTCTTTTACTGTACCTACTTGGCAAATCATTACTGGTTTTAAATAATTCTGGGTGTGATCTTACAAATACGCACATTTCGTATATATACATACTCGGGAGACTTAATATCTTCAGTGTTTTGAATAAGGGTCTACAGCTTGTTACAGTTGAGACCCCAAAAATTGAACGTATGCATTGTTTTTGTGCCATAAATGCTGTGTTAAGTTCTGTAGCATTTCCCCATAGGGGGAGTCCATACCTGAGTTGAGATGCTACATACCCATGATATGCAAGAATAGCGGTTTTTCTGCCTGCTATCCTTGTCAATCTCCTAAGTGCATAAGAAAATCTATTTATTTTACTACACACGCTTTCTACGTGTTTATCCCATGAGCAATTGTTGTCCAAAATAATTCCTAAAAATTTTATTTGCTTAGTTTCTTCAACGGGTTGTCCTTTGTATGTAATATTTAGATTTTTCTTAGTGTCACTGCGTTTATTATAGAATTGAATAAATTTAGTTTTATTTATATTGACCTTCAAATTATTACATGTCATCCAATTTATTATATCATTAATAGTATTATTAATATCATTATTGTATTTTATTGCATCATTATAAATGTCAGGTATGATTATAGATATATCATCTGCGAAGAGTGTGCAAAAATGATTTGTAGCCTTAGGCAAGTCGTTAATATAAATTAAAAATAACAAAGGGCCTAGGATGCTTCCCTGTGGGACGCCAACTTTGTTAATAATAGGCTTTGATTTGTATGTTTTTTCTTCATTATTATCATCAATATTCTCTACTTCAACATGCTGTGATCTGTTCGAGAGATAACTTTGCAACCATTCTAACGCCTGCCCTCTAATACCATATTTTTCACATTTTGTCAATAATATTTCATGAGCTACGAAGTCAAATGCGCTTGACATGTCAAAAAATACAGTTGTAGTTGCAATTTTTTTGTCTACATTTTCTAATATTTTATTTATTAACTTAAATGCAGCCAACGTTGTAGACTTCCCCTTTTGAAAACCATTCTGCTCTTCTACCAAAATGTTGTGTTTTATTAGGAATGCTAAAATTCGTAAGTACATAACCTTCTCGTACACTTTAGATAAAATAGGTATTAATGAGATTGGACGATAATTTTCGATCAATAACTTATCTCCCCTCTTGAAAATAGGTTTTATAACCGATTTCTTAAGAGCCTCAGGAAACACACCTTGAACAAGTGACAAGTTAATCAGGTGACTAAGAATCGGCGCAAGTATTTTTGATGTTAATTTAATTATTTTAGTGGTAATTCCGTCGTAGCCTACAGATTTCGTGTCATTTAATGATATAATTATTTTTTCTATTTCATAACTGTCAGTTGGGAATAAAAATATGCTATAACTATTATTTTTTACTAAACAATCCTTAGTTCGTTGTGATTTTGTATTATTATTATTTGCATTATATGTTAGGTTAATAAAATGGTCATTTAATATATTGGCAATATTATTTGGGTCATTGTATATTTGATTATTGTGTAGAATTTCTTGAATCGATTGTTTTGGTTTGTTGGAATTTACATTTGTTTTTATGATTTCCCAGGATGCTTTGCATATATTTTTAGATTTTTTAATTTTTTCCGAATTTTTTAGACGTTTTGAAGTATTAATACATCGTTTAAGAACATTGCTATAATTTCTATACTGTTTCTTAGCTCCTGAAGTTTTTGATTTGTAGTATGCAAACCTCAAGCTTCTCTTTCTTTTACAGGATCTTTTTATACCTCTCGTCAACCATGTACAGTGTTTATGGTTTTTAACAATTTTTTTAGTGTAAGTAGGAAAACATAGGTTATAGAACAATATCAATGTTTCATGAAATTTATCAAAAGCTTTATTTGCATCTTTTTCTTCATAAACATCAGTCCAAGATAAGTTTTTTAAGCAGTCATAGAATTTTGACAGATTTTCTATACTATAGTCACGATATTTTCTAAACCAAACGCTTGGTGACTTGTATATTTTTTTAACGGGTATGGTCAAGGTTTGTGCCGTTTCGTGGTCGGAGAGGAAAAGTTTATGGGTTTCTCCCTTGGCATTCGGTATATTACTAATAAAAAGGTCTAGACAGGATTTTTTTCTTGTTGGTTCATTTATGTGTATGTAGTAATTGTAGCTTTGTACTAGTTTTTTTAGTTCAGAAGCTTCTTTTGTATTTTTCAAAGTATTAATGTTTAAGTCTCCCACAATTACTACCTTCTTTTTTACCTTAGATTCAATTTTTGACAATAAAGCATTTAAGTAATTCAAGAACACAAAAGGATCAGATAGTTCCTTATGTTTGGGAATTCTATATATACAAATGATTATCATTTGATATTTAGTCAGCTCTATACCACAACATTCAAAAATATATGCCTTAGACATGTTTTTTAAGAATGGAACTTTTTTATAATCCATATCGTCTCTACACATTATACATGCACCACCTCGTTTTTTATTGGACCTTGAATAATAATCCGCGAGTACATATCCCTCCATATGAACATTAGCTTCCATTCCAGATTTAATAAAAGTCTCTGTTAAGCAAAGAAGGTCAATATTTCTTTTATTAGTTTCTGAAAAATTGTTTAAAACTACTTGAAGTTGATCTTGTTTATCTAACAAACTTTGAATGTTTTGGTGAAAAAAAGTTAATTGGTTTTTAGTCACGAAAAAAATTATCTTTTTCTGAGTGAATGAGTACCGAGTCAGTTGACCTGCTTCTATTGATTAAATCACATTTGGTTTTGTTTTGCTTCTCAGTTACAGGAAAATAGTCCAATATCGTTTTTTGTGTAAGTACTTTGTGTAAAGATTTAGGGCAAGATTGACGGATATGATTTTTTTGTATTTTCTTGATTTCATTGAAATTAAGGTATTTACGCCTATAATCGATATAATCGACAGTTGAATTTATACATTTACACGCCTCATGCAGCGACTGTGTTTTGGTTGTAATAAAATTGCAATTTTTATAATTTCGCGAAATTAATAAGAGCAGTTCATTTAGTTTACTTTCTCTTAGGAATTTATTTTGAACAACATTCAACAATAATATGTCATTGTTTTTGAATCGATCAAGAATTGTACATAGTTTGGCGACAATATTGATAGGATTTGAGTCATTTTCCCCAATTGATAGTACAATTTTGTCATGTTCGTTTAACTTAATATTATTACAGCTTAAAACAATCTCTTCGCATAATGCCTCAGGCTTCGTTAAACCTATTACTGAGTATTTTTCATACTTTGTGTCATATCTTGAGTTAGTTAATACTGATGCTAGACCAACTACTTGTTGACAGCCTATAATATATATCTTCTTGGTGGGTTTCACGTCCGTAGTGAAAGAGCTGTCTGTCTTCGGCTCGTTTTGTTGAATTTCTCTATTTTTGTTTGGTGTATTCTCCTCCCTACTAATTGGTTCCTTACACATATTATCCGTAGGTTGAAGACTGTTGCAGGTATCGGGTAAGCGGGGGGCAGTTTGCTCAGTCTTTAGCGGAGAGACGTTTAAGTTGATAAGAGAGTTATTCTTGTTGACTTTTTCTTTTTGTGAGGGAGTTGAAGACCGTCTTCGTCTCATACTAGAATTTATGGGTGATGAAATAACGGACTTAAATTGGTTTATTTTAGACTCCAACTCCTTTGTTTTCTTTTTCAACACACAATTCTCTACATTCAACTTTTCTACTTCTTTATCTGCACTTTTTAGCTTTAGAGTTAAATCCAATATTTCATTTTCTAATTCTTGTATTCTAAGGTTGTCGGCCCGCATAGATATATCAGGTAGACTATGAGCGGACTCACTTGATTCGGAGAGCTTTGATAGTTCACTTTCTTTATCACTGCAGTCTAAAGATACAGACAAAGCTTGAAGTTTTCTACGCCGCCTCGTCATAGGACCTGTAGGTATAGTCGGTGAAATAGGTACGTGTGTCTTTTTTTTTAGCATTGGAGTACTTGTTTTTGTTTGCGATGTAGAAGGTGCCTGGTAGGGTGGCTGTTTTAGGCAAGTAGCGCATTTCCAAGACCCTTTTTTTTCCTTTTCCATAATATAAAACCGCTTTTGTGACACATTTGAGCAGTTCAAATGGTATTTTAGTGAACATTTAATACAAGTTAAATATTCCCGATCAACAATTTTCTTCTTACATAAAGTACATTTAATGATAGGAATCATGGTTGTTGATAGTGTTACTAGCGCCCCTTAGAGTAGTAAACAAGTGTAGATGGCGCTTTAAAGGTTCAGATCTGTGTATATTCTAGTTGTACTTCTGCTATTCCCCGGTAGATGGAGCTTGTTTATATGAAATTAGTAGATCAGCTGACTGGTCGATATTTTTTGTTTACATGTAGGTAACTATAAATTTTTAACACTTCTATACGTATTTTTAGAATAAAGTAATTCTATTAGTTTAAGTTCACTATTTATAACATTAATAGTCACTTTTATCCAAAGTTTGTAAGAAAAAAGCAAACCACCTTTATTTTTTTATCAAGTTGTTACTATTTCACAGTTCACAGTTTTAGTCGCTTATTTTGTCCACAAACGTTATAATCTCTAGGAGATAACACGCGATATCACAGTTCCAGTTGTTGGTCACTACTTTATAATAGATTTATACTAAATTTCAACGTTAAAGTATTTTTCCGAAAAATTTATTGTGGGAGTCCAATGTTAGCTCCGCGACGCTAGCGCCACCTCTATGTCATCAAGTCAGCTGTCAGAGTGTGAAGATGAAAACTTATCAGAAACACTTTAAAAAAATGATCAATTTTTGATATTTTTAATAAATATGACTTTGTCTAGTATGAAAACATTTGTTTTATTTACTGGGTATCGTTTTGAACAAATATTTGGTATAAAATAATTTTGGCCGCGTAAATCGTTCAAATACCCGTATGTGGAGCGGTTCTATAGGTTTTCAGTAACCTAGTAAAATGGATAAAACCGACGTAGCACTGTTGGTTGCAGTTCTAACCTATAGGTTTTCCCTAACCTAGTAAAATAGAACTAGTAATATGATAAAATAACCGACTAATTGATTTTTTATTACTGTTCATGTTTTACAGTCGCAATAATTAATCAACCGCCATTAAATTAAATAACTGCTTAATATGTTTTCCAACTGATCATAATAACATCTCGAATATTTAAATAACAGCTCAAAAAATTAGTTCCCTTTTGATATTTATAGTTACCTAGTTAGTTGAAATCTTTATTGCACCAAAACATGATACAGAGCATCTTTTTCCTTAACTTAAGAGCTTGCTCTTCTATTCTATTCCTCTCTTCTCTCTGTCATCTTTTTAATGTTTTGACAGGACCTTACTCCTAACCCTTCCTTAATTTGGTGGAAAAACTTCATCCTTGGTCTTCCCCTTCCTCATCTCCCTTTTATTTTTTCCTTCTACTATTATTCTGAATAGATTGTCATGTCTTATTAGATGTCCAATCATCTTGCCTCTTCTGTCTTCAATAGTTTTTAAAATATTTCTTCTCTCTCCCACTCTTTTTAGCACCTTCTTATTGCTTATTCTATCCATCCAGCTTATTTTCTCAAAACAATATAAAACAGATGTCAAAAGGCGGCCTTTTCGCAACTGCAATCTCATCCAGATAAACAAGGTACGAGTATTTGGAGATGTTTAACGGAAACAGGGAAAGCGCAGTTTAATTATTTATTAAGCAATTGAAAAAAATAAAAATGTTATACGGCCAAATGACACCGATTGAGCTAGGCCAAAGTTAGTTCGACATTAATTTATAATCCATCCTGACGTTTTTCTTTAGACTCCTGTTCGAGAAACTTCGGCATATATTTCGTTTGTGACAGTACTTTTATGGCCAATATCCCTCTCAAGACCTTGTTAGATACTACAGTATCAAAATGCAGAAAATATTGGCATTGTCATGTGATACAAATCAATTTTCGCAATACCTTATCTCGTCGGGTTTGTGGATATGATTTAATGCGTGTTTTATTTATCTTTATTTAAGTTTATTGCAGACAATCTTATAATAAAATCAATGATGTTATATTATCTAAAAATACCTTAAAATATGTACATTATACTGGATACTTGTGGTCAATAATACATATATATTATTTGTAAGTAATTTTTTAAAGCGAAGGAAAATCTTCGAATTATGTCATATTTAATTAACCCTTTCACTGCGAGACTTTATATCAGTTGTCGTGCTCCCATCGCGAGGAATTGTAAATATCCATAGTTTTTGGTCGGATAAATCCGACGCTTGCGAAATGGGCACGAAAATGTTTGTCCGATTAATCCGACGTTCGCGGTTAAAGGGTTAATAATAAAAATGTTTAACATAAATACAGGTGGATACCTGTATTTATCCCCTAGTACCCATCCCAAGTACCTATATCCTGTGTTTATTAAATTAAAATCACCAAATCCTCTGATAAATATTTCAGTAAATCTTAATCCATCAAATACAGGACCTAAGCTATGTGTGATGGTCAGGCATTTTTTATTTCATACAGTTTGTCTTTTTAACCACCAGCAAAATTTTAAGAGCAAGGTAAGTCCATGATGCTGAACTACTTACTTCCTATATTTTTTCCTTTCCCCTTAATTGTTTTTTTTTAACAAATACTATGTTTTATAATAAATACATATAAAGATAAACATAAAAGACCCAAGACAATTTGATAAAGGCCATTTTCCAACATGCCCTGGCTGGGGATCGAACACAGAAACTCCAGATTGGTGGACTAGCATGGTGACCATTACTCCACGGAGGTTGTTAATTGTGTGCTGAAACTAAATTCCTACATAACCCTTGTTGCATGTGACTGCGCTACCCCACTCCAGAATTTTTAACCTTATTACCATAAATAAATTACCACAGCATAAAGTCTACTTTTGTATAGCTGCAGACACTGCTAGATGGATAAGAAAATAAAAAATATAGTAAAACAACTCCTCTACCTATTAAGATCTCATTGTAAATAACAAAGAGAACAAAGTTACAAGAATTGCTGCCAACTTTCAACATTGTTTGTTTCTTTATTGTTTTTTGTACAATGTTACATGATCATTGAATTATATTATGGTTACATTAGACATGCTTAGAAAAAGATATGGGGTTTCTTTTTAAAGAAATGTAATAAAACCACAATATACAACGTGGAAGGGACATACCCGTAATAAATCGAACCAAGGTCTATACTAGATCACTAAAGTATAATAAAATTAAAATAATAGCCAAAACACAAAGAAAAACTTTTGGTTTTCCATACAAAAGTGTGCAGCCGCCTGGACGATTAGTATGGGCAATTCGATATTTTTTTGTTTTTTACTGTTATTTTAATTTCATTATACTTTAGTGATCATATATAGCCCGTGGTTCGATTTATTAAAGGGTATGTCCCTTCCACTTTGTATTTTATATTGACAATTTCAACCAAGGATTGTATCACGTCATTCACATCATTGTGTCAATGGGGCAGACAGAGCCATTTGGGTCTTCTAAGCAGACAGAGCCCAGGGCCATAAGACCTAAAGATCACTTTTAGCATGATGGTGGACGAGAAAGTTGAAAAAGGAATCAAAATAGCCACAGCCACCTCACCCATTAACTTTTAATGATACACATTTTCGTCCAAGAGCATGGGGACCAGCATGGAATATTTTTTTTTTTTTTAATTTATTTGGTTCGCTAACTGGCTGAACAACACACAAATCTAAGCATATACAAATTAGAGCATATAAGTTGCCAACCTACTTGGAGCGAACACAGCATGCACATTTGATAAACAGCTCTCAGATAATATTTAATTAATTATGCTAATTATTGGCATAATCATATAATAATATATATATATATATTTTTGTTGCTGAATAGGACCACTTAATTTCTTCCTTCCGATTACTAAATAACTAAGCTAAGCAAAAACTTGTCATGAAACAACGGCATTTCCAATGGGATTGACATGGGTATCATAAGAGAACTTTATATTAGTGCAAATGAGGAAATTAAAAGTAAACAACTCACCCATCTAAACTCTTGCAGGGCCTCACATTGGCATACAGGTCAAACTCCTTCCTCAGAGCCAGATTGAGTGATCGGTAGCCCTTGCCGACCGGAGTCATCAGAGGCCCCTTCAGGCCAATTTTGTTGGCATTGACAGAGTCAATAGCCTTCTGTGGGATACCGAATTTGCCGTCTGGCCCCTAAAAGAAAGAATCTTATGTGTTATTTTTGTGACCTAACAGCTGCTAATAAAAAAATTATGCATACTAATAACTTCTTTGTCTGTTGTGAGGTAGACAGGGCTTAAGGGTATAAGAAATTAAAGTTCATCGCAAATCAGATGTATCAGATAGTGGCAGACGTAAGTAGTTCATGGTCAGCAAAATCTAGGCTTTAAAATAGTTTTGCACAGTAATTTTAATTTATCTTTTACTCATTCTTGTTTGTTTTGAAGATACTTGCATTCTTGATATAATCTCACTAATTATATCAACTTATATCTCATCAATTTATATAAATAATTTAATGGCCTTATTAAACAGCAATTAACAATAATGATTACTGCTAACAAGAGATAATACTGTATTATTGTAAGGAGAAACCTTTTTCTACGTCTGTTAAAAGTATTGATGGGGACTTACCCTAACAGCTGTGACATCGACTTCGTCCCATTCAATCGGCACTTTAGCTGCTTCGAAGATCTTTTGAACAGCGACTGTGATTTCCGGCCCTATGCCGTGGCCAGGGATCAGAGTCACCTTCCGCACACCCGTGCTGTACTGTGCCGCACCAGCTCGCCCCGTCGGCACCTGCCACAAAACCCAAAAAATCACTTCTAACCTCACACCACATCAGCAAAGAAAACCAACAAAAAATTATGTTAACCTCATTTTTCCCACCCCTGACCACTGCAGATGTATCACTGGCAGCCGGCTCGAACCACTTCAGCAAACCTTCTAACACTTTACTCTCACGAAAAGGCTTCAAAAGCGCATTTATGTAATTCTTCGACATAACTATACTATGTCTATTTTTGGATGAAAGGAATATTCAAGCAAACTGCTCTCAGAGGCCAAATTAATATAGGAGGCATGCAGCACTTGGAAACTCAAGTTAGTACAAAACTCCAGACTACGAACTTACAATTTTCCTGATTAATCTTGCAGCCATTTCTTTATTTTATAAAATTCGACGACCGAGCGATAACTCCGCGACGATGGGCGGAGGGGGACAGGGGGAGGAAAAATTGCTAGCAGACGACGCATGACCGGATACAGTTTTCAAGGACGTTGACAGGAAACAAAGCAAATGCGTTTTAGTATACTGACATATCCTGGGTATTTTGTCTGCACATTAGCATTTTCTTTGTTTAAAAAAATACCAACATGCATGACAATGACAGTAGGTAGCCGTCTACATTTGTCATTGTCAGTGTCACCTACCTACATTGTTTATGTGTAATTTATGTGTATGTTGGCTGGGTGTTTTTGATCTAGTTTGAAATGCAATTTTAACTAAGGATTAAAATGGATCAACCTTTATCGTTAAAACTATCATCTTTGAGTTTAATCTCTCAGTGTAAACTGCAGAATATTCTTTCTTTGTGCGGTAATAAAAACGATCTTATAATAGACCCATCGCTAATTAAGCCTTTAGAAAGAATTTGCGGTGTAAGTTGGTTAAGGTAAGCATTATTTGTTATCCTACCCCTTATATCCTATATTAAGATAGATTGGCTTGATAAGTGCGAGGTATTAGGACCCGTTCAACCATAACGTTAACGCCCTAATAGGGAGTTAACTCATGAGGCGTTAACTCATCATTTCAGCAGAGATCTTCATTTTCCGCAACCTTGCAAAAGTTGTCTGACCACATTTTTTAGTAGATGGCTTTTCTTAATAAATAAATAAATCTTTATTATTCTAATACATCAATATTTTGATTTCTGCTTCATTTAGTTTCATATACCCAGCTAATTTGGCTGTTGTTCGGTCTCTATTAGCCCTTATATTTGTAGAGGAAACATTTATTTATGAAAACATTGTTCCACAATAAAAGTTGTTAATATTTTGCAGACTTAACACTAAAAGCTTTCTCTCCCAGTCAACCATAGAAAAAAACAGATAATATGGTCCATGTTATTTTTAATATATATGAAGGAAGAAAGAATTTGCAGTTATTATCCTCAATCCATTTTTATTATGAAGGGGTCAATGACATCAGATTGATAGCAGGTCAAATATAGATGATAATAGGACAGGACTGTGTTGAATGGCATTAGTTGGGAGGCCTATTCCCAACCGTGGGAGTTTAAAGGCCATGGATGATTTATTTTAAGAGTTAGAGATTTACTCATTCACATGTGATTTATAATTTTTCTTATCTTACTCTTCCAGACAACATGGCATTGACAAAATATACAAAATGGATCCCCATCTCGGAGCCACAGCCAACACGAACAGAGTCTACTTCATTCCATCATGCGCCCTTAAATATAAGTGCGTACTGGATCAAATCGCATCGCTGATCAGCCAGAACCCATCGCTGGCCGACTTAGAATGTTTCCACATAATTATTGTGCCTAAAGTCATAGACTCCTACATCTCAATACTGGAAAGTCGTGGCCTCTATGGCACAGTAACATTACACTCATTCTCATGGGAACTTATGGTGTTAGATGAACAGTTGATAAGCTTGGAATTACCGTTCCTCTATAAACAGTTGTTCGTTGATCATGACCAGTCATTATTGTCCAGTGTTTCTATGTCATTATGGAGTTTGTTCCATGTCATTGGAAGGCCGAAAATAATGTTTTCAGTTGGGAAAATGTCCACCAGTGCATTAGATATATTAGAAATTTATCAAGAGACATATTCAAGAGACTTTTTGAACAGTAGTAGCTCTGAGGAAATTGGAGCAGTAATATTATTAGACAGAAATCAAGACTACCCTTCAAGTTTGCTAACCCCAGCAACATATAGTGGATTATTAAATGAATTGTTCAAAATAAACTGTGGCCATTTAGATTTGAATGTTAAAGAGACAAAGTTAAAAACAGGAAGGATGGATTTCGGTTTTAAGGAAGAGGACTCCGCTACTAAAAACACAGTCATGCCATTAGACAGTTCCATAGACAGTCTTTATGGTGAGATAAAGCATAGACATTTTTCTGAAGTGCTAAGCGTACTTAGTTCAAAGGCAAAACTGTTGAAAAACGAGGATATAAAAGCTTTAGGCATACAAGAAATAAAACATTATGTCACGACAAAACTGCAACAAGTAACATTATTTAAACAGAATTTAGTAAACCACGTGTTAGCTTGTGAAACTGTCATATCGGAAATGAGCAACAAGTTTGAAAACTTAAAAGAGACTGAAACTGAAATGTTGAACAACCGAAACAAGAAATCAAACTTTACTTTTGTTGATGAAAATTTTGGCACAGACATACACATTTATAATAGTTTACGGATTATGTGCTTACTGAGTTTAACTCAAGGCTTAACTTATGATGAATACAACTCCCTTGTTAGTAAATATTTACTAGCATTTGGGTATAAATATTTGTATGTATTTAATAATTTGATAAATGCAGGGTTACTGATCCAACCTACAAGTCCAAAATTGTCATTGAATATAAAATCTAATTTGAGTAATCTGCGAGATACGTTGCAATGGCAGAGTGGGTTCCAATCTTTGGCTAAGCAGTTGAAGCAGCTACCATCGCAACCTGACAAAGTTGGGAAGTCATCTCCAAGCTATGTTTTCAATGGCGGTTACATACCGTTAGCTGCAACACTGTGTAATGCTGTGTTAACATCTGAATCTCTTCACGAAGCGCTGACAAAATTGTCTGCATTATCAGAACTGAAAGTTGGAGGAAAAATCTTAAATAAACTCAAAGATGGAGTCGAAACTTTGAATGAGAAATTATCAAATCTAAAGCTTCAAAGTGATTTGGAATTTGGTTGTAAAGATTCTAAAACTTTAATGAAGTTGTTGAAGAATGATCCTAGTCTAGGGCATGCATTCCCATTGAAGCCCAAAAGTGTATTGGTGTATGTGATCGGTGGTGTGACGTATGCGGAAATAGCGGCCTGTGACGTCATCCAGACGACTACAGGGAGTAAAGTGTATGTTGCGAGCGACTGCGTGCTCAGCGGTAGAGATTTGATGGTCGCTTGTACGTAAATAATATTACGATGAATTCTGGAACTTGAAACTAGTCCTATTTTGTATGGTTGAATTAAAGGAGGTGTATTTTTGAAGTAAGACCTGTTTGACGACGAACGTGCTATAGAAAAGAGTTTGTTGCTCACTGGCAATAAATATGTAGAAAAAGATTGTAGGTAATGCTGTAAACCCTAAACGAGAATGATTGAGATGTCAGTTTGTTTTTCATGTGGCCAATAGTGCTGTCAGACTTTTTAAGTTACTTAGAGGTGTCTGACATAGCTTGACAACCGGGTCCAACGACTTAATGTGTCATCCGAAGCACGGAGCTTTTTTTTTTTTTTATCAATTTTTTTTTCCGAGGCTTCAGTTCACTTGGTGTGACTATGCCAGCCTCATGGGGGATTTCGATTAGATAATTTCTAGTTTCTGTGCAACATCACAGCTCTTATGAAAAGGTATATGGCTTTTGCCATATGTGATAGTGGGTCGCTTAACATAATGTTAAGCTCACCGTTGCACATCGATAGTCCCGCCAAAAATCGATCACGTAGGGCGGTATACTGGTCACATTCCATCAAGACATGTAGTAAGTCCTCCGTCTTATCACAATAATTGCATAAGTCTGAGCGGGTCACTCTCATTAAGAGTAGAAATTTGTTCAACGGAATATGACCAGCCCTCACCCTAAATGCACACACAAGATATTCTCTCGGAAGTCTAGCATAATCAAACCAGGGAACTGGATTCGGTGAAGTTTGAATGGTCTTGTACCAGATACCTTTTGACTCTGAGCATTTATCAAAACGTTTTTTCCAAACATCCATACAGTATTTTCTCATGGTAGGTACGGAGGAGCTTAAGAAAATTTATATTGTTGATAATAATTTATCGAATATTGTTAGGGTAAGTGTATAACATAAAACACTTGTAATATATTGAAAATATTTATTCTGATACTTACAACATATTATATCACAGTACAAAATTATATTAACTATGTATCTCATTTTTATACTGAGCAAAAATGTAGCAAAAGGGGCACGATTCCATGATAAAACTTGAAAGCTTGATTACATTTCAAAGTACCAATGCTAAACATATTTTTTATTTTTTGTCAATTGCACCCTTCTAGTATTTCCCATACAATACACCTAGGTCTTAGCGCCGCCGATCGTCACTATAATGTGTCATCACTCGTAGATGGCAATAAAGGTGAATATGGCTTGACAGTAAAAGTGCACTGCCATTCTAGTCGCAATCGGCATTTAGTCTGGATTGTACACAGGGCCGAATTACGTCGAAATACGTCAGGGCCCCTAGGCTATGCATGGCTGGAGCCCCCAGGGCCGTATTAACCATGTACACGGACCCAGGGGCCGACGCCGTTCCAAACTATCTTTTTGCACCAGTAAAGGGCAAACTCAAGAGCATTATCGTTGCCTTCGACTAGGTCCTCCAAAGTGCAGGTATTTGTGCACATAAGACACGAAAGGTCGTACGTCATCAGTTGTGGAGGGAAGCCACGCTGACAGATATTCTTTCCACTGTCAAATTGTCTACCCTAATGGTAAATCCGACCCTCTCCCCAAACGTATCTCAGTCGTTCTGCCATAATTTTTTTCTTCAAAAGCTTTGTGTGGGATGCTATCAGGACAAGGCTACATGTGTGAAGGTGCTCAGCTATTTCCGCCAGTACTGCGCGAACTTGTGGAAGTGCTCCACGAGCACCGCCATGACGGCTGTGACGGACATGTCCAGCAGATTCTGTAGGTAGTGCACCGCTTCTTCGTCGCCCAGGTCCAGCCTGAGAATGGAAAAGATCCATGTTAGACGTCTCACAAGTCTTCTTCTCGTGTGTGTTATTACTTACACTGGTGTCAGATTTTTCTACCCTGTTAGGGATAAAGACGTGATAGTGTATCTGTATGAAATCATTGATGATAGGTAGATCGTTTTCATCACGCTTGCTCGTAAAGTGGATCTAAATTCACCGGTTTTAGATATATAAAGCAGCTCATAAAACACACGTGTTATAAACGCAAATAGTGAAGTTATATTCTATAACCGCACTATTTGCTATTTATATGCTTCAAATTTTTTTTTTTTAAATTTCGAACTAGCCCCTCCCGCGGCACTAGCACGGCGTGCTGATTTTAAAAAGTCAAGCGGCGGGAAAGTAACAGTGTGCATCACAGTTATATGGTTGAGTTTATATAAAATAAAAAAAATCAGTTTATTAGGTAGTTTTCCTCGCAATTGTGTTGAAAAAGTCGTACGATATATAATGTGCGTATATTGGTTAAACACATTCTGCTGTATTACGCATATTGCAAGGGACCTTAGATTCCGTTATGTATGAAATACTCATTAATTCTGTGAATTCACCTAAAACTCATCTTCTTCTTCGTCTAAGCGCATTCCCGGTTGCATCCTCAGCTGTGCTGCTTCGGAGCCCGGGGTGCGCTTTCCCGCTTTTTCTTCTCCAAATATAACATGCATGTCAATGGTCACCCAAGGATGCCAAAGACCTTGCAAAATGGAGGAGAAATAGCCGGAAAACTTTCAATGATTTGGTTATAGTTTTACAATCGGTCGCCTGCCTGACGTCAGCCCTCTTTGGGAATGTATTTGTGCGAAAAGTTTAACAATCGGCCGCCGCCCGACCTTAATCCTCCCTGGGAATGCAATTGTAGCACGAGATGTTTGTGCTTAGTCCTTTAGTCGCCTCTTACGACATCCACAGGAACAGATGGAGTGATCCTATTCTAACCCGGACCCACACTGGTAGGTTTCACCTAAAACTCATTCATAGAACAAAGATTACCTGAGTTTGTCCTGCACTTTCTTGACCGCCTTGTCGGGCTCCAGCGCGATGTCGGGCACTGACGCGTCCACCATCAGCGAGAACAGGTTCAGCATCAGGTTGGCGTGTCTGTCAATCAACCAAAATAATGTTTCAACTTAAAAATACAACAAGAAAAATGGTGTATCGGGTGGTTCATCATCATCAGGTCTTTTTGACCGACTTCAAAAAAGGAGGTTATCAATTAGTGATTTTTTTTTTTTAAATTATGTATGTTTGTTACGGGATATCTTCGCCAATTGTGAACCGATTTTGATGATTCTTTTTATATTTGAAAGCCTTTACTACCAAGTTGGTCCCATTTTAATTTGGTGAAGATATGATGAAGAACTTTGAAGATATGGAACTCTCCTAAAAAAAATTAGTCAGTTGTTTTTTTTTTGTTAAAAAATTATTTATTTAGACTCCACTACAGGAGCACGACCCTCTCTGTACTACCAAAGCCATATACTACATATACCAGCCAGATAAACGATTTGGCCTACACTCTCCACGCTGGCCAGACGGGTTGGAGCGGTCTCATTATGTTTATAAGCTTTGTTCAGCTTGTGTTCCCTAAGTCGCCTTTTACGACATCCACGAGAAGACATGGAGTGGTCCTATTTTACTCTGCCGGGAACCACACGGCTATCGGGTGGATCCCGGCCTAGAATAGCACCACTCCACATTTTTTTGGATGTCGTAAGAGGTGACTAAAGGAGTAAGCATAAATATTACAGGTGGGCCGAGTACTACATTAACCGAGTAACCGAAAACGAGTATTACTTGGTTTTGCCTTCATCAAACCGAGTACTCGGCTGAATAACTCGGTTCACTAATGGCGCGAAAACGAGTTTTTAAGGCCTGTATTATCAGGGTTACTGGTATCTAACGCATAACCTTTTTGGTGCAAGTTCAGTCCATGGTACTGAACTAATTTCCATAACAACCAATATATATCAGCATTTCCAAATGGATTTTGTATGGGAAGACGAAATTTTTTTTGGCGTTTTTCTACAATGGTTTTTATGGAAAGTTGTTCAGTGTCATGGACTGAACTTGCACCAAATGTGTTAAGCGTTAGATACCAGTGACGTTGTAGAAGGCGGCGCCGCCTTCTACAGACGAATGACTATAGTTTCACAGTTCGAACGAATCGAATTATCATCAATGCGATACACCCTCACCTCCTTAGATGCAGGAAGGCAGTGTAGCACTGCTTCTTGAACTCGTGGTAGTGCTCGGAGTGGACCCCGCCCATGGCCTCCACCATCTCCTTGCTGAGCTTCATGGGCGGCGGCAGCGGCTTCGGGTCCCTCCCGAGGATGTAGCCGAAGTCGATGTGGAACAGGGCGCCCTGGCGGGTCAGCAACAGGTTGTCTAAATGACGGTCGCCCACACCTGAAACGGTAACATATCATTAGTAAATTCATTCATTAGCCCACCTACTATCGTGCCCCAGCTGCCCAACCCCTTGTACAATAGACGACCTAAATTCGGCTAATGACAGGGGAGTAAGTGTGGCCACACATTGGTCCACACTCATTTAATGATTTTAGCCATGCCGACTCGCTAAGAAGATGAAGTAAATTCATTCTTCCTTGCTGGTCCAAGAGAAAGAACAAGATATAGTGTAAATAAAAGCGGCCAAGTGCGAGTCGGACTCGTACATGAAGGGTTCCGTACCTCCGTACAATGTTTTCACACGCTGAAGAAACACGTTTCTTGTATGACGACCACCTTTAATAATTTAACTTTGTCTTATTTTTAGTACTTGTTGTTATAGTAGTCATAGTAATACACAATCGGTGAAAATGTCAAGTATCTAATTAATGCCATTACATAGATCGAGTTAAAAAAAACGCTGAAGAAACACGCTTTTTGTATGACAACCCCCTTTAATTTTTAACTTTTTTTATTTTTAGTATTTTCTATAGCGGCCACAGTAAAACATAATTGGTGAAAATTTCAAATGTCTAGAACGGTTCAAGAGATAGAGCCCTGTGACAGACGGACAGACAGCGGAGTCTCAGTAATAGGGACCCTTCGGGTACGGAACCCTAAAAACTAAAATGTTGGAAAATTCTTACTTAAAAATAAGTTTATCTAGTTAATACAATCATAGCAGCTAAATAATGCATATATTTTTAAAATATGCTAATTAACCCTTGATAAGGCAGTAGGTATATTTAAAAAAATATGTTTTTGGACCTTATTACCAAGGCATAAGGTTCAATTTTAAGTGGCAATATATTTGCCACTGCCTTATAAAGGGTGCCCTTTTATTTGATACGTAGGAAGAAGACGAGGAAGATAATGATTTGATACATTCATAGTACCTTATAAGGTTGATTTTAGATTGTAAAATGTTAGTTTTCATGGGTAATTTACGTTTTCCATACCTAGAGAAAGCTCGGACGCCTGGTGGGAGTACGCATTGCTAGCGTTTTCACAAATTAACCCCGTGCGTGGCCCGTACTTGGATAGGTGACCACAAGTGGTACAAAAATTTCTCGAGCTCCTCCGTGCTTCGGAAGGCACGTAAAAGCCGTTGGTCCCGGCTGTCAATGTATGGCAGTCGCCAAGCTATGTCAGATGCCTTTAGGCAGCTTGAAAAATCTGACACCAGTGTTGGCCACTTATACACACGAAAAACAAACAAACTGACAGATACAGAAAGAGAGGAAGAGAGATAGACAGCGAAAGAGCGAGGGATCTGTCTACTAATCGCAAATTAAAAATACCTATATTTGTTTTATTACAACTGACGTAAGATAAATCCATAATTAATTAATTTAAAACTGTTGACGTGATGTTGTCTTTTTATACTTAAATATTTTTGGTAAAATAAAGTTACAAGTTACAAACGAAAAAGAAAATAACATACTTCGTACACTTACCAAGCAAATAAGTAATGACGCAGTACCCCGCACAACTCCTAATATACGTGTCCATCGTTTCTGGTTTGATCCCGTACGGGGCGCCCTCACACGGGTTGCACTTCCGGAAAAAGTTCTGTATACTGCCTTCCGTCGCCAGAGCTTCCGCTACCGTCACAGACTCAATAAACTGGAGGAAACCATGCTTCGAACTAGTCGCTAACACCTTATAAGGAGTCAATTTCAAATCTAAGTTCTCCCTTCTCAACAACTTATCCATCAACGTTATCATTTGCAATATAAGTTGATCTTGTCGCAAATCGTCGCCATGTTTGAATATGGCTTCGTATTCAACGCCCTCTGTTGTCAAAAAGGTGAGTTTGGATGGCATTAGTGCGGATTTGAATAGAGATGCTTTTTTAGCGACTATGCCTTTGATGGTGACGTTTGGGTCGAGAGGGAAGGGCATGGGTTCGAAGTTTGTGAAGTTGAATTTGAAGGCGTCGGGGTCGGCGAGTAATTGTTGAAGGCGTTCGGCCTTCTTGTTTCGGTTGCCGCTTTCTCGGGTGACAGTTTTGACAAGTTTGACCAGTTTGTCGATGAAGAGTTGCTGGCGAGCCAGGAATGAGCGAGTGCGTTGGTGCTCGCTGTTACCTAGAGGAGAAAGTTGATGGTCATTTATGGTCTAGCCAGAGAATTAATACAGAATTTTTTATTTCATACAGAACGCAATATCCTGCGGTCCCTTGCAATATGCGTCCCCGTCCCCCGTGCCCGCCCCTCTCCGCGAGAGCGGGTGAACACACGCATTGACGTGTGAACAGATGTATAGTTTCGTTTGTAGTAGTGTAGGCATAAATGATACTCTGCTTCTATGAAGTGCTGTACCTGTGGTATTGCGCCAATAGATGGCGTTGTGAAATTTTTTATGAAACTAATGTGTTACTAGAAGCATATTCTTTATTGGAAATTGTTGAATTATTGGACGCGCAACCTAAGAGCGCCTGCTCAAAATAAATGGCAAGAGGCACTAACAAATATACTTATAAACAGCTTAGGATCTTTCTTTCGCCCTTCTGGTTAATGACACTCGTATCGTAAAACATTTTTTTTATTGTTTAAATATAAAATCCTTCTATAAAGTCAAATCTCGATTAATTTCAATAGAATTAACCGTAGAGTATACAAGCTTGTAGATGTGATGACTATGTTAGATGCCTTTGAAGGGCTTGAAAAATCTGACAAAAACAAAAAACTCTTTCGTATTATGTTGTGTTTTATACTTAAATTTTGGTACAATAAAGTTATTACAAACAAACAAACAAACCCGGAACAACGAATCAAGAAATCAAATATTTATTCAGTTACACCTTTGCAGGCACTTTTACACGTCAATACATTTTGTGTTTATTACGTGTAATGTGTTTATATACTTTTAAAATATTAATCATTTTAAAGAAAAGCTACTCATGCTAGAGCGTTTTGCAACGACTATTGCTGAGTAGAAACGCGGAAAGAAACTTATTAAGACAGAGAGAGAGAGAGAGAGAGAGAGAGAGAAGCACAATACCCGGCACACAGTTGAACCAAAATGGCGGCGCTGCGCAGGTTTAATTGGAGGCAAACATGTGCGCAGTGATCGCCATTTTGGTTTAACTTATGTGCCGGGTATAGTACTTCTCTCTCTCTATTTTAATGAGTTTCTTTCCGCGTCCCTTCTCATCAGTGGTCGTTGCAAAACGCTAGCATGAGTAGCTTTTCTTTGTGCCGGGTATTGTACAGAAGAGAAGAAAGAAGAAGAGAAACTTTACCTTTAGCTAGTCGCATGGAGAAACTCCGCATGACCGTCAAATACATGTTCCTGTGCTGCAGGTCCTGCGGCGTGTCGCGGTCCTCGCACTCGCACAGCAGGTACCAGTACAGGTAGTTGGCCAGGGAGCTGTTGCTGCAGGCGCGCGAGATCAGGAACGTAGCCAGGTTCAGACGCTCCTCCGACTCGGAGCTAATTCTGAAAGTAATAGTATTGTCAGCGAACTAAATAGGGGTACTGGGGGGGGGGGGGGGGGGGGTCTGAAGATTTGAACCCCCCACTCCACCGAAATAAAGACATTTTGCGGTCTTTTAAAATCTTAGCAACTCGTCCCGTTACTACGGCAACTCCCCAAGAGGACGTTCTCTAGAGTTCTATCTGTACGAAGCTGTGAACCCTACTCCCCAAAAAAAACGGTCCTGGGTCCAATTACTTAGTAAAATCCTAGTGATTTTTTTTAAATTGATCGAACCCCCCTCAAAAAAACAGCCCTGGCTACGCCTATGGCGAACTATAATACTATGGAAGCATAATCTAGCGCAAAAAATTACCCCATCAAAATGTACATTCAAGTAGGCGGTACTTAAAAACCACATCTCGTTTTCCGCCGAAACTTTTACTGTCGTTACTTCACGCCAATTGCTGTACCAATTAGTGGCTACTGTTTGACGCTGCGACATAGCGGACGTTGGCCGACAGTTGACGCTGCGTTATGCGACAGTCATTTCACATAAACGTGGGGCGGTTTTGCGTGATTAAAAATATTTGATATTTTACTTTACTTTTGAGTTACTTTTCTATAGTATTATGATTTTCTGAGTATTGTTCTTGAAATGATAAACGAAAAAACATTCGCCTTCCCACCAATCAGCGCTCATTTAAACGAATTTTGTATGGGAATACTACTTTTTATATCGATTTTTTTTTTAATAAAAAGTAATCGTCCTCCAAAAAGTAAGTTTTTTTGTAACATACAATGTACTACTGTTTGCTTCCCCAAACAAATAAAAAAAAAAGAAAAGTTTGTGGTTAAAAGTCACCCTGTATAAATATCACGTCTTTATCCCTAATGGGGCAGACAGAAGTTGACAGAACCTTTTGGCTCTTGCGGCTCTAAGCAGACAGAGCCGAGAAGATGAGAAAAAAGAGATTCAGAATAGTGAACATGATTCAGATTCTATCCCACTCCCTCAATTGGCTTTTACGATCTGCGAGGGAAGAGAAGAAGCTGGCACATTCTACGTTTTATACTTTGCTCACTGACCAGCATGGAAGATCTAAGCAATAAAGTATAATTGGACTTACGTTATAAATCTGAAATGAATATTAAATAAACGTGTGTTAAAGTGTTAAACTAGATGCTAAGGGTTGCTCTACACTTATTTGGGCCAGCATTGTCGGTTCGGCAGTATTTGTGGAACAACAAAGCCGACCTTTCCCCTAACATTCATCTTTTTTTAGGGTTCCGTACCCAAAGGGTGCAAACAGGACCCTATTACTGAGACTCCGCTGTCTGTCCGTCTGTCACAGGGCTCTATCTCTTGAACCGTAATAGCTAGACACTTGAAATGTTCACCGATTATGTATTACTGTGGCCGCTATAACAACAAATACTAAAAATAAAAAATAGTTAAAATTTAAAGGGGGTCGTCATACAAAAAACGTGTTATTTTTGCGTTTTTAACTAGATCTTTATAATGGCATTAACTAGATACTTGAGATTTTCACAGATTATGTATTACTTTGGCCGCTATAACAAAAAATACTAGAAATAAGATAAAGTTAAAAATACTCGTAAAAGGGGGTCGTCATACAAGAAACGTGTTTCTTCAGCGTTTTAAAACATTGTACGGTGGTACGGAACCCTTCATGTACGAGTCCGACTCGCACTTGACCTTTTATTTAAGTGGTGTGGATGGTATTTTAATTTCAGGCGGGTGGTGTAGTGGTGAAATTTTGCAGCAGGTATTAGGTCGAACAATTCTTCAGAACATTCCCCATGATAAATGCGATAAAAAATGCACAAGGATGCAACATCCCTACGTAGAGCCAGAGGATCGAGACGGCTGACGAACGTCTCATCATCGATTATACGAGTTGCGCGATTTTGAATACGGTCAAAAGGAAGAAGTTGGTATTTAGGTGCCCCGGCCCAGAGATGGGAACAATATTCCATATGCGGCCTAACTTGTGCCTATACAGCTGAAGGCGATGTGCTGGTGTATATATATTATCATAGGATATTTATAATATCTCTTAATAATAGTCACTTTGTTTTGTTTTGCACAAATGTTGACGTCAAATCGTTACTTAAAGCTAAGTTTACGCCGCTTCCTAGTCGCAAGTGCAGAAGAAGCGGCAACAAACTGCACTGCACGTTTTCTCCAAAGACGTCAACTAACAAACTAAAATCTTAAAATTAGTTATACAGATGGACAGAGATTACATTGTTTATTATGTCATAATTAAATTGAATTATAAGAATTACGAAATTTAAAATAATGTCTATTTGTAAATTTAGTGTGTACCAATGTACCTAAATTATGACATGTCTAAGTATACAAACCTTTAAGAGGGACCCGCGCCAAGCTCAAGCCAGACCTTTTTGTCTTTAAGATAGTCATCGGTCCTATAATAAGCCTTCTCACAAAGTACTTTCTTTACATAAGCTTTGAATTTTCTGTCTGGCATATCAAAGACCGATTCTGGCAGTTTATTATAAAAAAAGTGTACACTTCCCCATAAAAGACTTACTGAATGTATTCAGCCTGTAATACGGGCTAACTAAGTCATTCTTATTACGTAAATTTCTATCTGTAAAATCACTTACTTTATTGAACATGGAAATATTTTTCCTTACATACATTATATTTTCTAATATGAATTGTGATGCAAAAGTAAGTATACCTATTTCCTTGAATAATTCTCTCAGGGAGTCTCTCGATCCTAAACCGTAAATGGCACGAATTGCTCTTTTTTGTAAAAGAAAAATAGTCTGAATGTCGGCTGCACTCCCCCATAGAAGTGTCCCGTAAGACATTAGATTGTGAAAGTAACTAAAGTACACTAGTTGATTCCACAGTTCGGTCGTACGTGGCAGAAAGTTTTTAAACCTTTTAAAACAGACATGGGTAATCTCGACTTCGAGGAGTGTTTCGGCTCACTGAATCTTACTCCGCGTCCGGTACCGACTCATCTTAATGATTCCTACTCCCTTATCGGCTCCAGCTCCGAGGTCCGCTAAGTTTCGCTATTGAATCTACAGAATAAAGACGTCCTTTCTGGTGCCGGTTTCAATACAGAATAATATTAACTCCCGACTCCCGATTCCTCCCGAGACTCGGCTCGCGGCTCGCGACCCGACAGGCGCCGATTCCCTGCGGCACTAAGATCGGTGCGGACTCAAGAACTCGCGGGAGTGTAGCAACCCTAACTTTGAACTGCGGTACTGTTCCTTAGTCCAAATGGTATGAATACTTTCGGCGCGACACAAAGGCTGCGTCTTTGAAAGAGAAAATGCCGCCTTAGTTGCTAATATGCAAACCATTTTATTTACAATAGACCGACGTCCCAGGGCAAAAAAAGTGTATTATAGGAATTGCATTGGAGACATATTATATAGTGCCGTAGACCTATACCTAGAGTAGCCAAATAACCATTTCTTACGCGTCAACTAGGAAGCTCTTAGAAGTTATGGGGTCCGAAATATCAGGAAATTTGCAAAAAAATGTATCATAGGCATTTGTCTAGAGAGTACTATCCGGGGATAGGGGGGCGTCTAAATAAACAGAAAAACCATTTCTTACGGTAATACTAAAATTAATACTAAATAAATCAGAAGAATAATAAAAATAAGAAGGCTACTTAGGAAACACAAGCTAAACAAAGCTTATAAACATCAGTGAGACCTCTCCAACCCGTCTGGCCAGCGTGGAGAGTGTAGGCCAAATCCTCTGACTGCTCTGGCTAATATATAGCTCTGGTAGAACAGAGAGGATCGTGCTCCTGCAGTGGAGACTAAAAATAAACAGGCAAGTGCGAGTCGGACTCGTACATGAAGGGTTCCATACCACCATACAATGTTTTAAAACGCTGAAGAAACACAGTTCTTGTATGACGACCCCCTTTAATTATTAACTTTATCTTATTTTTAGTATATGTTGTTATAGTGGTCATAGTAATACATAATCGGTGAAAATTTCAGGTGTCTAGCTATTACGGTCCAAGAGATAGAGCCCTGTGACAGTCGGACAGAAAGCGTAGACTCAGTAATAGTGTCCCTTTTGCACCCTTGGGGTACGGAACCCTAAAAAAGACCTGATGATAATGATGATAGTTTATAATAGACATAGGTCTGTACTTTTTTTACATTTCCTAGTTTTTAAGATAATAGGGAAGGGATGAAAATTTTGAAAACGCTTTTATATTTTTCTGTGGTTAGGAATAAAAAAATATCAGACTTTTCTGTCCAGTCAATTAATTATAAAAAATTAAACTATTTTAAATCCCATTTTTTAACCCACAGTCAGCCTTGCGCCGTCATTTCTTTTGTCCGGACCGTCTGACGTATTAAAAAAAATAATGTCATATGACATTTGACTTCTTAACTGCCACTGTGGTAAAATAGAGATATTGTCATATGACAGATGACAGTAAACTATTGGTTTAAAATTGGGATTTAAAATATTTTTATTTATTATAATTAATTGACTGGACAAGAACTGAGAAAAATCTGATATTTTTTTAAGTTAACGAGGAATTTTATTCCTTACCGCAGAAAAATATTCAAGCGTTTTCAAAATTTTCATCCCTTCCCTAATTATGTCTTGTTTTTTACTTTTGTGTAATAAAGGGTATTGTATTGTACTTACGAATACGTATCAGTCTCGGCTTGGCCGGCCGCCACACTGTCCTCGTCCGCCGGGGGCGCGCTCCGGCGGCTGCTGGCGGAAGACGACATCTCACTGTTGCTCAGCACTAAACCCAGGAGAAAGAGAAGAGCTAGTTATATGTTTGTATATTTATATTTATAATGGTATGTATGTAGTGTGTAAGTAGATATTCGTTTTGATATTATGATGTAGATATGTATTGTACGTATATTATATAGTAATATTTTATTGTACAATACAATACAATACAAAAATCTTTATTGCACCAAATAAAAAACAATAAAAAAATTACAAAGTTTACGGAACTTATAAATAAATAAGGTACAAGAGGCGGCCTTGTCGCCGAAGCAATCTCTTACAGGCGACCATAAAGAGAAGGAGTTCATTATGTATATTGTATTAATTTTTTTTACTTTGCAACAATAAAGTTTGATAAATAAATAAAATAAAAGACGGTTTTCAAAGCAGTCAAATGTAAGTCCGAGTTTTTGGCGGGAAGTCAAGGGGTTCGGTTGGTGTTATCTTTAAATTATTTTGCAAATTGATTTTAGTGGACTTTATAATATGAAATGGGTGTTGTTTGGTGTTATAAATGCTCATGCTCATGAACAATATGTGAAATAGTTAAAGTGGACAGTCATAGTACGGCCAAAGTGATATTTGTTTTGCGAACTGTGCCCGTCTTCGGGCGACGTCCGCCACTCGATCGGCTATGAAAAACACTTTAACCAGTGGACTCGTATAGATTTGTCGCCAGAAGCTCCCTTAAAGCAATCAAAGGCCTACACCAATCTTTGATTGTAACTTGTTAGGAATAAAGAATGTCCCGCGTTTAATTAACTTGTTCCTGGCCAAATACGCAGTAGCGCCAAGCCATAAAAAAAAATGTAAGTCCACTTACATTCTTAGGCGACTTCAAAAAAGGCAGAGCTTCTTAATTCGAATGTATATCTTTTTTTATGTACATATGTTCCCCAAAAACGTTCAAGCATCAATTTATCTTCAGACACGTAAAGTAAAAACGATTTTACATAATGTAATAAGGTCGGTAATTACCTAACGCTGTCAGTAGACTGGCCTGGCTCCCGCGTTGTCTGTATGCATTTGCCATTTGACTCGTACGGTTGATTTTTACAGCAAAAGTGACTTTACTTCAGTGTAATAAGGTCGATAATTACCTTACTCTGACAGTAGACTGGCCTGGCTCCCGCGTTGTCTATATGCATTTGCCATTTGACTCGTACGGTTGATCTATACAGCAAAAGCGACTTCACTTTAATAGAATAAGGTCTATAATTACCTGACGCTGACAGTAAACTAGCCTGGCTTCCACGTTGACTCTGCATCAGTTTACCTTCGGACTCGTACGGTGGATCTTTACTGCCGCAAAGTCGAGAGTATTCTGAAATTATAAACACATAGGACGGTAAATATAGCTAAACGGCATTAAAGACGCAACCACACGCCTGGCGGGAAAATCTTTCCTTTGCGGCGGTCGAACATAGGCTGAGTATGGCTTTAGTAGTACAGAGAGGGTCGTGCTCCAGCAATGGGGACTAAAAAGACCTGATGATGATAAAAAATAAATAAATATTTAAGCGGCAAGGCTTTGGAACTCACTTCCAGCTGATGTAAGGATGACACCTTCATTGGATTCATTTAAAACTAGATTATTGAAGTCCTCTCTGGTTGCGTCATACTTGGACATAATTAAGTACTTATATTTAATATGTTATTAAATATATACCTATGTATGTAAGATATATACTTTATGTATAGTTTGTTTATGTGTATTGCTATAAGTATTTATGTAAGTATGTTCGTATATATTTATGTGTGTAGATATGTAAGTACTCGTATCTTGTAGTTAAATTTTTACGTACCGGCTTCTACCTTATATATAACAGAGTAAATATCCTCTCAATCTATCGCAGGTTGACTTGTGTTACGGGATACCAACGCAACGATACTATGTTTTAAAACAAACACATCTATACTAATATTATAAAGCGGAAGAGTTTGTTTGTTTGTTTGTTTGTTTGTTTGTTTGTTTGTTTGTTTGTTTGTTTGTTTGTTTGTTTGTTTGTTTGTTTGTTTGTTTGTTTGTTTGTTTGTTTGAACGCGCTAATCTCCGAAACTACTGGTTCGAATTGAATAATTCTTTTTGTGTTGGATAGTCCAGTTATCGAGGAAGGCTATAGGCTATATAACATCACGCTACGACCAATAGGAGCAAAGATATAGTGGTAAATGTGTAAAAAACGGGAGAAATTATTTCATCTTTGAAGCCTTCCGTTGCGTGCGCCGTGAAAACGGTTCAAGATACACAAAAAATATGTATTAAAGAATAATAGCTCTTTTAATGATCTAAAAAACAGTCCGCAATAGTATATGACTATCTTTTAAGATTAACTCACAAAAACCGTTTTTATGGTACCTAATTTGGTCGAAATAATTTGTTTAAGTTGTATCAACAATAATATTAATCTTTATTCAAATAAATATGTTGTTGGTTAAGAGTACTTCATCTATACTAATATTATAAAGCGGAAGAGTTTGTTTGTTTGTTTGTTTGTTTAAACGCGCTAATCTCAGGAACTAATGGTCCAATTTGAAAAATTCTTTTTTTGTTGGGTAGTCCATTTATAGAGGAAGGCTTTAGGCTATATAACATTACGTTCCGACATACACGCGAACGAAGTCGCGGGCACAGCTAGTATACAGATAAACATCCAAGACCCAGGTCAATCTGAAAAATATCATTTTCCATCTTGACCTGACCGGGGCTCGAACCCGGGACCTTCTGTGTGAAAGCCTGGCATGATGACCACTAGGCCACACAGGCCTACGGGCTAAAGTATACTAACAAACCTTCATGTATTTCCATGAAATCCTCGTACTTCAAAGCTTGCACCAGTTGCAGCAGATAGAGTAGCAAGTCTTCGTCGGGCGCCTGCTTCAACCGGGATATGGCGTATCTGTACACATTGGAAACAATCAATAATGGACGACTAGCAACCCATCACTATTTTGATTCCTTCATCCAGTTATGATTAAGTTTAAAAGCCGTTTCGACTTGGAAACCATAATAGGTATTAGTCCGTTAGTTACATTACCCAAAAATAATGTACCCATATTTTACAGTTTATCAAAAAATTTACTTATATATTATTAGCGTAAGGACTAGGCCAACCGCGCGAAGGAATTGCACCAACTCGTTGACCCAAAAAAGTCAGTTTTTAGACCAACGCGAGTTAGTCGTCCTCGGTCCGCGGAAGAGTTTATTCGTTTTTGTTTCATACTCGAAAATGCCATAAAATGCCTGGTTGTGCATTTAAAGGCTGCAAAAACTACGATATAGGTTAAAAAAGTACATAGACTATCGTATCATCGGTAAGTAACATAACTGTTTGTTATAATTAAAAACTAAAAAAAATTATCGCGATAATTTTACAACCGATTAGCGGCCATGTGTTTGCGGACTTCGCGTCGTCGCACCCTTAGCGACAACAGCGCATGCGCTGTGGTCGCTCCGGGTGCGACGTTGAATTGTATGACGAAATTCGATGCAAAATGTTCCGATGGCCTTATCCTTAGTTGAATCATTGATCAAAAAAGTAAAAATTCACAGATACAGAGTATCCAAGTTCCAGAGTGGGGGCTTGTGACGACACCGCTATGTAAAAATCGTACGAATCCGTGACGTCATGCGAAATTTAAATGCGCTGTATCTTCGTCATTTATTGTTTCTCAGAGAAAAGGAAAATATGTGTGCAATATTTTTTGATAATTTTATTTATTTAACTTCATTACAATAAATATAAATGGCGGACTTAAGGCCAGGGACCTTTTCTACCAGTCAACCAACAGGTGATGCCAAGAGAGTAATAATCTAACCGATGGGCCAAAAACAAATTTCCAGTCATCATGCCATTGATTTAGTCAGTTTACTTACTTTCTGACTGCTGGATGTGTGAATTTAGGCGTGAGCAGTTCCAAGGCGTCTTCCACATCCATCGGCGCCCATTGCTTCATCATAGCCAGGGCCTGCCGCACCTCCGCTGTTAACAAGAGTAATAAAACAGAATTATATAAGTGCCAACGTACAGAACGGAAATTCGCAACGTCCCCCGCAATATGGCACCCCGCAGCTCTCCCCCGTTCTCGGGTGCGTTTGATAGATTTTAACACTGAAACGTACACATTGACGTGTGCATGGATGTAAAGTCTAGTTTTTTGTAGTATTAGGCATAGCCTGATAATATAATGAATACTACAAAAAGCGCCATACCTGTGCCACAGAATACAGTAAGAGTAAACAGAACGGAATCTCCTAAGGTACGCGCAATATGCGTCCCCGTTCCCCGCACCCGCACCTCTCCCCCGGTTCTTGTGGGCCAACTTGTGTCATCAAGGCGAAAACGGAGAAGAGGTGCGGGGACGGGGAACGGGGACGCATATTGCGCGTACCTTAGGAGATTCCGTTCTGTTTACTCTTACTGCATTCTGTGCCTGTGCCGTGTGGCTTCCGGCCTAGAATAGGACCACTCCATCTCTTCCTGTGGATGACGTAAGAGGCGACTAAAGGACTAGGCTCAGTTATACGAATCGTTTGTCCAGAGTAATAAGAATGAAATTGGCTTGCAATGGATGTCTAGGTATCTATATAAAAAGGTGCTGAGTTCTAGCGTGAGCTAAATTAAACCATATCGCTAGCCACATTGAGTCGATATTTCTTTGAATTGCTGAGTGAGACTTCTGTAAGTTAGTATTATCTATTCTGTGCTATTAACATAATTCGCATTTTTGCTCATTCTCTCGGTCGGCTTCTACGATCTGCGCAGGAAGATAAGCACTAGCATATTCAAATTTATATGTTTATTTTACATGGAACATACGTAAATACACACATAAATACATAAGACTGCTAAAATCATAACCCTTCCTTATGGCTTTGCCGTAGGCGGGTAAAAACAACAGTTAACATCTGTCTATACTTATCTACTTAGACGTTTTCTGACCATCACGAGTTCCGTTGTATTGTATACACACAAGATTACGAAACAGCCTAATGCAAACCGGTTGGCAAATTTGCATTTATTAAAATGAGTTTCGGCCTGAATTATATTTAGAAGACAAGCGGAGCGTGCGTAGTTTTTTTTTATTCTATCAATAATTCATTATGCTAATATACATATTGCTATGATATTCTTACCTACTGCTACCCGCCTAAAAACCTAATAAGTACATTGCCGTGTAGTTTCCAGCAGAGTAGAATAGGACTACTCCAAGACTTCCTGTATGGTAGAAGGCGACTTAGGAAACACAAGCTAAGCAAAGCTTATACTTAAACATCAGTGAGATTTTTTTAACCCGTTAGGCCGCCGTGGAGAGTGTAGGCCAAATCCTCTGGCTGCTCTGGCCAAGGCTCTGTTAGTACAGAGAGGGTCGTGCTACTGCAGTGGAGACCAAAAAAAAAGACCTGATAATGATGATGCCATTGATAGCAAAGAACGAATCTAAATTGAGAAAGGTCCCTTTTTGAAGTAGATAAAAGTAATAGAACATGTAAACGGGCTTCAGAGCCGCGCTACTTTTGTTTTTCTCAAGCTAGCAATAAAAAAAAATGGTTTGACAGTGAAAGAGCGCTGCCGGTCACTGCCGTTCCAATGTGAATCGGCGTCATGTCTCTAAACAGTTTAAAAATTCAAATAAAATAATCATACACTATGTTTTTAGAATTAAAAAATATTTTTACTTACACGTCTCCACAGTTTTTTTGACCATCGCGAGTTCGTGCGCGTGCGCAATTATGACATCGAATCACTCATAACAGAATGCACGGCATATTTGCATTTATTAAATAAGCGTGATGCGCGGATATGCTATCCAAACATCATGATACGCGTATATTTTTTAAACAAGTACACATAAGTTTTTGGTAAAAAAAAGTCTTCAGAGTAAAACAGGATTTCGGATTTGATCCCCGGCTAGGTCAAGATGAAAATAGAAACTTGATTGGTTTTTGTATGTTTTAAGTTTATAAGTATATTTATCATCTATGTAACTGTTCGTTTCCCAAATTAAATAATATCAAATAAAGATTTTTTTTTTTAGATGCAGTCAGCAAGAATTACAAAAAAGTTTTTAATACGTATATCGTAATAACTATTTTTTACTTTTTTAACTACAAATCACAACCAAGCCACTTATTATAAAAACAAAAATCACAGAATTTCAAATTTGTGTCCGCACAAAAATATTACAAATTCTACTAAAAAAATATTCGAAAAAAAATAACCACAAAACTAAATCTTGCACGGTTCCCGTGACCATTTGAATTAATTCGTACTATCTTAATTATTACACCATATAAAATAAAATCTTTCACAGCTGAAATCCACGACCGTTCAATGCCACCGTTTTTTCACGCTCGCTGCTTGGTGTTAAGTAAATGTAAGTCGACGTGAAAGTGCTTGCGAAGGCCTAGTTTCCGAATAAAAGATTTTTTTTATTTATTTTGATTGCTCGCTTTTGTAACAGTTCACACAGTTAACTCTGTAGAGCTACCACAGTAGATCTAAACGAATCAGTCGAAATGATTCATGCGTTCAAACTGGTAAGGCCCTGCGACGCCGAAGGCTCGGTCAGTCGACCTTTTAATTAGGTTGTTATACCAGATTTTTGAAATGTCATTGATGTATAAATCTGTAGATGTGTCACCCAACACTGTCCGAGCGTGAAAGTCAAAATTATTTATTGCTTAACTGTGTTTTTAAAGATGATACATAATGTGGTATGTTTCAACAGTTTGCCCTTTCAGGCATGCAATAGTGATTTATTTTTTCGCTTTGCTTTGTTACGAGTGTTCGGTTGTTTTGATATGTAGTAACATAACCGTAAAACTAAATGAATCAGTCGTAACTATGCATGCGTCCAAACTGTTTTTTTTTAACAATTCACACCGATTAAGCTAGCCCCAAAGTAAGTTTTTTTAAACTTGTGTTATGGGATACTAACTCAACGATACTATATTTTACGTTAAATACATATATAGATAAACACCCAAGACCCGGGACAATTTGAAAAAAGGCCATTTTCCAACTTACCCTGGCTGGGAATAGAACCCAGAACCTCCGGATTAGCGGCCTAGCGTGTTAACCATTACGCCACGGAGGTCGTCAAAGGTTCAGTCAGCCGACTTTTTAATTAGATTGTTATATCAGATTTTTGAAATAACATTGATATTTAATTTTGTAGATGTGCCATCATTGCTATGAAAGTTCTCGTCATCTTTGTTTACACCGCGAAAGTACTTTTTCTAGACGAAAAACTTAATTTCTGAGTAGTTAAGTTATTTGTCGATTAAGTACTAAACTTTGACTCTGAAATTAAATTTCTTCTTATTTTGTTCGCTTATGCTTATTGTATGTAACTGTAACTTATTGTTGTAACTCTACTGTATAAATAAACGATGTCAAAACGATTACTCCAAACCGGTACAAGCGCGAGTGGCGTTCGGTCGACCGACTCTTTAATTAGGTTGTAATGCCAGTTTTTTATAATGTTATTGATGTACAAAAGTGTAGATGCAACCTACACGCGCTTGAAATAGTAATAACAAGTTAATGCATTTATACCGGAAAGAAATTGCACTGTATGTAAGATATTATAAAACTAGTATTTATAGCATTCTGGCATAGGTTTTTGTATTTATTTGTTTCAGGTTCATGTATTTATCATTTACATGTTATCATGTTCACTTTACAATCTAGCCAATAAAAATTAAAATCCTATTACTTCTATCCTAAAGTTTATTACTCATTCGCGAGGGGATTACAATGACATTTGGCACGTACGTATTTATTGCCTAAATTAACACATACGATACTATATGATGATGATTCAATAAAATTAGAATACATTCTTTATCGCTATCACTGTAATATTTCACTGATAAGACACTTATGACGTATCTTGGGAAAATAAAATATCATTGGAGTATCCATATCAAGTTATAGGTCGAGGCTCTTGTGGCTGGGTGGGCGAAAGTACTTTTTGGTTTTAAGTATTATGAAATCAAATAGGTGTATATGTAATGGTAATATGTGCATTTTGCGTATATTATATAATTCTGCATTTCATTCAAAATAAAAGCTAAATTACGTTTGCATGCAAAAGTCTATGGTAAGAGCGTCCTTAAAATGGTGGCGCTACCAAATGTTTTATTTATTTTAAACTTTATTAACCGAAACAAAAGGCATGGTAAATTTAGATCTATTCTTACCCGCAATATGACGCGTTCTAATAACTTAATTATCCAACCTTTACTGTTGAAACTACGTCAAGCGGACGCCCCGGAAGGGTTCAGTCCGTCTCTGTCAAAAACCCTACGTGCGATATAGCTGAAACTGTCGCGGGTCACGTGTTTCTGTCGCGCGTAGAGTTTTTGACGCAGTTTTGTTTGTTTAATTTCTATATTGCACAAAAATTACATTTAAATGTACATTATTTAATACAAAGATAAAAAGAAATAACTTGTACAAAGGCGGACTTATCCCAAGAAGGGATCTCTTCCAGTCAATCCAATCTTCAAAAGGTTACATATTTTTGGAATGGGTGGAGTGTCAATATAATACAAAGAAATTTTAAAAATCCTAATACTAACTTAAAATCATAAAATCTTAAATACTAAAAAAAACATTAAAACAAATAAAAAAGAACAAATAACAGTTTTAAGCCTTAGTTGCCCTTTACAACATCTTTAGGAAGAGATGGAATGGGGCTCTTCTAGGCCGGAAACCACATCATCATCAGGTTTTTTTAGGGTTGAAGGTAGGTAACCCAAAGGGTAAAAACGGGACCCTATTACTAAGACTTCGCTCTCCGTCCGTCTGTCTGTACTCGTATGTCACCAGGCTGTATCTCATGAACCATGAGAGCTAGGCTAGAGCTGACTATCAGTTGCCAATATAACACAAATACTAAAAACAAAATAAAATAAATATTTAAGCGTGGCTCCCATACAACAAACGTGATTTTTTTGGTCAAATGATGGATAATGGTAAGGAACCCTTCGTGCGCGAGTCCTACTCGCACTTAGCCGGCTATTTATTTTTAGTCTCCACTGTAGGAGCACGACCCTCTCTGTACTACCAAAGCCATACTTTACCAGAGCAGTCAGAGGATTTGACCTACACTCTCCACGCTGACCAGACGGTTGGAGCGGTCTCATTGATGGAAACACAAGCGTTGTATAGCTTGTGTTTCCTAAGTCGCCTACTACGACATCCATGTGATGACTTGGAGTGGTCCTATTCTACTCTGCCGGGACCAAACTGCAAAAAGCAGAAAGAAAGCATAGCAACGACACGTCTCTCTCTAATTAAGAGCTATGCTCTTGTCGGTGAAGTATGCATTATCTTCCATCTCTTTCTCTCCTCTGCCATCTGTTCTACTTCGCTGTACGACACGACGTTCACCTTCTCCTTTATCCGTTTCATGTAGCTATGCCTCGGTTCCCCTGGTCCTCTTTTCCCTTCTACTCGTATCTTGCTTTCAATGATAGTCTTTATGAAGTCGCCGTGTCTTAGACGGCACAGTTAATATATACTCTTGTACCCTAATTATACAGGTCTGTAAATTTTTAATTGTAAATGTTATTTGGTGCAATAAAGATTTTTGTATTGTATTGTATATTAGCTAGATTATACAAAGTGCTTACCGGGCCGGTTCCAGTTGACGCATTCCAGGAATTTGGTAAGAGCGCGGCGGTGCGATGACAGATAGAACCTGAAGCAACAATATCTAATCAATAACAGATCCAGATAGGTACACTCTCACTTCTTTATCCCTAACGGGGCAGACAGAGCCTAGGGCGGCAAGGCCCAGGCCACTTTTAGCGTGATGGTGGGCATGAAGGTGGAAAAAGGAAATCATAATAGTGAAGGGTTGTTAACCGCATCGCCTATTGATATGATTCAGATTTTTGCCCATTCCCTCAATCGGCTTTTACGATCTGAGCGGGAAGAGAAGCAGCTGGTACATTCTATGTGTTTTCTTTTCACCCAGACTAGCATGGAACAAATCTAATTATCTAATCTAATAATAAATAATTGGCCTTTTTCATTGCTTCACCTAAACTAGTGGCTCTGTGCGCTGTGGATCATCAATCAATCATTTGTTTGTCAAACATAGGTACAATTTTAAAGATGTTACAATAATATATAGTAATTCGCTATGGCTTGCCCATATACATCGTGTTATTTAAATAACGCAAAACCTCTCAGATGGTACCTCATCCCATAAAACTGAACAACTTTTGTTCAACAACTATCACGAAACTGAAAAAATATAATTTGAATTTTATACAAACTGATCAAACTGATCGAGTTAATTTGTATGCAAATCCGATTTTTTTTTAGGTTTCGTGAAAGTTTTCCGTTATTTAATTAACACGATGCATAGTATACAAATATTTAAGTACTTACATGCACATAAAGAAAATTGGTTTATTTTAAATTGGAATATTTTAAAGACCATGCGTGTCTGTTTTTGCATAGCCCTCACAAGGGGTCAGCCCTTGAAGTGTATCGGATAAAAAAGTTGTTTGGACGAAAAAGTTGCGTCTTTTATAAACAAAACATTTTTAAATATTACGAAACGGCTGAAACATGATATTTTTTACGTTTTCAAACTCCATTCGCCATTTTGAAAAAATTCCAAAAACTGGATCGACAAAGGAAATCTACATAATTATAGAACCTGCTCACAAAATTTCACGAGAATCGGGTAAGAAATGCGACCTGTAGGCGAGAACTATCGGAAAACAGGAATTCCGAAACACGAAAGAATTTTTGCCGAAGTCGAAATGGGGTCTCCATTTCGACTTCGGCAATAATTCGTTACACTTACTCGGTCAAAAAAGATTACAAAGTTGGATGTTTTTGGAAAAAAATCCGAATCATGATAAGAGGGCGCCTGATGTCAATAATCAAAATTTTGCTCCCGCTTCCACGCACACAAATTTACTCTAGCCGAAGCGAGACAGCGAGCCATGGCGTAGGGAATCGCGACGGATCAATGAGGCTGATTTTGGTTTTGAGGTTTTTTTCGTTTTACCAAGAATATTTAAGAGTTATTTAAAAAGTAAGACATATGATGACTGCCTTGTTATGTTTAATAAAATTCTAATCCAAAGTTACAAGTGCTAATTTATTGTATTTCTTGAATATTTTCTGTTTTAGTTGATTTAGAGGCAATTCCCAATTTTTTTTTATCGAGAAAATTTTAAGCAATCGTGTTTTCGAAACATATTATGTATGTATAGAGTTAGTCCTGAACCTTGCTGTGTTTTTTATTTCAAGTGAGTATTTCCTTAATATTGATAATATTTAAGATCGCTCTAAGATTTTTAGGGTAGTGAGGTGAAGGGATAAGCAAATGGCCTTGAAGTGTGAAATAAATTGTTAACTTGTAAATATGGTGACATATATACAGGCTGACTTTTAAACCACCAGCCAAATTTTTGGAGCAAGTTCAGTCCATGATACTAAATTACTTTCCATAAAAACAATTAACGAAAAACTAAAATAAAAATTCGCCTTTTCATACAAATCAGCGCTTCAGTCAAACGGATTTTCTATGGGAGGACGAAAAATTTTCATGGATTTTTAATAACTTTTTTTATAGAAAGTAATTCAGTATCATGGACTGAACTTGCTCCAAAAATTTGGCTGGTGGTTTAAAAGTCAGCCTGTATACATATTTCCATATTGCTCTTCGTCATGCACTAGATAGCCCTTTAAATTATTTTATGAATCACCGTTGAAAGTATTTACATTAGTCCGTCTAGCTTTAAAACTTGCCTCCGCCAAAAGTGGCCACGGCAAGTTTTAAAGCTAGACGGATCACCAATAATAGTTTCAACGGCAGTTCATAAAATAATTTAAAAGGATATCTAGTGCATGACGAAGAGCAATATGGAAATTATCACCATATTTACGAGTTAACAATTTATTTCACAGTTCAAGGCCATTTGCTTACCTCTTCACCTTAATAGGCGATGCGTCTAGCAAACCATCGCTATTTGATTCTTTTTTCCATCTTGCCCACCATCATGCTAAAAGTAGTCTTTGAGTCTTGACGTCGTCAAAGCGTGCACGAATGTATGTGCGCTTCTTGTATTCGAAGGGATTTTAAAATTGGGTATTTAGTGGGTCAAAAATTAATTATTTGGTACTGTTAATAGAATAAAACGTCACAAAATAATGCCACTTGTCTATCACATCCACTTTGAACGTGGTTTTAGATTTATTAATGCAGAAAAACGGATATTAAGAGCGCTATTTGACTCCAATAAGGAACTATGACGTCATAAATCGATATTTCATACAAATCCCATAGAAAATGTTTGTTTTTGACGTTAAGAAATAAACGGGCAAGTGCGAGTCGGACTCGTACATAAAGGGTTCCGTGCCTCCGTACAATGTTTTAATACGGTAAAAAGCACGAGTTTTGTATGACGACCCCCTTTAATTTTTAACTTTTTTTATTTTTAGTATTTGTTGTTATAGCGGCCACAGTAATACATAATCAGTGAAAATTTCTGTGTGTCTAGCTATTACGGTTCAAGAAAAAGAGCCCTGTGACAGACGGACAGACAGCGGAGTCTCAGTAATAGGGTCCCGTTTGCACCCTTTGGGTACGGAACCCTAAAAAGTATCTGATTTGACTTGTTACAAAATAGCGTATTGTACAGGTTTTTATAGTATGTGTATTAATAATATGTTGAAAATCAAGGTGGCTGAACTCATTGAGGTGTTTTTTATGGAAATATTTATTGTAAAACCGAAAAAATAAATAAAAAAATAAACATACAACGGAGGCATCCTCTCTTATAGATATATCTCCAGGGAGTCAATCAAATCTATACGAGTCCACTGGTTTTTAGACGATTGACTGGCGGACGGCGCCTAAAGACCGCAGTCCGCTTAAAAAATATCACCAGCCGTACTATGACTGTCCACTTCAACTATTTCACATATTGTTCATGAGTATGCGTGTTTATTACATTAAACTACACCAATTTCACATTATAAAGTCCACTAAAATCAATTTGCAAAATAAATTAAAGCAAACAGACTTCCCCTTGACTTCCCGCCAAAAACTTCAGACAGATGAGATACCTAATGCTTTTACTAGATGTCAACTAAGTGTAAAATGTACCTATTAATGAGTAAGTACATGTTTTATAATACGACAAATAGTAATTAGTGGTTAACGGTGTAAAAACGTAATAGATGTAATTATTTGTTAACTATTTGCTGATACAGCAGCTGTTAAATCATTAAAACGTCATTTAAGTAACGTGTCTGCGGTTCTGGATGTCTCGTGTTAGGAACCCAAGGCGCCAGTAACTGGTGTGGCGACCTCTGCCACAGAATAAGAACCAGCACTTATGTACAGAAGTCTCACTCAGCGAAGAAATTCAAAGAAATATATACTCAATGCGGTTAGCATCATCATCATCAGGTCTTTTTAGTCTCCACTGCAGGAGCACGACCCTCTCTGTACTACTAGACCCATATATTAGCCAAAACAGTCAGAGGTTTTAGCCTACACTTTCTACGCTGGCCAGACGGGTTGGAGAGGTCTCAATGATGTTTATAAGCTTCGTTTAGCTTTTATTTCCTTGAATTGAATTGAATTCATCCACGGGAAGACTTGGAGTGGTCTTATTCCATTCTGCCGAGAACCATACGGCTTTCACGGCAATGCACTGAATGCACTGAATTTACCACCCGGAGGGGCCGCCTGCGCGCATAGTAATAATGTAGGTACATTTTCGATACCTAAACGGGGAGTGACACAGGCCTGTCTCTACGCCACTTCGAGGTACTACAACTACAACAGTGCAGTTACAACATAGTTCACAAGAAGATTACTAGATAGCGCCTGCAGTATCCTACATATCGACATCAGAGTTCTAGTTGCAACTCGACATATATACAACCTCCGAAAATATACCTGTGGAACCGCGTTGAGGTTGTCTGGAAGAAATTGCTTGCCGATAAGGCAGCCTTTTGCGCAATTCCTAGTTTTTAAGATAATTATGTCTTATTTTTTATGCAATAATAGTAGATTGTGCTACAAGGCGTAAAGGTAATAGTTTTAACGCGAGGCGCGGGATTCAAGTATATCGCCCGAGATAAAACTATTACACAGTGTAGCACATTCTTCTTTTCATCTCCATCTATGAGAAAAAGCTAATATATGTATACCTTAACGAAAGTAGAATACCTACGTATACCTAATCAGAGTTTAACAGTCAGTTACTAATCTTTATTTGGTGGCGTTTTCACTGAAGAAGTACTATGAAAATATTTTTCTAGGACCACCATATCTTATACATTTTCCAGTCACTAGAATCGTTTCATTACTTATTCCTTGTGTCACTTGTGTGTTAATTCTTTATATATTTAAATATGTATATTATACGTAAACTTCATATTTATTTACTATCGGCCTCATCACGAAATTAGTCACATTTAAAATAGTTGTAAAAATAACTTTATAGTTCCTTATAAAATTACTATTTAAATTAAAGACAACAAATGCGCGTTTTTATTGGTTTTTAATAAATTATTATTTTGAAGCAAGAGAACCAAAACATTTTGACCTACAGTCATCCACGTAAAACGTGTTGTATTCCAATTTTAAAAAATTACGACGCCCTTGCCTTTATTTTATAATTTTAAAACTAAATTCTTCTTTTTTTTAGCTGACTGCCAATGTTATTTTTGATTCTACATTCGTGTTCGGTTTTCAAATGTGTTTTAACGCCTTGGGAATCCACTTTTTACTTTTCAGTGTCTAGAGAATTACCAGTGTCTTTAGCCCCAAATATTTGGGATAAAATCATCGTTTTTCGAATAGATGAGATGAGATGATGAAAAGGGTATTTTATTGTATCTAACCTGAATTTCCACAATAGATCTTGTTCAGCAGCCGCCAGAGGCCTCGCGGGCGGCGAGGCCACAATGGCTGACAGTTGGTCCCTCTCCGACGCAGTGGGCTTGGCGTCCCGCCCGGACACCCCGGAACGAAGCGAACGGGCGAGGCGGTGTTGTTTACTTTCCACCAGGTTTTCCTTTTTGACAAACGTTAAATACGGTTTTACTATATGAGAAAAATATCCAAAAATACATTATTGAGAAAGCTTAGGCAAAAAGCTGTTACAAAAGATTATTTTAGTTCATAATGACAAAATAAATTTTAAAATTCAATTTAATGCAAACAAATATATGGCCAATTGAAATGAGTTTATCTATCATATGCAATTATTCTTGTGGTTCCCGGCAGAGTAAAATAGGACCACTCCAAGTCTTCCTATGGATGTCGTAGAGAGCGACTTAAGAAATACAAGCTGAACAAAGCTTATATAAGTACATCAGTGAGACCTCTCCAACTTGTCTGGCCAGCGTGGAGAGTGTAGGCCAAAACCTCCGACTGCTCTGGCTAATATATGGCTCTGGTAGTACAGAGAGGGTCGTGCTCCTGCAGTGGAGACTAAAAAAGACCTTATGCTGATGATGCAATTATTCAGCCATTATCACAGTAAGAAAGCTAGACCAGATTATTGTCTTATAAATAGGTATCGAACGATAAGGAAGAAGTATTTTTTGCAAATAAAATCACCTGTAAAATCTCGTAATCCGGCACAGTGACGATTTCCGCTTGGGCCCTAAACTGGTACATTTCATCCCCATCCTGTTCGTAATAAACCACCGCATGCTGCAAACAAGTAAGAAAACCAAAACAATTAGGTGACAACTCTAACTCAAGAATCACCTCCATCACAGAAGCTATCAAACAAAAGAAAACGCATCATAATCGGTCCATTCGTTTACGAACTACGATGCCACAAAGAGACACACAGACACGTCAAAACTATAGGTAACCTTTTCGCGTCAGTGGTTAAAAAAATACTTTTGTACCTTCAATTGTTCACATCACGCCTAATGTGACCCTATTAATTAATTTTGATTTATTTATTGACTAGCATTATGCTCAAGACTTCAGATAAAACAGTGTTAAAGCACATCACTATTATTGCGGCACAACCACAACACTATCGAAGCCGGAAACGCGCCTGAGGGTGGTACTTGCGTCAGAGAAGAAATAGACATCGAGACGTACGCACGCGCTAGCTAAGTTTTCATTCGTGCGATCCGCGGTCATTGTAATTTTGTCAAAACGTCCGAAACTTGTAACGTAAATAATTATTAATTTATTTAAACTTTATTGTACAAAATACAATTTGTATAGCACAATAGGCGGACTTAATGCTAAAAGCATTAACTGACAGCCAACCTTTGGGTTGTTAGAAAACTTAAAATTATAGTGATATCCAATTTGTAAAATTCAAGTTGGTAATAAAACAACTTTCAAGTGCCCAATTTTTTTTACTGTGCACCCCAAGAAACAAGCCTGTACAACAAATATACAAATTAATTGGGACCAGAAGTCAGTTTGTAAGTATTACTAACAATGTTTTAAAAAAATATTCTATACTTTATAATTTTTTTCATATAAATAATTTTAAAATTTATTTATTTAGATTTATTATTTGAATAATAATTTTTTTAAACAGTAATACTTACAAACTGACTTCTGGTCCCAATTAATTTGTATATTTGTGGTACACAAATAAATGATTATGAAGTTTGCAGTTTATTTGATTTCATAATCCCGTACCTACTTCGATATTTTAATATCTATTACTGTAAAACCAACTTACATAGACTTCATAAAAAGCACCACAAAATTATCAATACTTACATTGATGCCGTCAATCTGAACAGTCGGGAACTCTACCATGAGATACATGTAGTCCGAACTCCTTTTCTCCTTCTCGTTGATCATCTCGATCTCTCTGAACGTCAGTCTATCCAGCCAGTCCACCTGAAAAAGAAATTACATCAATGCGAAGGGACGTAAACTTTTTTACGGTTCCGTACAAAAAATGAAAAAACGGAACCCTTATAGGATCACTCGTGCGTCTGTCTGTCCGGCCGTCTGTCACAGCCAATTTTCTCCGAATCTACTGGACCGAATCAGGTGAAATTTGGTAGGATGGTGTAATCCTATGACCCAAATACATATGTGCAAAGTAAATAAATATTATTTTAAAATAAGGGTCATTTCCGGGGGAAAAATTTGAAAAAAAAAAAAGTTTTGCACAACTTACTATGTTATATATCAAATGAAAGGGCTTATTATAAGGATCTCAAATATATTTTTGTTGTTATTGTAAAATAAATAGTTTTTTAATAATTTATTTAAATCTTTTCTTTAATAATTTAAATTGTCCTGGGGTCTTGGGTGTCTGTCTTGGGTTGGGTCAACCTATATACGTACTACATATTATTATGTAAATATAATATCGTTGAGTTAGTATCCCATAATACAAGTTTCAACTACTTTGGGGCTAGCTTAATCAGTGTGATTCGTCATTATCTATTTTAATTATTATTAATTTACCTTTTTTTAAATTGTATATTAATGTAGTGGTCTACTATAGACACTATATATGCTGTAATTTATTACGCATATATCTTATAATATATGCGTAATAAATTACATAAATATCTTTTCCACGTTGTATAAACGCGTACAATATTAACTTGTAGAACACCTAACTTACCTTAGGCATATGCCCATTGCGATGTTTCTTGGCAAGTTTCCCCAGTCTTTGCATCTGTTCCTTGCCGGTGTCCGGGGCTTTCCCCGGCGTCTTTTCGCTGCCTTCCACACCAGGCCAGACGCGTAAGTCAAACATACCCTTTAAAAAAGTACACATTTTCTTCATAAATACTTTTAATTGTCTTCTATGCTGGCACGTAATTATATCGCGAAAACGAAGAATGCACCAGCTGCTTCTTTTTCATCTTAGCGCATCCCCGGTTGCATGTGCTGCTTCGGAGCCCGGGGTGCGCATTCCCAATTATTCTTCTTTAAATATAGTATGCATGTCAATGGTCACCCAAGGATGCTGAAGGAAGACCTTGCGAAGTAGAGAAGAAATAGCCGGAACAGTTTAAATGATTTGGGAATAGTTTAACGACCGGCCGCCTGTCGTCAACTCTCTTAGGGTTGCGTACGTACATTTATGCGAAAAGTTTTACAGGCGGTCATTCTATCAATCCTCCAAAATTCAATTTATCCTAGTCTGTACCACACGGCACATATTTTCTTAATTTATCTCTTTCATTAAATGTTATGTGAGCTCATATTTCGTTCATGTTGACCTGGGAGCATAGAAAAAACGCACAATGTACCTACCAGCTGCTTCTTTACCTGGAATTATTGCTGAGAAGAAATGCTAAACTTACCTTGACCACAACATTGAAACGTTTAAACTTGCATTTTATAATGAAGATATATGTTTTTATAGGCAGACTGGTGTAATTACCCATTTTAAACGCTCGGGCTTAAAAAAAAATAATATTTACATAAGACAAAAAGTACGAAGAAAATATGAACACTGAACTTTATTATCCGACACAGGACTCTTGAATTATTCACACACAAAATTTTATCACAAGTAGGTACATTCAGAACTAATTTTTGTTTTCATCTTTAGACGTTTGAAAAAGTTATTAAAAAATTGAGTATGCACATGATATGCGAAAAACAGCCTAAGCTAATACTGAGTACAGTAAAAATCCTAAGCATGTTTGCATGTGCGTGTTTGAGAAAAGACTGGGGGAGTGGCAGTTTCCAGGCGTCCGAGATAAGGTGAGAACAGGGCGTTTGTATAAACATATCGCGTAAATGTGATACTTTATTGGGGGCAGGAACCTCTCATGACGTAATGATCAATTAAGTATCAATCTAACATTCATCTTATACGACATGATCAATTTATTAAAAATATACTAGAAGGAAAAGTAGAAGCAAGAAGGGACGGGAAGACCAAGAAGAGCATTTATAGAGCGAGTTAATGGGGCACAGTATCGTATAGGCACAGTCAAAAGGATGGCTCAGGAGAGGTAGACATGATAACTACTCCACTGACAAAATCGTAGTTCTTGAATTATAAAACGTGTAACAAAAAGGGGGTATCAACCCGAAAGGGTGTTAACGTACTAACAATGTGAACAACTATTACTACGGGACCAGCGCTGAAATCGCAAAAAAAATTTGCAAAACCTACCGTGTCAAAATGTATAGTGCTGCAAATTTTGTTTTCGCGATTTTAGGAATGGTCCCATAGTAAAAGTCGTTCACATTGGTTAGTATGTTAACTTCCTTTCGGGTTGATACCCCTTTTCGTTACACGTTGTAAATAGAGATGAATCTTACATGTTGGATTGAGCGGATAGAAATGAAATCTAATTCAGTTGACCTTTTAAATATACACATTGGTTTACACCACAGATCTGTATATACTGCTAGATATAGAAAGTCCTTCAATTTGTATGAAAACCTGGCGTGCCAATTTTCATACAAATATTTAATAGGAAATTTACTTAAAACGGAAGGAAACTTTTTTATTACTTCCTCCAACGTTTTTTGACGAGTTTCTACGACTCAAAACGGCAGATTTAGGTATTTTACAGTAGAAAATAAATTTCCGATCTAATGAATTGACATACACGGACTAAAAGTGACGATCCTAAATAAAGTCAATTTGACTTCAGATCGACACGCAAAGTCATACATAGGCTGTGTCTATCTAGATCCATGGTCTGTGGTTTATACTGTTAGCTCCACACTAGGCAACATGCCTGTCCTGTGGTAGCCCGGTTACATTTCCAATTAGCGTTAAAATTGTGCCCACAATAACGTAGGTATAGTATATTTACAAATAATAATAAGTCCATATAGAAAAAGGAAACAATGTGAATTTATACTTAAATTAGCTGTTTTTTTAGGGTTCCGTACCCAAGGGGTGCAAACGGGACCCTATTACTGAGACTCCGCTGTCTGTCCGTCTGTCACAGGGCACTATCTCTTGAACCGTAATAGCTACACTTGAAATTTTCACTGATTATGTATTACTGTGGCCGCTATAACAACAAATAAATTTGAAAATTAAAAAAAGTTAAAAATTAAAGGGGGTCGCCATACAAAAAACGTGTTTTTTCAGCGTTTCAAAACATTGTACGGTGGTACGGAACCCTTCATGTACGAGTCTGACTCGCACTTGCCCATTAATTTTCAAAGAAAAGACTCAGTATGCTGTATGAATATGAAATTAAAAATGATTTATTTGTACTATTCAAGTTGGATTATAACAGCGTCGGAGAATCTTTTGAAGCATATATTGTACCAGAAGATTATTTCCTCGATTGGAAACATCAATCAATGAAATGGGCATAACTCTGGAGAGGCTTATTAAAAGACCGATGACTAACTTAAAGACAAGTCTGGCCTGAGCTTGGCACGGGTCATAATTTAGGTACATTTGGAACATATTAAATTTAAAAAAATTTAATTTGGAGAAAATACTGCCTAGGAAGCGGCACTTAACTGTATCTTAGTGCCCTTAAAAACTTTAATTAAATATACTCTTTCTGTGTAATTAGAAGATCTTAACTGAATATGTCGCCATTTAAGGCCGTACCTAAATTTTCCGGGGTCCAGTGCTGCCCCCATTTTAGATAAATCATTTCAAAGAAAACTGAGACATCATTAAAAATTTTGCTACTACCAAGTCCTAGATAACCCTTCAAAGTTTTTTATGAACTACTGTTTACAGTTTATAATGATAACGTTAAGCTTTACTACGCACATTAGCCAAAAGTGGCCGTTTTCGCAAATGTGCGTGTAACTGTAAACAGTAGTTCATAAAATACTTTGAAGGGTTATCTAGGACTTGGTAGTAGCAAAATTTTAAATGATGTCTCCGTTTTCTTTGAAATGATTTATCTAAAATAAGGGCAGCACTGGGCCCCGGAAAATTTAGGTACGGCCTTAAGATAACTTGCGTTCTCAATAACTAATTTATAATGCTAGGTTAGCCATTACACTTCAAGGAAGCATTGATAACATATTGATAACCTTTAAATAGAAACTAAATACCTAGTTCTTCGTTTTAATACCTTACCTTTTTTTTCTCACCTATAATCCATTGCTGGGCAAAGGTCACGTCCACGCATGTGGACTAAGAAATTTATTTTTGGTTAAGATTAAAAAAAATATACAGATTTCGTGCCTCACACGACTATCGAGCACAATGGAAATGAATCTATCGGAATTCGAAAAAAGGTCGTTCTGACTTTTTTACTTTTTTCAAAAAGGTACACTAAAAAGGTACAGGGCAAACGTCGTCTTTGTTAAAGGCTCAAAAATTGTAGCTAAATTGTCCAAAGGAGTTTTTCTCAAATTTTTGATATCATTCTTCGTTTCCAAAATATCGAGCGCCAAAATTCGGAAAAAATGTTTTCGTTTTCACTATTTCGGCTATAACTTTTTTCATTTTTACCTTTCTCGAATAATTCTTTCTGCACCGGACAGCTCTCGTGAATACGCGTCTTGAGCCTTTTTTGAATATCATATCTTTACAACTCTCTGAGATATATTAAGGGGATCACACTTTTTCGGAGCCTACACTGGAGCGAACAAAGACATTTTTCCTATGTCAACAATATTGTACAAATATTATTTTCTTTTCTCTAAACAACAAATATTGGCGATGATTTAACACATTTAAATTTCGCATGACATTTAGTATGATTTGTACATGACGTTGACGTCACTAGCCCTCATTCCGGGACTTTTTACTAAATTGATAAACTGAAAAATATGGCTCCATTATTTTTAGATAAACAGATGGACTAAATGGAACGAATTTTGTAGACCGCGTCCACATCATTATTCCTTCTAGGTCTTCACCTGGCGCTATCTCCATCTATCATTCATTGAATTAGCGGAGGTCATCACTCCACCGTGTTCTTGGCCGAGCCCTTTTGCAACATAAGTAGCTAAGACTTGATTGGTACAGACGCCCTGTTTCGGTTTCACTAACAACAAAATGAATGCCATTTCACCATGGAAAGATAAAATTTTATAATGAAGGGTAATTTGCCTAGTAGACGTGAACCCACAGATTTGTTAATACCGCATCACATATTGAGATAATTCAAATTCTCGTCCGTTCTTCAGATCAGCTTTTACGATCAGTGCGGCAACGGCAAGTGAAGCAGCTGGTACATTCTAAATTTATTCTTTTCTACCAGACCAGCATGGAATTGTCATGATGTTAGCAAAACATGGTAAAAAAGAAGTAACAAATACCTGTCTCAGCATGCCATGTTTCCCAAACAGGGATATAGTAGTGCCACCAACAACCATGACTTTGCCTGGCCCTGCACAGTCGTAGATCGTCATCGCCAGGGTGGCATTGCGGGGCAGGTCGCTGAAGTATACCGGCAGAGTTACCCATTCATTCCAGCTGGAAAAAATGTAGAATGATTTAGATGTAGGCTCATTTTTTTATCCTTCGAACTAAAGGCCGCTCTTAGCCTCAAGGGCCTAGACAGAGATGGGCAGACAGAGTTCATTTCAACTGTAAAGTAATTTGAGTGATTGCCACTAAACTTGCTTTAATAGACAAAGTTAAAGGTTTCCACTTATTTAGACGATCATCATCAGGGCGAGTGTTAGAAGGGGCAACCCGACGGTTTCGCTGCACCTGTTGCAAAATTTAATTGTTTTTGTAAGCAACCAAAACATGGAACTTACTTCCACCTGTTTGTGAACGCTTTGTACGAAGTAGTGACTGGCAATGCTAGAGGCACACCATCACACAGCACCTGGCATGTCACATACAAATCGGAACATCCCTCTTGGTAGAGTCCTGAGAACTTGAGCATAGGGTCTGACAGTAACTTGTCATACTCTGGTTTGGTGCGCTTGCCCTCTAAAGTTCCACTGTGAATAAGCATAAGTAAATATAAATATATTTTTTTAAATATTAGTTCATTCAATAAGTCCATTAACTATTCCTTTTTATTCTTCAACCTTAGGACTTACTTTACAAATATATTGTTAAGACATCTTATCAGAACTGCTTCACACTTTGTAACTTATTTATTAAAGATTTATTTAAACTTTAAAGGAATTTTGGATTTAACCTGGGCAGTTAAACAACAATATTTTTTATTCCAAGATTTGATTCCTGATGGAATGCGTGATGGGAAGGCGTCGCAGGAAGACAGCTTAGAAAAATATATAGGTATAATCCAAGACAATAGAACCGCATCTGTTTACCTTGACCGTAAATATTACTTACATCTTTATTTCCACTTTGTAGTCCAATGACGAACTGTACACATAATAAAACTTATCGTCGATTTCGTTCATGGTTACACGTTATAGGTATTATGTTTTCGTCTACTTGAAACACGAAATAATTATTAATTACACGAAATTCATGGCGAAAACAGGCGAAAACCTAATTTAGCTTTTGCGATTTTGCGAAACTAAAAAAAACAACACGAGCGAGGCTGTCTGTCAACGTCACTCAAATTGTCAACCATAAAGAATGTAATTGTCAACTGTCAAACTAGTGATATAAATTTTACCATTTCTACTATAGAGAATCGGTATCGATCGAATCGTTATTAATCAAGAAGATAGCTCCACACTCCGCAAAATGCTCTTCTTTTTTAACTTCCGACTAAAAGAGGGGTGTTATAAGTTTGACGCTAATGTCTGTCGGTCTGTCTGTCTGTATGTGGTATTGTAGCGCTCAAACGGATGGACCGATTTCGATGCGGTTCTTTTTTTTTACGTAAAAGCAAGTTCCCCTGCGATGGTTCTTAGCTATGTTTGATGGAAATCGGTTCAGCCATTTAAAAGTTCAATTCAAAATATCTTTATTATCATAGGATATTTATAATATCTCTTAATAATAGTCACTTTGTTTTGTTTTGCACAAATGTTGACGTCAAATCGTTACTTAAAGCTAAGTTTACGCCGCTTCCTAGGCGCAAGTGCAGAAGAAGCGGCAACAAACTGCACTGCACGTTTTCTCCAAAGACGTCAACTAACAAACTAAAAACTTAAAATTAGTTATATAGATGGACAGAGATTACATTGTTTATTATGTCATAATTAAATTGAATTATAAGAATTACGAAATTTAAAATAATATCAATTTGTAAATTTAGTATGTACCAATGTACCTAAATTATGACATGTCTAAGTATACAAACCTTTAAGAGGGACCCGCGCCAAGCTCAAGCCAGACCTTTTTGTCTTTAAGATAGTCATCGGTCCTATAATAAGCCTTCTCACAAAGTACTTTCTTTACATACGCTTTGAATTTTCTGTCTGGCATATCAAGGACCGATTCTGACAATTTATTATAAAAAAGTATACACTTCCCCATAAAAGACTTACTGACTGTATTCAGCCTGTAATACGGGCTAACTAAGTCATTCTTATTACGTAAATTTCTATCTGTAAAATCACTTACTTTATTGAACATGGAAATATTTTTCCTTACATACATTATATTTTCAAATATGAATTGTGATGCAAAAGTAAGTATACCTATTTCCTTGAATAATTCCCTCAGTGAGTCTCTCGATCCTAAACCGTAAATAGCACGAATTGCTCTTTTTTGTAAAAGAAAAATAGTCTGAATGTCGGCTGCACTCCCCCATAGAAGTATCCCGTAAGACATTAGACTGTGAAAGTAACTAAAGTACACTTGTCTAGCAGTTGCTACATCTGTCAATTGTCTTATTCTCCTAACAGCGTAAGCCGCAGAGCTAAGCCTATTAGAAAGTTTAGTTATATGAGCGCCCCATTGAAGTTTCGAATCAATTGTGATTCCTAAAAAGGTAGTACTTTCAACCAGATCGAGTTTCTGACCATTAATTAGTATGTCAACGCAGGCTTGATTCACATTAGGAAGAGAGAATCGAATGCATTGGGTCTTGTTTGCATTTAACATGAGGTTATTGGCCGAAAACCAATCAGAAATTAAAGATAAGATGCTGTTCACCGCGCTAGCATCACTGTTATGTCGATCTATTTTAAATATTAGCGAGGTGTCATCAGCAAACAGCACCATGTCAGCCTCTTTCTCAACGACCTCCGTGGTGTAATGGTCAACACGCTAGTCGGCCAATCCGGAGGTTCTGGGTTCGATCCCCAGCCAGGTCAATTTGGAAAATGGCCTTTTTCAAATTTTCCTGGGTCTTGGGTGTTTATTTATATATGTATTTATTATAAAAATATAGTATCGTTGAGTTAGTATCCCATAACACAAGTTTAAAAACTTACTTTGGGGCTAGCTCAATCAGTGTGATTTGTCCTTATATATTTATTTATTTATTTATTTATAACCATGTAAGGCAAGTCATTGACATAAACTAAGAAAAGGAACGGTCCTAGAATTGAACCTTGGGGTACGCCCATTTTCACATTAGACCCGTGTGATTTTATGCCGTTTATATCAACAGTTTGAAGCCTATCTGTTAAGTAAGATTCTATTAATTTAATTGAATTATCATCAAAACCGTATTGACGAAATTTGAGCAAAAGTGTTGGATGATCAACGCAATCAAATGCTTTAGAAAGATCGCAAAATGATCCAATTGCATCATTTCTGTTTTCCCACGCGTCGTAGATATTAGTAATAAGTGCTACTTCTGCATCGGTGGTCGATTTTCCAGCAGTAAAGCCGTATTGTTGGCTATGGAAAAGATTATTGGTCTTAAAGTGAAGTAGCATTTGATTGAGCATTATCTTTTCGAACACCTTACTCAAAACTGGCAGAATAGAGATAGGTCTGTAGTTGCCAGGGTCTGTTTTTTCTCCTTTTTTGAATAAGGGAATTAGTTTACTACATTTCATTAAGTTAGGGAATATGCCTTCATCAATACATTCGTTAAATATAAAAGCTAAATCGGCAGCAATTATGTGTATAATATGACTTACTACGGCTACTGACATGCCCCAGTGATCTTCTGATTTTTTTAAATTTAACTGTTTAAAAGCATCTATTATATCGCTAGGGCTAACATGCTTAAAATTAAATTTAGAATCACAAGGGCTAACATTACTCTTAAGCAAAGCCTCAGCACGCTGGGCGCTAGAACTCACATTAGAAGTGAGTTCCAAAGGAATGTTAGTAAAATAATTATCAAATATATTTACTATTTCTTCAGTTTTTGAAGTATTTTTACCACTACATTTGATTCGGCAAATATTTTTTTTGGTTTTATTTTTATCTGTTTCCTTATTTATGACACTCCATGTTTCTTTAATTTTATTAGGAGCATTATTTATTTTTTTGCTAATACTATTCGACTTGGCTCGTCTGCAAACTTTTTTAAATATTTTAGAATAATTTCTAACATATTCTATAAAAGAAGGATTAAAGTTATATTGTTTTTGGGCATATAGATCATATAACCTGTTTCTACTTATGTAGATGCCGGTAGTAGCCCATTCACTAAACTGTGATTTACTATGAACTACTACTCTTTTTTGTTTCAATGTTTTAGAATACTCAGAGGAAACAGTACTAAATAGTTTATTATAATGGTCGTCAGGATTATTTCCTGTATATACCACTGATAATAATTTGCTATCTAAATTATTTTTAAGTTTTTTTATGTTTTTAGAAGTAATCGGTCTACACAAGATCTTATCTTTTCTCAAATTACTGGTGGACTCTTTGACAAAAGCTACATATACACCAGAATGATCTGAAGGCAATTTATTAATAACAGATTTATCACAATATTGAATATTACTAAAAAAATTATCAAGACATGTGCCAGATGTAGCTGTAATTCTGGTTGGCTCAAAAAATAAGTTTTCTAATCCATAACACTTAAAAAGATTTAGGAATTGTGTGCTCTTTGGATTATGTACTAAAATATCAACATTAAAATCACCGCAAATAATTAAATTCTTTTTACTAGATGAACAGGACTTAAGAACCTGGTCCATTGCTTTTATTAGTAGTTTTTAATAGTTATTGGGGGATAACGGCAACCGTTATCCTCCAATAACTTCTGTGCTTGAAAGTCAGGGCTTTCTCTAGCAAATAATAGATGGTCTGTTTATAGTCCATTATATCTTAGAAAGAAACTACTGAGCCAATTTTGATGCGGTGCTCACTAGCATGTAAAGAATTTCACTAGAGAGCTTTATATATATAATACACAAAAACCCAAAAGTGGGTATATTGAATGGATAAATAGTACCTAAGTATTTAAAAGGTGCAATCGTCTATGATTGTGTAGATCGATAATATGTAAGGTTACATTATAGTTTTTAGTACACGAACACAAGACAAAAGAGTCTTAAAATTATATCATGCATGAATGACTAATGCCCAAATTGCCCATTCCCTTGTTCGACTTAAATAAGAATGACAGCTGCTTTTTTGTCTCGTGCAAGTGTGCATGTCGAAAAACCGTCTGATCCGCGCCTAATTGCGGTGCGCGGAATCTGCCGCGTTTTTACGCAATCTGCCGCGTTTTTAGTGGGTTGGACTAGGCGTGTTTTCTATACAAACTGAGATACTTGCATACAAGTTAAAAAATGCCGCGCCGCGCTCTACATCGGTGCGCGGTGCAGTGGGATCACTGCCTTAGGATCCAAATACCAGTTTTAACGGGATAATAGACGTATAGGTACTTAGGTGGAAAAGTATTTATGCCCTTTCCCATACATTTTCCCATTCATGTTGGTGTGGTACAAAAAACAACTTAGAATTTACCGTTTGCTTCTCTTCCCACGCAGATCGTAAAAGCCGATCGTGGGAATGAACAATCTAAATCATGTTATCAACCCATTAGGTAGTATTAAGGCTGGGCGTGAAGTGGATAATCTAAGTTTTGCTCCTGCTTCCCCGCACACTTTACTCTAGCCGAAACGAGACAGCGAGATCATGCGGGGTGAAAAGATCGGGATAGGTCAATGAGGCTGGTTTTGGTTTAGAGGGTATTTTCTTTTTTTGTCAAAGAATATTTAAGAGTTATTTAAATAATAAGACATATGATATGATCCCTGCCTTAAGTTTAATACAAATAATCTAAATTTACAAGGGCTAATTTATGGTATTTTGGTTTGGTGGGGTGTAAGCTCTGAAGGAGAGACTGAGCCATACCTGTCACCTCAGATCATGACCCTGCTTCGGCAAGCAGGCTCTTGACGCACGCGGCTGCCCCCGCTAGCGCCCTTCATAGGCTAAATACTCCATGACCGCGAGAGAATGCCATATGATGGCATTAGGTCCGCCACTTGTACTACCTATTATTTTATTTGTGCAATAAAGATTAAATAAATAAATGGAATACTAACTCAACGATACTATATATTATAATAAATAAATAAAGGTAAACCAACCAACCCAAGACCAGTGCCGTAACTGGCCTTCTGAGCGCCCGGTGCGCATTTTTATAACAGCGCCCTTGAAATTTTTTTATGTTTTTACACAGATTAGGTACTAGTACTTATGTACAGAAGTCTCACTTAGCAAAGAAATTCAAAGAAATATCTACTCAATGTGGTTAGCGATATGGTTTGATTTAGCTTACGTTAGCACTCAGCACCTTTTCGTTTAGATAGACATCCATTGCGGGCCAATTTCTATATTTATTTATTTATTGAACTTTATTACAAACGTAATAGGCGGACTTAAAGCCATATATATTATAGCTATATCTAATTATTACTCTGGACAAACGATTCGTATAACTGAATTTACCACTCCGAATGGCCGCCGCGCGCTTTGTAGTAATGTAGGTATATTTTCAATACCTAAACGGGGAGTGACACAGGCCTGGTTTTTATAAGCTTATAATTAGCTTGCCCGGCTGTTTGGTGTTGGGTATTGGGTCAAGTTTTGCATGTTATAATTAAAAACCACTTCCCGGTTTCCGATTGACATAAAATTTTGTATGATATTGCAATATTATCATAACAAGAAGCTGATCTGATGATGGAGCCGGAAGGTGGCTATAGGTACCCTGTAATAAAACAACGCAACCCCATCGAGTTTGGACTTTTAACATTTGTCTTGATTAGTACTTAGGCCTCACAATAAAAGCTTGTACATCTTACAATTTTTTCGAAAAACTTATTCCATATGTTCATTGATGTTGCCGCGATCGACCTCCACCGCGATCACCTCTGCTCTAAATTATAGGTATTGTTTGTGGTCCTGGTCTGGTCATTTCTGCGCCCCTCCAGGGTCTGCGCCCTGTGCCTGGGCACCGCTGGCACCGCCCTAGTTACGGCACTGCCCAAGACCCATAATTACCTATATATTTAATAAATAAAAGCCTCTACTATATCAACACATCAAAATCCATCTAACATATTAAGATAAAATTAACCAAGTATTGCATTGGATGTAAGATGACTATCACAAAGCAGTGACACATTTTGTATGAAACAAACGGGCAAGTGCGAGTCGGACTCGTACATGAAGGGTTCCGTACCACAGTACTATGTTTTAAAACGCTGAAGAAACACGTTTTTTGTATGATGACCTCCTTTAATTTTTAACTTTATTTTAATTTTAGTATTTGTTGTTATGGTGGTCATGGTAATACATAATTGGTGGAAATTTCAAGTATCTAGTTAATGCCATTAAAAAGATCAAGTTAAAAACGCTGAAAAAAAAACGTTTCTTGTATGACGACCCCCTTTAATTTTCAACTTTTTTTTATTTTTAGTATTTGTTGTTATAGCGGCCACAGTAATACATATAATCGGTGAAAATTTCAGGTGTCTAGCTTACGGTTCAAGAGATAGAGCCTTGTGACAGACGGACAGACAGCGGAGTCTCAGTAATAGGGTCCCGTTTGCACCCTTCGGGTACGGAACCCTAAAAATGTATTGACTCATGAAAACATTACACTTACTTTTGTGAAGTAAGTTAATAATTTTTAATATTTCTTGATAAGTGTAAGTATAATATTATGTTAGTAGCCAGAAGTTTGTTAGTTCTATAGCCAGAAAGCGGCATTAAGTATTCTTTATTATGTATCTCATTAAAAGTAATCATAAAATCTTGAGCTATTAAATTGATGAATTCGGCCGGCCCTCGGCCTGAGATGCACGCAAAATCTGAACCTGACGGAGAAACTAAACATTTCCACTCACTGGCTATATATACAACAAAACTTGATTGATTTCCAGTTTGACAAACACATGACACAAGTCACAAAAAGTCACAATAATTATTTTGTGAATTAGTAACATTTTGAATATTGTTGCAAGTGGTTGCAATTTGATTGTATAACTAAACTGAACGTGAACTAAAATGGCGGAAGAACTGGAGGATGAAGTGATTCCTGATGTTTTGGAAGAGGCGGGCGCTCTTGAGGCTGATGTTGGGGCTACTTTGTAAGCAATACTTATCTAGTACTACAGCTTCATAGTAGGGTAATGGCACTAGTAGTCAGCACCGTACCAGTACCTACTCAGCCTTTACGGGATAAAAAATCTTCATGAATAGCGCTTTAAGGTGAAGGTATAGGCAAATGACCTTGAAGTGGCGCCCTCATTTGAAATAAATTGTTAACTCGTAAATATGGAGATAATTTCCATATTGCTCTTCGTCATGCACTAGATAGCCCTTTAAATTATTTTATGAACCACCGTTGAAAGTATTTACATTAGTCCGTCTAGCTTTAAAACTTGCCTCCGCCAAAAGTGGCCACGGCAAGTTTTAAAGCTAGACGGATCATCAATAATAGTTTCAACGGCAGTTCATAAAATAATTTAAAGGGCTATCTAGTGCATGACGTAGAGCAATATGGAAATTATAACCATATTTACGAGTTAACAATTTATTTCACACTTCAAGGCCATTTGCCTATATCTTCGCCTCAATAAAAATTAGCCAATCAAATTGAATTTAACTGATTGTGACTTGTCATCTGAATCATAGATTACCTAATATTGTATATACTGAAATAGATAAGAAACTGTAGCTTTAACATTAGATCAAACCAGTGGCGCCATCTGGTAACATGCTTTAGCATCACCAAAGGACTAAAAGATGAAATAAAACGGTGAAAAAATTACTCCGTGAGCTGGGACTTGAAATCGCGATCTCGGTTCAAATACGTCTATGTTCTATAGCCTAAACAACTGAGCTATTAAGTGATTAACCGCGCATGTCGAATTTATCATCCAAAAAATATACTGCGTGAGTGGGACTTAAACGCGCAACGTTGCTCTTATTTTAACCATGCTCTAATCAACTGAGCTATCACGAGTTTTACCTCGTATGGCTAATTTCTCCACCATTTGATACTCCTATTCTATAACACGCATTTGGAGTTAGGTCAGCTGATTCGTGACTAGATGGCGTTTTATTGAATTTTTTTATCAAAATTCTGTAATGTTCTAAGTTTCATAGGCATGATCTGAATCATGTAAGTTAAGGGTCAGTTCACACCGAGACGCGACGCGACGCGACTCACGCGACGCAGCGCGCACGTGAAAGAAATATAGAACTGTTTGCTAGACAAAAAGAGTGAGAGCCCGTCGCGCCTCGCTAAGCAGCGCTACGCAGCGCGGCAAAGCGGGCTGTCGCTGAAATCAGTATCTTTTGCCTAGTAAACAAGTTCTATATTTCTTCCAAAGTGCGCGCTACGTCGCGTCTCGGTGGGAACTGACCCTAAGTGGCATAAATGGCTACGGCATTCTGCGAGTCGACAAGCGGCATGTGCGCCGAAATTTCGTTACCTAGTGACGTGCGTTCTTTATTAATTTTCGTTTTTCTTTTTTGAAAATGTTTTATTAAAACCTTTGTTAAGGCCATAAATGAATTTTCCGGGGTCAAGTGCTCCCCCATTTGAAATAAATCATTTCAAAGGAAACGGAGATAGGTACCTATCATTTAAAATTTTGTCTTTGTGAATCCCTAGATAACCCATCAAATTATTTTATAAACTATTGTTTACAGTTTAAAGTGAGAACGCGACGCATTTCTGCGGAAAACGGCCATTTTTGGCAAAAATGCGTTCTTTTTGTAAGAAACAAAAGGAAAAGATTTTTAAGTAGCCATAGGAGATACGATAAGCTTCTATTCTACTACTAATAGCTATGAATACTTCCGTGGTTTATTAGTCAAGGCGTTTACCTTGTGATCCGGAGGTTGTGGGTTCAAATCCCACTGGGAAGCATATTTTGTGAAAAGTTGTTTCCAGGCAGGTTAGAATATGCAGGCTTGAATCACCTGATTATCTGAAAAAATGATGATTCTGTGCATTGGAGGGCACGTAAGGCTTTGGGTCCCGCTATGTAGCGTTTGTTTAAAACCTGTCCAAGTATTGGTTCTGGTGTACCCTTTGTGTTGCGGAGGTCAGACGGATGTCGCTTTGTGTAAAAACCAGGAACCTCGTCAAAATCACCTAGGTAGGTAGCGGATGTTTCCGCTTAGGATACAACCGGGAATACACTCGGATTATGATGAGCTACTTATACCTAAGTAGGAACCTATACTTAGTGTAGTTGTATTGTATTCGAGTCCAATTATGACTGGCATGTTTTATTAAAGTACTGCCTCTTAGATGATTTATTATTGCTTGAAATTCGGCCTCAGACCTTTTTATTCCGCTCACAATCCTAAGCCTATTTATCTTGAGATAACTTTATTATATTTCTTGGCAATCATTTATTCCCGGAGGTACGTGTAACGTCTTATTATAAAACAAAGACTAACTTCAGAACTTGGTTCAAATCATTATCCACCCAAATAAAGTGGAATGTGATGAAAGAGGAGAGGCCCTCGCGAGAGAGGAGGAGGAACTAGATACTTGAATTAGGGCTATAGATGTGGCGAATTTCTGGGCCAATACAATCTAGATCCATTGCCATTGACACAATAGAAGAAGAAGAAGAAGATACTTGAAATTTTCACAGATTATGTATTACTATAGCCGCTATAACAATAAGTACCAAAAATAAGATAAAGTTAAAAATTTAAGGGGGTCGTCATACAAGCAATGTGTTTTTTTCAGCATTTTTAACTCGATCTTTATAATGGCATTAACTAGATACTTGAAATTTTCACAGATTATGTTTTACTATAACCACCATAACAGCAAATACTAAAAATAAGATAAAGTTAAAAATTAAAGGGGGTCGTCATAAAAGAAACGTGTTTCTTCAGCGTTCATAAAACATTGTACGGAGGTACGGAACCCTTTATGTACGAGTCCGACTCGCACTTGCCCGTTTTTTTAATAATTACTTGTTAATTTTATTTTATTTTATTTGATTGTTTATTGTGATAAAACGACTTACCATCTATTACATTTATCACACATGCAATAAACAAATATAAGATAAGATAATAATTAAAACATCACACAGATAAAATAAGCAATAATTTTCAATTTTAAAACATTACTTCTTCCACACTTACTTCTACATGACTTATTTACATGTATTATATATTTACATGCTAATTTCAACTTGTTTCTTCAATTCAATTCAATTCTTAAAATCTACTCTTATCAGTAGATTTAAGAATTGCTGCATTTATCTATTTATTTATATGTATATGTATCGTACATATATTTATTTACCAATGCACATTATGTATTTTATGTATACTACACTTTATCTTGCAACCCACTTTAAGTTTTGTATAACCCAAAGGTTGACTGGTAGACAACTCTTTTAGCGTTAAGTTCTCCTATTAATTGTTCTGTACAATTTGTATTTGATGGACAATAAAGATTAAATAAATAAAAAATACTCAGTCGATGTCTTCCTGCAAACTGTTCGCTACCGCTGACTACTATCGCTGATAAGAACTTTTACTAAATCTAAATCAATAGATTTAGTGTGGAACCCATTAAGTATATAAATTTATGTTATATCGACCGTCTAGGAAATATTCAAAGGAAGTTTATGAAGTATATTACTATCGTAAAAAAACTAGTACTTACAACAGACTGTAACTTATCATGCAAAATGCCTTTACTACCAAGTTGGTCCCATTTTATTTTGGTGAAGATATGATGAAGAACTTTGGAGATATGGAAGAAACTCCTAAAAAAAATTGAAGTCGGTTGTTTTTTTTTGTTAAAAATGTATTTATTATATGCTCAGGTTATATGTACCTACCTATGTTCCTCGATTACTCGAAGACACCTCGTAGCCTGGACCAAATATTTACATAATGGTCTGGTCTGTTTCTGCATTGATAAACTTTTTTCTGGCTAAAATAAAAAATATCTTGTTCTTCCCTCCTCCATTATTAGTTATGATTGTTTTGATTTTCGTGAGTGTAAGTGGCCAGCACTGGTGTCAGATTTTTCGTGTGATATACGTGTCTTCCGAAGCGCGGTGGAGCTCGAGAAAATTTTATGCCATTTGATTTCACCCATCCAAGTGCAGACTAAGTCCAGGGTTGCTTAACTTGCAAAAGCGCTAGCAATGCGTACTCCCACCAAGCCAGCGAGCTCCTTAGTTATAATTCTGCGTAGGCTGTAAAAATACCTACATTTACCGTACTTAGTGGGGTGCACCACCTACGCTAGTTCTATATATGCTATTTTAGGAAGCCTACGTTGCTCGCACCTACACGAATATCTAGGTTGTTGATTTTCGCATATTAGGTATGGCTCTATGCTTTTCGGCAGAAGGTCGTCATCATTTTCAATTGAGAATGTCAGCGAAACAACATTTTTCCAAAATCGATGACTAGGAAACTACACGAAAAACCGCGTAAAATACCATTGCATCGTTTTTCTGTAATTGTCAGGACTCGCGTCAGCAATAAAATGTAATATGTTGTACGCAGAAAATGAATCAGAGGTTTTCTAAAAGTTTCAACATAAATAAAAAAAAGTAGCGTGAATCGTAACGGAAAAAACGAAAGGATTCTTTTACATTTGTACGCTACAAATGTTAAAAATACTAGTGGTCAAGTGCAACCACTCGTGCAAATCCTTCGCATACAATCGCATTCAAAAATGCACTATTTTTAAAACTCTAGACTCTCGATTCCAAAAATGCGTCCCCTTAAACTATACATACTACCGTTCACTACAATTTCGTCCTGTTTTTTTTCCAATAAAATCGGGAGGATACGATACCAAACAATAAATGTCACAATAAACTGTCCCAAATTCCCAGTAGTTTTTATCAATAGTGACGCTACACAGAATAAAATAAATAAGTGAGAACCAATTCAGTTTGTCACCGTCGGATATTGCTGTCCGTCCAATCAAACAATTGGCAAGAGGCGCCCAGGAAGGATCGGAATTGGAGTTGTTTTAGGATAAATAAAGAAAACTTTTTTCTTTAGAGCTACACTATCACGTCTTTATCCCTAACGGGACAGACAGAACCTAGAGCGGCACGGCCCAGTCCACTTTTAGCGTGATGGTGGGCATGAAGGTGGAAAAATGAAATCATAATAGTGATGAGTTACTGACCGCATTGCCTATTGATATGATTTAGATTCTTGCCCATCCCCTCGATCGGCTTTTACGATCTGCGCGGGAAGAGAAGCAGCTGGTACATTCTATGTTTTTTATTTTCTTATGTAACTACTCTATTTTATATTATGATTATGAATAGACAGACAACGGGACAGGTGAAATTAAATAAAAGCTTGTCAAAATCTGAATTACGAGTACCTATAATGCCAACCATTCTCGAGCTCTGAAATATTTATGTACCTACAGTTTTTTTATATTGAATCAAAGGTAAAGCTCAAAATTTGGGAAGGTACCTACCTTCCTAAATTTTGAGCTTTACCTTTTAGCTTTAAATATTACAGTAGAGTAGTCAGATAACTTAGCGAAGGTAAATTGAGCTACAAAGACGAATTTTGCGGTTTTCTGTGTCGAGGCTTACTTTAATTTAAGCTTAAGTTACTTACCGGATTTATGTATTAAATATATTTCACCTGGCGATTTAAGCTTCGATCAAATATTTAAGTTAACTTCTATTTGAGAAACTAAATATATTTGGCTATTTTTATGACTTGTCCTTTGATATCTTAGCTATTTCAAGGCAAACATAGAACTTTAGGCAAATACCATTCGAAGTGGCGCCCTTATGTGAAATACATTGTTTAATAGTAAATATGGTGATGTTTGTACGAGCAAGTCGTACAAATAAGGCTCGCGCTACACTGAATTGGCAGCGATGCGATGAGCGGAAAGGAAATTGTCCTGTGTGGTGCGCAGTGGTACCAAATTGGTACCACTGTGACACCTGTAACGACACATCACACATGACATGACCAATAGGCAGTACCTTAGTGCGTTTATTACTTAGAGAGCAAATGCACTGGTTTTCAGTTACTGCCTGAGGGTAGTCGCAAGATCCCAGACTAAAATGAGAGTTAATATAAAAGCAAATGGCCTTGAAGTGGCGCCCTCATTTGAAATAAATTGTTAACTCGTAAATATGGAGATAATTTCCCTATTGATAATCGTTAGGCACTAGATATCCCTTAAAATTATTTTATGAACCACCGTTGAAAGTATTTACATTAGTCCGTCTAGCTTTAAAACTTGCCTCCGGCAAAAGTGGCCACGGCAAGTTTTAAAGCTAGACGCATCACCAATAATAGTTTCAACGGCAGTTCATAAAATAATTTAAAGGGCTATCTAGTGCCTGATAATTAGCAATATGGAAATTATCACCATATTTACGAGTTAACAATTTTTTTCAAATGAGGGCATCACTTTAAGGCCATAGGCTTCTATATTCATCTTAAGTCGTGAAACTATACATATTAAAGAATAATTACATATGCATGTATGTACACAAAAATGTTATATTACGTATTTATTTACGTAATATAACATTTTTGTGTACATACATGCATATGTAATTATTCTATAATATGTATAATTTTTTTGTGTACATGTTTCAAATTTTATGAAAACAACCTACAATAAAAAAATAATACAGACGAATATTAGGAGAATTATGATACACCATTTTTCACAGGTTACGTACAGAAAGTATTTTTACAATACCAGTCAAATAAGATGCTTTTTACAAGCTGCTTTTAACAAGCTTTTATTTAGTTTGCCCGTAAATCTTGCAAGCTAAATTAGATAAGACCCACTTCACATTATTAGTCGAGTTGAAACTTTACATATTAACTTATGTAAGTTGGGTGACAATGCAATGTTATGGTACCAATGACCTGATTTCATGATGAAGCTGGAAGGTGGCCAGAGCATCTCTGTGATAGGTATAACAACATAACCTCACCGCGGGAATCAATTGTTTTGCCTTCAGAAGCACTTTCAATTTTTAGTTCATAGTTTTAGATTGCAAAAGTTTGTTTTTAAAAATATTTTTTAAATAATTTCTAGTTGTATTTCTTTGAGATGGAATTTGAGTCGGTTTTTAAAAGTTTTCTTAGTTCACAAAGTTCTGAGCGGTGTTGGAATAATTTCCACTTAGTTGTTATGTTTTCATCATTTTAATTTTTTTTTAAAAACTTTGGCTAATTTGACTGCCTCCGTGGTCCAGTGGTCAAGGTTTTGCCTTGTGATCCGCAGGTTGTGGGTTTAAATTCCACTGGGAAGCATACTTTGTGAAAAGTTGTTTCCAGTCTGGTTAGGATATTGCAGCCATTGCACGCTTGAATCACCTGATTATTCGAAAAGAAAGATGATTCCGTGCTTCGAAACTGTGGGTGCCGAACTCCATCTAGCGTTTGTACCTTTCCTAGGATTGGTTCTGGTCTTCCCTTTGGGTTGCGGATGATGATGATGATGAAGAATTTGCTGCCCCGAATATCTGCCGTCATAAGCTCCAGCCTAGGTACCAGCTTAACAAGCATTTACAAGCTTTAAAAGCGTTTACAAGGGTTTACAAGCATTCCGGTAAATCTGCTACTGCGTACACCTACTAAACTTACTTATCCATTATTATTTGCTGCTGAATGGCAATATAAATAACCCACTGGCTTTATCGCGGTGTTGTTTCTACGTACCGTGTGTGTTCAGGCAGTTGCATAACAGGCCGCTGCTCGCGCCGGCCGCGGTAAATTCTGACACTGCCAAGTATGCGCCCACTAGCCAAGCCACTACATTACTCAACGCCATAATTGCTCGGATGCCTATAGACCTATCTATTACGACAATTTAAAAAAAATTGTTGATGTTTTTTTATTTATTTGTCAATTTAGTTAACTTTAGCCTGTACCTGACTCACGTGCACGCGTTGGGAAACTGTAAGTGCACGGAGTATTTTTAAAAGAATAAAGAAGAATAAACGTGGAATGTACGTAGATATATTGATATACACAAGTATGCCTTTCGTCTGAATTCGGTGTGATTACTTAGAAAGTGTAATGGAGGTGATGGATGAGAGCCATCCGATCCGAAATGTTACTTATAACTCCTTTCTTCTCTGCAATTAACGCGGCGCTTCGCCGGCGTAGCGGAGCAGCCGTGATTAAATACCGGGGGTACCAACAACTTTGTTTGAAAGTCATTCGTGTGAGAAAGTTGTTCAAATGACTGAGTGAGATATTCTTTCAAATATAACGTGTAACATACATAAACTATTTTAGAAGTGAATTCAGTCCATGATACTGAACAACTTTCCCCAAGGAACACATCGAAAAATGAAAAAGAAAGTGTTGCTTTCCATAGAAACACGGATCAGCTGCTCGGTTAATTTGTATGGGGGTCAAAAAAATATTTTCATATTTCGATTATGTGTTTTTGGGGAAAATTGTTCCGCATGGACTGCATATGTCATATGTCAACCGTACACGTACGTAGCTTAAGAAACTGTCTATGTGCGGTTTTTATAAACTACTTAATCTAATCTCATACCGTTAAATTCGAATTAAACGATGGGTGTCCTAAAATTACGTACTAGGATTTGAATTACATTCAATTTTTAAAATATTCAAGATGGCATATTGAATTGCCATCAACATAAGCGTTTCACGATACAAGAACTTACAGAAATCGTGCAAACGTTTTACTATAATTAAATTTTTAACAAAAAGAACAACCGACTTAAATTTTTTTTAGGAGTTTCTTCCATATCTTCAAAGTTCTTCATCATATCAAATTAAAATGGGACCAACTTGATAGTAAAGGCTTTTAAATAAAAAAAGAATTATCAAAATCGGTTCACAATTGGCGAAGATATCGCGTAAAAAACATACATAAAAATAAAAATAAACATACAGTCGAATTGATAACCTCCTTCTTTTTTGAATTCGGTTAAAAATGTTTCGTGCCATTTGAGAGGTTGCCAAATCGCGTAATTTCATGAAGAGGCCATATCAATTGGCCATCGAGATCTTGCGATTTGACGTCACTGGTTTAAGATAAGGACTACGCTAATGACCCTCCAAACATTGACGAATTGAAACACAATATTCGCAGAGTCATTGGTGAATTGAGCTGCAAATATATGAGCATGTATTAAAAAATTCGGCAAAAGAATCGGCATTTGCAAAAATGCCGGTGGCAGTCATTTAGCAGATATTCTGTTCAAATAAAATTCTACAAGTTCTTTAACAAAAAATTAAAATTACAACGAAATTCCAATCCGTTTGCATTTTATTGAAAAAAGACATCCTATATCTACTTTTGGGACATTCGTTATATTGTCATACTTTATGAACAGAATACCGTAACATCTCATGTTAGTTTTACCGAAATAAATTATCCTTATTCTTGACGATATTGGCCGTGCCTTTTCTAATTTTTATCATCTTCATCGTCAGGTCTTTTTTAGTCTCCACAGCAGGAGTCGACCCTCTCGGTACTACCAGAGTCATATATTAGCCAGTGCAGTCAGTACACTCTCCACGCTGACCAGACGGGTTGGAGAGGTCTCATATGTTATAAGCTTTATTTAGCTGGTGTTTCCTAAGTCGCCTTCTACATGACGCTTCATCCACGCGAAGACTTGGAATGGTCCTATTCTACTCTGCCGGGAACCACAAGGCTAAAATATACATTTAATTGCTAACTCTAGGATGTAAATAAGCAATTGGATTTTAAACTTTAACTCTGTACGTTAATTGAGTCTTTGTTTGTTTGCCTCTTTGGGAAGAGGCAAAAGACAGTTACCCACAGAGGCAAACAAACCAGAAGGGTCTCCACAAAAAGTTGATTGCACAGAGTACAAGGCTCAGGCTATTAATCAAACGGCCGAACGGCCGCCGCAGACAAAAGCTTCCCGCCTTGTTCTCGTCACTTTAGCGTGCAAGGAGAAACAATAAATAAATAAATATATAAGGACAAATCACGCTAGCACCAAAGTAAGTAATAAATCTGACAGATTTGATGTGTCTGCCACGGTCAGTTGACTGGTAGGGAAAGCCAAAGGTTTTAAGTCCCCCGTTTACAATATTTTGTTATAAAGTTGAATAAATATATAAATCCTCATTTATAAACCCTATTAGTCGGTTGACTGGTAGAGAATGTCCAAGGCTTCAAGTTCGCCGTTTACAAGTTTTTGATATAAAGTTAAATAAATATAAAAAACCCTATAATATTATATTTTATGGAAATCCTATTACTCGGTTGAATGGAGAAAACCCAAGGCTTTAAGTGTGGACTTTAAGCCTTGGGCTTTAAAAAACCCTATTTATTATGTTCTAAAAATCCTATTAGTCGGTTGATTGTTAGAGAAAGCCCAAGGCTTTAAGTCTTCCGTTTACAATGTTTTGTAATAAAGTTGAATAAATAAAAAAAAACATATTTATGTTATAAACTAGAACACTAAGCTAGAAAAAAAATTATAGGAAGATTATATGGAATAACAACTCTATTTTTCAGACAAATTAAAATTCCCCGACTTTCACCCCCAATAACTTTTAAACGGTAGAACTGATTTTCATAAAACATAGCTAAGAACTATCTCGACAGACAAGCATCAAAATCGGTCAGTTCGTTTGGGAGCTTCGATGACACAGAGAGACACACAGATATACAGACACATAGACACGTTGAACTAATATTATAACACGAGGGGTGTTACGTCGGGGATTAAAAATAGCTTTCAAGTTGCCTATACTTTTGCGTTATCAAGGCATCATGGCTAGTCTGTCAAAGGCTGCCAACATTTGAAATAATTATCGTCTCTAAAATGAAAATACTAGTAGTTCGCCTCGAACTTAGACCTCGCGATTTTTTATTAATATTTCACAAACTACCGAATCGATTTTGATGCCCAACGAACTTGAAAATTCTATTGATATTTCCTACATGCCTACCAAATTTCATCAAAATCGGACCATCGGTTCGGCAGTTATCGCGGAACAAACATACATACATACAAACAATGTGTTTTAGCCCCAACTTGAATTATAGCCCTCACTCGCTTTTATCGCTCGGTCATAAATGTAATTTGTGATTTTGTGACTATTAAAGTTATAGGTAGGTAATAATTTTATGTGAATTCATCGTCAAACGTTTAGCTTGGATTGGTGACTACAAGTGTTAAAGATTTTTTTCGAGCTCCTCCGTGCTCCGTAAGGCACGCTAAACCGTTGGTTACTGGTTCCGGCTGTCACCATGGATGGCAGTCTCAAGCTATGTCAGATGCCTTTAGACAGCTTGAAAAATCTGACACTAGTGTTGGTCACTTACAGTTTACGCACAAGAAAAAAAAACCAAAATCTGGACCTCGGACGATCCCCACTCAGTTTGCCATCTAGCCACCACGTACAACACGTGTAAACAAAAGGAAATTTTGATTTCAATTCGAATTAGGGCAGCACCGACATAGTTGCAGCGCTTCACATCCCTTATTCTTTTAATTAAATACAAAGTAAGAAATAAAACAAGGATTAGTTGCTTCCTTTTGAAAGGTCACGTGAGGCAATTACAGGCGAGGAAATGAATCGCCAACCGCACCTTACAAAATAGACTCTGTACAGAAATACTTTTGTTTTGGTCCATGATACTAAACAGCTTTTCCCAAGGAACACATAAAAATATTCCCCATAAAAACTCTGATCAACTAATCGGTCAGGTTGTATGGAAAGCCTAAATTTATTTTTGTATTTCGCTATATTAAGTTTGTTACTTGGGGAAAGTTTTAATATTTATTAACCAAACTTAAATTAAGTACATACTCGTATTACACAAGTCTAGATTAAACAAAACTAAATTAAATACAATTATTTTAAAAATCTATTTTGGTTATTTTATTATTTTCTACCTTTACATATAAGATGTAAGCTGGTAAAGTATTATAATTACAAGAATATACAAGCGTCTCTTTTTCATGCATAGGTACCCACTTACGCATGAAAATGAGACGCGTAAGCTAATCTTAAATTGAACAGAAATCGATTTCTGTTCAATGTATCGATTCAATTTAAGAATAACTTAGTAGTTAAGTTAGTAGAATAACTTAGAACCGACTTCAAAAAAGGAGGAGGTTATCAATTCGACTGTATGTTTTTTTTACGCGATATCTTCGCCAATTGTGAACCGATTTTGATGATTCTTTTTTTTTGCCTTTACTACCAAGTTGGTCCCATTTTAATTTGGTGAAGATATGATGAAGAACTTTGGAGATATGGAAGAACTCCTTAAAAAAATTAAAGTCGGTTGTTTTCTTTGTTAAAAACTTAATTATGTAATATGTGATCATCTGAGAAACATTGCCTCGTCTAAATGGTTACCGTTATTGATTGATTGGCTTTTCTTTATAATAGTAGCAAAAATACATTAGTACAAATGGTATATAATAATAATGGTACTTATAAATATAAGTATAAATGGTTTTTAAGACTCACCTTTTTTAAGAATTTACTTTTCTGTTATTTATGTATTTTATACTTATGCAGCCTATTAGGCGGAAAATTCCGATAAAAGGTTTGCTACCTACTAGTACTTACTTACCAGGGTTTATACATTGCTTGTCGTTTCTAAATGTAAAAGTTCGTTTATGGAGCGTTGTTTGGTATTTTAATACTACTTATAGTTTCCCAAATCCTACTGCGAGGTACAGCTTAGGTACTGTTTTTATTTTTAGGGTTCCGTAGTTCACAAGGATCCCTAATAGTTTCGTCATGTCCGTCCGTCCGTCTGTCCGTCCGTCCGTCCGTCCGTCCGTCCGTCCGTCCGTCCGTCCGTCCGTCCGTCCGTCCGTCCGTCCGTCCATCCGTTCGTCTGTCCGACCGGGCTCGTACTCCGCCGCTACTGCACCGATTGTCACGAAAATTGGTGGAGATAGATATTGAAATTTCAAGTTTGTTTTTAAAATTATGAAAAAATGTTTTTTTTTCAGCCCCCCTCCTATACAACGAAAAGTGAATTTAAAAAATTAAATTGAACTAACCCCAACGTGCGGGGTATCGTTGAAAAGGTCTTTTAAAATGCAACAAAAACTGCTTTGAAATTATGTGGATCAAACCCCCGAGTCTTGAGATAATTTATTACAAAGTTAAAATTTGAGGTGTCCCCCACCGTAACTTTTGAAATATTACTAAAATAATGCTGAAAAAAATGTGTTATATACCTCAAAGTATGTTCTTTCAATTAAAACTACAGCGGTCTCGGTATCATAGATAGTTATTTTTTAATACGTCATAAATCGTAAGCCGCAATTTTCTATTAGAACTTTTATATTATGTTACTTGCTGCTACGGAACCCTTCATGGGCGAGTCCGACTCGCACTTGGTCGCTTTTTTTATTAGGATTCGAAGCTACTTATAAATATGAAAAATAATTTTTGATCTCCCATACATATTGATCAGCTGATCCGAGTTTGTATGGATTTTTTTTATACATATCACGTCTTTAACCCTGACGGGGCAGACAAAAGCTAGGGCGGTAAGGTCCAGGTCCCTTTTCGCGTGATGATGGGCATGAAGGTGGAAAAAGGAAATCATAATAGTAACGGGTCGGTTACCGCATCTATTGATTCAATGATTCAGATTTTTTTTCATGTTTCGATATATATTCCTTGGGGAAAATTGTTCCGTAATGGACTGAATTCGCCGTTAAAAAAGTTGCATAATATTTTGTCAGACGTTATACAGTGTGACTTTTTATCCACCGGAAAATTTTTTGAAGCCAGTTCATTCCATGATACTGAACTACTTTCTATAAAAAAAGTTATTAAAAATCGATAAGTTTTTTAAAAATCAGCACTTAGCCATACGGATTTTGTATGGGAGGACCTACGAACAATAATTCTATAGAATCGTAACTAATCCCGAAAAATCATTGCACGCGATATGTACCGCGGCCGGCGCGCGGCGCGGCTTAAAATATAAACAGTGCGACAGTTTACCGTGACATTCGAGTCGTGCGGTTGAGTCGCAAGAAGTTTCCTTTGAGAATATTGCAGTGTTTTTGCGATAATCGATTCATTAAAAATGCCGTCATGTGCCGTGAAGTGGTGTAGAAGCCATACAGACATAAACAATAGTTATTCAAAAAAAAAAGTAACACGTAAACAAGGTTATTTATTTTAGCGTAGCGTACTGCATAATAGGTACTATCCGCGCGTTGTACCTCACCGCTCGTTGCGTTGACTGCCCCACGCGACCGACGAACACGCGTGACCTTGTCGCGACCAATCGCATGCATCTTTGTCTATGTGTGCGTTCGAGTGTTTTGTTGTAATTACTGTTCGTTTGTTTGCGTAAATGGAATCAGAATCAAAGCGGTGAATGTAGGAGCGTTAGATGTCTAGAGAATTATATTTCGATGGGGAGGACGAAAAATTTTTATCGATTTATAATAACTTTTTTTATAGAAAGTAGTTCAGTATCATGGACTTGGACTTATCATGGATCAAAAATTTTGCCGGTGGATAAAAAGTCACCTGTATAGGTACTTGTATTATTATGGATCTAATAGGTTAATTAATTATTTTCCTCCTGTTGTATTTGTTCAGTGACCAGCAGTTGGCGGGCATCGACCCCAAGCTGAAGATCGACATGGACCCCTTCGCCCACAGGGACCTGAGACCAGAGATGATGTTCATCAGAGAGGAGCTGCGGCAGGCCAAACAGCAGACGTTAGCTGTAAGTAGTGCTTTATTTATTACAAGCTATTACCTGCAGAATTTCCTGTGTGGTGAAGGGGTCCTTTCAAGATCGACAGGGACCCCTTTCCCATAGGGACTTGAGACCAGAGATGATTTTCATGAGGGAGGAGCTGCGGCAGGCCAAACAGCAGACGTTAGCTGTAAGTAGTGTTTTTTTTTTATTACAAGCGATCTGCGGCGTTGCTTGTGTGGTCAAAGGGTCCCCCCAATATCGAAATGGACCCCTTTCCCACAAGGACTTGAGGCTCAAGATGACGTTCATCAGAGAAGAGTTGAGGCAGGCCAAACAGCAAGTGTTAGCTGTAAGTAGTATAATTAATTACCGCAGTTACCCGCGTTGTTAAAAAAATTTGTTTTACTCCCACGGGAAATTCACTATTTTTCATGATAAAAAGTTTCTAAATATTAACCCAGGTTCACGTATTACGCTATCTTCAGGCCAAATAATAATCGAATTCGTTCTGCTGTTTCCGAGTAATTTATTGATAAACAAACATCTTACATTTATTTACTGAGTGAGCGCAAAGCCCGCGGCAAAGCGTCCCTGTTTCAATATAAAATGCTTTAATATGGCTGTTCTACTCTACTATTTGCATAGTCTAAATAGACTAGCTTTCTCAAACATGGGCCACTGCTCTATATTTGAATAGGTATATTAGCATACGTAAGTATTTAATTTCCAAACAACCGGGATATAATCGAAGTCTACAGGTTGTATTTATTTCTCGTCGGATTCTCGTGATTTTTTGTAAGCAGGTTTGATAATTATATGGCTTTTTTGGTAGATTTAGATTTTGGAAATTCTTCAAAATAGCCTAGCCATGGGGGTTTTAAGGTGTGCGAGTTTCCTTTGAAAACCTTGCTTGAATCTTGAAAAATAATCGACTTTTCCATACAAACTGTTCAGTCTGGAATCTGGAAAGCCTCTCAAAACTATAATAGAGAATGTTTGTTCGTGGGCAGTCAACAAAGCAAACATCCACTCAAATTACTGATAGCTATATGAATAAATGTTCGCAAATGGTCTGATTCCGACAAACATTCTCGGACCGGACATTTTGTATAGAAATGACGATTGTTAGCACAGGTCACAAAGGAAACGCCAGAAAAAAAGGTAATTTATTATTTTTATTCGCAAATGGATTTACTAGGTAGATATTTTATTAGGCACAAAATAACGAAATTTCTTTACAAAGCGGATTAGCTCATTGAAGTGGCAGTGGGCGGGGCACATAGCGCGAAGAACCAATGGCCGATGGGGCAGAAAGGTTCTCGAATGGCGGCCAGGTACCGGCAAGCGCAGCGTAGGACACCCACCTGCTAGGTGGTCAGACGACCAGAGCAAGGTTGCAGGAAAACGCTGGATGCAGGCCGCTTCCGATCGGTCGTTTTGGAAATCCTTGCGGGAGGCCTATGTCCAGCAGTGGACTTCCTGTGGCTGATATGATGATGATGAACAAAATTTCTAAACAAAGGAAATGCCAGAAAAGTAGGTAATTTGCGATTTTTATTTGCCAATGGTTTTACTACGTAGATATATATTTTTTTAATTTTTTAGGTTTCCGTACAAAAAATAAAAAAACGGAACCCTTATAGGATCACTCGTGCGCCTGTCTGTCCGTCCGTCTGTCACAGCCAATTTGCTCCGAATCTACTGGACCGAATCTGGTGAAATTTGGTAGAATATTGTAATCCTATGACCCAAACACATATGTGCAAAGTAAATATTTTTTTTAAAAATAAGGGATATTTTCAGGGGATAAATTAGGAAATTGAAAAAAAAAAGTTTTGCAAACTATACTGTATCATATATCAAATGAAAGGGCTCGTTACGAGGATCTCAAATATATTTTTGTTATAATTATAACATAAATAGTTTTGATTTTATTCATGAAAGAAGACGAAAATTGACCATTCCTCCCCTGATCTCCGAAACTACTGAGCCTAAAATTTTGAAAAAAAATACGAGATATAGTTCATTGCTTGTAGATTACAGGAAAACGTATAAGAATTCAATTAATTGTACGGAACCCTCTCCACGCGAGTTTAACTCGCACTTGGCCGGTTTTTTTATTAGTGATTTGAGTGCGTTTGACCTCTATCTAATCTAGTATGTATATTTAATGCCTTTATATATATTTAATTAGCCACAAAATAACACAATTGTTTCGCCAGAAAAGTAGGTAAGTAATTTGTGATTTTTATTCGTTAATGGTTTTGCTAAGTAGAGGCAAAAAATAACACAATTTCTAGGTCTTCTTTGAGATTTTGCGAAGAGGAATCTCGAGTCTTTTTCATTGACATAGAATATCTAGACCAGCTATCTCAACATTGTTCCCTGTTCTATTTATGAATATATGGCGCCGTGAATTTTATCATAGGTATTTAATTTTCAAACAACGAAATATGGTTACTTACCGATGGAAAGTTAATTCTTGACACTTTGCCGTGTTCCTTGAATTATTCTTATAGTATTTAATACATACTAAGGCCTCGTGTCCACGTATCCGGTTTGCGGCCGTACGGCGCAACGGACCGCCGCTGTACGGTCGTACGTTTAGTAGGCCGCTTGTTCACGTAGCCGGACGTACGCACGGCGCGTGTCGTCTATATACGATGGAAATTCATTCAGAAATATTATATATACTATTATATTGCTACCTCAACAGATTTCCCTAAAATTTCCTAAAAACCAGTGCAGACGCAGCAAAACGCAGTCGGCTACCAAACTGGGCGGGCGCCGTGCACGTGGACACGCATAGCCGGCGACGGCGCCGCGCCGTACGGCGGCAAACCGGATACGTGGTCACGAGGCCTAAGGCATTTTTAATTAAAAGTTACCATGTTTTCGTATGGTTTTCGCTTATAAACTGTCGAAAGTACCTACTAGGCCTGTAAGAACTAGCAAGTAACTAAGTGAAGTTTATGAAAATAGCTGCAGGGACAAAACAATGATTTATCTTCTCTAGTTTTACATAAAGCTCTTTGGTCTATTCATGTAAATTTATGCCGGGACACTTACTGAAGTCGACAGGTGTTTTTGATTCAACTCATTTCAATACTTATTAGGTTTTTGGGAGTCCCTTAATGCATCGTACGTGATTAAATAATAATTTATAAAGTCAGGTTTGAAACAGTTTGTATTGTGTCAAAGGGCAAGAAAAAAAATGGTTTTGTTATATTGTAAGTAAAATTTGTTATGGGGAATACTAAATTCTGTCAATTGACTTATTTTCCTATGTCCCCTGGGTGGGGCAGAGGGCCACTACAGTACTTCTCCATCTTGTTTTGTCTTGAGCAACACGCTTCAATTCAGTTCAAGATAACCCGATTGTCTTTATTTCCGCTGCTACCGACCGTTGCAAGTTTGCTTTGGTCGACCACGCTTCCTCTTTCCCTGAGGTGTCCATTCTAGTGCCTGCCTCGAAATGTGAGTGTGATCCCTCTTGAGCGTGTGGCCAATTTAAGTCCATTTGCGACGCGCTATTTGGTGACCATGAACAGTCAATAAATGAGTGGATATTTGAAATTCTGTCAAATAAATATATTGACTAGTCGTCACACGTAGATGCACTAGGTCATAAATTGACAGATAGCAGTGGTAAAGATGCTTTTAGGCAGCTTGAGAAGTGTATAAATTATTTTCACCTACTCGTAACACATACAAAAAACAAATAAACAAATAAACAGGGTCTTTTTCCGATTTGGTACTATGTAATTAGAAAAGTAAATTTAAATTGGCCTCCGATGAACTTCAAAGTCAAAAGTAACTAGGTAAGTATAAAAGAGAAGATTAAACGATCTTTTGTAACCAAGTAGATATGAAAACTTTTTTTATTACGATGGATTATTACTGTTTTCTGCGGACTTGACCGTAAAAGCAAGCAAGGACCGTCCTAAAATGCCTTGTGCCCTCGTTACGCTCGCATTGTCATGTATTTTTAAGCGTTTAGTTGAATATTTTAATTTCTGAAAAAGTTTTACTCTCTAGTCGTAGTCGGTTTGATGGTCCGATAGCTGGCACGAATTTAAAATATAAATAAAAAATATAAAAAATTCATATTGCCTCAAATACGTTTTTTGAAAAGAAAAAAAAACTTTGAAAAATTTATAGGTTGCTTTAGCCCCGCTTCTCACCAGCCAAGTCTGCGGTTCCGTGTTGGGGTATAATAGAAGATGTATGAGACAAGTTTTCAACTTGCCTCAAATACCTACCCAAAAATTCGTGCCTCTTTCGATATATGAGGTGTAGTAATGAAGTCGCTGTAGCGATACACCGTCTTTTTGTGTAAATTTAACCTGTTTCTAAGTACATAAATTAAACTTTTATGTTGTTTCTCAAAGCCAGAAGACCGACAACTTTGGATATAGTATACTAAAAAGAGCACTACAGTCTTAAATAAACAACTTATATTAAAAAACGTGTCGGGTCACGCACAGTGTAGGGTTCCGTAGTTGCGAATGCCGGCTTCTAGTTCACGCCTCACGGCTTAACGACTAAAAAAGTCTATTAAGTTGGTCGACTATTATATATAACTCTTTATTTTGTAAACCCTACTTAGCTCTGATAGGTTTCCTTTTAACTTCGTAATATATATATGGACACGTAAAAAATTTCACTACTGCCGTGAATTTTTTCACGTGACTATATACAGGCTGTAAGTAGTAGAAAGTAGTTAAGTATCATGGACTGAAATTAAATAATGAAATAAGAAATGGTGAAAAAATACCACGTGAGCAGGACTTGAGTTGGACACGTGATGGCTCAGATGGTAAGAGCATAGTCGTATTGAGACTAAGGTCGCGGGTTCGATCTGCTCACGTGGTATTTTTTCACCATTTCTTTATTTCATTATTTAATTTGAGTACTTTTTTAGTACTGCATCTTGAATGCCTAGAAAACCCTATAAAAATATCATGGACTGAACTTGCTCCAAAAATTTTGCCGGTGGATAAAAATTCACCCTGTATAACCATTTACGCGATGACACACACACACACATACACACTTGACTTTAACAAAAACTTACACATCCCTAAATGGATAATTTTTCTGGTCTGATAATGCCTCAGACACTTCTTCATATACCTACAGACGCACTATGGCGTAACCACAGTATATTGTATAGACTCACACGAACCTAGCTGTTTATATTTAGTACGAGTGGTATGCGAAAGCTTCATTTTACGACGAAGTGTATTGTAAATTGGTTAGATGACTGGGTCAAAAATAAATTATTTGGTGCTGTTAAGAGAATCAAACGTCACAAAATAGTGTCACTTGTCATTGATCATATCGATGATTGATCATATCATGATTTAAGACTTATAAATACAGAATAACTGATATTAAGAGCGCTATTTGACTCGAATCTATGACGTCACGGTTTTGTATTTCAAACAAATTCCATAAAAAATGTTTGTTTTGACGTTTAGAAAAAAGTGTCTGATTTGACTTGTTGTCGTCTAGCGGATTATCTTTGCACAATGATTAGCTGATTATTTTGAAGTTATATTTTGATACCTTTGTCCACCTCGCCCACCATCACGTTAAAAGTGGCTTTTGGGGCCTTGCGGCCCCGGGCTCTGTCTGCTTAGAGCCGCAAGACCCAAAATCCTCTGTCTACCCCGTTAGTGATAAAGACGAAAGTGAAGTAGAACAATTTTATTTACTAAAATATGAAAAATATACATCTAAGAGGAAAGTTAATGCATGCAATATAAACTTCTGCAATATTTATTGAATTGATACGAAGTGGATAGTTTTTGGAGTTCGGTATCAAATTAGTAACATATTTCAGAATGTTTTTGTACAAGCTTTAATTGTGAGACCTAAGTCACAGAACGGAATCTCCTAAGGTACGCGCAATATGCGTCCCCGTTCCCTGTCTCCGCACTTCTCCTCCGTTTTCGCCTCGATGATTCACGTTGGCTCACAAGAACCGGGGGTGAGGTGCGGGTGCGGGGAACGGGGACGCATATTGCGCGTACCTTAGGAGATTCCGTTCTGTTTACTCTTACTGTATTCTGTGCCTAAGTACTTATCAAGACAAATTTAATAAGACGAAGTTTCCGCTCCATCATCAGATCAGCTTCACAATATTGCATTGTCATCTGATTGACATGCATACAAAATTTCATCTCAACCGGACACCGGTTGAAATAAGTTGTTGACGTTTGGAAAAAAGTGTCTTGTTCGACTTGTTGGAAACTAGCGGATTCCGTGTACGAGTACACTTAAAAAGTCAGGTAAATTAACACATGTCATGCGTCCGACAGTGCATAATCGGTTGACAAATTTTGATAAATAATTTAAATTAATGACATAAATACATATTTGCCCTGTTTAAGTCTTAAAGTTTAAGTTCTTTGAAAATATTGACCAGTAACAAAATGTTATTATAATGTAATAAACAAACGGAGCCCTAAAAAGTACGGATATCTCAGCGAGTAAAGCCTATTCACAGTTGACTTGAGTTTTTCACTTGGGATGTATAGTAACTGCTTTTGTAATGGCCCCCAAGAGGAACGAGGTATACCTACGTGTGTAGGATGTATAGGGGAATAGAGGCGGGGGTGAAGAGTTGAGCGGGGGGGGGGGGAGGACAAATAAAATATTCTCAATGTTATCTACTATCTATTCAGAGTTATTTTTAGAGGTTTTTTCAGGCATTCAATGCTACGTGGTATTATTTCACCATTTCTAGTTCCATTTATTTAAATTGAGTACATTCAGAGTTATACAACCACAACCTTTTCTCAAAAAATTTGTTAAGATTTCAGTTTTTATTCATATTTGAAGACTTCTGTGATGTGTTGGTTGCCATATGCTTGTCAGTCAATTATAGGTCTTGACTTTGATTCCACTTACACACTTTAACACTATATTTACGATTAAACAATTTATTTCAAACTAGTGGCCCGCTAGTTTGCACGGGTATGTATTATGCATATAAACCTTCTTCATGAATCACTCTACATATCTATTAAAAAAACCGCATCAAAATCCGTTGCGTAGTTATAAAGATCTAAGCATACATAGGGACAGACATACAGTGGGAAGCGACTTTCTTTGTTTTATACTACTCGTATGTAGTGATGAGGCCGCCACTTTTGCACTATACTCGCCTTAAGACACGCGATAAGAAAGAAGAAAAAAGCGGCCAAGTGCGAGTCGGACTCGCTCATGAAGGGTTCCGTAGCAGCAAGTAACATAATATAAAAGTTCTAAAGGTAAATTGCGGTTTACGATTTATGACGTATTAAAAAAACTACTTACTAGATCTCGTTCAAACCAATTTTCGGTGGAAGTTTGCATAGTGATGTATATATTTATTTTAGTTTTATCATTCTCTTATTTTAGAAGTTACAGGGGGGGGGGGGGACACTCAGTTTACCACTTTGAAAGTGTATCTCGCGCAAAATATTTAGTTTAGAAAAAAAATATATTAGAAACCTCAATGTAATTTTTGAAGACCTATGCATAGATACCCCACACGAATGGGTTTGATAAAAAAAAATTGAGTTTCAGTTCTAAGTATGGGAACCCCCAAAATTAATTGCTTTTTTTCTATTTTTGTGTGAAAATCTTAATGCGGTTCACAGAGTACATCTACTTACCAAGTTTCAACAGTATAATTCTTATAGTTTTGGAAAAAAGTGGATGTGATATACAGACATGACGAATCTATAAGGGTTCCGTTTTTTGCCATTTGGCTACGGAACCCTAAAAACATCTGATTTACATGTCAGTGAAAATTTCCTAATTTGAATTAGACCAGGAGTGATTTGATAAACCGGTCAAGTGCGAGTCGGACTCGTACATGAAAGGTATTTTTGTATTCCGTACAATGTTCTAAAATGCTTAAAAAACACATTTCTTTTATTACGAATGCCTTTCATTTTTAACTTTATCTTATTTATAGTATTAGGTCCTTACATATGAAATTGCCGTTCAGTATCAAAAAAGTGAAACAAGTTTTTTTTAATGAAATTATTATTTAATCAATCGAAGTATGCGCCGTTGTTATCGATACACTTCCGCCATTTTATAGGCAGATCATTGATACCTTTGGAAAAAAAATTCTGGGAGCGAGAGTGTATGAACTGTTTGAAGGCGGTTTTGACTGCCTCATCACATGTGAAATTTTTTCCTTGTAAAAAGTTATCCGAATTTTGAAAAAAGTGGTAATCGGTTGGGGTAAGATCTGGAGAGTATGGTGGGTGACGCAGAGGTTCCAGTCGCAGCTCCTCTAACTTGGCGATCGTTTGATGTGCAATGTGTGGTCTAGCGTTATCCTGAAGGAGCAGTGGGCTAGAGCAATTCATCAGTCTCGGTTGTTTAATGGCGAGCTTTTCCATCATTGTTTGCAATTGTTGGCAAAACAAGTCTGCAGTAATCGTCTGGCCTGATATCAAGAAGCTGTTGTGGATAACACCAGCACTGGTCCACCAAACACTAACCAGAATCTTCTTTTTGGTCAGTTTTCGCTTAGGGCAAGGTTTTGCCGGTTCTCCAGGGTCAAGCCATTGTGATGATCGCTTCCGATTGTCGTACAGGATCCATTTCTCATCACAAGTCACGATACGGTTCAAAATCCCCTCATTATTGTGGCGATTAAGCAAAGAAACGCAGCAAGCAACGCGTGTTTGTTGGTTTGCTTCAGTCAATTCGTGCGGTACCCACTTTTCGAGTTTTTTAATTTTTCCGATTTGGCGCAAGTGGATAAGTATCGTTTTGTCACTTACGCCGAAGGCTGCTGCTAATTCAGAAGTGGTTTGAGATGGATCCGCTTCCACTATCGTTCACGCCTTCAATTCTTCGTTATTCACTTGAGTATCAAGTCGTCCACGAGGCTCATTGTGTAAATCGAAATTTCCAGAACGGAAACGTTGAAACCAAAAACGCACTGTTCGTTCGTTTGCGGTGCCTGGTCCATACACGTCGTTAATTCTTCGAGTCGTTTCTGCAGCACTGGTGCCACGGTGGAACTCGTATTCGTAAATACCGCGAATTTTCAATTTGTCCATAGTTGTTGTTATAGCAATGTTGAAACTCAAACAAATGATGTTAAAACAAATGAAATACGAATTTTAAAACAATATTTTTCTGGCTTTATTTCGAAATAAATTTGAATTTGGAATTCCTAAGGAAACGCAAGATATTTGATTTTAAAGTTGCCAGTATTGAAAATCGGCAATTTCATATGTAAGGACCTAATATTTGTTGTTATAGTGGCAACAGTAATACATAATCGGTGAAAATTTCAAGTGTCAGACGGACAGCCAGCGGAGTCCTAGTAATATGGTCCCGTTGGCACCCTCTGGGTACGGGACCCTAAAAATGAATAGCTTGCTACAAGAAACAATAGGTATTTAAAAGTCGACCGCAGCCTTTTAAAAGTCAAAGTTAAAAGATAAAACACTCAATGCGATGAAATATAAGCTGTATCGCAATTTAAAAGTCTGTTTTTTAATTGACCTGTCAGTCTTTGTAATACGGAGCGCCTGTTGGGCCTTTGCTAGTCGGGCTAACTGTCTCTAAAAACGACAGTGAATTTGTGAAATAAAATTCTGTGTTGTATGAACGCAAGCTGAGAGGATAGTACAATCCGCTACATGACAAAAAGTTAAATCAGAAACTTTTCTAAACGTCAAAACAAACATTTTCTGTGGGATTTGTATGAAAATCAGAACCGTGACGTCATAATTATTTCGAGTCAAAAAGCGCTTTTAGGTTTGGATCTCATCTATCAGCACGGAACAGCACTTTCCTATGCTGCTATCCTTTTTTGTCGCTCAGAACAGTAATTTGCAAGAGCGAGAGAGAGCGACGGAACGCTGCAGCACGGCCGGTGCTGAAGCGTTCCGTCGCTCTCTCTCGCTCTAGCAAATGACGCTTCTGAGCGACAGAAAAGGATAGCAGCATAGGAAAGTGCTGTTCCGTGCTGATAGATGAGATCCAACCCTTAATATCAGATTTTCTGCATTAATAAATCTAAAATTATAAAGGATTTTGCCTACACTCTCCACGCTAGCTAGACGGGTTGTCCAAGCTTTGTTGAGCTTCTATTTGTGTTGTGTTACTTTTTGTAGTTATTTCACTTGTCATTGATCATATCCATTATGAACGTGATTTTGGATTTAATAATGCAGAATAACTGATTCTTAATCCAAGAAACTATGACGCCACGACAGTGAATTAATTAATAATTAAATTACATTTATGAAATTACTTGAAATTCCATTCCAATAATTATAATTACATGTAACTAGAATTAAGCGAAAAATTATTAATTAAATTACAATAATTAGTAATTTAATTAAACAAATTACTTTTGAATGCGTCGCAAGCGCAATGCAAGTGTGTGACAATTAGACAGTCGTCATACTCTCGCTTTCGCCTCACTGCACGCACGCGTCGTCATTCGGTCGCACATGTTTGAGATGCGAGTTGTCTTAAAATCTAATTTAAAACGAGAAGTTTTTTCCCTTAATTGTTCAAATCTGATTTGAGAAATAAAGACATCTGAATGCATTTTTTTAATTTCTATAAAAGTAATTGTTATTTATTTTATTTAATCTTTATTGTTCATCAAATACAAATTGTACAGAACAATAGGCGAACTTAACGCTAAAAGCGTTGTCTACCAATTTTGTAATTGTTAATTTAAAAGTATAATTACTTTTCCTTGTAATTGTAATTTGTAATTGAAAATACATATTGTAATTTTAACTGATAATTTGTAATTCAATTACTTTTTGCCCAACACTGCGCCACGACGCGGACGTGGTATTTCTTCTAAACGTCAGAAATTTTTTGTTCTGCCGTTTAGAAAAATCTGACTTCTTGGAAAATAGTGGATTTCACTTGTTTTGTTCGTTCATTCAATAAATTTAGCTTCCACTCATAGACATAACACACAGACTGTATGCCGGTTTATTCCCAATTCTAAGGTTTTCCATTACAGATTTCCAATTAATCAAATCCGAATTCTACAGATTGCCAATTTACTACTTGCAGCTCTATACATTCCTAAATATACGGTTTCCAAATTCAATTAAGTCTCAATTTTACAAATAGTTTGGAAAATCCAAAAGTGCACGCCTCATAATCTCATTTTTCACCAAACGAAATGTCACCTGTATTTTTATAATAATAATTACGATTAAACTACATTGAATTAGACCGTGATCTTCGAAAGGACTTAGTTTTGGATAATACTGAAGCGTATAAAAAAAATGGACTCGATCAGATAAGTTTTTCGGGAGTTATCGTGACCACGCCAGTTTCCATACATACAGACACACGGACGTCCACAAAATAATTTTATTAAACATTGTTTTTATTTATTTAAAAGGCAAACTGTCTTTTAAAAATGTCATAAGTGTTGAAACTAGTGTTTTTCCTTGACATTTATGTGTAAATATTATTGTACAAGTGCGATAAAAAACAAATAGAGACACATTTAGTTTAAAAAATCACTTGATTTTTGTAAGGCGAGAGTAGAGCATCTCATGCGCTTCGCTTATGAGGCGTGCAATATTCATTACGGTTACATATACCCAAATTAAAACCAATTTACCGATTTATGATTCGAAAGATTTCTAATTTATACTTTTTCACCTTTTATCTTTTTTTAAGGTTCCGTAGCCAAATGGCAAAAAATGGAACCCTTATGGATTCGTCATGTCTGTCTGTCTGTCCATATGTCACAGCCACTTTATTCCGAAACTATAAGAACCATGCTGTTGAAATTTGGTAAGTCGATGTATTGTGTTAGCCGCATTAAGATTTTCATACAAAAATAGAAAAGAAACAATAAATTTTGGGGGTACTTAAAACTAAACTTAGAACTAAAACTCAAAATTTTTTTTTCGTTTAACCCGTACGTTTGGGGTGGGGTATCTATGGATAGGTCTTCAAAAATGATATTGAGATTTCTAATATTATTTTGTTCCAAACTGAATAGTTTGCGCGAGAGACACTTCCAAAGTGTTCAAATGTGTGTCCCCCCCCCTGTAACTTCTAAAATAAGAAAATGATAAAATTAAAAAAAAGATATGATGTACATTACCATGCAAACTCCCACCGAAAATTGGTTTGAACGAGATCTAGTAAGTAGTTTTTTTTAATGCGTCATAAATCGTAAACCGCAATTTACCTTTAGAACTTTTATATTATATTACTTGCTGCTACGGAACCCTTCATGGGCGAGTCCGACTCGCACTTGGTCGCTTTTTCTTTTGTTTGTAAGATATATGATGAGAGCAAGGTGCGGAAAATCGCTGGATGGCAGACGTTTCCAATCGAACGTATGGGAAAGCCTTCGGGGGCTTATGTTCTTAATTTCTTCGTTTTAATAGTCACTCTTATGTTATAATCTAGTAACAGGAAGTGTGTCTCTCTCAATGAAATTTTCCTCCAACCAAGCTTTTGTTTCCACAATGCGTGCATGCGCTTGAAAGCTCAAACAAACACGCCTTAGTTCGAGACTTATGAACTTTCTTAAATATACTCGCAAACAATAACAGCAGGGAGTTATTTACGTAACAAAGTAACTTTTGTAGGTAATACCATCTTATTTGATGCAAAGAATTTTGTAAGCATACTTAAGTTTTAATGAAAGGGGCTAGTGCGAGTCGGACTCGTACATTAAGGGTTTCGTACCACCGTACAATGTTTTAAAACGCTGAAGAAACACGTTTCTTGTGACGACCCCCTTTAATTTTTGACTTTATTTTATTTTTAGTATTTGTCGTTATTGTGGTCATAGTAATACATAATTAGTGAAAATTTCAAGTATCTAGTTAATGCTATTATAAAGATCAAGTTAAAAACGCTGAAAAAAACACGTTTCTTGTATGACGACCCCCTTTAATTTTCAACGTTTTACGAACGAATTTTGAAAATTTTCAATTTTCTCAGCGGGAAGTTAAAAATAATCTTCAGTCGTGCGTTAAAGCCGACACATACTTTTCTTCGTTTTAAGTTAGCAATAAAACAATTAAAATCAATTTAATTGTGAAAAATGAGATTATGAGGCGTGCACTTTTGGATTTTCCAAACTATTTTGGTCTATTTGAAAAAAAAGGGTGCTATGACACAGGCTATGACACGAGGACAGCTTAGCACAGTTTTTTCTACATCCATGGCCCCATGGGTGACCATACTGACCATAGACATGCATTTGAAGATTAAACCGCAAATTGCACCCCGGGCACAGAATACATAAGAGTCAAACAGAATGGAATCTCACAGCGTCTCCCGCAAATTGGCGTCCCCGCACCTCTCCCCCGCACTTTGTGAGCCTTTGACGGCTCCAAACCAGGGTTTAGTTACTAGCCGCACGCAATTTGCGACGTCTCTTGTCTTGAGAACTGTCAATCAATAGTAACTATCATGGTGAGAAGATGCGCATATAATAATTGTTTATCCACCGATTACAACAAAGAACACATATTTCATAGATTTCCAAATGATGAAAACAGGTAGCAAAGCAACAATATAATTTCACGTTATTACCCAGCAACCATCTTGATATATATACCCTTCTCGCTCTCTCACATTGGCGGGAGATACACAAGAGCGAGAGGGATTTTCAATCGACAGCAGTTTAACCGGTAAAAATACATAGGCTCCTCGCTCACAGTTAATCACAAACACGCAGATGCCAAGTAGATTTCCGCGGGTTATAGTGTAGTTCTATAATGCCATTGTTGACAATGACAACTTGACAAGCCGGGCGTAGAAGCGTGATAAGATAAACATTTGTTTATTTTTATTAAATTTATTCGAATAATTACCGTATAGTTTTGCGCCGAATATGCAAATTACTCTATTACAATAGTGAATTAGTGTATTTAGTGTATTACATTATAAATGACTCAATAATAATCAGTAAAGTGAACTAATGGTGAAATGGACAATGGACATACCTAATAAAAAATATTTGTGAAGTGATATTATGTAGCTGTTTCCGACTTTTCTGTAACATTTAATACATATAAAACAGAATATTTTTACATTATAGTGTTCGCAGATCTCCCGGTATAGAAAGATATAATCGTAAATATGTCGAACTCGTTAGTAGGTAAGTATTAAATTAATTCTGCGGTGCAACCCTAAGTATAAAACTCACACATCGACGTGTGTACAGATAAATTGTTTCGTTTGTAGTAGTAGTAGGTATATATGTTACTCTGAATCAATGGAGAGTCATACCAGTGCCCCGGGTACCTTTGAGAAGCTGCCTTGTAAATCCACATCACAGATTAAACTCACTGTGTACCGTTTCGGTTAGTAAAGCCTAGATTTAGGATCTAGGAAGATAGATGAGATAAAAGAAAGACCAGATATCGGCAAATGAGATAGGTATAATGAACAACTATTACATTACATTAATTACAAAGATTTACAAGAACACTAGGTACAGACTAGGTAGTCAGGGTCGTGAGTTATAGGCACTAGATCAGTTGAGTAGCCCTTCTAGGTAGAAGAACTACTTAGCTTAGATGCTGCCGAAGACGAAAGAGGACGCGCGCCGGCTGCCGCGCCTTATATATGGGCATGGGCCCCCCCGCTGCGCCTAAGAGGGGCGGAGGGGTGCTGAAGCCGATGTCACACACCCTCCTCGATAGACCAGAATTTTTCCTGGCGGAAAATTCAGCTGCGAGCTGCGCTGGTTGAGGCTGCCAGAGCACCCGGCAGGAGCAACGGGGAACGCGGCCCCACGTTAAAGCCAAGTTAAAGGGCGCTGAAGCCGATGTCACAACTGTTAACCCCGCACAGTCTTGTGTCCACACGGCTTACCATCCGGTAAAGATGACCTTCATCATCATCCGAGCGTATTCCCGGTTGCATCGTCAGCGGTTACGCATCAGAGCCCGGGGTCCGCTACCTAACCTAGGTGATTTGACGAGGTTACTGGTTTTTACACAGAGCGACTGCCGTCTGACCTCCGCAACCCAAAGGGTAGACCAGAACCAATCCTAGGATAGGTACAAACGCTAGATGGCGTTCGGGACCAACGGCTTTACGTGCCTTCCGAAGCACGGAATCATCTTTATTTTAGGATAATCAGGTGATTCAACCCTGCAATATCCTAAAGGTAAAGATGACCTTCATTATAATAAATCGTTTCTGTCAAAATTCAGATCCATTACAAAAATTATGTTATAATGTTATTATTATCTTTTTATTTTATTTAAAACTTAGGCTAGGTTTTGGTATACATTTATAAAAAGTAAAATATAAAACATTATTAAAATTATTATTATTATTATTTAGAGCCCACTAGATCCCATTGTTGGGCAAAGGCCTCCCTCTCAGCTCTCCATTCCTCTCTATCTTGCGCTTTTACCTGCCAGTCTGGTGAGTAGGTCGTCTAGGTCGTCGCGCCATCTACGTCGCGGTTTTCCAGGACGCCGGCGTCCATGGAGTCCACAATTTGTTATCCTTACTAATATTATAAATGTAAAAGCGTGGATGTTTGTTACCTTTTCACGCAAAAACTACTTGACGAATCATCATGAAACTTTGTACACATATCCTGGGAGGTACTAGAAGTAACATAGGGTACCTTTCATCCCGGAAAAAAGTAATGTTCCCGTGGGATACGCGAGCGAAGCCGCGGGAAAAAGCTAGTAATGTTATAATATAAAAATAAATTCGATACCCAAATCGATTTGAGAAAAATATAGTATGTTTATGAAATAATTTGCACCTTTGTAGGTATTTTATAATATCATAGTTAGGTACAAAGATACATGTTGTTACTTGCACTAAGTATACTTTTTTTGTTGTAATTAGGAACATTTAATTAATATTTAAATTAAAATTAATGTTATACATGAAAACATTTAGACTCACGCATCTCATTTGAATACATTACAATCACATTTACATATTAAACAATACCAACTCATGCCTATGCAATAAAACAGTCACGTGTGGCCGTAACATGGTTATATTGAGATTATTAAAATGTATGCATACAGTTTGCGGCGACCGACATCATGAATATTAATTATTAATTTGAACTATAATTATACTCTTTTAATCAATTTTGTCAAAAACAGTTAAATTATAAAAGTAACCTTTTCCAACGAAAATTTTTCTACCGCTTTATTTCTTTTTTATTGTGTTAATAGCTGACACTAGTGTTCGCTTTTTCAAGCTAAATAAATGCATCTGACGTAGCAGTAGATATGACTGTCTTTTAGTGACAACAGTAATTTTTATTAGGGTTCCGCAAGCTTTTATTAGGGTTCCGTACCCAAAGGGTGCAAACGGGACCCTATTACTGAGACTCCGCTGTCTGTCTGTCTGTCCGTCTGTCACTCTATCTAGTGAAGCGTAATAAATAGACACTTGAAATTTTCACCGATTATGTTTTACTGTGACCGCTATAACAACAAATACTAAAAATAAGAAAATAAAGGGGGTTCATCATGCAAGAAACGTGCTTCTTTAGCGTTTTAAAATATTATACGCAGGTACGGAACCCATCATGTACGAGTCCGACTCGCACTTGCCCGATTATTTAGTTTGTTGTTGTTTATTTGTTTGGGTCTAATCTTGCCAGTTAAATTTGAGCCACTTTCCAGTTTCCAAAAGAGACGGAATTAAGTTATATAAATAAGACGACAATGCAATAACAAAAAGCTGATCTGATGTTGGAGCCGAAAGGTGGCTACAGGAACCCTTTAATAAAATGATGCAACCCTATGGAGTTTGGGATTATTACATTTGTCTTTATTTATTAGGCTTTACAATAAAAGCTTGTACGAGATTTATTTTTTAAGCTTATTTGAAAACTTTTTAATCAAATCTATTTTTGGATATGGCTGAAATATGATTTTCTTAAAGTTTTGAACGGGGATATCTCCGCCATTTTGAAAAAAAGTTCAAAAACTGAATCAACAAGAAAGTTCTGGGCTTACACCGTCCTCACTCTAGTTATCGAACCTGCTTATAAAATTTCACGAGAATCGGTTTATAAATGCGACCTGTAGGCGAGAACAAACCGACAGACAGACGGATAAAGGCATTTTTGGCCAATCTCGGAACTGACACTCAGTCAATAAAATACTAATTTAATTCGTACATCGTGTGATTCATCTGTTTAATTGTTAATAACCAAATATATACGACATATAGGAAGAATGGAATGAAATGAAAGAATGGAGGGAATCAGCCGAGGATAGAAGTTATTGAAAACGAATAGGGGAGGCTTTTTCCCAACTACGGGACATAAATGGCAAAAAAATAAAATATACGGACAAATCACACTGACTGAGCTAGCCCCAAAGTAAGTTTTAAACTTGTGTTATGGGATACTAACTCAACGATACTATATTTTATTATAAATACATATATAGATAAATACCCAAGACCCAGGACAATTAATAATTATATATATTAATTTAATAAATTGATATATATAATTATTAGTTCATAATTTGTTTTAGTTAAAAAAATGCATTTTGCTCGGGAAATTCAATCACACACAATGACAACACTTCCAACTGATGACGTATTCTTGGGCCTATCACGTGACCCAGCTGTCACGGGAAGAGAAAACCGTGTTTTATAATACCATGGGCTACACTGATGTCAGATTTACCAAGCAGTTTCTGTTTGCACAGGTCCGTCGCTGTGCCCTGAAGAAGTTGCTGCTAAAGGACTTCATCCAGGAAGACTGCGAGCTCAAGAACATGGGTCTGTCTTATGCTCCACCAGACCCGTAGGAAACATGTGAAGGTGTTTACATATACAGGCACTTCAGTCCATTTTAATTAAAATAATAACAAAACAATGATAAAATATTAAATACTTAAATAATAATGTGTGTGTGTGTATATGTGTGTGTGTAGGTAGTGTATATACATAATGTCATTTAACTAGTGCTTCTGTTTGGTTGTAGTCGAGCATTTTTAACCAGTTATCTTTTTATTAATCTTCTTTACGTATTTAAGAGCCGCTCCCTTTCGTCCGCTTATTTCTGAAATGTGGCAGTCCGAGTCCGGAAGAGGTAGGCTATCCAGGTCGTCATCCTGCGAAAACCTTGTAATATAGGCACGTGGAACGTCATATTGCTGGATCCCGGCAATTTTGAGGAGCTTAAATCAGTCCATGATGCTTTCCATAAAAACAATTACCAAATGCGCTTTTCCATACAAATAATTTTTTACGGGAGGACGATTTTCAATATATTTTTTTATAGAAAATAGTTTTATTTATTTAAGTTTATTGCACACAATCTCATATTTGATTGATTACAATGGGCCAAACTTAACGCTATGCATTATCTACCAGTTTGCCTTTGGGACACATCGAGAAGTTGGTAGAAGTGGTGCAAGTTTTAGCACTATTACAATACAACATTCCTACATAATATTACACAATAAATACATATACTTAATATAAATATTATTAATTTCAACATAATTTTATTAAATAATACATGAAAAGATTTATAACAATACATACATATCCACAGAAACATTAAATAAATACCATACGTATATACTAAACCATATACATACATACACATATTTATATATTATATACAGCAGAGAGAGTTTAATTTGATTCCAGATAATATTGCTTGACCAGCATTTTGAAATTATCACGATTGTGTGATCTCGTAATGCTATTAGGGAGGGCATTCCAGAGCCGAACAGCCGTCACGGCAAATGAATTAGAAAAGAAACCAGTACGGTGAGAAGGAGTAGCAAGTTGCATTGTGTTAGAGGAGCGTAGATTTCTATCGTGAGTTGAGTTAAGGAGCTGAAATTTAGATATCATGTAACTGGGAGCAGAAGGATTATAGATAATACTATGAAGATAACAAAGAATACGTAGATTTCTACGCTGTTTGATAGTGAGCCATTTAAGCTGAGAACGATAAGCGGATATGTGATCATACTTGCGAAGACAAAATATAAATCTAATACAATTGTTTAAGAGGCGTTCAAGCTTACTGAGCTGATCCTCATTTATGTCCAAATAACACACATCAGCATAATCGATAATGGGGAGAACGAGAGATTGGACCAGCATAATTTTGGTTTTAATAGGAAGAAAGTTTTTTAGGTTATTGAGGTAATGCATTGTTGCAAAGACTTTCCGACTGACCTCAGCAAGATGTGGGATCCAATTTAGTTTAGTGTCAATAACTAGGCCAATATCTTTAATAGAGGTTGAAAACGGTACAATGTTACCACTATACTTAGTTGGTGTCAAAACATCTAATTTATGTTTGGCAGTTGTCGTCTACTACCCGCAATAATTGCTTGGCATTGCAGTATATTATTTAAGTTACCATTAAGTGTAGCAATGGCATCATTGAGGTCAGCAACATCGGTTTGTACATAAAGCTGCAAGTCATCGGCATAAAAATGGTAGGAGCAAATGAGAATATGGGAAAGAGTATTTATATAAATAGAAAATAATATGGGAGATAGCACACCGCCCTGCGGTACACCAGCAATAACGTCCCTCCAATCAGATCCTGATTGCTCAGAATGAACAGATTGTCGGCGTCCGCGAAGATATGAATCAAACCAATCGATTACTGAGGATGAAATATTAAGGGATGATAATATTGCAAGAAGTATGTCAGTGTCAACCGTGTTAAAGGCATTCGAAAAATCTATTAGAACAATAACAGTAACCATGGTACCCTCCATGCCATATCTGAGTCTGACTATACATCATCGGTAATTTTAAGCAATGCGGTAGTGGTACTGTGTCCTTGTCTAAAACCTGACTGAAAGGGGTCAAAGAGATTAAATTTGTGCATATAGTACGAAAGTTGTTTTAGAACAGTGGTTTCTAAAAGCTTTGAAATAAAAGGTAAAATGGAAATTGGACGTATGTCATTCAAGCACAGCGGGACCGAAATTTTTGGCAGCGGACGCACAAAAGCATTACGCCAGGCAGAAGGAAAGGCATGTTGGGACAAGCTAGAGTTGACAATGTGGGTGATAGCAGGAAGGGCATAGTTCAAAATATGCATGATCATAGCTCTGCTTATATTGTCGTATCCAACAGCATTCGAATGGATGGAATTAATCGTTTTCCTTGTGTAATAGTTCAGTATTGTGAACTATACTTGCTCCAAAAATTTGGCTGGTGGTTATATAATGTCACAGTAAAGCTACGTTTTAAATAAAAGCGGCCAAGTGCGAGTCGGACTCGCCCATGAAGGGTTCCGTAGCAGCAAGTAACATAATATAAAAGTTCTAAAGGTAAATTGCGGCTTACGATTTATGACGTATTCAAAAATAACTATCTATGATACCGAGACCGCTATAGTTTTAATTGAAAGTACATACTTTGAGGTATATACCACATTTTTTTTTCAGAATTATTTTAGTAATATTTCAAAAGTTACGGTGGGGGACACCTCAAACATTAACTTTGTATTAGATTATCTCAAGACTGGGGGGATTGATCTACATAGTTTCAAAGCAGTTTTTGTTGCATTTAAAAATACCCCACACATTGGGGTTAGTCCAATTTAATTTTTTTAATTTACCCTTCGTTGTATGGGAAAAAAAAACATTTTTTCATAATTTTAAAAACTTACTTTTAAAACTTCAATATCTATCCCTCCACCAATTTTCGTGACAATCGGTGCAGTGGCGGCGGAGTATGAGCCCGGACGGACAGACAGACGGACGGACGGACGGACATGATGAAACTATAAGGGTTCCTTGTAGACTACGGAACCCTAAAAAAAGTTATTCTTATTTATTCGAAAGTGTTTGATTTACATTACACATACTTCAGTGGTGAATTAGGCTGTCAGATAGATAGATATATAGATAGACAAGATGTATATTTGTAGCTATAGTCACACACATACAGAAAATACACAACATAAGAATATAAACAGCGGCCAAGTGCAAGTCGGACTTGCCCATGAAGGGTTCCGTAGCAGCAAGTAACATAATATAAAAGCTCTAAAGGTAAATTGCGGTTTACGATTTATGACGTATTAAAAAAAAACTACTTACTAGATCTCGTTCAAACCAGTCAAACCCTAATAAAAAACATAAGAAAACACTGGATCATATACAAATATATTTGTATCAGTGTGCTACAGCAATCCAAAAAGGTCATACGTAGCTAAGCGCTTAGTGCTGCTCGGACAGCAGCTTACTGATTTTCAGCGACGGCCTGTCAGGTGCGAGTGTGCATCTAAAAATTATTGTCACAAAAAGGTAAAGAAGGTCGTAATTTTCAATGTTAAATTACTAGTTTATCTAGAGACCTTTTTCATCAACCTAAACATAATACCTACAAGGATCAGTGTCATATACTACAAACACTATGTATGCCTATACGTTACGCTCAAAGAACGAATTCGTTGTGGCCATTGCAACATCATTTTACATGCTGGTCTGGAGAAACGAAAAAACGTAGAATGTAACAGCTGCTTCTCTTCCCACGCAGGAATTGATTGATTTGGGTCTTCTTCAATGCTTTGCTGTACAGCAGCTACAGCTGGTTCGTTGCGCACTGTTCACGTCTTAGGTTTGAAACCACGTTAAGTGGACGCACGCGACGGGCGGCCGTCGCGGTATGCCACGCGTGTCCACGCGCCTTGCCCCGCGCGTGTGCTCTGCGCGACTGTCCCCGTTAGCTACGGAGTGTCAGTTAGTTCAATTTTAACGGCGTACATTTACAGTCGTGTTGATGGAAAATTTAATTATTACTACGTCTGATTATAATATCTGCTCTATAGCCTATGCTGAACAAGTCCGAGCCGCGCGTGACACCGCGCGTGCGTTCGTCGCGGGAAGCGGACCCCGTCGCGCGGACGCGGGGCCCGCCTCCCCGCGTTACGTCGTTTCAAGCCTTAGAGTGGTTTTGGCCTTGGAGCATCACAAAAGAGCGGTTTCGCATTACTTCACGGATTCGGATCGGATTCGGATCGGACGTAGTGTGAAACCGCTCTTACGGTCACCAGCTCATAGTAGGTAGTGAACCTTTATAAAATACCTATTATATTTATTCTGTTTATTTTCCAATAAAATAGCCGACTTTGTGCCTGACAAAGTCAACTTTTCAACTTGCATTCGTTGTTTGCATTAATCTATTTCATTTTTTCATATATCAAAATACAAACTGACTACACAAACCATTTCTCCCTTGGGTTCTCGTTATTTCTCCGAAAAATACACGAGTCCGAGTAATCGAACACGAAAAGAGAAATTTATATTTCGGTATATTTACATTTCATCGAGTCGTGTTTCAATTTAGGTTTTTTAATCTATTATTTTGTTATGCGTTAAAATGATAGCGTACCCACTTATTTTTTCCTTTTGTTTGTGTGTAAAGCCTAACGACTTTACTATATATTTCAAATATAACACGAAAAGCTTCTTAATGAGTGCCAAACCTAATTTAGAGAAATAAGTAATCCAGTGCCGGTTTTAGCTCTACCAGCGCCCCGGGCGAAATTTCCCTAGGATTCCCTAATAGGATTTATTTCTGCCGGCGGGGGGGGGGGGGGGGGGCAAGTACGATATAGGATTCTTCAAATTTGCCGCCCCATTGTAAACGAAGGGGGGGGGGGGGGTGCATACAAATAAGGGTCTAGTAGTTGCCGCCATTAACCAGCCGCTATTTATATATTTATTATTACCTGTGACCCTCCCCTTGCCTAAAAACGCCCCCTGTCGCCCTATCCTAATGCCGCTAATGAGTAATACTGAGTAGTCTTAAAAAACGGAGAGTTTTACACACCCGTTTACGAGTTGACGCGTGGATCAGCCATCGCTGAACTAAACTATATTTGAAGGAATCAGAGGGTCCGCTGTTGTACTCCATGACGTTACTCACCCCTAAATGTGCGGATAGGTCCTCTTTATTAAAGCTGACAGCTTAAAATTTATGAAAAGGGAAAGCCACAATAAATCGATTAACCAAGTAATATAGGTTTCCTGACCTTTCCATTCGGTCGTAAAACGGATTTTTTACAAAATTTTGCTAAAGAAAATTAAGGAATCGTGTTATAATATCATATGTCTGGGGTTTAATTAAGTTTGGAAAGCAGACTCAATTCAATTCAATTCAAAACATCTTTATTATCATAGGATATTTATAATATCTCTTTATTATAGTCACTTTGTTTTGTTTTGCACAAATGTTGATGTCAAATCGTTACTTACCGCTAAGTTTACGCCGCTTCCTAGGCGTAAGTGCAGAAGAAGCGGCAAAAAACTGCACTGCACGTTTTCTCCAAAGACGTCAACTAACAAACTTAAAACTTAAAATTTGTTATATGGATGGACTGAAATTACATTGTTTGTTAGGTATGTCATAATTAAATTAAATTATAATAATTACGAAATTTAAAATAATGTCAATTTGTAAATTTAGTATGTACCAATGTACCTAAATTATGACATGTCTAAGTATACAAACCTTTAAGAGGGACCCGCGCCAAGCGTAAGCCAGACCTTTTTGTCTTTAAGATAGTCATCGGTCCTATAATAAGCCTTCTCACAAAGTACTTTCTTTACATAAGCTTTGAATTTTCTGTCTGAAAAAAGTATACACTTCCCCATAAAAGACTTACTGACTGTATTCAGCCTGTAATACGGGCTAACTAAGTCATTCTTATTACGTAAATTTCTATCTGTAAAATCACTTACTTTATTGAACATGGAAATATTTTTCCTTACATACATCATATTTTCGAATATGAATTGTGATGCAAAAGTAAGTATAAGTACCTTTTTCCTTGAATAATTCTCTCAGTGAGTCTCTCGATCCTAAACTCGACTCGGCTTAACGAAATGGGCTACTTATAAAAAAAATTGTACTTCCTACCATCGACATAGTATATGTACCAAGACTAGCTGCACAGATTAATAAATAGTTACTACGTCTGGAACATTCGCCGTGTTCTGTCGTAGGCGCATAAGAGCTAGCAACCTCAGACCTAGAAACAAGATAGACACAGCCCCTGTATGACTTTGTATGACAATCTTTGGCGCAACTCTATTTCATTTCATTATTTCAGGATGATTACTTTTCACACAGAGAAATAATATACTACGTACAACTTTTAATCCGAGTATGTCAATTTATTTCATCTAAAATTAATCTAGAAATATACAGATCTGTGCTAGCAAGCGAAGTGTAGAGAGATAACCACAATTTGGTAGATGACTGGATCAAAAATAAATTATTTGGTGCTGTTAAGAGAATAAAACGACACTAAATAGTGTCACTTGTCATTGATCATATACATTTTCAACATGATTTTAGACTTATTAATGCAGAAAAACTGATATTAAAAGAGCACTTTTTGACTCGAAAAATCTATGACGTCACGGTTTTGTATTTTATACAAATCTCATAGAAAATTTTTGTTTTGACGTTTAGAAAAAAGTATCTGTTTTGGCTTGTTGGTGTGGATGTTTATTAGTATGGTATGTTTTGATTTCACTTCTTCAACAAAAACGGCTGAACATACATTTTATTCCGGAAAATAGGAGGTTCTCGTGTATTTTTTTTCAAATAACAACGTACTTGATGTGTTTAGCTAACAGATAGTAATATATACAAATACATACTTAGTATGACGCCTGTTTTCCACAAGGTAGAGACTATGAACCTCCACTTGCTAAGATCCTGACAGACCTCTTTCTCTTCATCTGGACTCCTGCCCTTCGGTTACTTCTTACCTTTCCTTTTTGAGAACGTCTGCAATCTGATCACAGAATATACGCCGAGGTCGATCCTGTCCCGCTCTCCCTTTCACATTTTGCCTTATAAATATTTTTTGTCAATCTTTTCATCTTTTCATTCTAAGTACATGCCCAAACCATCTTAACATCCCTTGCTCTATTTTTGTCAATACGTCATCTATAACAGTTAGCAAATGTACAAATATTTAATTATGAAATGTTGTCAATTATACGATACAAATATATTTTATCGCTTAAAATGGTAATGATTGTGAAGCCAGTGCGAACTTCGCTTTATTCGATAAAAAATGCTCACTCCTCACGACCGTGGTGCACCTGCTACCCGTTTCAATTACTGTTTATGGTGAAAATGGTTTTCCATCCCCTTAAGTTTGAAAAATGAAGCGATTTCACTCTCATTTGTTTTCCAACTAATATTTGTCTTCTAATAAGTTTAACAATGTTTAAATTATATTTAAAAAGTTTGAAACCTGGACGAAGTATTGTAAAACAAAGATTGTATACAATATTTATACAGGGTGATTTTGAACCTCGTAGCTATATTCAAGGAAAGTAGGTACTCTTTAGCCGAAATATTATAAATAGTACATTTTCTGTTATATGTTTTTTGTTTCATAATAAAACCAAAGATATCAGCCGAAAAATGCGTACCAGAAATCTCCCATTTGAATGACATCACCCGCTACCGGGCTCGTGGCACAGCGGTGACACTCCCTGTACGTGAGAGTTCGAACGCTGGTGACCTTGAGCCGGAGAACGTAACGCTAGGGTTGATACCGAACCGACATGGAATATCGTGCGGTGCGTGAGAGAGACGCGTACTAGGTGCAAGCCCTCGGCCAATGCTGTCGGCGATGAGGCGTTCTACGCCCCGCGCGCCTCTCAAGGCGCACATCCAGCCACCCACACTTAGCCGCAAGCGATTTTACGTGCACACATGCTAAAGTGTCGTTTCTTTTCGCGTAGTGTACTCGTATGTTCTTTGTTCGTGTGCTAAATCGTAGACGAGCTACAAAATTTCATAAGTGTACTACGCCGTAGGTGATCTACATCGTAGGCATGGAACGGATTAAGTGAGCTACGTCGTAGGTGATCGGCGTGCTACGCCGTAGCTCTCTACGTCAAAGGCGATATAAGCCGTCATTGGCTCGTTGTTGAGCTGCGGTCATTGACATCATCGCACTATTAACTTGAGGAGCTCGGTGGCTCAGTAGGAGTACGTATAACTTGCGCTTTTGCATGTCCTGCATCACCAGGCGTGATCCGTAGTTGGATGGGTGACCACAAGCGGCTTAAAAAAATTCGAGCTTAATGCTTCGGAAGGCACGTTGACCCCGGCTGTCATGCTATTGTATGACAGTTGTCGAGCATGTTGGTCACTTACACGACAGTCAAACAAACAGCTGCTATGTCACTGTCATCTGTCATATAAATAATATTTGGGTTCGATCCCCAGCCAGGTCAAGTTGGAAAATGGCCTTTTTCAAATTGTCCTGGGTCTTGGGTGTTTATTTATATATGAATTTATTATAAAATATAGTATCGTTGAGTTAGTATCCCATAACACAAGTTTAAAAAAAACTTACTTTGGGGCTAGCTCAATCAGTGTGTTTTGTCCTTATATATATTTATTTATTTATATTAGAATAAAATTAATATTAGACTATTATTTTACAGTTCTACGCATGGCACACACTTCCATTAAAATTCCCCTCTGTGCCCAGTGGTAACGAATGGGAATTTTCGCTTTCCCATTTGACCACAAAATGGGAATACTCGTAAACACCGGCAGCTTTTATCCTTACCTTTATAGTCACATTTGGAATCTCCATAGTGTGTAACTGTGTACTAGTTGAATGTAAATCAGTCTCCACCCTTTTGGTGTTCGGAAAACTTTTGCATTCTCTCCGCAACTTTGTTACTAGCGCTTTCCGTACATTGTATGTCATTATTTGTTCACGGAATAGACGTATTTAACAAGTTTAAATACTAGAACATAGTTTATTTTAAGTTTTCTTTATACAAGGTGAAAGCAAAAAGAAAATTCTACATTCCCGTACAAATCGCCTGCGGCTGCACACTTTTGTATGGAAATGCCGATGTTTTTTTTTTCTTGTCTGGTAATTTAATTTCATTATACTATAATGATCAAGTATAGATCGTAGTTCGAATCATTACGGATATACATCTTCCACGATGTATATATTCTTTATAAGTTTTATTTACACTTACATAAGCTCTCCAATCAACCCAAGGGTAAGACTGTTAAATGCTTTTAGCATTAAAACCGCCTATTGTACTTGTTAAATTTGTATATGTGTGTACAATAAAGAATAAATAAAATAATAGAAAATAAAAATAAACGTAGGTACTGGGAGAAAATAAATAATCGGCCAAGTGTGAGCCGACACGCGCATCTAATAAATACAGCTCTTTAAAAAGCTGTCTGGACTACGGAGCCCTACAAACGTTACAAATCGTAAAAACCCAGCGAAAGAATGGGAAAAAAAAACATGTCGGCGAAGCAGTACCACGTCAATATTTGAATCCCATTCTCTACCTTTCCGCTGAAAAAGGCTTTAGGTCTTATGGTCCTTAGCTCTTTCTACACAATTCCTATTTTTCTATATTAACCCTGTCTACCTTGCAAGGGATAAAGATGTGATTTTTTTTTATGTTGTAAGGCGGCAAACGAACAAGCGGGTCATCTGATAGTAAGTGATCACCGCTGTCCATGGACAACTGCAACACCAGGGGTGTAACAAGAGCGTTACCGGCCTTTCAGGAAGATATAGACTCGTTTTTTGAAGGTTTCAATGTCGTAGGTTCGGGAACACCGCTGCAGGAAGTTCCACAGTTCGGTCGTACGTGGCAGAAAGTTCCTTTTAAAACGTACGGTGTTTGATTGCCAACTATCTAAGTAGTGTGGATGAAATTTTAATTTCAGTCGGGTGGTGTAGTGGTGAAATTTTGCAGCAGGTCGAAAAACTCTTCAGAGCATTCCCCATGATAGATGCGATAAAAAATGCACAAGGATGCAACATCCCTACGGAGAGCCGACGAGAGTCTCATCGTCGATTATACGAGTTGCGCGATTTTGGATACGGTCAAAAGGTAGAAGTTGGTATTTAGGTGCCCCGGCCCAGAGATGGGAACTATATTTCATATGCAGCCTGACTTGTGCCTTATACAGATGTGCCTTCAGCTGTATAAGGCACTAGTTATATTGTTTATTTGATGATATATCAAACTAAATAATAAAATCAGAAATGGTGAAAAAATAGTTACCACATGAGCGGGACTTGAAGTACTTTAGCGCATGAATGCCTTAAATTAAAACGAATAAGTTTTATATGTCAGTCAATATGTTTTACATCACAAATTCATTATATATGCTTTTATAAACGATCAGGCAGCCCCGTACCCATTTAATATGACCTGACCTCCTAGAGAAGCAATATACGAGTAATATCCTCGGCCTCCGTTCACTCAGATAATTTTATTTTATTAGAAGTTGGCATAAGGCAGAACTATGCATGACATGCCGTGACTTCGGTATTCTTGGGTGACCTGCACTTACATTCTACACGGCAGCCAAGAACACCGAAAAGCGTGCGAAGTAAATCATTAAAACGATTTGGCTGTTGTTTAGTCTGGTCACCTTTACGACTTAAACTTTCTTTAGGAATAAATTTGTGCAAAAAAACTTACAAACGACTGCCAGGCTTTCAATACAGTTGATGTACGAAATGTTTGTGCTTAGTTCTTTACACTGTGGTTAACTGATCCTACAGTCCTTTCAACCCGCAAGCTTAGTTGACCACTTTTAATTTCGTAGTCGACTTACCTTTGATCAACTTAGTCCACCTTTTTATGGTCCATTAAGCCCTGAGCATGTAGTCCATTTAGCCCACGGGTGCCACGGGCTCCAATAACCCCATTCAGATTTTTTCGTGGTTTGCTCTACAGACCATTCAATCACTCAGCAACCATTTGTTTATTGCACGCCACATAAGCGAAACGCATGAGGTAGTGCTCTACTCTCGCCTTACAAAAATCAAGTGTTTTTTTTAAACTAAATGTGTCTCTATTTATTTTCTATCGCACTTGTACAATAATATTTACACATAAATGTCAAGGAAAAACACTAGTTTCAACACTTATGACATTTTTAAAAGACATTTTGGCTTTTAAATAAATAAAAACAATGTTTAATAAAATCATTTTGTGGACGTCCGTGTGTCTGTATGTATGGAAACTGGCGTGGTCACGATAACTCCCGAAAAACTTATCTGATCAAGTCCATTTTTTATACGCTTTAGTATTATCCAAAACTAAGTCCTTTCGAAGATCACGGTCTAATTCAATGTAGTTTAATAGTTATTCTCAAAAAACATCATTTTTGAAATTTTTTTCTTGTTTTTGCTTAGTTTTTTTGAGATTTCTCAAAATCTACCGGTCCGAATCGGTTTAAATTCACAGGAAATATGATTATATAGAACTCTTTGGAAAGCTACTTGTTTGGTTCCGATCGGTTTAGTTGTTCAAGAGTTATAAGCGGGTCACATACACACCCACACACACATACGGATAGGGTGCATGACACTTGCTCGTGAGTGGTCAGGGAAGATTCCTGAGCCCTTTAAACGTCGAGATCTGATGAAAACTCGACTTTTCAAAAACGGGGTGAAACTAATAACGTCCCGAATTTTGAAAATTTCAATTTTCTCAGCGGGAAGTTAAAAATAAAAGTTAAAAATAATCTCGTCGTGCGTTAAAGCCGACACATACTTTTCTTCGTTTTAAGTTAGCAATAAAACAATCAAAATCAATTTAATTGTGAAAAATGAGATTATGAGGCGTGCACTTTTGGATTTTCCAAACTATTTAATTTTATTACAAATGCTTTTGCTTTAACTAACTGTCAACCCACTGGTGATACCGAGAAAAGAGGACTAATTAATGAAGAAATAATTACATAAAGAAAAAAATAAAAAATTATAATAAAAATATATATTTATATAATAAAATGTTATACTCGTAGTTGATCACAAAGTATTTAATCCTTCACCCGTGTGGTTCCGGGTTAGAATAGGACCACTCCATCTCTTCCTGTGGATGTCGTAAGAGGCGACTAAAGGACTAAGCACAAACATCTCGTGCTCGTATAATTGCATTCCCAAGGAGGGTTGACGTCAGGCAGGCGGCCGGTCGTAAAACTATAGCCAAATCATATCAACTGTTCTGGCTATTTCTTCTCCATTTTGCAAGTTCTTTGGCATCCTTAGGTGATAATTAACATGCATATTATATTTGGAGAAGAAAAAGCAGGAAAGCGCACCCCGAGCTCCGATGCAGCACAGCTGAGGATGCAACCGGGAACGAGCTTAGAAGAAGAAGAAAGTATTTAATCCTTGAAGTAGCGTGAGGATTATGATCTATGATTGTCTCCCTCATGACAATCTTGAGTATGTCGTATTTAAGGCTGTTCCTGAATTTTCCGGGGTCCAGTGCTGCCCCCATTTAAAATAAATAATTTCAAAGAAAACCAAGACATAAGCCAAAAGTGGTCGTTTTTCGCAAATGTGCGTAGTAAAGCTTAACGTTCTCACTTTAAACTGTAAACAGTAGTTCATAAACTACGTAGAAAAATTTTTAATTATGTCTCCGTTTTCTTTGAAATGATTTATTTGAAATGGGGGCAACACTGGACCCTGGAAAATTCAGGTACGGCCTTAACGTTGATGCTGTATGTGCCGTGATCTTAATTTATGAGTTAAATTAGTTCCCCGAGTTGCTGCTGTGGGTTGATCGAAAAAGTTGCAGTGTCGGGAGTGTACAATTTTTCTTCCTGTATCCGATTACTTGTGTCTTACACGGTCTTATTTCAGCTTCGATAATATTTTTATCATTTAGTCCGTGGTGTGAAATATATGTAGCGAAGTACAGAAAGTTACTATCTAGACAATTGATGATTTTTATTTCCTTGGTAAGTTAATTTTTAAAACTAACAACACAACGTAAAACTAAGAATTACCTATTTTAAGTAGTGTTAGTTTTAATGTACCTTACCTGAATTAAAACTAAACAAAGTAATTACTTAAAATATTTAAGAATAAAACTTAAGGTCGCTGCGTAACGCTGCAGTCACGTCACTGGGCAAAGTACCCAAAAGTCTGGCGTCATCTCTTCTTCATCTGAACGCGTTCCCGGTTGCATCCTCAGCTATGCTGCTTCGGACCCCGGGGTACGCTTTTTCGCTTTTTCTTTTCTAAATATAATATGCATATCAATGGTCACCCAAGGATGCGAATCAAAATCTAGCGAAATGGAGAAGAAATAGCCGGAACAATTTAAACGATTTGGCTACAGTTTTACGACCGGTCGCCTGCCTGACGTCAACCCTCCTTGGGAATGCTATTAGAAGAAAAATAGCAATTTAAGTTTGTGCTACACGAGCTTTAAGTGCTTATTTTCCTTTAGTCACAAAAATTTCCCAAAAGTCTGGCGGAATATCCGCGTTAAAGATAAAAATAAAAAGAAAAATTTATTTGCCAAACGTGTTACAAACAAGATATTTACATTTCGTTACATCCAATCATGTTTTGTGCTAAATTTACTAAATATTTAAATAGCAATCATCGTCATTAAGGAATATGCATGTCAATGCCAATCCGGCTCATATTTTTATTTTACAATTTCTATTAATACGTTATCACGCCTAGTTAATTATTTTTCTTACTGATTCTTATTTGGATTAGAAATAAATTATTGAAAATATGCAAATATTGCGCGGGAACTTTTGACAAACAAAAAGGAAATGACGACAAAGTTCACAAAAGGGAAATGACAAGTTCGGGTGCGTTCGGTAGGACTGTCCGTTCATGTAGTTTGACTATCGATGACATTCGAAATGTATGTACTTTTATATAGAGGTTTAACAAACATCACTGGCTGGCTGATAATGTCGAAAGCATCGAAAGTACTAAAAAAAGAAAAACATGCGTTGACAGCTTCTGTCTCTAGCGGATATTGCAGACTTTGACATCATATTTTAAAATGGCGTGTTTTAGTTGTTATAATCTACTTGCTATTTTTAATATTTATTTTCTACACCATATACATGTTTTTCGGCACTGATTTATTTCTCGACGAGGACTATCGATTAAAAATATAAAAAAAATGCATACATACTCTCTATTTAGATGGTTTTCGGTGTAGGACCAAATTTTAAGCTGCCTTTTATGTGAATTTTAATATTTTTCGTAGCATTTCTTAAACAATAGGCTCATATTTCATATTTTATAACACAATCAAGAATATTTTTTTACCCTTAAATCTATACCTACTTTCAATTCATCTAATTTGAATAACGTTGAATATCACACTACTAAAGGACTTAGCACAAACATCTCGTGCTACAACTGCATTCCCAATGAGGGTTAACGTCGGGCGGCGGCCGGTCGTAAAACTATAGCCAAATAATTTATACTGTTACTGGCTATTTTTTCTCCATTTTGCAAGGTCTTTGGCATCCTTGAGTGACCATTGACATGCATGTTATATTTGGAGAAGAAAAGGCAGGAAAGCGCACCCGGGGTTCCGAAGCAGCACAGCTAAGGATGCAACCGGAAATTATACAATTATATATATAATCCTGGTTGTATCCCGGTATACTATATATATATATATAGTATATATAGGCCATATTCCCGGTATACTATATATATATATATATATATATATATATATATATATATATATATATATATATAGTATACCGGGATACAACCAGGATGAAAATTCGGTTCGGTATCAACCCTAGCGTTACGAGCTCCGAGCTCAAGGTCACCGGCGTTCAAACTCTCACGTACAGGGAGTGTCGCCGCTATGATTTAACATCACTCAATTTAACGACAAACTCCCTAAAACGTCGTATTAAGTTGACCATGCAATGATACACTCTCTGTTACTACAGATTTATTTCTGTCGTGGGTGTGAAGTATCACATTAATATATCATACAGAAATACGTCATTATATGTTAATAGGTAAGTAGGTTAGTTTTGTATGTAATAACTTTATTGTAAATAAAGACATGATACGAAAGAGCTAAATATTCAAAGGCGTACTTATCCCATGTAGGGATCTCTTCCAGCTGTTTTATGGTAGAAGTCGGTGCGTACAAATTTAACTAAGTACTAATGGTTATATGATAACAGTAGACCTCGCGAGCTCTTATGACCATGCAATAACCCAAAGATTAATATTGTATATACTGAAATAGATAACAAACTGAAGCTTTCTCATTAGATAAAACCAGTCCCAAGTAACACAGACGTGCTGAATAAAGATTGAGTAAGAGCAGTCATCAAGAGCATAAGCTGAATACTAATCTGAATAACTTCTGAGTCTATTCAGCTGTTATTCAATCAAAAAGGGCCCCATATTTGAATGCTTAACGCTGAATAACATCTGAGCAACATCTGAGTAGGAGCTTAATAACGTTTCAATTAGCTTAATAACTTTTGAATAACACCCCACATTGGGCTCTTAAAACTCAGTGATTAAGCTAAGTCCAATTGGTTATAGTATTCAGAATTTTTTAAGCATTTAATTTATTGTTTACATTTTTGCAAATAATATTCATACGAAAAGAAAGAAATTGGATAAATATTTTGATGTCGATGTTGAAATTCAAATGTCGATTTGACATGGTAAAGTTATAAAATCGGTATTTACAATTAGTTACGGTCTGATATATACGTTAATTGTTAGTGCGCAAGTCATTTTGTCGTGAATAGTATGTGTTTTTTTTCCATTACTTATGACGCGCCGTAAGAATAATCAAGATAACTGATTGTAAATAGTGTTTTAATATATTTATACTAGGTCTGACACAAAGTACTTGGGACGAAATAGCTAATTCTAGCAATTTTAATCCAACAAAATAACATGAATTGAGTTTAAAAAGTTTTATTTGTAAGATTAAGCATTTTGGTGATCTCGTAAATTCCTTGTATATATAAATTATAAAGATTTTTAATGGCAATCGATCGTTTTACTTTATAATGATGAATAAGCGCACACATGTCTTGTTACTAAGCTATGACTTGAAAAAGAGTAGTCTCATTACACTAACTTCTGAATAACAATTATATAGTTGACCACATTTCTTTCCCTGACTTTTGGTCCATGTTGCTTAACAACACAAAAAATAAATACGTACTATAATATTTTAATTAAGCTAGTATTAAGCTATGAGCGCTATAGTAATACAAATATGTTCTTTAATCTGAATTAGTTAGTTTGATACTGAAAAAAGCTTAATAAAAGCACAAATAATATTGTTTATTCAGCAGCTGAATAATTAGTAAAACATATCATATTATCCAGTTTAAAGATAAATAAAAACAATTATTCAGTATTAAGCTGTATAATAGAATTATGTAATAATATTATTCCGAGGGGATACTTTATTCAGCAATTAGCTGGTTGAAACGCTGCTAGCTAAGACCTGCTTTAATACATATTACTGTTATTCAGATAAATGCTTCCGACGGGGCCATATTTCAGTTTTAAGCCACCTGGAATGCGTAATGCTTAATAACGTCTGTATAATAATCTTACGGAAATAGGTTATTAAGCTTCAAGAAGGGAAGGACAGAAATACAGAATATATTAAGAGTTAAAAATTTTAAGGATTCGAATTCAACCTAATTCAGCATTTGGCTATTCCCAAAGCTCTTATACAAACGATATTCAACTTTGAACTGTAAAATGTTCTAAATGTGTACTGTTATCTTGCTTATGTGTTACTTGGGGTGGCACCATCTGGTAGCAAAGTTTCGCAACACCCAAGGAATTAAATGGTAAAATAATTACTCCGTGAGCGGGACTTGAACTCGCGATCTCGGTTCAAATACGATACGACCATGTTCTAAACAACTGAGCTATCACGTGTTCTACATCGCATGGCGAAATTCTCAACCATTTGATATTCCTATTCTTTAACACTCATTAGGAGTTAGGTCAGAACTCGTTGGCTAAATGGCGTTTTATTGTTTTTTTTTAGTTTAAGTTTCATAGGCATGCAATAACCGACACTTTCCCCTTTCCATGGCTTAGCAAAGCCATTTCAGTGAAATCCGTCCATATATGACGCCACAGCAAAGTTCCCCTCTTTTCCTTCCTATTTCTCCCTCAATCAAAAATTAAGATCGAATAAAACAATTCAAGAAATCAAGGAACTTTTCTTCAAAATCGATTGAAAAAAATGCGATCTGTACGCGAGAACAGACAGACGGACAGAGTAATTTGGGCTGATCTCGAAACTGAGATGCTTCGCTTGCTCGGTTAATAAGATTATACTTACATAGCTACACACATACATACATAAATACTTTTAAACTAACTGTACAGGATGATTTTGACCCTTGAGCTATACTCAAGGAATCTCTATGCGCTAAATAAAATATACATGTTCTCTTACAATTACCTTGTTTCATAATAAAAACCAAAGATAAAAGCGCACAAAGTTGTACGGCAAATTCCCAAACGATGTGGAGATTTTCCCCAATGAAAAATAGTAAAAAAAAAGTATTCTTTTTCTTGCTATTTTGTGTTCTATTAGTGATTCTAATTCCAAGATTTCAATATAGCTCAATGTTTCAAAATCAACCTGTATATACTTAAATCCAAATATTTTACAGTCTTGGCGGCATGACTTGCTTCCTGCTGATGTACGAGTAAAGATACCACCTTCACTGGATACATTTAAAATTAGGTTATCAAAGTTCTCTCTGGTTGCGTCACTGTTGGACTAAATCTCAGAACATAAATGATCTGAGGACTAAATTAAGTACATAAATGTAATATGTATGTATCTAAGATATGTATAGGTACAGGTAAGTAGGTATGTCGGAACGAATCTGAAATGTGTGGGTGATGTAAGAACTTCGAAACAAATCATGTTCAGGCGGGCTATAATTGATGTGTATTGTATGCGTTAATGGATTGCGGCGAGATTTCGAAAATTATAACTCAAGTAGATGTGGCACTTTGTTTAAACTGAATCCATCTTATATACGTAGACAAATTTTAGGATTTAGTTTGAACTCAAATTATTATTCACCCAAATGAACTCCGCGGCCGACAACAGGCCGTTCGTGGTGATCAGTCACTCTCTAGCTGGCAAAATCTCAATTCTGGTGTCCCACAAGGAGGAGTTTTATCTCCACTATTATTCTCTATCTTCATCAATTCTCTAACTTTCCTACTTTCTTGCTCTCACCATCTGTACGCGGATGATCTACAGCTCTACCACTCTTGTGATTCCAGTGACATCGACTCAACGGTTGCTCTCCTCAACAATGACTTACGGCGTATCGCCTATTGGTCTGCAAAATACGGTGTTGCTGTTAACCCAAATAAATGCCAGGCAATTATTGGCAGTAATTGGCAGCTCTCGTCAAATTTCTAAATTAAATCTTGACACTATTTCTTCCTTGCAATTTAATAATACTACCATTCCCTTTAGGGAGAGTGTGAAGGACCTTGGTCTACACATCGACTCTACCCTGAGCTGGACTACTCAAGTAGCTGAGGTTAGTCGAAAAGTAACTGCCACCTTGCGCTCTCTCTATCGTCTCAAGAACTTTCTCCCACTTAAAACAAAAATAACATTAGTTCAAACCTTAATTCTTCCCTTTCTTGATTACGCAGATGTTTGTTATTGTGACCTTACGCAAGTTCTCCTTAACAAACTGGACCGATTGGCCAATAACTGTATCAGATTTATTTTTAATATTCGTAAATTTGACCACATCTCTTCATTTCGCGCTCAGCTTGCATGGCTCCCTATTCCCTTACGTCGTAATGCTAAAATACTCTCTATGCTATTTTCTATCTTGAACAATCCGCACTCCCCTAGCTATCTTAAATCTAAATTCAACCCTCTCAGTTCCACTCACTCTCGTTCACTTCGCTCCTCTAGCACTCTCATCCTTAGTTTTCCTCCTCATCGCTCTACCTTCATGGACAAGTATTTTCAAGTCCAGGCTATCCGGTTATGGAATGCCCTTCCGGAGTCTATAAGAAAAGCTCCCAGTCGTTTGGCTTTTAGCGAGCGGTACATAAATTTTTCCTCCAGCAGTCCTAGTCCCAGTCATCCTGATTATATTTATTAGTATTTATATTTATGTATTTTTCTATTGTATTTTATGCATGTTACTACGAGTATATATGTATAGTTATTATATGTTTAAAAGTATATTTGTGTATAAGTATATGTGTTTTTGATTATATATATTTTATTTATATTAAGTTTGCTTATTTTTGTGAATTGTATTACGCCAGCCACACATATTTTCTGTTTGGTCTAATGGTTGACCGAAAGAGAATGCCATATGGCATTAGTTCCGCCACTTGTACTTTTATTTTATTGTGCAATAAAGATTAAATAAATAAATGAATGAAGTTGACAGAGACAAAATCTAAAGAGAATGTGACATATTCTGGGAGGTAATAAATAAATAAAAAATATATAAGTAGGGTAGGGACAAATCACACTGATTGAGCCCCAAAGTAAGTTTTAAAGTTGTTTTAAGGGATACTAACTTAACGATACCATATTTTGTGATAAATAGCTACGTTCGGGATAGGTATACTCTGCTAATTTTTAATCTTTTCGGTTAAGAGCCCATACTACCCTAAAGTTCTTAGAGCGATCTTAAATATTAATCAATATAAACGAAATACTCACTTTGAAATAAAAACACAGCAAAGTTCAGGACTAACTCTAAACATAATAAGTTTCGAAAACACGTTTGCTTAAAATTTTCTCGATAGAAAAACATTGCGAAGTTGCCTCCAAATCACCTCAGAATTATACTCAAACAGAAAGTATTCAAGAAATACAATAATGTAGGACTTGTAACTTTGGATTATAATAGTATTAAACATAAGGTAGTCATCATATGTCTTACTTTTTAAATAACTCTTAAATATTCTTTGTAAAACGGAAAAAACCTCAAAACCAGAACCAGCCTCATTGACCCACCGCGATTCCCGACGCCCATGGCTCGCTGTCTCGCTTCGGCTAGACCACGGCACGACCTCCAGATCACAAGGCAAACGCCTTGACCACTGGACCACGGAGTCACAAAGTATGGAAATAAAATCGAAATTTAAACACACCGAATGGAAGGGCAAGGGTGCCATATGGCGTGGTGTAATGTCGATTGCATGTGTTTTTACTTAGGAGAACCTCACCCTCTTCATCAATTATTTATAGGATATTTACTTTGCGATCTGGATGCAACTGTGATTAATGGCGTCATAAGTAAGATAAATGATTTCACCAGCGAGCGCTGAGCTATTATTGTTTTAAGTTCAAACATAGTCAAGATAAATCTTTAGTCAGTGTCTACTTTAGAGCTACGGTGAAGTTTCTTACATTATTTTCTATTTTTTGCCAACCTCTTGACTTTTTGATACGAATACGACACTAGTGCTATCATCTTTTCCTTGACATGCTTTATATAGTTAGCTGTGCATGAGATTTTCTCTTCCCCTATTTTCTTCTATTTAAATTGCCTTCTATATAATTTGCATAAAATTGACATGCCGTATCAAGTGTCCCAACATATTGCCTTGCCTATTTCCAATGACCTCGAGTATGTCTCTTTTCACCTACTCTATATCAGACCTCTACGTTTGTTACTTTGTCCTTCCAAATTTTTTTTTAACCTACTCCAGCACCGCATTTCGAATGCTTCCAACCTTTTAGTTTCCTTATTCGTTAGTATCTACGAACAATAATTCTCTAGAATCGTAGGTAATCCCGAAAAATCATTCCAGGCGATATGTACCGCGGCGGGCGGGGCTTAAAATATGAACAGCGCGGCGCAACAGTTCGCCGTGACACTCGAGTCGTGCGGTTGCGTCGCAAGAAGTTTCATTTGAGAATATTGCTGTGTTTTTGCGATTATCGGTTCATTTGCATGCGACCAATCGCATGCATCTTTGTCTATGTGTGCGTTCGAGTGCTTCGTTGTAATTACTGTTCGTTTGTTTGCGTAAATGGAATCAGAATCGAAGCAGTGAATGTAGGAGCGTTAGGTTTCTAGAGAATTATATTTCGATGGTTAGTATCAAACTGTCCACGTCTCACAGCCGTATAGAGCAATTCTCCAGATGTACAAACGTACGCTTCCGCGCACACAAATTTACTCTAGCCGAAGCGAGACAGCAAGCTGTGTGGGGTGAACGGTCACGGCGGGTCAATGAGGCTGGTTTACGCGTTTCTGGTTTTTGAGGTGTTTTCGTTTTACAGAGAATATTTAAGAGTTATAAGACTTATGATCCCTGCCCTGCCTTATGTTTAATACAATTTAAATCCAAAGTTACAAGGGTTAATTTATTTTATTTCTTGAATACTTTCCGTTTTAGTAAAATTCTGAGGTGGTGATTTAGCTCAGAGGCAACTTCGCAATTTTTTTCTACAGAGAAAATTTTAAGTAATTGTGTTTTCGAAACATATTATGTATTGAGATAGTCCGGAACTTTTTTATTTCAAAATGAGTAGGTATTTTGTTAGTAATGATAATATTTAAGATCGCTCTAAGTACTATCAGGGTAATATAATACGGGCTGCTTTTTCGGATCGATTTTGAAATATCAATGTTGATGTTCATTTGCTTGAATCTTCCCTCATACGATCGCGTTAGTTATCGAGGCAGTATGTCCACTTGCACCAACAAGCAAATTATGACCGGGAACGAATGGCCGCCAATTTGTCGTACATTTGATACGGGTCGAGCTATCAGTTCTCAGGGGACAACGATATTATTTTTTACCGCTATTTATTTTTCTTATATTTATAATACCACCTAGTTACCTTCCATGCTGGTCTGCGGCTAGTAGAAAAAATGATCTTTTTCAGATTGACCTGGGTCTTGGATGTTTATCTATACGACGTGGAAGGGACATACCCGTAATAAATCGAACCACGGGCTGTACTAGATCACTAAAGTATTATGAAATTAAAATTGGTGATTTGTATGAGCCGGGCGATTTGTATGAGCATGTTAAAATTTTTTTTTGACATTCCCATACAAATCGCCCGGGCGGCTGCACACTTTTGCATGGACATTCCGATTTTTCTTTTGGTTTTTTGGCTGTTATTTTAATTTCATTATAATATAATGATCTAGTATAGACCGTTGTTCGATTTATTACGGGTATGTCTCTTCCACTTTGTATATGTATTTGTTATAAAATATAGTATCGTTGTGTAAGTATATACCATACCTAACACATGTCTCGAACTTACTATGGGCACTACGTGAGGTGGCACAGGTGTCCGATTAACCGTGTGTCGCAACATATCGACAAAATATATTATAAATTAATAACTTTTCTCTGTCCCTTAAGAACTAGATGGAGTCATGAGACAAAAAGGCCACATTAGACAATACACGGCATTAGGCAAAGGAAATTAAAAAAGTGATGACCTAGCAGCATCTTCTAAGGACATGCTTGATTTGTGACCCACGGGAAGACTTGGAGTGGTCCTATTCTACTCAGCCGGGAACCACACGGCTAGTTCTACATATACTTAGATATATATAATCTTTAAAAAAATGCAAGGCCAACTACCCCACATCTTTTAATAGTCTACATTTACCCAAATAAATTAATCAAATAAAATTCATTTATTTCGGACTACTTATATCCATAGAATTAACATTAAACATGTCATAAATAAATAAAATAAACATAATTAAAGAACCAAATATAAACATTACAATTTAATAAATATCGAAAAACATTAGACATCATTTAGTTCCTTCTCTGCGGCATGGCTACTGTATCATGTCTGTCACGGCAATGCCGCAGGTAAGGACAGTCCAATCTGTTGTCAATCATGTGCAGAATAATGTTGGAGCTGGCCCGCACCACAGAATACAGTAAGAGTAAACAGAACGGAATCTCCTAAGGTACGCGCAATATGCATCCCCGTTTCCCGCACCCGCACCTCTTCCCCGGTTCTTGTAAGCCAACGTGCGTCATCGAGGCGAAAACGGAGGAGAGGTGCGTCGTTGGTGCGCACCCTGCGCACCAACGACGTGCTCCGCTTGCGCATGGTTGTGAAAAAGCAATCGGTGCGCGCGCACGCGAACAATACCCGAGGCGCTACAGAAACGGGACAGCCCCACCATCACTCGGAATACAGGATACGAAGGTGGCTGTGTAGTCGCTTAGTGTAATTTGCCCACAGGCTGCAGGTGTATAGAGATGTGCAGTATGCTCTAAACAACGTCACCTTTACTTCTCTTCAGCATCACGCAAACCTGCGGGCTACCTATCATATTTGCTCTTATTGACAGCGCTCTCCGTTCCCGCTCAATGTCAGCATTATCCCTGAGGTCGGTAGTAAGTATTCGAACTGAGAAAATACTTCCAGGGGCGCGCCATTTAACTCTATTACTTTTAACTTTACCAAAGGTTGGCAGGAAGAAATTGCTTTAGTAATAAGCCCGCCTTTGTATCTACTTTATATTAAATTTACTTTTGATTATTGTTGTACTCAGTTGGTGCAATGAAGAAGTTTTATCTTATCTTGGCAAACTTTCCTAGTACAGATACATTATCACGTCTTTATCCCTAACGGGGCAGACATATTTAAGGTTTTGCGGCTCTAAGCAATCAGAGCCCAGATACGCAAGATCTAAATAAAAGGCCACTTTTAGCGTTATGAGTTGCTAGCCTCATCGTCTATTCCTCGATCGGCTTTTACGATCTGCGCGAGAAGAGAAGTAGCTGGTACATTCTAAGTTTTTTCTTTTCTTCCAGACCAGCATGTAAGGAACTTGCGTAGAAATAAATAAAATGTATTTTTTACTTTAGTCCAATTTCAGTTATATTGAGAACCTCCTAATAATATTCTTTCTCTTTTCTCTTTACACAATCTTAAAATCCTAGCCATATTGTATTTTATCCCTTCCGCTCATCCCTCTCTTTCACACCTGTACAATAATCCTATTTGACTCTCTCATTCTTTTAACAATGTTTTTCCTTTTCTTTAATACATCACCTTGCATATAACCTCTCTCTCTCTTACAATGTTGCTAGCCCACATGTATGTATACCTACGCTTACTTTTTACTATTAACGCATTTTCGCCTTTTACGCCATGAACAAATATCTTCCAATGAAGTATGACCGCGTGCATCTAAAAGCAAATTTTAACTGGTAATAAATGGCCGTCAATTTGTCCGACATTTGATATGGGTCGAGACTTCAGTTCTCAGGAACGATACGCCGCTATTCATCGCTGATATTGCAAATTCTTGGCTGCTATTTATTTGTATATTAGGTCCTTACATAGAAATTGCCGATTGTCAATACTGGCAACTTTAAAATCAAATATCTTGCGTTTCATTAGGAATTCCAAATTCAAATTTATTTCGAAATAAAGCCAGCAAAATATCGTTTTAAAATTCATATTTCATTTGTTTTAACATCATTTGTTTGAATTTCAATATTACTATAACAACAACTATGGGAGTTTTTGGCGGGAAGTCAAGGTGTTTGGTTGGGGTTTTCTTTAAATTATTTTGCAAATTGATTTTAGTGGACCTTATAATATGAAATTGGTGTTGTTTGGTGTTATAAATGCTCATGCTCATGAACAAAATGTGAAATAGTCTTCGGGCGTCGTCCGCCACTCAATCGGCTATGAAAACCAGTGGACTCGTATAGATTTGTCGCCAGAAGCTCCCTTAAAGCAACCAAAGGCCTACACCAACCATTGATTGTAACTTGTTAGGAAAAAAGAATTTCCCACGTTTTATTAACTTGTTCCTGGCTAAATACGCAGTAGCGTCAAGCCATAAATTAAATTAAAAAACAACAACTATGGACAAATTGAAAATTTGCGGTATTTACGAATACGAGTTCCACCGTGGCACCAGTGCTGCAGAAACGACTCGAAGAATTAACGACGTGTATGGACCAGGCACCGCTAACGAACGAACGGTGCGTTTTTGGTTTCAACGTTTCCGTTCTGGAAATTTCGATTTACACAATGAGCCTCGTGGACGACCTGATACTCAAGTGAATAACGAAGAATTGAAGGCGATAGTGGAAGCGGATCCATCTCAAACCACTTCTGAATTAGCAGCAGCCTTCGGCGTAAGTGACAAAACGATACTTATCCACTTGCGCCAAATCGGAAAAATTAAAAAACTCGTAAAGTGGGTACCGCACGAATTGACTGAAGCAAACCAACAAACACGCCTTGCTTGCTGCGTTTCTTTGCTTAATCGCCATAATAATGAGGGGATTTTGAACCGTATCGTGACTTGTGATGAGAAATGGATCCTGTACGACAATCGGAAGCGATCATCACAATGGCTTAACCCTGGAGAACCGGCAAAACCTTGCCCTAAGCGAAAACTGACCAAAAAGAAGATTCTGGTTAGTGTTTGGTGGACCAGTGCTGGTGTTATCCACTACAGCTTTTTGTGATCAGGCCAGATGATTACTGCAGACTTGTATTGCCAACAATTGCAAACAATGATGGAAAAGCTCGCCATTAAACAACCGAGACTGATGAATTGCTCTAGCCCACTGCTCCTTCAGGATAACGCTAGACCACACACTGCACATCAAACGATCGCCAAGTTAGAGGGGCTGCGACTGGAACCTCTGCGTCACCCACCATACTCTCCAGATCTTGCCCCAACCGATAACCACTTTTTTCAAAATTTGGATAACTTTTTACAAGGAAAAAATTTCAAATCTGATGAGGCAGTGAAAACCGCCTTAAACAGTTCATAGACTCTCGCTCCCAGGATTTTTTTTTCCAAAGGTATCAATGATCTGCCTATAGAATGGCGGAAGTGTATCGATAACAACGGCGCATACTTCGATTGATTAAATAATAATTTCATTAAAAAAAACTTGTTTCACTTTTTTGATACTGAACGGCAATTTCATATGTAAGGACCTAATACTTACCTATATTCGGACCAGCGAATTGTTTTCGAACGTTTTTTTTGCATCATTGCCTTCTGATTAAAAAAAAAATTTGATTATGTCGATCCTATTGCTAAATGCGACAATTTTATCATCTGAAATAAGTTTTTCGAAAAAATATCGAGACAGGCAGACAGATATGGCGAAATTTAAGGGTTGCTTGTTTTCTACGGAACACTAACAAAAAATATTTTGCTAATTCTATGTTTATTGAAAGTCACCCCGTGTCATGAACTGAATTCATATAAAATATTCATATTGAAAAAGATTTAATTTTTTCGTACATGCTTTTATTGTAAGACCTAGTACTATGTACTCGTATAGTATAGTATGTACTAGTATAGTATCAAGACAAATGTAATAAGCCTAAACTCAATGGGGTAGCGTCGTTTTATTACAGGCTTCCTATAGCCACCTATCGGCTTCATCAGTTCAGCTTCTTGTTATAGGTAATATTGCATTGTCATCTGATTTACATTAGCATACAACATTTCATCTCAAGGCCAAGGCGTTTGCCTTGTGATCCGGAGGTCATGGGGTCAAATCCCACTGGGAGGCATACTTTGTGAAAAAGTTGTTTCCAGTCTGGTTAGGATATTGCAGGCTTGAATCACCTGATTATCCGAAAAGAAATATGATTCCGTGCTTCGGAAGGCACGTAAAGCCGTTGGTCCCGAACGCCATCAAGCGTTTGTACCTATCCTAGGATTGGTGGTCTACCCTTTGGGTTGCGGAGGTCAGACGGCAGTCGCTCTGTGTAAAAACCAGTAACCTCGTCAAATCACCTAGGTAAGGTAGTGGACCCCGGGGCTTTGAAGCGTAACCGCTGACGATGCAACCGGGAATACGCTCGGATGATGATGATTTCACCTCAATCGGGAATCGGTAAGAGTCTCAATTTGACCTAAATCACAAATAACAACAAACAGAGCAAGTTACCAAAAGCTTGTAATAAAAGCTTGTAAAAAGAAAACTCCTGCGAAAGCTCAATAACCAGAAACAATAAAAATAACAATTGATTTCCAATTGTAGCCGCGCTCAAAAAGGGTATTTCATCTTACTTTCCTACAAATAATAAACACTAGGGTAAGAATGAAGCATTTCATTAGGTGATTTAATTATTTATAATGAATTTCCTACGAACAATAATTCTCTAGAATCGTAACTAATCCAGAAAAATCATTCCACGCGATATGTACCGCGGCAGGCGGGCCTAAAATATGAACAGCGCGGCGCAACAGTTCGCCGTGACACTCGAGTCGTGCGGTTGCATCGCAAGAAGTTTCCTTTGAGAATATTGATGTGTTTTTGCGATAATCGATTCATTAAACATGGCGTCATGTGCCGTTAAGTGGTGTAGTACCTAAATTATGACATGTCTAAATATACAAACCTTTTAGAGGGACCCGCGCCAAGCTCAAGCCAGACTTTTTTATCTTTAAGATAGTAACTTTTACTGTAGCGTTATACGACGACCTCCGTGGCGTAATGGTTAACACGCTAGACCGCTAATCCGGAGGTTCTGGGTTCGATCCCCAGCCAGGGCAAGTTGGAAAATGGCCTTTTTCAAATTGTCCTAGGTCTTGGGTGTTTATCTATATATGTATTAACATAAAATATAGTAGCGTTGAGTTAGTATCCCATAACACAAGTTTAAAACTTACTTTGGGGCTAGCTTAATCAGTGTGATTTGTCCCTATATATTTATTTATTTATATGAATGGATTTTACTGAAATAGATTTGCTTCGCCAGGGAAAAGTGGAAAGTGTCGATTATTCTTCTTGTCGAGTCGAAATGGTTTCACTGTAGCTTCAATTTCAAATCATCTTTGACCAGTATGTGGCCACGGCGATCCCTCTGTCGTTAGCCTCATTAAGGTCCTCTATGGTACATGACGTAGGGCAGCTCGGTGATGACAGAAGGTGGTCCATCGACTGAATGGCACCGCAGTCGCAAAGATCGTTATCAGCGTGACGCCACCTAAACTCGGTTTTCTCGACACCTCCCTACAGAGCCCGGAGTCTATTGAGAGACTGTGGACGGTGGATACTGTCGATTATAGCATGGTTATAAGAGCTTGCGAGGTCTAGTTCTCACAGAACCACCAGTAGTAATATGGTTTCAAATCACAAACTGACTGGAAATTATTACCTATTATTTTTAGACTCGTGTTTGCGAGGAGATTGCCTTTTTAATGAGTTCTGGAAAATTGGACAAATACAACCTGCTCCTAAAGATTTATTGAAAATGTAGGTATAAAATTGCGTCTGCACCCGTAGCATGGCACCGGCGAAAGATTTTATCGTGATCTATCACTATCTCGCTCTACGTTATAATAACGAGCGGGATGGAACTAGTGCGTCGCGCGATATAAACTTTATCTGGGTTTATCAACGGTACAATGCTAGGGGTACTGATCACAGGTACTTTACAGGTAAATTTGGTGTCGTGTCATGGCGTAATGTGTTAACGCTCTAAGTTATCAGATTAAAGCATGGTAAGATCATAGAATGGCCAAAGACCTCGTAAATAAATAATGAACCAAGAGAGGAAAATGCTTTTTCCTTGAGAGTATTTCTTACATTGGATTAATGCTGGCTACGTAATTACTTTTAAGGTTCAACAGTCGTGGAGTTATGGGGTTCGGTAACCCTTTGGTTGACACGCGTTTGTGAAATAGTATGGAACAAATTATTCTTCTTTCTTTTTTTTAAGGGGCTACATGAACTTTTCGGGATCCAGTGCTGCCGCCATTTGAAATAAATTATTTCAATGGAAACGGAGATATCATTTAAAATCAACGAGATCTATGTACTATGTCAATGTTTAAAATTGTGTCTTTGTGAAGCCTTAGATAAATGAAATTATTTATATTGAGTTAGTATCAGTTCAGAGCCAAGAATATCTGTGAGTGGTTTTGAAAAATCACTGTAAATAAACTAGTTACTAGGTACAGTTTATTTGTCAGAAATTTTACATAGGAATCTTAATTAGTAAAGCCTTTAGATTCCCATGTAAATTTTTTGAAAAATAAACTGTAGTAGTTTAAAAAATAATAGTAGTAAAAAATTACTGTTATTACAGTAATTTTTCTAAAACACGCACAGTATTATGAGCTGTAGACCCATCTCGCCTTAATAGGCGATACGGCTAGCAAGTCATAATTATTTATTTTTTTACATTCTCACCCATTACGCTAAAATGACCTTAGGGGCCTTGCGGCCCTGGTTTGGACTGCTGTTTTTACAGCCGCTGTAAGTAGGCCCCTGCAAGGAGATATTTCCAAACACCCCTTAAGGCTCTCGCTAGACTGAATAGGCAGCGTGAGCAGTTTAATAACAAGACATTATAAACTTTATGTACAATATCATAAGAGATAGAAACGCTTGATAGAATGAACGGGGCGTAATTGCTCGAGCCGGTGCGAGCCGCCGCCGTGTATATAAAGTTTATTGTATCTGTTATTAAACTGCTTGTCACTTTGCTGCCAATTTAATGTAGCGCAAGCCTAAGTAACAAGACTGGCAAGGCAATTAGTGGGAAAGAGGCGAGACCAAAAATATTCGTGTGAAAATGTATGTACAAAAAGCAATTAAAAGATATTGTTAGTACCTACCTATTGGGATCATCAATCAGTTAGTACTATATTTTTTGCAATCGTTTTTATTAAAAGTAAATAAATTTCATATAATCCATCGTTTATCGAGTCTCTATTCTCTACTTCTCCTACTATCTTCTATGTGGAAACTCGCCTAGAGCGCCGAGACAGGTCGAGGTCCCACAAACTATTCCTCATTGAAGCTTGCAAGATTTGATCACGGACACACAGACAACGGGACAGGTAAAACTAAATAAAAGCTTGTAAAATAAAACAATAAAATACATTTCTTTAAAAAATGACATCCATTTATTAATAAATTCATTAGATACATGGAAATTCGGTAATTACTTACATGGAAACTCGTTGAGCACATTTCAATAACCGAAAAACAAACAACAATAATTACTTATTCATGGAAAATTACTACCTGTATTTGAACAACAGGTAATGTATTATTAATATATTTGTGGCGTCGTGGATCGGGTTGCTGAATTTCTCTAATATGATCGAGTTAACGATAGCTGATCCACGCGTCAATTCGTGAACGTTGGCTCCTTTTTTCAAAATTATGTACTCAGTATTACTTATGCTGTTAATTGGATTTGGCAGTCCTTCACAATCTTTACATGTTATATTGTGACAACATTTTATTAGCCATATTATGGTAAACTAACAAAGCTCTTATGGTGTTGACTTGTAAAAATGCCTGCAAAGGGAGATGTTTACAAAATAATGACGCTCTGACCAAGATTTTGTGCAGTGATTTTAACAGTATGTATACTTTATCCACGTGGTCAAAGCCGTGGGGCGATCAGCCTATAGACCTTAACATAGACCATGAAAGTATGAGTGACGTCACAAATCTATTAGGATTATGGTAGCCCCATCATGCCGACAACGCTAGTCAGATTCTGGAAATTTTCACATGCAATATAAAACGTAAATACAGGTGACTGTCTAAGCACCAGCCAAATTTTTAGAGTAACTTTAGTTCATGATGCTGAAATACTTTCAATGAAAATCGAAAACAAAATGGTCGTCCTCCCATACAAAATCCGTTTAGCTGAGCGCCGATTTGTATCGGTGGGTGTTTTTTTTTGTTTTTCGTCAATTGTTTTTATGGAAAGTAGTTCAGAATTTCGGACTGAACTTGCTTTAAAATTTTGGATGGTGATTAAAGCCACTCTGTATGTATGACAAGTACTTAGGTAGGTATTAAAAAAAATTAAGAATATTGGCGATTTTTATGAACTTACTTCAAATAATTCAGTTTATCGAAAGAGATAGTCAATTCAAAAGCGCGTTCAAAGATTTCTTCTATCTGGCACTCCTGATGGTGCAGGCACCCATAGGCTACGGTAACCAGTTCGCATCCGGTGTTATTTTCATACCTAGTTAAATTTAAAAAAAAAATGTTTTGAATAATACTTTGAACTGAGTATTTCTTCCGATAAACAGAAATCCACTGATTATGTACGTTATTTTTACCATTTTTCGTATTAGTACAGAGAACTTACCAAGATTTTTCCTTTTCTCTTGAATAAGGATAGTAAACAGATTAATAGAAATAGATACCAATTAATAGGAAAAATAGCAATCGTAACGCAGAGTAAACAAACAATAGCTAAATACGCAGCAAACCAAAACAACTAGAAACATACGCGAGTCCTGAGTAAACAAGATAATAAGTACTTATATTTTTTCCAGTTATTAACGTACATATAACTCAATGGTTACCTATTAGTTTATTATAGTTTGAAAACCAAACTGTTAAACCGATTTTCATAATTATTTTTTGAGACCAATCTAGAACAATATTCGTTTAAACATAAAAATATATTGTTCAAATCGGTTAATAAATGACTTTGTTCTGAGGTAAGAAATATAAAAAATTCTTAATTTTTTTTTAAGTCGGTTGATAAAACAAATATGTCTCCCTTAGTTTTGCAGACACCTCTCTATATGAATGATATCTACATATAAAAAATCTATCTATCTGCCGTCCAAAACAAACCATCACAGCTTGTATTAATTACACTTATCATACAAATATCAAAATATGAATAACTATGTATATATATGTTTTTATTACATAATGAAAATCACCATCAGTCCGTCTTAAAGGTACAAATTTAAATTACATATAATAAGAAGCACTACCTCAATGCGTTTCTATTGGTCAATAGAGCACGCCAAATCTGCAAATTTGGTAAAAAAGCGAAATTTTACAATGCTGTAGTTGAATACAGGTTGAATCTTGTAGCTATATTTAAGGTGAATATATAAGCAAATGGCCTTGAAGTGTGAAATAATTTTTTAACTCGTAAATATGGTGATAATTTTCATATTGCTCTTCGTCATGCACTAGATATCCTTTTAAATTATTTTATGAACTGCCATTGAAACTATTATTGGTGATCCGTCTAGCTTTAAAACTTGCCGTGGCCACTTATGGCGGAGGCAAGTTTTTAAGCTAGACGGACTATAATGTAAATACTTTCAACGGTGTTTCATAAAATAATTTAAAGGGCTACCTTGTGCATAACGAAGAATATATGTATATATATATATATATATATATCACCATATTTACGAGTTAACAATTTATTTCACACTTCAAGGCCATTTGCTCATATATTCACCTTAAGGAAAGTATTCTTTCAGCGAAATAAAAAATGCATATTCTGTCATATGTATCTTGTTTCGTAATAAAAACCAAAGATATCAACCGACATATGCATACCGAAAATCTACCATTTGTATGTCACCATCAGCTACTGGGCTCGTGGAGGGCGACGCGGGCGGGCGGTAAGCGGGGAGAACAACAGCCGTGCCGTGCATATAGTAGTCATTAGGTTAGCCATTTATTAGAAAGGGAGATTTTTTTTAAATAAAAATATATTATTTTTTGTTACGGTTTTGTGTTCTATTAATGATTCTGATAGCTAGGGTGTGTAAAATCAACCTGTATAGTCTAAGATTAAATAATGGTCACGTATAGTATTTATACGCCGTAAGAGATAAGGAAGTCATTACGTTGACTTTGGAAATGAAAATTTATTTTACGCCCGGATTACCAACGTTTTACGCCCGTAAATCTGTATACGAGCGATGAGTGTAGGTGAAGCGAGAGAGGTCTGTCAAGAATGTCAGGATCGTAGCAAGTGGACGTTCTTATTCTACTCGTATGCATACCCTTGTGGGAAACAGGCGTGAAGGAAACAAATAAGTCTGTATGTACGCTATATTCTAAGAGCGCGAAAAATTTACGGTTTTCGACATTAACAGAAAAGAATCAATAGGAATGTTGAACATGATACAATGAAGCGGATTCCTCTGTAAACCCTTAATCTCTCCAATATTTACTCGGGTATCACAGCAAATGGAATTCACGCTGCGTATTTAGGGACTTGTCCCCACTAAAAGCGTGGTTCAGTACACCGCTCCCTACATTTATATCAAAGACTTTAAATAAAAGTTCAACAGGTCCATTTTAATGCCATATGGACACGATTTTATATATCAAATTTGTAGTAGGTATTTAACTTTTCTGTAGATACAGATATAATATCTACTGATGTAGATATTATATAGTCCGTCTGTCTGTCTGTTTGTACGATTTCACACAGCTCTATCTCTTGAACCGTAATAGCTAGGCACTTGAAATTTTTACCGATTATGTGTTACTGTGGCCGCTATAATAACAAATACTAAAAATAAAAAAAAATTAAAAGGCTCGTCATACAAAAAACGTGTTTCTTCAGCGTTTTCAAACATTACGGAGGTACGGAGCCCTCCATGAACGAGCCCGACTAGCACTTTCCGTTTTTAGGGTTCCGTAGTCCACAAGGAACCCTTATAGTTTCGTCATGTCCGTCTGTCTGTCCGTCCGGGCTCGTACTCCGCCGCTACTGCACCGATTGTCACGAAAATTGGTGGAGAGATAGATATTGAAGTTCCAAAAGTTGGTTTTTAAAACTATGAAAAATGTTTTTTTTTTTGGGAGGGGTCCCATACAACGAAAAGTGAATATAAAAATTTAATTGGACTAATCCCAACGTGTGGGGTATCGTTGAAAAGGTCTTTTAAAATGCAACAAAAACTGCTTTGAAACTATGTAAATCAAACCCCCCAGTCATACAAATCGAATACAAAGTTAAAATTTGAGGTGTCCCCCCACCGTAACTTTTGAAATATTACTAAAATAATTCTGAAAAAATGTGGTATATACCTCAAAGTATGTACTTTCAATTAAAACTATAGCGGTCTCGGTATCGATCGATATAAATCGTAAACCGCAATTTACTTTTAGAACTTTTAAATTATGTTACTTGCTGCTACGGAACCCTTCATGGGCGAGTCCGACTCGCACTTGGCCGGTTTTTTTTTAAATATACTTGAATTAAAAAATATATATTATGTCAAGATAATATAATTACTTAACTAGCTTTAAGTCATCATACTGAACAACTTTATTCCGTAATCTTTTAACCAAATACAATTTTCAACCCCCAAACTATAAAAATATGTACGTGTTAGTTACCTACATTGCAACACTGTAATACTTTTTGTTGTAAAACGTTTTTGGCAAATAAAGATTTATTATTATTATTATAAAATTCTACATAATTATCGAGCCTGCTCACGAAATTTCACGAGAATCGGTTGAGAAATGCGATCTGTAGGCGAGAACAACCGGAAAACTGGAATTCCGACACACGAAAGAATTTTTGCTGATACTAAAACGGAGACCTTCGTTCGCTTTACTCACTCTGACAATTACACATTCACAGTAATTTATTTATTTGTGTAATTAATTTTATAACTAATACATTCCTATCTGTGTCAGCACAGTAACACAGGGAATCCGCGAGATGATAACAAGTCAAATCAGACACTTTTTTCTGGGGAGATTTTGGCGGGAAGTCGGTTCGGTTGGGGTTTGCTTTAAATTATTTTGCAAATTGATTTTAGTGGACTTTATGACATGAAATTGGTGTTGTTTGGTGTTATAAATGCTCATGCTCATGAACAATGTGTAAAATAGTTAAAGTGGACAGTCATATTACGGCTGTAGTGATATTTGTTTTGCGGACTATGTCTTCGGGCGTCGTCCGCCACTCAATCGTCTAAGAAGCTCCCTTAAAGCAGTCAAAGGCCTACACCCTTTGATTGTAACTTGTTAGGATTAGGTAAGGATTAGGAATAAAGAACAAAATTAAAGAAAGGCTCTAAAGGACTTGCACCCTGAGCCGTAAAATTATTTAAAAAAAATCACTTTTTTCCAAACGTCAAAACAAACATTTTTGGGATTTGTATAAAAAACAAAACCGTGACGTCATCATTATTTCGAGTCAAATAGCGCTCAAATATCAGTTTCTCTGAATATTCTCTTGGCAGTCCCAAATAATTTATTTTTGACCCAGTCATCTACCCAATTATGTTTTTTAAAAGAAATAAGATTTCCATTTTCATACAATATCTGATTTCGCCTGCCAATGGAAATTCAATGAGCCACGACTTGAATTGTGTGGCGCCTCACAATGCGTTTCCTGAAATGCAATCAGAATACATTCCAAATTTATATTCACGTATTTCCAATTTCAGTTAATTTCGTTTTACGTGTACGTAGTTAAATTTTAAATTGCCAACACTACTATCAGATACTCGTATTTCAAATTGCTTAAATGCATCTGTGATAGCATGAGTGCTAGGTTTAAGGCCGTACCTGAATTTTCCGAGGTCCAGTGCTGCCCCCATTTAAAATAAATCTAAATAAATTTAAATTTTGCTACACCAAGTCCTAGATAACCCTTCAAAGTATTTTATGAACTACTGTTTACAGTTTAAAGTGAGAACGTAAGGCTTTACTACGCACATTTGCGAAAAACGGCCACTTTTGGCTAATGTGCGTAGTAAAGCACGCATGCACGCATTCTGAAGCACGGAGGAGCTCAAGATATTTTTTGGCCACTTGTGGTCACCAATTCAATTACGGACCAAGCCTGGGGATGCCATATGAGTAGCGAGTTCCTCATTTGCCCCAGAGCAAAGCCTACGGAAGGGTAATGATGTTAGCAGTCTGTGTATGTTTGTTTTTATGTATGTATCTGTTCCACCGTAACATCCTTATTCAACTCCAACTCCTTATCGAATTCTCACAAATGAGATGTCAATCGATTCGTCATTATCGTGCGGGTAATACGAATTATAAAACATGAATGTTGCATACAAAAAAGTGAGGGTTTTAAAAACAAATTGCTTCGACATCGAGTGGAGTATCAAATGAAAGGTCTTAATAAGCATGTCTTACAAACGTATGTGTCACCGTTTGATTGTGAACACCGAGAGTTTATAAACTATCGCGCGAGATTATTAACTGTCGATAAATTGTCATGCACTGCTCACAATATAACGTTTTAATTCACGATAGTTTATAATCTATCCACGTCAACCTGTTAAATTGTGAACAACAATCCTGTCTATAAATGAAGGTAAATGCAGTACTTTTCAGTAAGAATTTTCCTGTACATTAGTCGGGTTTTAGTTTTTTGAACGTAGGTTTATCTGTTTATGAATCACATAGGTAGTGCCGACACGACGACTTCGTAAAGACTATCATTTAAGGAAAGATAAAAGGGAAAAGAGGACCAGGAAGACCGAGGCATAGCTACATGAAACAGATAAAGGAGAAGGTGAACGTCGTGTCGTACAGCGGAGTAAAACAGCTGGCGGATGAGAGAGACAAATGGAAGAGAATTCATACTCCACCGACACAAGCATAGCTCTTAAATATAGATAGATAGGTGGTGGAATTTGGATCTTTGTGCGAAATAAACTAATCGTTAGCTATTAGGTATTACTGTCTATAGATAAAAGAGCTTGGACCTTCTCTCTCTAGTATAGATATATCTAATTCCTTGGTCGCATCCATTCATACGTTGTCATTTCCTGTACTTTATTCCATACAGCGCTCCCCAATAAGCACATATATCTAAATATGAGTAATAAGGAATGCTACACACCCACCCGTCACACCCATTACGTGACCCACATATTAGATTATACAGTAGATCTGCGTCAATAATGATAATGGAAATTCTTATTACTTGAGCCGTATAGGAAGCTTAATGCCTCTGTTGGCAACTGAATGCTTTAAATAGATTTATACACGGTTCTTTTTGCCCGACTACGGCAAAACAATAAGGAGGTTTATTTGTTTTGCATGTAGTTATGCATGTATGTTCGTCAACAAAAAACGAGGAAACGGATGTGTTTCCTCGTTTGTTACCAACGGACAGAGATGCTGGGAGCGACTCAGTTGTCAACAACAAACGAGGAAAAAGATGTGATACCTTTCCTTTTAGGCTATTTGATGTCATAGTAAATTTAATTAAGTATAAAAAGTTTTATAAACTAACTTACCCACTTAAAATAAGTAACTATAAATTCTGTACACTAGAAAGCTCTTGGGATAAAAGACAAGATACATAAAGCACTTAACGGAAAACTTTATATGTTCTGAATACAAAATTTCATTACATAAATCAGAGACGAACGAAAAATCTTGTATTTGTTGGTCAATAATTTATGTAATGAAATTGTGTAAGTAAATATAATCTAAACAAAAAAAAGCGACTTTTATATCTGTTCGTCTACATCAGTTTCACTCCCTGACTGCAATCGGTTTAAAAACGGTAAAGTTATTGGAACAAACACCATTGTACAGAGAGTTTTCCAAATCTTTAAAAGATACTGTCCAAAAGAGATTTCTAAATCTACTTTTATATTACAATCCTTGCGGCCGTCGGCAACATAGTCACAGGCAACGGCAACGGTCTATACACGATATCGTCACTATACACTGAGTCAGTATATTCACTAGAATTAGTATTCACATTAGAGTCCACTGTATACACATTGCAGTCCAGATGACAGCAGCGGCACGGCGGCGGGGCGTACTACATGTTCGTCGGTCCGGTCCCGTTACGGTCCTGGTGGGTAAATGAATAGGTAAATAATATAGTAATAGATAGGTAGCGCTAATTCACACTGGAAGGCAGTTTGCAGCGCACTACACTGTCAAACCATATACACCTTTGGAAAGTTATACTGGCAGGGTCGCCAAGTGACTCGTATTCTATGCATTTCATAGAGTCTGGCTTACGAAAGATGAGACTGAAAAAGGGTGGCAAAATAAAAAAATATTAAATCTTTATTATGTAGTCCATCCCCTTTAGGATGGTCTAAATACTAATACCTACTATACATGATGTGATGACTAAAAAAATATTTTTGGCCCATCGGTTAGATTATTAAAAAATATTGTACACGTATTTTTCCTTTTCTCTGAGAAAGAATAAATAACGAAGATACAGCGCATTTAAATTTCCCATGACGTCACGCTTTCGTACGATTTTTACACATCGGTGACGTCACAAGCCCCCACTCTGGAACTTTGATACTCTGTTTCTTTGTGAATTTTTACTTTCTTGATAAACTGAAAAATATGGGTAGGTACATTATTTTTGGATAATCTAACTAACGGACTGATCAGAATAATACTATTCTGACCCAGTCATCATCCCTATTGGTCTAAAACACATCAAAAAATCTTTTTGATATTTTATGTTTTTTTTTAATTTGCCGCCCTTTTCCAGTCTCATTTTTCGTTAGCCAGACTCTATAGGTAGGTAGAAACAAAGGTGAATATTACATTAAAAAGGTATTCCATTTTCCAAAGGTATTTTCTGGTAGACAGCGCTTAGCATTACGATTATACCTATTGTACATTGATTATATAGTGCAACAATTCAAATAAATAAAAAAAATGTATGACATTGAAGTGCGTTGCCACTTTGCCAGCCGCAGCCGTTCCCGTGTGAATCGGCGCTTATTAAAATAGGCAATTAACCCGTAAAGAGAATAAACATCCTTTCAAATAGGTACTTGGTTGGCTGGATGCGATCCCTTACTGGGATAAGTCTGCCTTTGTGCAAATTCTAATAATTTACAGTCTGTATGTACCTATATTTTTTGTGCAGTAAAGAGATTATTAGGTCCTTACATATGAAATTGCCGTTCAGTATCAAAAAAGTGAAACAAGTTTTTTTTAATGAAATTATTATTTAATCAATCGAAGTATGCGCCGTTGTTATCGATACACTTCCGCCATTCTATAGGCAGATCATTGATACCTTTGGAAAAAAAAATCCTGGGAGCGAGAGTCTATGAACTGTTTGAAGGCGGTTTTCACTGCCTCATCAGATTTGAAATTTTTTCCTTGTAAAAAGTTATCCAAATTTTGAAAAAAGTGGTAATCGGTTGGGGCAAGATCTGGAGAGTATGGTGGGTGACGCAGAGGTTCCAGTCGCAGCTCCTCTAACTTGGCGATCGTTTGATGTGCAGTGTGTGGTCTAGCGTTATCCTGAAGGAACAGTGGGCTAGAGCAATTCATCAGTGTCGGTTGTTTAATGGCGAGCTTTTCCATCATTGTTTGCAATTGTTGGCAATACAAGTCTGCAGTAATCGTCTGGCCTGATCTCAAGAAGCTGTAGTGGATAACACCAGCACTGGTCCACCAAACACTAACCAGAATCTTCTTTTTGGTCAGTTTTCGCTTAGGGCAAGGTTTTGCCGGTTCTCCAGGGTCAAGCCATTGTGATGATCGCTTCCGATTGTCGTACAGGATCCATTTCTCATCACAAGTCACGATACGGTTCAAAATACCCTCATTATTGTGGCGATTAAGCAAAGAAACGCAGCAAGCAACGCGTGTTTGTTGGTTTGCTTCAGTCAAGTCGTGCGGTACCCACTTTTCGAGTTTTTTAATTTTTCCGTTTTGGCGCAAGTGGATAAGTATCGTTTTGTCACTTACGCCGAAGGCTGCTGCTAATTCAGAAGTGGTTTGAGATGGATCCGCTTCCACTATCGCCTTCAATTCTTCGTTATTCACTTGAGTATCAGGTGGTCCACGAGGCTCATTGTGTAAATCGAAATTTTCAGAACGGAAACGTTGAAACCAAAAACGCACCGTTCGTTCGTTAGCGGTGCCTGGTCCATACACGTCGTTAATTCTTCGAGTCGTTTCTGCAGCACTGGTGCCACGGTGGAACTCGTATTCGTAAATACCGCGAATTTTCAATTTGTCCATAGTTGTTGTTATAGCAATGTTGAAACTCAAACAAATGATGTTAAAACAAATGAAATACGAATTTTAAAACAATATTTTTCTGGCTTTATTTCGAAATAAATTTGAATTTGGAATTCCTAATGAAACGCAAGATATTTGATTTTAAAGTTGCCAGTATTGCAAATCGGCAATTTCATATGTAAGGACCTAATATAAACAAACAAAGTAGTAACCTGGTAGTACTCTTGGAGAACTCGGCAGCGTTCGTGGCGCGCGCACATGAGTCGAGGGGGCGGCTGTCAGGCTGGCGCCCGGGGCCGTGGCTCCGGCCGGTCCGGCACCGCTGTAAGGGAAGTTTCGGCGAAGCGGACGCCGAGACGGGTCCTGACTCGGCCATTCTGTTGTCAAATTTTTTTGAGTACATTAAACAAGATATCATCATCATCATTAGGTCTTTCTTAGTCTCCACTGCAGGAGAGCACGACCCTCTCTGTACTATCAGAGCCATATATTAGCCAGAGCAGTCAGAGAATTTGGCGCTTACACTCTCCACGCTGGCCAGACGGGTTGGAGAGGTCTCATTGATGTTTGTAAGCTTTGTTTAGCTTGTGTTTCCTAAGTCGCCTTCTACGACATCCACGGGAAGTTGAAAAAAGATCTTGTGTAGTTAATCACTACATAGTATAAAACAAAATCGCTTCCCGCTGTCTGTCCCTTGGTATGCTTAGATCTTTAAAACTACGCAACGGATTTTGATGCGGTATTTTTTAATAGATAAAATGATTCATGAGAAAGGTTTATATGTATAATACATACCCGTGCGAAGCCGGGGCGGGCCGCTAGTAATTAATAAGAAACACGTTTCTTGTATGACGACCCCCATTTATTTTTAACTTTATATAATTTTTAGGGTTCCGTAGCCAAATGGCAAAAACGGAACCCTATAGATTCGTCATGTCTGTCTTTCTGTTTGTCCGTCCGTATGTCACAGCCACTTTTTTCCAAAACTATAAGAACTATATTGTTGAAACTTGGTAAGTAGATGTATTCTGTGAACCGCATTAAGATTTTCACACATAAATAGAAAAAAACAATAAATTTTGGGGGTTCCCCATACTTAGAACTAAAACTCAAATTTTTTTTTTCATCAATTCCATACGTGTGGGATATCTATGGATAGGTCTTTAAAAATGATATTGAGGTTTTTCATATCATTTTTTTCTAAACTGAATAGTTTGCGCGAGAGACTCTTCCAAAGTGGTAAAATGTGCCCCCCCCCTGTAATTTCTAAAATAAGAGAATGATAAAACTTAAAAAAATATATGATGTACATTACCATGCAAACTTCCACCGAAAATTGGTTTGAACGATATCTACGAGTAGTAAGTATTTTTTTTAATACGTCATAAATCGTAAACCGCAATTTCCCTCTAGAACTTTTATATTATGTTATTTGCTGCTACGGAACCCTTCATGGGTGAGTCCGACTCGCACTTGGCCGCTTTTTTAGTATTTGTTGTTATAGCGGCCATAGTAATACATAATCTGTGAAAATTTCGTGAACACGTTTTTTGTATGACGACACGCTTCAATTTTTTTATTTTTAGTGTATTTGTTGTTATAGCGGCACAGTAATACATCATCAGTGAAAATTTAAAGTGTCTAGCTATTACGGTTCAAGAGATAGAGCCCTATGTGACAGATGGACACACGGACAGACGAACAGACAGCGGAGTCTCAGTAATAGGGTCCCGTTTGCACCCTATGGGTACGGAACCCTAAAAGATCTTGTGTATGTATCTTAGTTATATTCATTCTGGAATCCTCATGGAATATTTCTTCAGTAAAATACAAATTATTCAAGAAAAATAAAAACATCTTCTACATAAGCATGAAAAAGACTTTATCTTGATATATTTTGTTAGGAATTTCTAGCGTCATGACGCGAAAAATTAGATCAGGCGATGTAGCGTGGGCGATGTGAAGTGATTCAAGGATAGAGAATCTTCTACTCGAATGTATTTTATTTATTTATTTAACTTCATTACAATAAATGTAATTGGCGGACTTAAGGCCAGCGGCCTGAAATGTAAATGAATGTAGAGGTAGGTATAATATTTTTGTTATGATTTTGACTATGATGATTCTAAACAACTTTCCCCCTGGAACATATAACGTCCAACAATATATACTGAAACTATTTTAAGAGTGACTTCAGTCAATGATACTGAACAACTTTCCCCGAGGAACACTATATCGAAATATAAAAAATATTTTTTGGCTTTCCATACAAACTCGGATCAGCTGATCGGTCAACTAATATGGGAGGCAAAAAAATATTTTTCATATTTCGATATATGTTCAATGGTGAATCCACCCTTTAAATAGTTTCAGTATATATTGTTGGACCCTGTACCTATATCGAAATATGAAAAATAATTTTTAAACTCCCGTACTACTTGGCCGATCAGCTGACCTGAGTTTGTATTAAATACAGCTTTTCTTCACAGACATTTTCACTTCAAAGCGGGGCTGTAAAACCCAAAGGCCACATCAGCGTGATGGTGGGCGAACGGAATCAAAATAGCGTTGAGTTGCTAGCCGCATTAGATTCTAACCCATTCCCCCGATTAGCTTTTACGATCTGCTCGGGAAGAAAAGCAGCTGATATATTTTTAGTGTTTTCCTTTCTAGAATCAATCCGCTACATGCTTCGTCAAAAGATTACAAAAAAAGAATCTGCAACAAGTCAACAGAAAAATATCCGCTACATGCTTCATCAAAATTCTTAATGTAAAGGCCCCTTTACACTGTGATTAGTGACCGCACTCGCAGAAAATGTATGAACTCGCACTAATCACTAATGAAAATGTGAACGGGCCGTAAGAGACCGTTCTTTATGTATATAAATTCAATAAATTGAAAATGTTATTTCTCCTTACCTTCACTGGAGTCATCAGTGGAGTTTCCAGGTTGTGGTTTCTATTCTTTATCGAGCTGGATCCGGAGTTTCCTGGGAAATAATAGCTATCTCAGCAACAGACATCTTATTATTTATTCCATTAGTTCAGAAAACAATAATTTAAAATAAAAATCTAGACCCATACTATAACTTCAGTTAATTATGTTCTGGGTTCGATTCCCAGCCAGGGCAAGTTGGAAAATGGCCTTTTTCGAATTGTCCTGGTGTTAATCTCTATATGACATGCGTAATTATTATAAAATACAGTATCGTTGAGTTAGTGTCTACAACATAAGTTTAAACTTACTTTGGGGCTAGCTCAATCAGTGTGATTTGTCCCTTATATTTTTTAGCGACTTCAAAAAAGGAGGGAATCTCAATTCGAATGTATTTTTAACCGACTTCAAAAAAGCAGGAGGTTATCAATTCGACGGTATGTTTATTTTTTTTTAATTTTTTAATGTATGTTTGTTACGCGATATCTTCGCCAATTGTGAACCGATTTTGATAATTCTTTTTTTATTTGAAAGCCTTAACTACCAAATTGGTCCTATTTTAATTTGGTGAAGATGTAATGAAGAACTTTGGAGATATGGAAGAAACTCCGAAAAAAAATTTAAGTAGGTTGTTTTTTTTGTCAAAAATTTAATTATTAAATACAGTATCGTTGAGTTAGTATCCACAACACAAGTTTAAACTTACTTTGGGCCTAGCTCAATCAGTATGATTTGTCCTTTATATTTTTTTAGCGACTTCAAAAAAGGAGGAGTTTTCAATTCGAATGTATTTTTTTATGTATGGATCGCCCATAACTTCTCTGTTTTTGTTCGAAAAAAAAAAATTGTGTTCGAAATGTATATGAAAATTGGAACTCTTTAAATATTCTAAGCATACATATAGTGATTTTGATGTTTTTGTCATGAAATCAAGCATTTTCACTCAGAAAGTGAGTTTTGGTGGAGTGGAACTGATGAAGAAGACCAGAAAATAAAGGCAATTTTTTGTTAAAAATTATATTTTTAAAAATTATATTTCACCTTTTTTATAATAAATAAACGGGCAAGTGCGAGTCGGACTCGTACATGAAGGGTTCCGTACCACCGTACAATGTTTTAAAACGCTAAAGAAACACGTTTCTTGTATGACGAATCCCTTTAATTTTTAACTTTTTTTATTTTTAGTATTTTTTGTTATAGCGGCTATAGTAATACATAATCTGTGAAAATTTCAAGTATCTAGTTAATGCCATTATAAAGATCTAGTTAAAAACGCTGAAAAAACGCGTTTTTTGTATGGCAACCCCCTTTAATCTTTAACTTTTTTATTTTCAGTATTTGTTGTTATAGCGGCCACAGTAATACATAATCGGTGAAAATTTCAAGTGTCTAGCTATTACGGTTCAAGAGATAGAGCCCTGTGACAGACGGACAGACAGACAGACGGACAGACAGTGACATAGGGTCCCGTTTGCACCCTTTGGGTACGGAACCCTAAAAAATAACAAATAAATATCTACACTCACCTATAGTATCAGAAGCAGAAGTAGATCTACAGCAGGTGTTCCTCAACAGCCTCCTGATGGCTCCCTTGAGGTCTATGGTGTAGGAGCCATAGACCAGGGGGTTCATGCAGGAGTTGGAGACTGCCATCGCGAACAGCAGGTCTTGCACGCGAGGCGACACCTGCTCTGCTGACTCCCGGTCTATCATGTACCTGAGGGATAAAAAAAATCAATATATTTTGTCTTCAGTTGCCTATCACATGACGTCACATGAAAAACAATTGACCAACTGACCAGGGATGCCAGCTGTCGCTTCTCTGTTTAAGACGACGCGTCGACCGGAACGGGCACACATACATAAAGATGTATGTGTGCCCCCATCTGAACGTAAGTTGTCATACATGAACCTCTTTGAATGTACTAACTGACTACATGGCCATAGTTGCGTAAGGTTGTCATTACAGCGTAAATATTGCAACGATCGTTACAGTCATCCACACCATACAACGCCGCTCTGTCTCCAGAGTGGACCGGAGCAGCGCACGCGCACATGTCTTTATCTACATTTAACATAACCATGGTGGCGTAAGCACAGTGACACTGACACAATTGTGACACAGCGTGCGACGCCGCTCCCTCTAAAATTCCGTACAACGGAACAGGCGCACATGGCCCTGTCTGAATATACTCAACTCACCACATGGCCATGGTGGCGTAAGGAAGCCAGCATAACGCAAACACTGAGACGATGGTGACAGTCATCCGCAGCGTGCGACGCCGCGCCCGCTCCAGAATGCGTCGACCGGAGCGGCGCAGCCGCACGTGGCCGATACCGTTACGGTGAATGCACTTTTCTGTGAACAAACTCATTTTTCTATAAAGGTCTTAATCTACAAAAATATATATATATATTAGTGCGTAACCAGTTGAATCCACGGCTGTGCTGCTTTGGAGTCAGAGGTTCGCTTTCCCGCTTATTCTTCTCTAAATATAATATGCATGTCAATGGTCACCCAATGACGTCAAAAACCTTGCGAAGTGGTTTTAGGGCTTTGGCTATAGGTAGTTTTACTACCTGCAGCTGCCTGACGTCAAACATCCATGGGAATGCAGTTGTAGCAGATTTTTTGCTTAGTCCTTTAGTTATCTCCATTAAATTGTCTGTCACTCCCTTCCTACTAATATCCTCCTTACACTTTCTATTGAACTATTTAGAACTATGAAGTTAACACACTAAATAATAGGTACTAGAATTTTATGGTTCATCACAAACAATGTGTAATAAAGTCCTCGGCATTATTGAGACCGAAATAAAACACAATTTACTAAAGCCTGCTCTGATATTCAATTTATTTAAAGCGATTATCCAGTAAATAGCAGCTACACGACGCACCTATCAGTATTTTAATTGACCTGAACAAGCGGCCGGAAAATCCCTCACTTAACGGTCCAGATTTAATTGTTCGATTATCCCTGGGCATAACGAGCGTGGGATGGAATTATAAGTACCTACCTGCATACCAGTGGCACAGACAAAGGGGGGCTTATGACCAGCAGTGGGTAGTTGAAAGTTGAATAGGTATATTGAGCGTAAATTAATAATAATACAATGATGGCCATTCCAAATCAGGTAATAGAAACCTACCGATATTTGCAGAAAATGCCATGCATCAACCGAGACCATACAACATATTACAAGCGCATGCACAGCAATAGTTCAAACAGAATATAAACATACACCGGCATGACCAAATTGAAAATATCACTCATCAACATCTTTCACACAAATACATACTTACATCTCAATTATACACAACAAACTTTAAATATTCCCCTAATAAAATATATAGTCCTGGAAAACAATAACTAGTGGCTCTGTTAGCTAACAGCTGTAAACGTCGCGACTCCCCCCCAACCCGTTTAAGTTTATCGGATAAAAAAGTTGTTCAGACAAAAAAGTTGCGTCTTAATAAGGGTAACATAAAAGTTTGATGGCATAGTAGGAACCTATTTGATTTTTTTTCGAAATAATTGATATATCTCTTAAAGTTTTAAACCCCCATATCTCCGCCATTTTGGAAAATTTCCTAAAACTGAATCGACAAAAAAAACAATATAATTAACGAACCTGCTTATAAAATTTCATGAGAATCGGTTGATAAATGCAACGAAAAATGAAAAAGGAAAATCTTGATGCACTGACAACCCAGAATAGAACAACAAGGATTAGGAGAACCGACCCCACCTAAAGTGGGAAAAGAGAAAGACGAAGAAGAAGAGGTTGATAAATGCAACCTGTAGGCGAGCATAAACCGACAGACACACATACTGACGGACAAAAGCACTTTTGGTTTTTGGCCAATCTTGAAGCTGAGACGCTCCGCTCGCTTCGCTCGCTTGGTCAATTATAAAATACTAGCTTTTGCCCGCGGCTTCGCTCGCGTATCCCACGGGCGGTTTGAGAAGAAGATTGATTGGTTCAGTAGATAAAGCGTGAAGAGGTAACAAACAAACAAATATACAAACTCACTTTCGCATTTATAATATTAGTTAGGATAGGATTAGGATAAATACATATATAAGATTGCACTAATAATATACTCGTACCTACATGGCAATCCCGAACCCGGTTAAGTTGCATCTTCAGCGGTAACTGTTCAGAACATTGGGTTCCGCTACCTACCCTAGGTGATTTGACGAGGTTACTGGTTTTTACACAGAGCGACTGCCGTCTGACCTCCGCAACTCAAGGGGTAGACCAGAACCAATATTAATCCTACGAAGGTTTTTAATAAACGCTAGATGGCGTTTGGGACCCACAGCTTTGCGTGCCTTCGGAAGCACGGAATCATCGTTCTTTTCGGTTAAAAAGGTGATTCAAGCCTGCGATATTCCAACCAGACTGGAAAATAACTTTTCACGAAGTATGCTTCCCAGTGGGATCTGAACCCACGACCACAAAGTCTTGACCACTAGCCCACGGAGGCAGTCCACTATATTAACATTAAGTATTTAAACTTATACATAATTCTGTGGTATTATTTGTAATCTGAGATTTGTAAGTAGGTATAGCCTGCATTGTAGCATTGTGCCATACATGGAATCAATTGCCTGAATAGAAGAGGCTCTCATGTTGGATTGGCTTGTGCACTTGAATGGTATCTCAGTAGGTATGTGCACTACAATGGAGGAACAGTACGTTCATCTATATATGTCCGAACCTTTGAACATATCGTTGATATTTTTTATTAACTAATAATAACATTAATACAATTTTTCAATTAACAAAAAAATAAATGTAAGATTGTCTCACTTGGAACTGGCTCGTGCATAAAGTTGCTAGTTTTACATTAAGGTGAAGGTATAGGCAAATGGCCTTGAAGTGGCGCCCTCATTTGAAATAAATTGTTAACTCGTAAATATGGAGATAATTTCCATATTGCTCTTCGTCATGCCCTAGATAGCCCTTTAAATTATTTGATGAACCACCGTTGAAAGTATTTACATTAGTCCGTCTAGCTTTAAAACTTGCCTCCGCCAAAAGTGGCCACGGCAAGTTTTAAAGCTAGACGGATCACCAATAATAGTTGTATGACGAAGAGCAATATGGAAATTATCACCACACACTTCAAGGCCATTTGCCTATATCTTCACCTTAAGGAGAGTGCAGTATTAGAATTATACTGATTTTGAACTCCGACTCCCCTCTACTACTATTTCAGCACATTTTATAATTCTTGCCCACGGGCTTGAGAATGGTTTTCACAAATAGGTTCTTTTTAGTGGGTTTTGTTTTGTAGTAAACTTAGCCTTACCCTTAGGTGTGATCACTATTTTTCGATTTAGGGTTCCGTTTGTGCAAATTTTTGCTAGAGTCAAATGACCCCCTCCCCTCCCTTTGTCAGCAAAACGGTTATAAGCGCTGTCTTTGCATTGGCATTGGAAAAAAAATGTCGTATAGTAAATGAATTCCTCTATCCATATACGTAATCCAAATTTGTGTATGACATACTCGCAGACTCGCGCGGCGAACGAGACGGGTTCTATTACGTTGCTCTACTAATTGATCTCACATTTTTACTTCCGAGTTTTAGTCAACATTTTTTGTTTCTGAATTTATATTTTGACTACCTAATTAGGTCTTACTAACGATCCCTATGAAGTGGCCTTCGGCTCCAAAGCCAATGAAGAGTCACCGTGTATATGGATGGACTCTTCAAAAAATACACGCCAGTAGTGCCAGTAGTATGTAAGTATTTATCAGAGCTTTCTGCCGATGGGGCAGAAAGGTTCTCGAATGGCGGCCTACTTACTACGTAAAAAAGTACAAAATATAGTTCATTGCTTGCAGTAAAGCCTATAAGAATTCAATCAATTGTACGGAACCCTCTCCATGCAAGTTTAACTTGCACTTGGTTTTTATTTAAATGGAATACCTATCTTCTTTTTTACATCGTATGAAAAGTCAGCCCGTTCAAGTTTTGCCTAGTGTTTAAAAAGTCACGCTATACATACAGGCTGACTTTTTATCCACCAAGCTAAATTTTAGCAGGTGGATAAAAAGTCAGCCTGTATAAGTAGGTTTTAAACTGATTCAAAACTTACAGAAAATCGGTGTAAACCTGTAACGAAGTTTTCGAGTTAGAAAAATAATGGATCGACAGCTTTCACCTCGTTCAATTTCAGTTTTAGCGCTCGAATAACGTGTATTTTTAGAACAGCTGTTGCACGCCTGTCAGCTTAAAGCTTCGCTTTTGATGGAACTATGAAACTAGAGACGCTTTTTGATGAACAGTTCTTTGGACAAGGATTTCCAATTTCGGATACCGTTGTGATCTTAGAGCTCGATTAAATCGGATTATGATCTTGTAATTTGTATTGCTGACATTTCTAAATGTCATGTCAACCAAAGAACAATAACCCATATATCTCATATCTCTTATGGTATCACTTATCTCAGCTCTGATGTCAACAGTATCATCCTTACTTGCTCTTTGACAATATCTGTTGCTGACATTTAGAAATTACAAAATGTACTACCTTACTTTGGGAAAATAAAAATACCGGGTATGTGAAAATAGTCACCAGCCTTTTTGGAACAAGTTTTTGTGTCGTTGTTTTGTTTATAAAAACACTATTGAAAATCGAAACAATATTTCGATCTCGCATAAAGAAAAAGAAAACAAAAAATGACAGATTTCGTGCCTCACGAGCATATTGGAAAGGAATCTACGGAATTTCGAAAAAATATCGTCCTGACTATTTGACTTTTTTTAAAAAGGTTCGGCTACAGGGCATACCCTTAACCCGATCGTCTTTGTTTAAGGCTCAAATTGTAGCTGACTAAATTGTCCAGAGGAGATTTTCTCAAATTTTTGATATCAGTTTTATACAAAATATCTAACGCCAAAATCAAAAATTCGGAAAAAATTGAATTCTTTATTCACTATTTCAGCCACAACTTTTTTCGTTTTTTACTTTCTCGAATAATATTTGCACCTTGCAGCTCTCGTGAATACGCATCTTTTGAGATATAAGGGGATCGCACTTTTTCGTGAAATCTGAGCCTACAGTTCAAACATGATAACAGTTTATTAAAAAAAGTTAATTTTTAATAAAAATATGTTGTTTATGTACTTACTAAGAACTAGTTGCATGTTTGATACAATGTAAAGCCATGTTCATCCATCCACCATGAAAATCTACTCGTAGCATATCCGTAATATTTCGCAGACATACCAACGTGCTCCGTTTTAACCTCAAATCCTGTCCAGTTTAGGATTTCTGATACATTGTATATAAGTGTACAAGCAGTGCCGGTTTTAGGTCTGCCATCGCCCCGGGCGAGATTCCCCCCCCCCCCCCCCAACTGCAATTCAGACTCTGACTTAGGCTTCAATCTTATAGGATTTCATTCTGCCGACTTGCAAGTACGATATAGGATTCTTCAAATTTGCCGCCCCATTGTAAACGAAGGGAGGGAGGGGGGGGGGGGGGAGGTTGCATACAAATAAGAGTCTAGGAGTTGCCGACATTAACCAGCCGCTATTTATATATTTATTATTACCTGTGACCCCCCTTGCCCGCCCCCTGTCGCCCCTTTGTATCTGGCGCCCTGGGCGGTCGCCCAACCGCGCCCTACCCTAATGCCGCTACTGTGTACAAGTACAAAGTAAGTATACAAGTTGAGTTTTTAGCGGGAAGTCAAGGTGTTTGGTTGGGGTTTTCTTTAAATTATTTTGCAAATTGATTTTAGTGGACCTTATAATATGAAATTGGTGTTGTTTGGTGTTATAAATGCTCATGCTCATGAACAATATGTGAAATAGTTAAAGTGGACAGTCATAGGACGGCTGTAGTGATATTTGTTTCGCGGACTGTGTGTCTTCGGGCGTCGTCCGCCACTCAATCGGCTATGAAAACCAGTGGACTCGTATAGATTTGTCGCCAGAAGCTCCCTTAAAGCAATCAAAGGCCTACACCAACCTTTGATTGTAACTTGTTAGGAAAAAAGAATTTCCCACGTTTTATTAACTTGTTCCTGGCTAAATACGCAGTTGCGTCAAGCCATAAATTGAAAAAAAAAAAAAGTATACAAGTTTTAGATATGTTTGCAGACTTAGTTTATACGAGCACTAACTTCGGACTAACATCGTACGTCAGAGATTTCTCTCCGTTGCCGTCTGTTGCTACAATAAGTTTTGCCGAACTAATATTGGCAAACAACATAGACGTGATAGAGCGCGCAACATCCGAGAAAATATTTATACATAATTACAGAAGAAGGACAAATACATAACTTTATGTGGTAATATGTTTCTTTCGACGTTTCTTATTAGCAGTGGTTTTTCATTCTTAGCAAATAACTAATCGTAAATAAACATTATTTACACGTAATGTATAATTATGTCACTGGAAATGTGTTAAATTCAGGATGTAAAATTCCCAGAAAATGTAAATAATTCCTAGGAAATATATATGTCGCAGTTGGATGGTATAAACCGCTAATTCACGAAACCTTTAGTTGTTTGGCATTACAGCTCGGTTTTGTTAAACAGCCGAATATCGTTCAGCTGGATTGTCTAATATTGCGCAACGTGTTACGTTCATTAAAACCGCTAACCACGTTTCCAAACGGCTAGCGGTTTTGTGAAACAGTAGCGGTAATCCGCTGTTTGACGAAACCGTTATACAATCCAACTGCGACACATGCATGGTAAGGATTTGGTGTAGGGTTACCATAATGAAATATAACTGGGTGTCTATTAGAATACAGATTTTTTCGACATCGAATTTAATTTCCCAGAAAACTATTTCACGATTTTTATTGCTATAGGTTTGCCCTAACCTAGTAAAATGGATAGAACTTTTCTAGCATTCGTTTGTTCGTCGCAGTTCTAACCTAACCTAACCTAGTAAAATGGATAGAACACTCGCTCGCCACATTGCCACTTCGTAGGCATTCTAAATTGTATATAATTTCTTTAGATAGAATTGTTCAACAACTTCTCTAGCCGCATGGATGAATACAAGTCGTTCATTCCATTCCGCGTATTAGGATTCGCTGTTTTACAAAACCGAGATGTAATGCCAAACAGCTAGAGGTTTCGTGAATTAGCGGATTATACCATTCAACTGCGACATATACATTTCCTAAATAGCGATCTGAAATGTATGTCAAAAGAGTACGTCGCAAAAGTAACCTATTAATTATTTACCCCAATAAGTCACGAAAGGTAGGTTAGGTTCTAGTTGTGTAGAGACCATTATAGGAGCGAGCATCGACTAGCTAGGTGACGGAAGCGACCAATTTGGCTACCCTCGAAGGAGTCACGGGAGTATGGTTGTACAAAGACCATCACGTTGACCAAGTGACGATAGCGAGCGACCAATTAGGTCGAATTTTTTAAATTCAGGAATTGTATACAATTACAATTCCTGATACATTAGGGATGATGACTAGGGAAGAAAAGTATTATTCTAATTAGTCCGTTAGTTAGATTATCCAAATATAATGTACCCACGTTTTTCAGTTTATCAAAAAAGAAAAAAATCACTAAGATACAGAGTATCAAAGTTCCAGAGTGGGGGCTTGTGACTTCACCGATGTGTAAAAATCGTACGAAAGCGTGACGTCATGGGAAATTTAAATGCGCTGTATCTTCGTTATTTATTGTTTCTCAGAGAAAAGGAAAAATACATCTACAATATTTTTTAATAATCTAACCGATGGGCCAAAAATTCGTCATCATGCGTAAAAAAATTCTGGTAACATTTATAAAAATTATTGACAGTAAGTGCCTGCAAAGGATTACTAAACTAATTACTGAATAAACATATGCATTTTTAATTTTTTAATTAAAAGAAATCTGGGCATGCTTTTCAAGTTTTATTTCGCCTTTTTAAAACACCTCGTTCATTAAAATAACTGCCACCAGAACATCAAAGCGACTTTTCCTTCATAGCAGAATTTAATATATTCTTGCAAATATAATCACGTTAGCACACAAATATAATATACCTACTGCGTTATATCACCGTGCGGTCGCTATCACGATTTCTGAGAATCAGAAGCTCAATTGAATTTATTTGGTTCAGATCGGTCGAGTGAAATGCTATTCGAAAAATATTCAGAAAGTGCGCGAAAAAAGTCGCCAGTAAACGGGAGTTCATTATGTAGTTCCAACTATATATTATTTTTTTAATAAATAAATGAAATCCGAATATATCTGAATGATATCCGTCCGATCTCAATCCTACCCTTTCTCTCAAAAATATTGGAAGCTTCTGTGTTTAGTCAGCTCATCAAACATTTGCTCGATCACAACCTACTCAACACTTATCAGTCAGGCTTCAGGCCTGGACACAGTACAACAACTGCACTGCTTAGAGTCACGGATGATATTAGGGCTGGTATGGAAAATACTCAAGTAACCGTCATAGCCCTAGTTGATTTCAGTAACGCATTTAATACAGTAGATATTGACATCTTACTAGCTGTCCTCTCCAGTTGCAACGTTTCTCCTCCAGTGATTGAATGGTTTTCCAGCTATCTTCGCGGTCGTCGGCAACAGGTTCGTAGTGGTCAGGATACATCTGACTGGTGCGACCTAGAGGCAGGTGTTCCGCAGGGCGGTATTTTATCTCCTATATTATTTTCTATCTTTATAAATATCTTATCACACTATCTCACATGTTCTTACCATCTTAACGCCGATGATCTGCAGCTTTATACACAATCAACCGTCGATAATATTGATATAGCAATATCTCTCGTAAATGAGAATTTGGCCCGTGTTATGGAATGGTCAAATAATTTTGGCGTCAGCGTTAATGCAAAAAAATGACAGGTTATTGTAGTGGGAAGCAGTATTCAAATTAGCAAACTTGACATGAACGCCATTCAGCCAGTATTATATGATGATACTATCATTCCATTTAGCCCAGTAGTCAAAGATCTTGGCCTATATATAGATGATTGTCTCAACTGAAAGTACCATATTGTAGAAGTCAGTCGAAAAGTGTTTGCGACCCTTCATTATTTGCAATGTCTAAAGAACTTCTTACCAATCAAAACTAAAACTATGTTGGCTCAAGCACTTGTACTGCCCATTATTGATTATGCTGATGTTTGTTTTCTGGACATAACTGAGGAACAGCTTAACAAGCTGGATCGTCTGCTTAATAACTACATTAGATTTATTTTCTGTCTGCGTAAGTATGACCATATCTCAGAATACCGTTCTCAGCTTAAATGGCTCACCATCCGCCAACGCAGGAATCTACATTTACTGTGTCAGCTTTATAATGTGCTTAACGATCATCTTTCCGCAGACTATCTTAAAAATGACTTTAAACTTCTAAGTTCCACTCATGACAGAGTCCTGCGTTCTTCAAATAAATTGACCCTAGTATTCCTTCCCACCGTACTGGTTTTTTCTCTAATTCTTTCGCCGTTACGGCAGTAAGGCTTTGGAACGCGCTTCCTGACACTGTTAGGACTGCCACTAGTTGCACTGGCTTAAAGGCCTTGTTGATCAAGCATATGCTCGCTCAGGCCAATCAAGTGTAATACCTATGTACGTACTTAATTGCTGCATTTGAGATGAGAAACTATTATTTATTAGTAGTGTATTTTATAGATGAATATAAGTATATAGTATGTATCAATGTATGTATATTTATGTAGATATTTATATTGTTGAAGTATAGTAAGTATTATTAAAGTAGTTTATGTAGAAATTAAATATATATCTGAATGCTCTGAAATTAAATTAATATTTTTGTACCCATTTTGAGTTTTCTAACAACCCAAAGGTTGGCTGTCAGATAATGCTTTTAGCATTAAGTCCGCCTATTGTGCTATACAAATTGTATTTTGTACAATAAAGTTTAAATAAAATAAAATAAAATAAATATACAAGGACAAATCACACTGATTGAGCTAGACCCAAAGTAGGTTTTTAAACTTGTGCTATGGGATACTAACTCAACGATACTATATTTTATAATAAATACATATATAGATAAACACCCAGACCCAGGACTGGGGATCGAACCCAGAACCTCCGGATACGCGGACTAGCGTGTTGACCATTACACCACGGAGGTCGACAATCGACTCTTGTCGGTGGAGTATGATTCTCTTCCATTTGTCTCTCCCATCTGCCAGCTGTTTTACTTCGCTGTACGATACGACTTTCACCTTCTCCTTTATCTGTTTCATGTAGCTATGCCTCGGTCTTCGTGGTCCTCTTTTCCCTTCTATCTTTCCTTCAATGATAGTCTTTATGAAGTCGTCGTGTCGTATCAGATTGAATAGAATTGAAAGACATTCATTTGTTGCTATAACACACATACTTACAAAAAACAGACAAACATAGTAAAAAATTTACACAAAACATAACAAATTTAAATGTGTGTGCTACAGCAATACAAAAAGGACACAGCCACCAGAACATGACGCAACATCTTTCCTGGTCTCTCTATATCTCTATTATATCCAGAATGCACCTTTTCTCGTCTACTCTTTTCAGGACCTTCCTATTTGTCATTTTTTCACCCCAGCTAATCCGTTCCATTCTACGCCAGTTCCAACTAAAAATCATTTTTTATTACATGTCTCCATCAAAGTTTTTTATTATCCAACTTTATAATAAAACTGGGTGAAATGTTACCAAACTTATGTCAAGAGCTTTTGTTTGATCCCGAAACTTTTTATTATTTTGGTATCCGCTTCGCCCAAGGGGAACAAAAACTAATATATAATAAAAATAACAAATCACTGGTATTAAATATCGACCAAAACTAGTTACAATAAGGATTGCGGGCGAAAAACTTAAAGGAGTTGATGGCTGATTTATTCAGATAGGTTGATCTTTTATCCAAGTGAGAAAAAAAACCGGACAGCTGACTCCAGGTTTTGCAGCATTACAGCTGAGGATGCAACTGGGAATAGTTACGTTGAACCTTAAATAAATTCATCATTTACTAATAAAAAAATAAACATCAAAGTACATTATGTAAATTTAACTAAGTGACAAGTAAAACTGCCTGCAAAGACCTAACTTCTGAGTAAACCCATGGAGTAAGCATTTGAATTTTTAAATTTAAGTGACCAAGGTCTGAGGTCTTATATTTTTTAAAGTACTTACTTAAATGTTGAGTATTGAGCATCTGACATAGCTTGACGACTGCCAAAAAATGATGACATCAGAAGACAGAAATTTTAATGCCGTTTGTGGTCACCCATCGAAGTCCGGCCCACACCCATGCGCTAATAATGCGCACTCGTGCGTACACAAGTATCTAATAAAGTAGCACGTGCGTATAAAACATTTCATAGTCAGCGTTTAGTTTTAAACTTATTTCCTACATATATTATTGCGTATAGTCATAGAATAATGTTTCCTTGTTTGTTTATGAAGTTTCTCGTTGAACATCATCAGAAGTTGACAACTCTCTGAATTTAAATTGGCTTTATCCTGTCCTGGCAAAACAAGATTGCAAATTTTAGGACAACTAGATAGATAGGGTTATTTTGAAGCTCGAGTATATTCAAGGAAAGTACTCTTTATGCGAAATAAAAACAAAATATATTTAGATGAGAGAAAGATGGAGCTTTTTTGGTGGGAAGTCAAGGGGTTCGGTTGAGGTTTGCTTCATATTATTTTACAATTGATTTTAGTGGACTTTACAATATGAAATTGGTGTTGTTTGGTGTTATAAATGCTCATGACATGAACAATGTGTGAAATAGTTAAAGTGGACAGTCATAGTACGGCTGTAGTGCTATTTATTTTGCGGACTGTATGGGCGTCTTCGGGCGTCGTCTCGTCCGCCACTCAATCGTCTATGTAAACCAGTGGACTCGTATAGATTTGTCGCCAGAAGCTCCCTTGCAGCAGTCAAAGGCCTACACCACCCTTTGATTGTCTTGTTAGGATTAGGTTAGGTTAGGATTAGGAATAAAGAACAAAATTAAAGATAGGCTCTAAAGGACGTGTACCCAGAGACGTAAAATTATTTATTAAAAGAAAGAGAAAGGGTGAGTGTGATTTTACGACCAGCAGCCTGCCTGATATGTACCCTTGGAAATGGAGTTGTTGCACGAAATGCTTGTGATTTTCATTGGTCGTTCTGGCTCGCATTCGGGGTGTGGGAGATTTCTGAAAGGCATCCCATAGGCCTCGTATTAGTCTAAGGGTTGGGACACATTTGTCAGCACAGAGACATAGGAAAGTGCTGTTCCGTGCTGACAGATGTGGTCCAACCCTTACCGTGTTCACTGGTCGATATGACATTTTACCGATGTGATTATAACCGAGATTGTTCAATTGATGGTAACCTACTCTGGGCCCGTTGAACTTTACACTACCGTGATTGTGAATATTATTTGTCCACCCTCACATAAGAATAAAATAACTATATGTTTAGTACATGTATCTTGCTGATGTCTAGTGACTGTACCATGCCTGTGTCACTCCCCGTTTAGGTATCAAAAATGTACCTACATTATTACTATGCGCGCAGGCGGCCCCTCCGGGTGGTAAATTCAGTTATAAGAATTGTTTATCCAGAGTAATAAGAATGAAATTGGCTTGCAATGGATGTCTAGGTATCTATACGATCTAGATATTTCTTTGAATTTCTTTGCTGAGTGAGACTTCTGTACGTTAGTATTATTTATTCTGTGCTTGTATTAGTTAAAAGTTTTAGCTTATTTAGTAATTGTAACTTCGTTTTCAATAAGTAAATAGATAAATTTAAGCGAACAATAACGGTATCCGATGTTCGAATAAACCAAAACCGGTTTATTTAACATTGTATAGATAAAAATATTGGAATTCTTATTGTAAGCAATAAATAAATAAAATAAAAAATATAGCCTACATTCGGGGTGCGACAAATTTCCGTAACGCAAGCGGGGCATTGCGGGGAGCCGTTTTTACTAGATAGATAATGATAGATAAAATATTTATTTTTGTTTGGTCTGCAACACACATTATACAATTGAAAAATTATTTTACATTAAATATCTTAATATTACTCGTACCTTAACCTAACATGCATTATGTGTGCCACAGAAGCACAAAAGGGCTAAGCTCAGCGAAATGTTGCTCGTGTTGAACGACCGCTGATTTTCAGCTGTCACCCTGAGAGAGTTGACGCAACCTCTTACCAGGCCTGTGTCACTCCCCGCTTAGGTATCGAAAATGTACCTACGTTATTACTATGCGCGCAGGCGGCCCCTCGGGGTGGTAAATTCAGTTATACGAATCGTTTGTCCAGAGTTATAAGGATGAAATTGGCTTGCAATGGATGTCTAGGTATCTAAACAAATAGGTGCTGAGTTCTGACGTGAGCTAAATAAAACCTTATCACTAACAACTTTGAGTAGATATTTCTTTGAATTTCTTTGCTGAGTGAGACTTCTGTATGGAGTATTAGTCTGTATTCTGTGCGCTTACATAGTGTTTTAACATTTCTACTGCGTGCACATCATACTCATAATATTGTCTCTAGTTAGGTAGGTAATTAATTGGAATTAGAACTCTAATTTAAGATTATTACAATATTTCATGACATATTAGAATACCTAATAAACTAAAATGTATAATAAGCCAAAATATTTCACATAAAAAAGTTATAATTTACCAGTTACGGATAAAAGTAGATAAAGAACAGTGGATGTAGCATGCGGGGAATATCCGCAGACGGGGAGACGACCACTGTATCGACTTGTGCCTTTCATTGGTCGCATACGGGGAGGCCCCGCATGCTGTGTGTCGACTTGTGATGTGCCGTTCCCGTTCCCCGTTAATACGTTCCCGGGAATGTTCCCAAAAAATGGAAATGTCAGGGAAAGTTGTAATTTTATTTAACAGACATATTTTTTATCACTGTTAATATATTTCACTAACGTAAATGCATCACTTGATATAATAATGATTGATATTATAATACAAATACATATATCCAATATTCCGTAACATTCCCTAGAAATACGGGAACGTTCCCCGGGAATGTTCCCGAGAAAATTCCCGGGAATTTGGGACCGTTCCCGGGAACGGCACATCACTAGACTATCGACTAAGTTATCGACTAATGAAAATTACCCATTAGTCGCTTACGACATCCACAGAAAGAGTTAGGGCCACAGATATAGATGATGGGGCGGTCCTACCCTAGGCCGAAAACCACACGGTCTGTTATATAAAAGACATTTCTGGGTCAAAATATATTAATTAAGGTTCTCCTGAACATATTCCGATACTTCCATTAAATACTTCACGTACATTTCCAATACTTCAAAACTTCGCACGGTCCGCTCGTTTTGGCTTCCACACAAAGAGGGTTTAAATCGTCGAATGTCATGCTCATCCATCGAAATGAAATCCATGTATATTACAGTATCGTTTAGTCAGCTCGATGGGTCCAAAGGATTGTTGGGTCAAGGGTAAACAGAATCCGTGATGTAGGTACTGATTTTAAAAAAAATGTCAGAGAAAACATTTTTGCCCCATCGGTTAGATTATAAAAAAATATTGTACACGTATTTTTTCTTTTCTCTGAGAAACATTAATAACAAAGATACAGCGCATTTAAATTTCGCATGACGTCACGCTTTCGTACGATTTTACACATCGGTGACGTCACAAGCCCCCACTCTGTAACTTTGATACTCTGTATCTTGATGAATTGTTACTTTTTTGATAAACTGAAAAATATGGGTGCACTATTTTTGGATAATCTAACTAACGGACTAATTAGAATAATACTTTTCTGACCCAGTCATCATCCCTATTAAACTGCTTTTCATACTGATCTAATTAATATTCAGTTCGAACATAGAACACGGTTCACGTCGGAGCAGAGGAGGTTTACCTCCGACCTCTTTCGCCTCCTTAATACTCATTATTCTTTTCTTTCTTTTTTTCTTTCTTCTATTACGCTGAAAGTGGCCTTTGAGTCTTACGGCCCTAGGATCTGTCTGGGAGATTTAAGAACATGAAGTGGACATCACCAAATAACCATGAGAATGAAGGAATTCTAATCAGAACCTAAAGATTTTGCAATCTAGGCCATAAAAATAAGACCTAGGTTATTATTAATATAATTACACATTAATATGTGAATTGCCTTTTTCATTAAAATAAACTGAGACTTCAGCAATATTAAAGCAAAAATTTTACAAAGGAAGTAATATGAATTCTATAGTGTCCACAAAAAGACTACAAAAATTTTCGCGGGAATGCGCGGTAGTTTCTGTTACTTATTTATGCTAGAATAGCTAGAACTGTTTCGTTCATGAGAGACAAAACTTAACTAAAATACGTTTAGGAATCATTTGTATTTTTTTTATGAATACTTAAAGGCCGTTGCGGTCTGCGAAGTTCTGTTGGAGATCCGAATGATAGGCATAAACGAAAAACCATAAAATGATAATCACAAATTCACGACCATAAGCATTAGAGAAAGCCGAAAAGCAGACTTCAGGCTTCAAAGCATTACAGCTGAGGATGCAACTGGGGATACACTGAGAAGAGAGATGCGAATTTTTTCATTAATAATTGTATAAACTTGAGTTGAGTTTTAGACTATGACTTTATCCAATATCAAACTACTGCAATTTGAGAGTAAAGTAAGAGTTTCAAAAAATTGCTAGGTACCCAAAAGCTAGTTTACTGACCAGCTAACTGAAAAGCTGACCGAAGTAGTTCGGCCGACTGGACTAACAATCGAACTACTGCTGTACTAAAAGTTTTTTTTCTGGTGAAAGTAAAATATATTAACAACATGACTCAGGTGGTTTTTCACTCAAACTTTACTCCAGTCTATTTTTAATTATTTTTTCTTTTAAAATACTTTTTTTTTTTCAGATTACAAAGTATCAATTTAAAAGACTTGTAGCAAGTGACATACAGTTGGCCTTTTTTCGACACCTTTTAACGTAAGTATTTGTATTCTGGTGTAGAGATAAATTGATATTGGCTCCTATACGAGACAAACCAAATATCAAAATGTAAATAATTTTTATACGAAAAATAGACGACCTCCGTGGCGTAATGGTTAACACGCTAGACCGCTAATTCGGAGGTTCTGGGTTTGATCCCCAGCCAGGGCAAGTTGGAAAATGGCCTTTTTAAAATTGTTCTGGATCTTGGGTGTTTATCTATATATATATGTATTTTACATAAAATATAGTATCGTTAAGTTAGTATTCCATAACACAAGTTTGTAACTTACTTTGGGGCTAGTTCAATCAGTGTGATTTGTCCATATTTATTTATTTATGTATTAAAAACATTAATTAGCTAGGCAAACACAAGACATTAAAAAGCTAGGAGCAAACGTTAAGTGAGCTCCCTTTGAGTCATGTTTGTATAAATACTTTACAACTTATTAAAAATATATTTCGCCTGGAAAATTATTGCGGAGTCCACTAAGTATATGAGAAACTCTTACTATTTCAAGATTTTACCAAAAAATTCGTTAATCAAATCACTTAGAAGCGTTTTTAAGCACTCAAGGTAGCATTTCTATTCGATACGCCAAAACGTTGAATATCTTTAAAACCCTAACTAAAAATCACTTTCTTACTTCTGTTTAGTTGCTCATCTCTTTCTTCTACTATTTCTTCCATCTTCCTGCTTAATCATCATCATGTACAGATTTGTTTACATCATTGTGATATTTATTTATTTGTATGTATGTATGTAATAAAATTATTTATTATTACTTATTTATATAGTACCTATATCTATTTTTTTATAATGTTATATATTTTGTACAAGTATTTTAATATCTATTGGTTATTTATAATTTATATTTTAATCTTAACTGCGCCACCTGTTATCTTACTCATATACTTCGCACTCCTTTTCTTTATGGTTTAGAGAATGCTTCGGCGATAAGGCCGCCTCTTGTACCTTATTTATTTATAAGTTCCTATAAATTTTGTAATTCTTAATGTTTCTTATTTGGTGCAATAAAGATTTTTGTATTGTATATTGTATTGTAGCATTTGTGTCGGTCCTCTACAAGTTATTCTTGTCTTAAATACGTACTATATTTTATATTACCTCCGACACCATCACGGCAGCTAAACAATTTACAGAAATAAATAATTCAATGATACTACGAATTGTTGATCGTTTTGAGCCCTTGCTAAGGTGTTCCCAGCACGTACCAGCAACAATTGAGTTTCGAGCACAAAGACTGCGGCCGGCTCATCTTGAAAGCATTACGGGGAAATAGGTTCATTATTTATAAAGGAAAGTTCAATTTGGAGATTTTGTGATGGCCTGCTGTAACGTGATACACTTCAATTTTTTTTATTTATAAGCTTTCTTTGAAGCCATAAATGTAAAGAATGCGTATTAATTTTTAAATTTTTCAGAGCGCGATTTTTCGGAAATTGATAACAGTGATGCCTTTAGCAATTGAATAATTTTTACAAAAGAAATAACTTCCAGTGACCGATAACACCACTTTGAAATTCATAGAAAAGCAATTTGCTAACTTTGGACTTCGATGATATAATTTTTGCAGCGTTTTTTTTTTAAAAAAACAAACTATTTTCAAATCCTGCTCTCGTGGAATTTTTTCACTATTATTTATTTCATTATTTAACTTGAGTATTTTAGTACTGCATCTTGAATGCCTAAAAAACACTTTCAAAATATTGTATGGCTTTCCTACACTATTAAATTTCAACTTCACTGTAACATGGGTTAAATCAGATACCTTACGTGTAATAGTGCGTGCAGGAATATCAAATGGTGGCGAAGTTCGGCGTGCGGGATTAAACACGTGATGGCTCAGATGGTAAGAGCATAGTCGTATTAAGACTAAGGTCGCTGCTCACGTGGAATTTTTCACCATTTCTTATTTCATTATTTAATTTGAGTACTTTAGTACTGTATCTTGAATGCCTAAAAATAACCCTTTAAAAAAACCCATTTTTATAAAATTTCAGAAAGTGTATAAGATTCTTTGAAATCTATAAGTACAATTAAAATATAACCCTAATTAAAATCAACATCAAAAAATACGGATCCGGCAGTACATGTAAATTTTATAATATCTGATGTAAAAACTGCAAATGATATCATTTTCAAAAAATGATTTCTGCATTGTAAATACACGTAATAAAGAAGGAGACTTGTCCTTTACAACAGTCTTTGAATCTATTGAACAAAAGCTCAATCAGTGTGTTGCCCCTGTATTATATATATATATTATATATATTTATATATCACTGAATTCAATGTCAGTATGAAGATATATTATACGACGAACCGATGGCCGATGGGGCAAAAAGGTTCTCGAATGGCGACCACGTACTGGCAAGCGAAGCGTAGGACACCCACCCACAAGGTGGTCAGACGACCTGACCAAGGTCGCTGGAAAGCGCTGGATGCAGGCCGCTCTAGATCGGTCATTTTGGAAAACCTTGGGAGAGGCCTATGTCCAGCAGTGGACGTTATGCGGCTGAAATGATGATGAAGAAGTTATATAAGAATTTGGCTGAAGACTATATTTCCCATACTATTTCCACTGTAATGTTTTTATTGAAAATGCATCGCAAATTCAAACATGTCTTCGCTAAAAAAATGATATCAAATAATTTAATCATATTGCTAATGTTTTTTTTTTAAAGAAAAAAGAGCTAACTTAATTTAAAGTAGAACACATTCAAAATATTTAAATTGACTAAATTTCTAGTTGTCAAAATCGGTTGTTTCACAAAAAAATGAGACAAAATATAAGTATTTAAATAAATGCGTGTAGCAAACATAAGTAGATTTTTTTTTCGTTATTGGATAATGGTTTTTATGAAAAGTAGTTCAGTATCATGAACTGAACTTGCACCTAAAAGGTTATGCGTTAGTTACAAATAATCCAGTATATCAAACATACATTCAAAATATACTTGCACAGATAATCATAAAATATTTATTACTGTACATATACTAAGTACATATATTATCTATATTTTATCTGACTTCACTCATTCCTTGCTGGTCTGGAAGAAAAGAAAAAACATAGAACCAGCTGCTTTTCTTCCCGCGCAGATCGTAATAGCCAATCGAGGGAATAGGCCACAATCTGAATCATAACAATAGGCGATCTATCACTATTATATGATTTCCTTTTTCCACCTTTACTCGTATGCCCACCATCACGCTAAAAGTGGTCTGGGCCTTACATCCCTAAGCTCTGTCTGCCCTGTTAGGGATAAAGACGTGATAGTGTGTTCTATGTTCAGACATTCCCGTTTTTAAATGTAATATGTGAGATTAAAAGCGTAAAAAATAACAAAAAAATGTAAATATCGGTTCTTTGTATTAAAAGAGTATCCTGTTAGAAAAAAAAATACAATTTTAAATCTGCTTCCGCGATCCTTTCAATAATTCAGACAATTTCCTTACCTTTTTTAATTTTAAAACCTTGCCTTTTTGTACCAAATTTTACGTACAATCTTCGATGTAACGATTTCTGGAAGTACCCGGGCCTTCTCGCAAAATTAGACAGTCATTAAAAAACTCATTATTACCTACTTACTCCGATTAAATATACATATTTGAATATATATTTGAATTATCAACATATTTGGGAAGCAAAATTTCTGGTGTAATGTGTCTGTGAAAATGTTAGAACAGCCTTTTTACGAAATTTCAAAAGGAGACCAGAATCTCAACCCAATTCCAGATTTGCAAAAACAATAGAACGAGTTGCTATGCAGACTTGTACCGTACAATAACTTGCTAGAATCATCTGACAACTCTGTAGAGCGTGCTCGAATCGTCTTCTTCCTGCCGCCAAATAACTGGCTGACGACTGGGTTGGCGTCACCAACACTACCAATGCTACCGTCTATTAACTTAGGGACATTTTATAATATAAACTAGCTGTGCCCGCGACTTCGTTCGCGTGGTTGTCGGAATGTTATATAGCCTAAAGCCTTCCTCTATAAATGGACTACCCAACAAAAAAAGAATTTTTCAAATCGGACCATTAGTTCCTGAGATTAGCGCGTTCAAACAAACAAACAAACAAACAAACAAACAAACAAACAAACAAACTCTTCCGCTTTATAATATTAGTATAGATACCTGCCGTAGAGTCTTGTGCCTACAACATTAGGGTTGCTACACATATATTCGGGCCGTCATTAATCGGCACAGCCAGGCGGTAAAATCGAATGTAGTATTTGTCGAACAAACAAAGCCGACCCGAAGCAATTCATCGGCTTTTTCTCCAAACATTCATCTACATATAATAATGCCGAACTACCACAGACCATGGATCAAGATAGACAGCCTCTGTATGAATTTGCGTGTCGATCTGACGTCAAACTGACTTCATTTAGAATCGTCACTTTTAGTCCGTGTATGTCAATTCATTAGATCGGATATTGAGCTCTCTACTGTGAAATACCTAAAGCAGCAGTTTTTAGCCGTAGAAAGTGGTCGAAAAATGTTGGAGGAAGTAATAAAAAAATTGGTTGCCTGTAAAGTCGGTATACGGGCGAAAGTTTTACGTGACAACGACTTCACTCCACTTCACTCCAAACTTGACTTCCACTCGGGCATGGTTAGCCCGCCTAAGAGCGAGAGAGACAGACATAAAAAGTGAAAGGCACGCGTGCCTCTCACTCGCTCTCATTGTGAGCGCATAACGTGAGCGGAGCGTAACGCAGTTTCTTGAAGTGTCACCCGGCTAACCAATTTATAAGACGTTGTCACGTCAAAATATTCCTTCCGTTTGTAAGTGAATTTCTTATTAAAAATTTTATCGAAAAATGGCACGCCAGGTTTTCATACAAATTGAAGGACTTTCTTTATCTAGTAGTTTATAGACAGGCTTGTGTCACTCCCCGTGTAGGTATCAAAAATATACCTACGCGCGGCGGCCTTCTCGGGTGGCTAATTTAGTCGGGGCTCGCGTGCGAGCAGTGACGCACGCGCGAGCTTTGTACGTCGCCTAGGTACTTCACCGATCCGGCCGTTTTAAAAATGGAAAAACATAAAAAGAAGGCTAAAAAATACTGCGCAGTTTTTAACTGTTTAAACAAGGATTGCGATCCAAATTTAACTTTTTTTAGACTTCCTAAGGACGCTGAAAGATAAGATCTACTTTAAAGTAGTTATGATTATTATGTTGTCCTTCATGATAGGTACACTAGGTTTAATACCTAGGACCTGAAACCTTCTTAGGTTACGAAAATAAGTAGGAAAGTAGGTATAAGTATACATATTATTCTTTCGAATTTCTGATGTTTGGTTTGAGATTGACAATCTGTTTCGTTATAAGTAGGTACCTACCCCACCTACTTAGGAACTTTTCTGTTCGGTAGCAAAATAATTATGAAAGTTACAGAAATGGTATGTACCTACTTAGTACATCCTATAGAATTCGGTTTCTATTTCAAAGACTTTGTTTTAGCTGGAATCTAACCAGCTAAAACAAAGTCTTTAATTTCGCTCAAGTTATATTATATTCCATTCATTATAGTTTACTACCAAACGATTATACATACATACTCGTACTATCACGTCTTTATCCCTAATGGGGCAGACAGAGCATTTTAAGTGTTGCGGCTCTAAGCATCAGAGCCCAGGGCCGCAATACCCAAAGGCAACTTTTAGCGTAATGGTGGGCGAGAAGGTGGAAAAAGGAATCAAAATAGTGATGGGTTGCTAGCCGCATCGCCTATTAACATGATTTGCATTTTCGCCCATTCCTTCGATTGGCTTCTACGATTTGCGCGGGGAGAGAAGCAGCTATGACCTCCGTGGTGTAATGGTCAACACGCTAGTCTGCCAATCTGGAGGTTCTGGGTTTGATCCCCAGCCAGGTAAAGTTCGAAAATGGCCTTTTTCAAATTGTCCTGGGTCTTGGATGTTTATCTATATATGTATTTATTATAAAATATAGTATCGTTGAGTTAGTATCCCATAACACAAGTTTAAACTTACTTTGGGGCTAGCTCAATCGGTGTGATTTGTCCTTACATATTTATATTTATTTATTTATTTATATTTATATTCAAGTTTTATTCTTGTCTCCTAGACCAGCATGGAAGACCGATAATACGGTGCGCTAAATGGCGATAGTAGCTTCTTGTAGTAGTCAACCCTAGCGCGTCGCTCGCTGAGTCTATTTTAGTCGGTTTTGTGTGTATTATGAATCGTATGTCCAGAGTCATAAGTATAAAATAGGCTTGCAATGGATTTCTGTAGGTGTCTAAACGAAACGGTGCTGCGTTTTGACGCGAGCTAAATTACACCATATTGCTAACCACTGTGAGTAGATATTTCTTTGAAAACGTTTGCGGAGTGAGACTTCTGTACTACTGGTATTTATTCTGTGATACAGATCTTATTTGCGCAATTTATACCCGTTGGTCGGACGATGTTGTAAGGTCAGTGGGAAAGCAGTGGTTGGACTGGCACAGGACCCTATACAATAGCGCAAAAAAAGAGAGGCCTATGCCCAACAGTGGGTTGATGTGGGCTGAAAGAAAGTAAGTAAGTATATACAGATCTGTGCAAACAACCGACAATTTTGGCCCGAATAAGTGTGTAGCAACCCTGAAACACGTAACATCCGCAAAATTCACAAAATTTAAAAGATGTAAAACAATTTATCAAAAAAAAAATCGGAATAAGACAAAGTTATAAACAAGAAACAACTTTTTGTTCCATCACATCAAACACCATCAATACCGAGATACGGGTGAGTATTCAACGATTTATCTCAATACCCATGTGGAATTGAAACGTGAAACATTCCGTGGAAACATCAAAGTAAGCATAGGTACAGTAGCGGCGTTAGGGTAGGGCGCGGTTGGGCGACCGCCCAGGGCGCCAGATACAAAGGGGCGACAGGGGGCGTTTTTGGGCAAGTTGGGGGGGTCACAGGTAACAATAAATATGTATATAAATAGCGGCTGGTTAATGACGGCAACTCCTAGACTCTTATTTGCGGCAAATTTAAAGAATCATATATCGTACTTGCACCCTCCCCCCTCGTTGGCAGAAATAAATCCTATACGATTGAGGCTCAGTCTTAGAGTCTGAATTGCAGTTTGGGGGGGGGGGGGGGGGAGGAAATCTCGCCCGGGGCACTGGTAGAGCTAAAACCGGCACTGCGTAGGTACCTATTGAATTCAATTACATTTTTAAGAAGTGCCTGCTGTTTCTCTTAGATCCCGGTTTTTAATTGATGATTAAATCCCTTTTTAAATAACATCTTTTTAGATCAATGTAATCGGTTTTTAGGGTTCCGTACAAAAAATGAAAAAACGGAACCCTTATAGAATCGTAAAATTTGGTAGGATGGTGTAATCCTACTCGTATGACCCAAACACATATGTGCAAAAGTAAATAAATATTTTTTTAACATAAGGGTAATTTTCGGGAGACAAATTAGGAAATTAAAAAAAAAAGTTTTGCAAACCTTACTGTGTCATATATCAAATGAAAGGGCAAATTTGTTATTATTACAAAATGAATAGTTTTGATTTTATTCATTGACGAAAATTGACCATTGCCCCCCCTGATCTACGAAACTACTGAGCCTAAAATTTAAAAAAATATAGTTAATTGCTTGTAGATTACAGGAAAATCTATAAGAATTTAATAAATTGTACGGAACCCTCTCCACGCGAGTTTAACTCGCACTTGGCCGGTTTATTTACTCTACATTTTTGTTAGATAACGTAATGAAAAAATTGATGCGTCAGCGATAACCAACTTTATACGCAAGGGATTTAGATATATACCTACGTGTATTAAAAATAGTACAATCAACAGAATATAGGTAGGTAACTCTACCGCGTGAATACAAATACCTGTTGATTTTGCACAGGCTTTTTGTAGTTGACATGGAAACTTACACTCTAAACCCCAGAGCGTTTCGGCCGGGCTAACGGTCGAATCTCACAGGGTATTTGAACAGAACATAGCATTAGAAATGCCTGTTGATTTCGGTCAGAAAGCGCTCTGGGTTTTGCAGTTGGAACTTAGCATTTCGACCGGGCCACGTTTCTTTTTCACGGCTGGTTGAAAAACAACAGAAAAATACCTAGTTTTAATTTTTTGAACATTTTCTTCTCCTTATCGCACAGTATTGGGATATATGCCTATTGACCGAACGCTTTAATGAATCTTCGCCTACGAGGTACAGGGGCGCGGAGGTATGGTGACTTAGGGGGCTGAGAGAGGTGCGGGTGGTGGGCGTGAAGAACAGAAAACCAGTTTTAATGTTTTCATATTTTTCTTTTTCACTTCGCACAGTATTCTTTATCACTGGGTGACTATTGACATGCCTACTTCTACTACTAGTATGTCACTACACAAAAAGTTGAAAACATTAAAACTATTTTTGGGTTGTTTTACAACCAGCCGTGAAAATAAAAACGTGGCCTGGCCGTATCCAGGGCTCAGAAACAGCATAGCCGAACGAACTGAAATTAAATTTAATTAAGGATAAAAAAAGTGTGACATACCATCAAGTTCTTTGCTGCTGCGATGGATCTCACAGAAGATACACACGTAGCACACGGTGATGACCAGTAGTGGGAGGAAGTACATGGCGCAGATGCAGAAGACGTTATAGGCGACCTCCTGGTGGTAGCTGCTGAAGGCGTCGAAGGAGACGCACTGCTCGAACCCAACCACGCGAGGGTGACGCTTCACTTTGAAGACTATGCTCTATGGACGAAAAAAAACAATGATTATACCTAAATAATAAATAGATAAATGTACAACGTGGAAGGGACATACCCGTAATTAATCAAACCACGGGCTATACTAGATCACTAAAGTTTAATAATATTAAAATAACAGTCAAATAACAAAAAAATCCGCATTTTCATACAAAAGTGTGCAGCCGCCCGATTTGTATGGGAATGTCGAATTTTTTTTTGGTTTGTTTTTTATGATTTTTTTTATTTTTATGTTATTGGGCGGCAAACGAACAAGCGGGTCACCTGATGGTAGGTGATCACCACTGTCCATGGACAACTGCAGCACCAGGGGTGTAACAAGAGCGTTACCGGCCTTTCAGGAAGATATAGACTCGTTTTTTGAGTGTTATTTTAATTTAGTTATACTTAAGAGATCTAGTATAGCCCGTGGTTCGATTGATTACGGGGATGTCCCTTCCACGTTGTGTACGGAAAAGTACGGACAAATCACGCTGATTGAGCTAGCCTTAAAGTAAGTTCGAAACTTGTGTTATGGGATACTAACTCAACGATACTATATTTTATAACAAATACATATACTTACAATATGTAAATAAAACCCTGTTTGACCGGAAAAGGGCATATAAGTACCTAAATCACGGGTAAAAAAAAAAAAACGAAAATAGGAATAAAAATGAAAAAGATATCTAATGTCTAAAACATAGGAAATTTACATTATTTCCCTAAAATCGAGGAAATTCAAAGAAAGCGACAGCACCGTCTCAGGTGGCGGCATGTCTATAGACCACGGCTAGACACAGTCAAGCGCCGCATCGAATATCGGCTCCTTTGATCGCACCGCGACTCAGGCACAGCGGCGACACTCCCTGTACGTGAGAGTTCGAACGCCGGTGACCTTGAGCCGGAGCGCGTAACGCTAGGGTTGATACCGAACCGAAATGGAAAATCATGCGGTGCGTGAGAGAGACGCGAACTAGGTATTAGCCCTCGGCCAAGGCAGTCGGCGACGACTCGTCCGTCACACATCATGGGAATTCCTAAATGCATAAAAGCTCACAAGCCGCTTTCTCAATTTATAATGTTGACCTAAAGCATTCAATTTGTTCTCGTGGCTTTAGTTTTAGAAGTGAGACTGTTCTTATTTTAGCGTTATCTTTGTAATTTTTTGTAGGATGTTTTTATTGATAACTGTAACAGTAATTAAATGATTATAATTTCAAAGCGTAACAATAAAAATTCCAATGAATTAACACTGATTTCTCAGAATTATTATAACAGTATTTCATTTTGAAAATACCTCCTATCTTAACCGATATGGTGATGATGATGGTGATATAGTTAGGCAATAACACCTATCTCCAAAAAAATCGCCTATTTTGAATATTTCGTCTATATTAATATTTCGTATATTCCTTTGTTATTTATCGCCAAATACATGTATTTGAAAACTTCAACGAGAAATTATAATTTTCAACACTGTTTAAAATTATGTAATTTTACATAAAATTATGTATTTTTACATGCAAAAAATTACATAAACCTGTAAAATTCCCGAAAAATCTGGGAAATTTACGGAAAAATATGTAAAAATGACAAAAATTATGTAAAATTTCATATTTTTCCGTAAATTTCCCAGATTTTTCGAGATTTTTACAGGTTTATGTAAAATTACATATTTTTTCGCATGTAAAATTACATAATTTTTAACAGTGAATGATTTTTGTTACCTTTTTGAAGTGTGGAAATTACTCCTACTTTCAAATTTTCACACACACCAGCTTGGTGATATCTCCTATCTTACATTCAGAAGAAGATATGAGATATTAGCTCAAAGTTTTATTTGAAATGAAATTACAAGATGTTTCCATTAGTAAGTTAGAATATATTTCCTGCCAAAATTAATATGGTTGTGATAGACCTTAATATAGGCGATATTTCGTCGGTCCCTAGCTACGACAATTTTGCGAATTTCAACTTAATTCATATACCAGTAGACGCGCAATTCAACTCTCTATCAAACTGCTTCATAAGTCGTTTTCGTAATAAATGTAAGTTAGGTGTTGTTAGAACTTCCCCGTCGATATATATTCTTTGACTAAAAAAAATATTTATTTACTTTGCACATATGTGTTTGGGTCATAGGATTACACCATCCTACCAAATTTCACCTGATTCGGTCCAGTTGATTCGGAGCAAATTGGCTGTGACAGACGGAGGGACAGACAGACGCATGAGTGATCCTATAAGGGTTCCGTTTTTCATTTTTTGTACGGAACCCTAAAAAACCAGTTTATTTTAAGTATTATTTAGATGACACCGAAATTAAGAGAGTGAGTAGTATTAGACCACGTATCTATTGTGAATATCTAAGGATGCCTATCGCCGCCTATGCTTTGTGCTGCGAAATGCCAAGGAGTTCCAAAACCCTCATGTCATTACAATACTATATAATGCCCTTGTCAGAAGCAAACTAGAATCTAGTGCGTGTGTCTGGAATCCGTGTCATAATATAATCATGTTACATATAGACAGATGCTTGAAAAAGTACAAAAAACCTTCTTCTACTAGTTCTAAGGGACTTATACAAAAAATCACATGGCTACTACCCATAGTTGTACCCAACTAAATTCTTGCTCGGTCACCTGGGATATAACTAATTGGAAGTGCGGAGAATGGTACAACAACTAACCATTTGCCTCAAGGTTCTAAGAGGTTCCGTCGACTGTCTTCTTTTACACAATCTTTTGTGCGCACTGTTTGTGCCTAACGAACTCGAGATCCCGGTGGATAGACATGGTCGTAGCCGGCCACATGGCATCTACTCTGTACGCAGGGGCCACACGACATCGCGCGCATTGTCACCATTAGTACGACCGCTGGACAATCTCAATGCACTACGTCGCGCCAAAAACTGATTTTGATTTTTGTTTTGACAACTGATCAACTGGTCAACCAGTGGTTATGATATTGATGATAGTGAATGCGCACTTTTGCGTCAGGTACGATTCGGGGCGGACTATTTGACAAAAAAATTGTATATAAATTGACGTGTCTATTTTAATACTAATAATGTTAATAAAGTCTCTCGTAAACTCAGCATTTGTTAAGTCTGACAACTTATTGAATCACTAGCATGTTGGATCATGAAATGGAATTATTATACGAAAATATTCGGGGTAGTGTATTCACGCGTGAACTAACATCTGTTTCTTTCTCATGCGTTATCGTGCATAATCCGGCTCATTTTACGTATATTTATTGTATGTACGTTATTCAATCAGTGTTTGCTTATGGATTTGTATGTGCCGCGACAACGTTTATACAGGGTGTAACAAAATATACGTCTGTGTTTACAGTTTAAAGTGAGAAGGTTAAGCTATAGTTTGCATTTTTGCCAAAAGTGGCCGTTTTTCGCAAACATGCAAACTAAAGCTTAACGTTCTCACTTTAAACTGTAAACAATGGATCATAAAATAGTTTGAAGGGTTATCTAAGTTTTACTAGCTCAAAATTTTAAATGATATCTCCGTATCCTTACAAATAATTTATTTCATGGGGGAACATTTAATTGGGGCAGCACTGGACTCCGTGTATCTTCTTAAACTATTTTCAGGCTGAATTCAGTTCATGATACTTAACAAATATTTTTCATATTTCGATATGTTCTTCTGTAATAATTGTTCAGTACCATGGACTGAATCCACCCTTGAAATAGTTTTAGTATACAACGTGGAAGGGACATACCCGCAATAAATCGAACCACGGTCTATACTTGATCATTATCACTATAGTATAATGAAATTAAAATAACAGCCAAAAAAAATTGGCATTGCCTTACAAAAGTTGACTGTTAACAAAGGTTGACTGAGAGAATGCATTAGCGTTTAGTTCACCTTTTGTACCATTGTGGTCAATAAAGATTTTAATAAATAAATTTAAATAAAAGTGTGCAGCCCGGGCGATTTATTTTTTTATTTTATTTTATTTATTATCATTCCTAAAGCGTTAGAAGGGAACACTATACAAATACTATGACATGCTACACAATACATAATACACAAACCAAAATACCTACACAAATTACTACTAACTAAAAACTATTATACATATATATATTTGTATGGGAAAGTCGATTTTTAGGGTTCCGTACCTCAAAAGGAAAAAACGGAACCCTTATAGGATCACTTTGTTGTCCGTCTGTCCGTCCGTCCGTCCGTCTGTCAAGACCCTTTTTCTCAGGAACGCGTGGAGTTATGAAGCTGAAATTTATATCAATTACTCAGGTCTACTGTCCCTTGAAGCTGTGAAAAAATCAAACTTCTAAGCCAACGCAATCAAAAGATACAGCCGTTTATGCCGCAAATTTTCGACACTTGCAAGGGAATCAAAACCTACAGGGTGCTTCCCGTGAACTCAGAATCTTGAAATTTGGTACGAAGCAACGTCTTATAGCATAGATAAAGGAAAAATTACGAAAACCATAAATTTTTAGTTACATCACATAATATATTTTTTTTTAATAATTTTAAACTTACTACCCATTTCCTCATAAACGCGTAGAGGTATTAAATTGAAATTCATACCAAATACTAAACCTTGCAGGTTTGTACGGAACCCTCGGTGCGCGAGTCCGACTCGCACCTGGCCGGTTTTTTTTTTTAGTTTTGTGACTGTTATTTTAATTTCATTATACTTTAGTGATCTAGTATAGCCCGTGGTTTGATTTATTACGGGTATGTCCCTCCCACGTTGTGTATTGTTAGACTATACAGTCTATATTTATATTTACTTGATCTATTATATTATTCTACTATATTTTTCACATTGTGTGGGTCGCCATTAGCTTATTTTATGAAATTTTCCTACATTCATCGATGTTTTAACATCTGGCTACGTCCCACGCTTAACGTTCTTGGGAATGTAGCCCTTTTTCACTAAATAATGAGACAACCCACATGTTTTAGAAATAAGCTATGTCTATCGGGTCTCTAGATATCAACGAGATCTATGTACTTACGTACCTAGATATAGACAAGATGGTTTGTCTTGCCCGGGCAGACAGCGGAGTCTCAGTAATAGGGTACCGTTGGTACGATAATATAATTAATTTAAGTTTGGTCAATAAATCAATTTTCATAATTTATATAACTTTTTATAAAAAATGTAATCGTTTTTGAGTTGAGTACCTATTGATTAATAAAGTATATTTATTTTACTTGGTAAAAACAAGACAGAAATATACAACGTGGAAGGGACATACCCGTAATAAATCAAACCACGGTCTATACTAGACCATTATAATAAATAAAATTAAAATAACAGCCAGAAAACGAAAATATTTTTCGGCGACCGCCCGGGCGATTTGTATGGGAATTTAATTCTTTTTTTGTTTTTAGGGTTCCGTACAAAAAATAAAAAAACGGAACCCTTATAGGATTACTCGTGCGTCTGTCTGTCCGTCCGTCTGTCACAGACAATTTGCTCCGAATCTACTGGACCGAATCAGGTGAAATTTGGTAGGATGGTGAAATACTATAACCCAAACACATGTGTGCAAAGTAAATAAATATTTTTTTTAAATAAAGATCATTTTCGGGGGATAAATTAGGAAATTGCAAAAAAAAGTTTTGCAAACCTTACTGTGTCATATATCAAATGAAAGGGCTCGTTATGAGAATCTCAAATATATTTTTGTTGTAATTATAAAAAAAATAGTTTTGATTTTATTCATGAAAGAAGATGGAAATTGACCATCCCCCCCCCGATCTCAGAAATTACCGAGCCTAAAATTTTGAAAAAAATACAAAATATAGTTCATTGCTTGTAGATTGCAGGAAAACCTATAAGAATTCAATCAATTGTACGGAACCCTCTCCACGCGAGTTTAACTCGCACTGGGCCGGTTTTATTTGACTGTTATTTTAATTTCATTTTACGTCAATGATGTAGTATAGACCGTGGTTTGATTTATTACGGGTATGTCCCTTCCACGTTGTATAGGATTTCAATGGCAATATCAGTATCCGGGACTTTTGTGCAAACCCAGGCAAATGAGATTATCATTTTACACACGTCTCACGGCGCGTAGTCACTTTCAACATTACTTGCTTTAATTTTAAGTTTAATATAAGGGCGACGAATATTGAATATTTGACATCATTCCTTAACTCACTCGATGTTGAAACAAGATATTCAGATACGATACCTACTTGACTAGTGGTCAAGGCGTTTGCCTTGTGATCCGGAGGTCATGGGTTCAAATCCCACTGGGAAGCATACTTTGTGAAAAGTTGTTTCCAGTCTGGTTAGGATATTGCAGGCTAGAATCACCTGATTATCCGAAAAGAAAGACGATTCCGTGCTTCGGAAGGCACGTAAAGCCGTTGGTCCCGAACGCAATCTAGCGTTTGTTCTGGTCTACCCTTTGGGTTGCGGAGGTCAGACGGCAGTCGCTCTGTGTAAAAAACCAGTAACCTCGTCAAATCGCCTAGGTTAGGTAGCGGACCCCGGGCTCTGAAGCGTAACCGCTGACGATGCAACCGGGAACACGCTCGGATGATGATGATGATATGAAAATAAAAGAAATGTTCTTTCATTTAACTTTATGTGTCTTATTATTTTATTACATTTATTTATTTTATTAACATCAAACACATTGTATAAAATAACAAAAAACAAAGTTTTCAACCCATTTTTTTTCCTAGCCACTCAGGTCCCATAGTTTAGCGAAGGTTGTTGCTGTTTCCAGTAACTTCGATCTTTAGATATTTCCCAATTCTAGTCAAAAGCAAACAGGTCGTCCCTCCATTTTATCTTAGGCCTTACCCCTGATCATTCCCCGTCTCCTGGAGTTATATGAGCCCATATTTCTGGCATCATTCAGCAAACGTGACCGTGAAATTAAAATATGTTTATGATAAATTATTACTTATAATTAAATTATTTCCAAATTACACGTACGTACATTGGACTGAAATACGCTTTGAATTACATTTCAAAATATCTTTTAGGCAAACCGAACAACAACAAAGTTATTACAGCATGTTATTACAATTTTACCCTACCTACATACATATGGCTGCGTTGGAAACGTAATCGAAATTAGTTTGTGGAATATTTCAATCATGTTCGTTGCTATTAAACTGTAGTACTTCTTTTTTGATTACAATTAACGTGAGATGCATACATTAATAATATACGATAAACGGGTAATTCACGTCAGCTACTGGCCGACATGTTCCGACCACATCCGGAGGGTTCCTCAGGGCGAATGTAACTCGCGACGCATACACGAACAAGTCCCGAGCCGCACTCACGGCAGTCAGTCAGAATGTGGCAGAGTGCGGCAGAATCTGATTTTTTACGTAAGTTATCCGTTTACTTCTTTTCATCCCGAAAAAATTGTGAGGTTCCTGCGATCGAAGAGTTTCTTTAAGATTATGGAATACTCTTTAATCAAGCGGGCACCGCAGCGGGCAAAGGGTAGTTTAGTTATAAAAATATGCCTCTGCGATATTTTCTATTTCTAAACAAGTGTTGGAGATCCATAATTCAATTAATTCTAAGTGCGTCGACTCTGCATCAAGGATTACTTGACTTCAATTCAATTCAATTATCTCAGTGGCGGATTTACCAATTTGCTTCTAATAGGTTTTTTATTATTGGAGCAAAAAAAAAATCATTCGCTTCACGCGCAAGGCTTTGCTCATCTGCTTCATGGGCATGAATGAGTGGTGGAGAAAAAAATCCTCCGCTTCACGCGCGTGAATGAGTGGTAAAGCAAAAAAAAGCATATCCGCTTCACGCAGCGTAGAGAGGGGATACAAATTGGCCTTGCCCTTAAATCTGTTGTCCTAGGCTCCAACCTACCTGCCTACCTGCTGGTGAGTCCAGTACTGAATTATCTATTAATAAAGACCAAAAAATCAATTTTATTCATACTTCTTAAACTTAATGATAAGTTATTATAATCCCTTTTGAATTTTCAATAAGAGGTCAGCTCTAATTCGAAATTAAATTAACGTTCAGATAAAAATCACTTTTAAGAAGGTACTTATTGTATTCAAAGACTAATTGAACAACTGTTTTGAAAAAGAAGAGATTTTCAAACGATTCTACTTATCTGCATCCAACAGATTTTGTTTGGAAATAATCTTTTTGACATTTCTAAAATGGGGCATTGAAAGATTTCTTAAGAAAAGGACAGGTAAGAGGAAAAGTGACCGAAATTAAAACGCGTCAGAAATAATGAGGTTTATTAACTCAATAAGGATTTTTGTTAGGAAAATTGTCTAACAAGGATCGACGTGAATACACGAGGAAAATCGGTAAATAATTGAGCAACATTCTGCTTCGTTGGAGTATTTTGTTAATAAATAGACGCAATGACACAAAGAATATTTAATAAAAACTTAAGGTGAAGATAAAGGCAAATGGCCTTAAAGTGGCGCCCTCATTTGAAATAAATTGTTAACTCGTAAATATGGAGATAATTTCCATATTGCTCTTCGTCATGCACTAGGTAGCCCTTTAAATTATTTTATAAACCACCGTTGAAAGTATTTACATTAGTCCGTCTAGCTTTAAAACTTGCCTCCGACAAAAGTGGCCACGGCAAGTTTTAAAGCTAGATGGATCACCAATAATAGTTTCAACGGCAGTTCATAAAATAATTTAAAGGGCTATCTAGTGCATGACGAAGAGCAATATGGAAATTATCACCATATTTACGAGTTAAGGTAAAGAGGTAAGCAAATGTCCTTGATGTGTGAAATAAATTGTTAACTCGTAAATATGGTGATAATTTCCATATTGCTCTTCGTCATGCACTATATATCCTTTTAAATTATTTTATGAACTGCCGTTGAAACTATTATTGGTGATCCGTCTAGCTTTAAAACTTGCCGTGGCCACTTTTGGCGAAGGCAAGTTTTAAAGCTAGACGGACTAATGTAAATACTTTCAACGGTGGTTCATAAAATAATTTAAAGGGCTATCTAGTGCATGACGAAGAGCAATATGGAAATATGTATATATATATCACCATATTTACAAGTTAACAATTTATTTCACACTTCAAGGCCATTTGCTTATCTCTTCACCTTAACAATTTATTTCACACTTTAAGGCCATTTGCCTATATCTTCACCTTAAGGAAAGTATATTAGTAATATAATATTTACATACCCTCCTACCGAATTTGGTAAATCTGAATGGCGTTCATTGATAGAAGTTCAGTCTGTTCTATCACTTTTATCTATACAGAAAGGTTTGAACAACTGGACCTATAAAATACCTCATATAAGTTTATTTGCTAGGCAAATTAAAAAAAACCCCGACTATCAAGAACGCCATCTAGTGTTGAGTAGCGTAACTACCGATACGACTTGATATCCGTAACGCCATTTATTATTTGCTAAAGAAAGCCCTGACTTTTAAGCGTTAACCCCTAATAACTTTTAAACAGCTGCACCTATTTCATCAAACGTAGCTATGAACCACCGCAGGGAAACTTGCTTTCACGTAAAAAAACCGCATTTAAATCGGCCCATCTGTTCGAGTGCTACAATTCCACAGACAGACAGATTTTTTAATTGGCCTAGCAAATAAACTTGTTGATGTAATAAAATTTGAAAAGCCCTTCTATCTTTTTCTAAACTTAACTTTTCGTCTTTTCATAACAGGTATGGCACAAAATACACGCGTGGTAGGCATTTTAGAAGGTCACTCACACAACACACAGCTTTTTCCGGCAGTTTCCCTTATCTATTATTAAGGCCATACATAAATTTTCCGGGGTTCAGTGCTGCCCCTATTTGAAATAAATGATCTCAAAGGAAACGGAGATACTATTATTTTTTTGTCTTTGTGAAGCCATTGATGATACCCTTCAAACTATTTTATGAACTACTACCTGTTTACAGTTCAACTTCAAAGTGAGAACGTTAAGCTTTTCTACGCATTATTGCGGAAAACGGCCACTTTTGGCTAAAATGCTTAGAACAGTTCTTAATTTAAAATGTAAACAGTAGTTCATAAAATAGTTTGAAGAGTTATCTAGGGCTTCACAAAGACAAAATTTTAAATGATATCTTCGTATCCTTACAAATAATTAATTTATTTGAAATGATTTATTTCAAATGGGGGCAGCACTGGACCCCGGAAAATTCATGTATGGCCTTAACCAAATGTTGGAACAACATTGATTTATTTATTTATTTGTGTCAGTGTCGGATTTTGCTGTGTTAATGACTAGTTGTTTTAATTTAAGTAAGTATAGAATTATAATATTGTAATAATGTATTGACTACACTGTACTGCAATTATTATTTGTATCTCCTTTGGATTCACGGGTCTTTTCACCCCAGGCCTTTGGGGGGCTTGCGTGGGGATACAGATCCAACACGTAGAGGCCCTTTGGATAAGTTGATGTAATGTGACGCTCCCGCCAAAACCCATTCTGCGATATACTAATGTAAGGTATACCCTTGAAAGAAAAATAGAAAATAATAATAATTATTATTATTTTGTCCCACAATAGTCTCGTCGATCACTTCAGGTCATATCAGAAAACCAGTGCTTCCCTTATATCTTTCCTGTGAGTAAAGGTTTACTCTAAGCTTTACCTTATGATGACATTTTTGAATTGCTGCAACTCATACAGACAATGTTTTTCGTTCTTTTCTGTTCTTTTTAGGGTTTCGTACCCGAAGGGTGCAAACGGGACCCTATTACTGAGACTCCGCTGTCTGTCCGTCTGTCTGTCACAGGGCTCTATCTCTTGAACCGTAATAGCTAGACACTTGAAACTTTCACCGATTATGTATTACTGTGGCCGCTATAACAACAAATACTGAAAATAAAAAAAAGTTAAAAATTAAAGGGGGTCGCCATACAAAAAACGTGTTTTTTTCAACGTTTTGACTAGATCTTTATAATGGCATTAACTAGATACTTGAAATTTTCACAGATTATGTATTACTATGGCCGCTATAACAACGAATACTAAAAATAAGGTAAAATTAAAAATTATAGGGGTCGTCATACAAAAAACACCGTACGGAACCCTTCATGTACGAGTCCGACTCGCATTTGCCTGTTAATTTAGACAGAAAGTTCAGTATCATGGACTGAACTTGCTCTAAAAATGTTGCCGGTGGATCAAAAGTCAGACTGTAGGTATAGTCCATGATATCTCCTAAATGAAAATAACCAAGGAAGACATGACCAAATATGGATACTTTTAGTTTACGTGAGATTTATATTGTTATTTCGTATTTCGCCTTATATTTCTGTAATGTAATTAAACTTACTGTCAACATTTGCGCACTATTACAAACTTCCTGTATTATGTTAAATCAATTAATATAAATAGGTACACGTATAGGTAACTTGTTAATGAGTAAGCATTCTGTGCCAGTGTAGACTAATTGACATTAGACCAATTAATAATTAATTTGGTTTTGATAGATCAGACATTTGCTGTAATCTTTCGGTAGATGTTATATTAAGTATAATTTAATACATGTATCATACAAGAGACTTCCGATGATGATGACAATTACTGACCGAGCGAGGAGGGCGAGCGAAGCGTCTCAATTTCGAGATGAATTTTGCGCCATAAAAAGAAATAACAAGGTTCTCTTAAGAGGAAAGCATAAACGGGCAAAAAAGAAGAGAAGCTCGGGGGGCGGAGCCCCCGCCAATAAAAATAATAACAAGGCTTTTTTAAGAGGAAAACATAAACGGAAGAAAAATAAGGGGGGCTTGGGGGGGCCAGCTGCTACTTAGCGGAGCTCACCGCCATTAAAAAATGTTTTTTGAGTAAAGCTGAAACCGGCAAAAAAAAAAACGGGGGTGCGGAGCCCTCGCTATAAAAAAATACAAGGTCTTTTAAAGAGAATAGTTACAACGCTCAAGCGAGAAGGGAAAAGCAATCGGTGTAAGTAATTGTTTAGAAAAAAGTGGCAGCGGGAACAACATAAAGGGGGATCAGTGGCGGAGCCCCCGCCATTAAAAATACAAGGTTTTTTAAGAGAATGGTCACAACCACAACTCCTAAAAGAGAACGGAGGAACAATCAGAGTAAGGTATTATTAAGGAGAATATAGAAGCAAATGGCCTTGAAGTGGCGCCCTCATTTGAAATAAATTGTTAACTTGAAAATATGGAGATAATTTCAATAATGCTAATCGTCAGGCACTAGATAGCCCTTTAAATTATTTTATGAACTACGGTTGAAAGTATTTACATTGGTCCGTCTAGCTTTAAAAATTGCCTCCGCCAAAAAGTCCTAGTCCGCCTAGACGGATCACCAATAATAGTTTCAACGGCAGTTCATAAAATAATTTAAAGGGCTATCTAGTGCCTGACGATTAGCAATATGGAAATTATCACCATATTTACAAGTTAACAATTAATTTTACACTTCAAGGCCATTTGCTTCTACATTAAAAAAAAAATAACCAAGCAAAGCTCGGTCACCCAGCTAGTAATATTACACAGTGAATTACACCATTAGTCGCCCAAAGCAAGACACATTCCCCAATACCTAACCTCTTTTGTCACTATGGTGACATGTTCGCAGGTCCTATATTTATTCTGGATCTGTAGCGAATGGGCTTCCTGTTTCATTGCACGAGTAAAAAACGATAAATAAATACAGAGGCTGTATTGAGGTTCAATAATCAATACTGATCCTAAACGAACGAAACCGCTTTTCGGTTGGAAATTAGGGCTGTGGGTCACCGTCGGAAGGACAAGATGGCATTTATCTTATTTTTATGTAGTCACGGAGTCATGATTAAAAAAATGGCCATATTATACAATTGTAGAACTGAAAGGTCTAGAACGGCGTATACAAGCGCCATGAACAGGTAAAAAGGTTATTGTAAACTCTGAAGGCTCTTGTAGCTCAGACGCTATTATATTTTTAATAATAGTAATTTTCATGATAATTTATTATAGCCATATTTGATCTTTATTAAAATAATTAGGTATGTTTTATAAACTCTAAAACATCGTCACTAAATATTAAATATACCTAGAGCCTCTTACGACATCCACAGGAAGAGATGGAGTGGTCCTATTCTAACCCGGAACCACACGGGTATTTCTAGTCCAGAAATTAGAGACAGCCCTTGAAATACGGCAATACGAGGTACCGTTGAATTAATTTAGCTCCGTTAACAATTGTTACACATAATAATTGATGAGATTTAATGTTTGACTTTTATTGAAAGTCGGGAATCGACATTATACTTATTTAAATTATTGATTAACAGCATTACAATGATCGGAACAAAACAAAATATCAATTAAAAATATGTGTTGAAAAGTCACGAGTGAGATTCGAGCTCACGCCGCTCACATCTGTACTGTGAGTTCAATTACCAATTGTACCAATTGTGCTGCCAAATTCCTTTGACAGGTGAACCACAAAGTTTTTCTTTGGCTATTGGTTACAATTGTTGTTATGGAACAATGAAGTTTTAATAATTATTTAAGGCGATTAGATCCCTCAATTCCCGTCAATTAATTATTTTGTCAAGCCTACTCCTCATTTACAGCTCACCAGAAAATATTGAAAAAAATATATGTGAAACATTAGTTTAAGGACTACATTTGGAACATTTGTTTTTTCTTTATGACTGTATGGTAAAGTAAAAGAAAAACTACGGGACATCGATTTTTTACTTGAATTCCCTACTGCTCCTAAACGGCTATGATGTATAAAAATATTTTTACACTAAATCATAAAGACTCCCTTATTCTTTGAATGCAACATTGCTTTTGTAAATCAAACAATATTTTCTTTTAAAATATATCAAAACATTAATAAGAATAAAAGTAAATAAGAGGGAGTAAAATAAACCGGTCAAGTGCGAGTCGGACTCGTACATGAAGGTTTCAGTTCCCCGTATAATGTTTTAAAACGCTGAAAAAATACACGTTCCTTGTATGACGACTCCCTTTAATTTTTAACTTTATCTTAAATATTTTTAGTGTTTGTTGTAATAGCGGCCACAATAATTTAGATACTTTTAGCCAAGTAGTGGACTGTTATAGGCTGATAAGGAAAGAATAAAGAAAAACGCATATATAGATAAACTCCCAAGACAATTTGAAAAAAGGCCATTATCCAACTGGTCCTCGGTGGAGATCGAACCTAGAACCTCCGAGTGGCAGAGTAGTGTGGTTAACAACACGCCACAAGTAATGTTGTTACTTGTAACTCTTAAGAGTCCCCTAGACAGAATTAGAGTTTCCCATACAAACGTAGTCTACGTTTTATTTTGAAACGACATGTCAGATATCGGTTAAAAATATGTAACTTTAATAAATTGCATATATCTAGGTTTATAATTGGTTTTTACAGTCAATATATGAACTTGAGAGAGAATATAGTGTATTCTATAATTTTTGACCATCAGTATGGAAAACTTTTACACCCTTAAATTTTCTATCAAGTTTATATTTTGACTGTGAAAACTAGATATATGCAATTTCTTTAAAGTTAAAAATTTTTACCGAAATCTGACATGTCGTTTCAAAATAAAACGTAGACTATGTTTGTATGGGAATGCCTAGGATAAGTGTGTTCTGTAAATCTCCAACTATGCAAAAATATAGCCTATCTTCCTCCAATTTCATGACCGACCGCCTTAGTCAAGCAAGTAGTGAACTTGCGAACAGATTTTTCATCAGGCTTAAATACGTCTTATATAACCATAGATCAGATATTCCAGTGCATATTTACCTAAAGCAAAGATAATATAATTAGCCTAAAGTTAATTTAGATAAGGAAGCGGCTTCTTAAGATACTTTTAATTAAAATAAAATCCCGGGATTCTGGGCAACCATATTACGCTTCTTCTTCTTATCGAGTCGAAATGGTTACACTGTAGCTTCAATTTCAAATCACCTGTGACCAGTATGTGGCCACGGCGATCCCTCTGTCGTTAGCTTTATTAAGGTCCTCTATGGTACATGACGTAGGGCAACTCGGACATGACATATGACGCTGTAACGGGGCAATTGTCATTTGTGTCAAGTTGGGATCATTATGTCTCACGGAGTATACACTTAAATTTGAATTTCTCGGGATCGCGAGATTTTTCGATAAAAAAATCGCTTTCTATCCAACATCTCAACTTAAGGTTAATATGCACTGGAATATCCGATCTCTCTAATATCGCATCCTTCCTTTCCAAGTCGCCGGTAGCGGGTGCTGCCAACATTATAACAATTTTTCTATTTAATAATTTAAAAACTTACCCGGACACGAATCTGTCAGCGGCACACTTTTAGTTCTCAGAACGCGAGTACTTACATTTATAATTTATATATTTTGTATTAAGTAGTTACACAATAGATACATATGTATCTAAATGTCCAGTAGTTTGTTTTCTTTTATTGTATTTAAGGCCGTACCTGAATTTTCCGGGGTCCAGTGCTGCCTCCATTTAAAATAAATCATTTCAAAGAAAACGGAGACATTATTCAAAATTTTGCTACTATCAAATCCTAGATAACCCTTCAAAGTATTTTATGAACTACTGTTTACAGTTTATAATGAGAACGTTAAGCTTTACTACGCACATTTGCCAAAAGTGGCCGTTTTTCGCAAATGTGCGTAGTGAAGCTTAACGTTCTCACTTTAAACTGTAAAAAGTAGTTCATAAAATACTTTAAAGGGTTATGTAGAACTTGGTGGTAGCAAAATTTTAAATGATGTCTCCGTTTTCTTTAAAATGATTTATTTTAAATGGGGGCAGCACTGGACCCCGGAAAATTCAAGTACGGCCTTAACACGTATATCTATCAATTTTCACAAATGATCGCACTTGCACCTACCTAAGGTTATAGCCAGCGCATTGCTCTTTGAGAAATAATTTCGCTGAGCCTACGACCTTTTTGTGCTGCTGCAGCATATACAATCTGTATGTAAATAACGTAATATCATTCATTTATTTTTTGTGTGTGTGAGTGTGTACGAGTATGTGCAGTTTTCACAAATAAACGATTTATCTATCTATCTATCTTCCAGGTGTAGCGCAGTGTTTGTTTGTTTGTTTATTTTTCGTGTATGTAAGTGGCTAACACTTGTGTCAGATTTTTCAAGCTGCCTAAAGGCATCTGACTTAGCTTGTCAACTGCCATACAATGACAGCCGGGACCAACGCCTTTTACGTGCCTTCTCAAGAAATTTTTGTACCACTTGTGGTCACCCATCCAAATACGGACCACGCCCGGGGTTGCTTAACTTGTAAAAACGCTATCAATGCGTACTCCCATCGGGCCACCGAGCTCCTCAGCTGTAGCGCAGTGCTAAAAAGTCATTGAAGTCTACGCTAAATATGGAAAGTCTTCTTCTTGTCGAGTCGAAAGGCTATTTAATATAATTTTATCAAATTTGACCAGTATTTGGCCACAGCAATCCCCCGGTCATTTGCCTCATTTAGGTCTTGCACTATGCAGGATGTGGGGCATTTCGGACATGACAATAAGTGGTTCATTGTGTTCTTATGGAAAGTGTATGGAAAGTGTGGAATGAGCATGCTTTCAATAATTATCTATAAAAGCCGTTATACGACTAAAACATTTAAAAATTATCTCCCGCCCCTTTTATTACCCATCGTGAAACAACCCTTTTAAAATGGAAACAAAATTGAATAACAGGTATCGTAAAACCTAAACTTTAGCCATTAAAAACACGATATGGCTGATACGCGAGTTTTACAGGTGCAAAATGTACATATCAAATTCCACAATAGCTAAAACTGCCATTTTCAGCGTGGTTGAAAGCTGTTGTCGTGCCGTCAAAGCTATTCAATAACCGAGTGAGCCAGAGTCACACTAAATTTCAACAGTTCATTATTTCGACACAGTCCCAATTTCGAAAAACAATAGTTCGAACTACTCATTGCTTCGACAGAACATATATTCGACTAGCATTAGTCCACCAGAACATACTTTAGTTTTATTAGAAATTTGAGTGCGTTTGACTTCTATCTAGCCTGATGGGAAGCTAAGATGAGGTCGAAGGTGTAACACGCACCTTCGAATAACACTACTTCGATTTGCACTTGTTCGGCGGATCTCTATTTCGACGGAACATACCTTCGACATAACTGTGAACACATGCGAGCGTACACGAAATGTGACAATAATAATTGAATTTAGCTTTACTTCGGCCAAAGTATAATTTTGACGACCTCCGTGGCGTGGTAACCACACTTATCCTACACTCGGAGGTTTCCTAGCCATGGCAAGTTGGAAAATGGGCTTTTTCAAATTGTTCTGGGACTTGGAAGTTTATCTATATATGTATTCATTTTAAAATATAGCATCGTTGAGTTAGTATCCCAGAACATAAATTAAAAATCAAATGTTCTGGGACTTGGATGTTTATCTATATTATGTATTCATTTTAAAATATAGCATCGTTGAGTTAGTATCCCATAACATAAATTAAAAATCAAATGTTCTGGTTTTAAACGAAAAGGTGCTTAGTTCTGACGTGAGCTAAATTAAACCATATCGCTAACCACATTAATTAGATATTTCTTTGAATTTCTTTGCTGAGTGAGACTTCTGAACGTGAGAACTGGTACTTATTCTGTGGTCCTACCTAGTAAATAAAGTACAAGCTCAAATAAATCACACTTACCATCACTGAACTTGACCGCAAGGCAAAGTTGCTGCGTGCGTGACATAATTCGTGTCCAAATAAATGCGTACCTACCAATTAAGGTGAATTTACAAGCAAATGACCTTGAAGTGGCGCCTTCATTCAAAATAAATTGTGAACTCATAAAAAATTATCTCTTTATTGAATAATGTAATGAAATATCCGCAACATGCTTCGTTAAAAGGTAAACAGAAAAATATCCGCAACATGCTTCGTCAAAAAGTAAACAGAAAAATATCCGCAACATGCTTCGTCAAAAGGTAAACAGAAAAATATCCGCAACAAGCTTCGTCAAAAGGAAAACAGAAAAATATCCGCAACATGCTTCGTCAAAAGGTAAACAGAAAAATATCAGCAACATGCTTCGTCAAAATTCTTAATCTAAGAGACCGCTCCGCATCGTTCCCGGCCCGAAGGTTCCCATAACGCTTGCTGCATTTCCACGCTGAATAGCTATGGAAAGTCTTTGAGCCAGAAAGGATACAGAACGGTTGTCGTTAGTGCGATCACAGATACGTCGGCCCAATTCTCTGATAAAAGCCCTTGCTTCCTTTCCCCAGGTACCTGTGGTTTCAAAGGCTACCGGTACAAAAATATAAGCTGGTTTCAAACTAGAGTATTTACTGTGCTTTTGCTTTGCTGCACTCTCTGCCGCCGATTCAGCCATTTTGATCGTATCCTTGAGATGTGAAGGAGCAAACGTACAAACGCACGTGGCATCCCAAAGTAATGACCTACCTCTACTCCAAGGTACTAGAGTCAAACCATCGGGACGCCTGCCATCTGTGCGACTCAATCCCGGAGGCTCTAATACAGAAGGGATGTTTGCACTAACCATCGCTCTTCGAATTATTTCGTTTAGTGCATGGTGCCTAGGGTACCTGCCCGCGCATCTCAAGCAGCTCAAGCCATGATAGCCTTTTACATCAACGAGCGCCCCACAGACACATTAATGCTGCTCACGTTACAACCTATCCTAAGTGCTACAGCTATTCGTAACGTGTCATCATCTAGGAGTGTTCCGAGCTGAGGTGATGGCAACGCATGTAACCAAGCACCTGACTCGGAAGCTATTGACGCTTTGATACGTGCCAAGTCGACGCCTGTACTACTACTTATTAAATCGTCAACCACGGTCTTGGCAAGAATGTCGTCCCACTTACGCTGTATTTGTGGTTGGTCTGGAAGACTCTGAGTTAGGCCTCGGGCCTGCCATTCGGCTAAAGCATCCTCCACATAAGGCAAAGTGAACCCATCACCATTCAGAGATAAAATATGAGTGACGAGTTCCCTCACCCCATGCGAAGAAGCCAAAAAAGCTGGCAAACCGGTGTCTTGTACCCGTCGAACACCAAGCCCACCATATCTGACTGGTAGCGATGCTTGTCGCCACTGGCTTTCTTCTAGGCTAATATTCAAAATGCTCTCCAGTACTTGTCTTAGCGTAGTATCTAACATTGAAACTTCACTTTCGAAAAGCCATACCGGTGCAGTTCTTAGTGTGTAAGTTAATTTAGGCATCGACATACAACTTCTGAAAAGAGTTAAAGCAACGTGAGCTGGAAGTTCCCTCAATGTAGCCTCAGACTTCAAAATCAAGTCATTTTTACTTAATATAAAATAGGAAAATAGGAGCTCCCAGCAAACTAAAATCAGTCTTATTAATGACCTTTAAGCCTGGCAACACTGAACAAAAACGATCAACGTGCATAGAGGCCGGATTCAAAGAAAACAACTCACACTTAGATGAATTAAGGTCGAGACCCAACTGTCTAAATCCAGCCACAATTGCAAGCAGGTCGCTTTCTACCATCTCCGGTTTACCTCCAATTGTACCGTCATCTAGGTACCAGATATTTAATGGTGACTTAAGGCCAGATACAACTTTATGTATGGCTAGACTGAATAACAGTGGTCCCAAAGGATCTCCCTGTTGTACACCAACCTGTGAATCTATGGAAGAAGTGCCGAAGAACAAATTACTATGTGAGATGTAACACTGGTACAAAAAGGGATACAGGCTAGTGATGTGTTCACGCACCTCAGATAAAATTATGTCTCTCTCAATACTGTTAAAAGCATTTTTAATGTCTACTTTCATTATGACATCATCAGGACCCAATTTTGTCATAGCAAAAACCCGAGTAGCGTGTATTGCAGCTTCGCAGCCTAAAGGAGTTCCAAAGCCCAACTGATGAGGCTGCAATAATACGGACATTTCATTTTTTGCAGCTCGCACACCCAGCTTTGCAACCAGACGCCGTAAAACATTACCTACGGCTATTGGTCTAATCCCACCATCTTTTTTTAATAAAGCGCACAACGAGGCTCCATAAAAATAAAGGCAAACATCTGGATTTAGAAGACCCTTTAACAAAAAGTTGCACAACTTAGTAATTGTCTCCACCAAGCGAAGGCCATTATCTCCAGCTGCAGAAGATATTAAATCTTTTAAATGAGACGGCCGAAGCCCATCCAAGCCAGCTGCTGACGCACTATGAAAAGAGTTTATCGCCTCCAATACATCATTATTTGAGACGACAAGAACTGGACATGTATTGTTCGGCTCTGGTAGTGGGGATAAAGAACGCGATGGCGCCGGGTGCTTAGTTCTTAAGGCGCTTATAGTGTCTGTATTATGAGGGGCTAGTCCACAATCCGACGTAAGGATTCTTACAGCTCCTCTCAAGTCACCATCATAAACTTTGCTCTCTATAGATTTACGAAGGGACCTTGAAGTAACCACTTGATGTGTATCACTTTCCTCATCAGTTATTAAATTTAAGGGTTGAAAGATGTTTTATTTTACTTTAGTGGTGAGAGATCTCCTATCGTCACCGTCAGGTATTTTAAACGCCGTATACGCAAAAGTCAACAAGGTAAGTCAGTCCTGCTTGCTGTTAGAGGCCAAACACTGTTCAATTATTTCTGTAAGCCTGCCAGCTGCCATACATCTAGCTCCCTTCGGTATGCGCTTGAGGATACGTACATTTTTCTTTAGGTTTGATATATTCCTAAAGTTAGGTGTTGCAGATTGTACTTGAGCAGTCGCCCCATCAGTCGTATTAGTAGAGATAGACTGCTGTGCCTAAGACCTATGTACCCGACCAATGTGAACGTTGAGACCACGAGGAGCAACAAATAACCGTGAAGAATCTGGGCAATGAGGGCATGTTGATCGTTGTGTTCCACTCATAATATAAAAATCATAAATATGGTGATAATTTATATATTGCTAATCGTCGCAGGCACTAGATAGCCCTTTAAATTAAAAACTTGCCTCCGCCAAAAGTGGCCACTTTTGGCGGAGGCAAGTTTTAAAGCTAGACGTTTTGTAAATACTTTCAACGGTGGTTCATAAAATAATTTAGAGGGCTATCTAGTGCCTGATGATTAGCAATATGGAAATTATCACCATATTTACAAGTAAACAATAAATTTAAAATGAGGGCGCCACTTCAAGGCCATTTGCTTCTAAATTCACCTTTAGTCTTTCCCAGTTATTTTATAAAGAAATAAAGTTATTATTATATTGTTACTGGCCATCTGCGAATACCGTTTATAATTTATTTATAAATTGATTTCAAAATAATTGGAAAGTCCTCATTGTATTCTTGTAAATTAATTTCTACAATTTCGATTAGGGGATCAAGGTGTCCCGAGTCAGATTTCTCATTTTCTTGTTTCTTTGCACAGAATATAGAGAGCTTATACATTTAACTTTTTTTAATGCCATACTGCAAAAAGAGGTGTATATCTAAATAAATATAAAAATATAGGTACGGACAAATCATAATCAAATCAAATCATGTATTTTGTAAGAGAGTATATTGTCGAAGTTATTATGATATTTGATTTATCAACTTATTGTTTTTTAACCATCTAACATCTATTTTTAGTACCAGCTGAAAATCAACGCTGAGGTTTCCTACACCACAGCACGAAGCTGAGCTGGCCGCCATTTCGACATTCATTAGGTATAGTCTAGTTATGTAAGTTATATTCTGTAAATTGCTTGCCGAATAAAGTTTTTCTTTTCTTTCTTTCTTTCTTTAAATCACACAGATAGTGCAAGCCCCAAAGTAAGTTCGAGGCTTGTGTTATGGGATACTAACTTAACAATACTGTATTTTATAAAAAATACATAGGTACATAGATAAACATCCAGACCCAGGTCAATATCAAAAAGATCATTTTCCATCTTGACCTGATCGGGGATCAAACCTCCGGTGTGACAGCCTGACATGATGACCACTAGGCCATAGAGGTGGTCAGTATCTGTGTCTGTGTGTGAAGAATCGATTTTGATAAGTCTTTTTGGTTCAAAGTAAACTTAATCAAAATTACTAATTAAGATACCTAGGCTGTTTGATAAGTACCCGTTTATGGAAAAAAAAACATTTTTTTTTGTATATATGCATTTATTTTTCTACGTAGTCACCTTTTAACTCTATACATTTGTTCCACCTATACTCAAGCTTCAATAAACCATCCAAAAAGTATGATTTTGGAAAGTCATTAAAATAGGCCTCTGTGGCGGCAATGACTTCGTCATTTGATCCAAATCGCTTGCCACCGAGCCATTTTTTTAGGTTGGGAAACAAAAAGAAATCGCATGGGGCCAAATCTGGAGAATACGGGGGGTGAGACAATAGTTCGTAGCGTAACTGTGCTAATTTTGCCGTCACAACTCTAGACGAATGAGCCGGGGCGTTGTCGTGATGAAACAGTACTTTTTTCTTTTTTAAATGGGGTCGTTTGTCCTTCAACACGGCATCAAATTCATCCAATAAACTGGCATAGTACTGCCCTGTTATTGTTTTTCCCTTTTCTAAATAGTCAATATGTATAATACCCTGCGAATCCCCAAAAACGGTCGCCATGACCTTTCCAGCCGATGGGACGGTTTTTGCTTTCTTTGGAGCAGGTTCACCCGGTAAAATCCACTGCTTCGACTGCTCTTTCATTTCCGGGGTGTAGTGGTGGACCCAAGTTTCGTCCACGGTCACGAAACGACGCAGAAACTCCTTCGGGTTACGTTTGAACACGGCCAAACACTGCTCCGAAGTAGTCAGTCGGTTCCGTTTTAGCTCCTCCGTGAGTAAACGCGGCACCCACCTCGCCGATACTTTCTTCATACCCAATTTTTTTTGTAATATGTGTTGTACCCTCTCGATTGAAACATTTACAGCATCAACGATTTGTCGAAGTTTAATTCGGCGGTCGGCTAAAATGATATTTTAAATTTTTTTAACCATATCGTCTGTAGTCACCTCAACTGGCCGGCCTGGGCGATCCTCATCAAAGACGGTTGTTCTCCCCCGCTTAAACTCGTTATACCAATATCTGACGGTTGTTATAGAAGGATCACATTCATGGTAAACCGCTTGCATTCTTACTTTTATTTCATCACATGTTTTTCCATCCAAAAATAAGAATCTAATTACAGACCGATACTGTTCCATTTTAACAATTTTAAGTTCACGCCTTCACTGAATCGTTGTCAAATGAGAAAAAAAAACAAAAGAATGTCATTTTTTTTTTAATTTTCCCGCCTCTGAAAAATGGCTTAAAAAGGTGGTATTTGCGGCCAGTGATATTAATATATTTAGAAAACGGGTACTTATCAAACAGCCCTCATAAGCACTCACGTAAAAAATCAGCTACTGGCCGACATGTTTCGACCTCATCCGGAGATCACATTCGCCCTGATGACGACCTCCGGATGAGGTCGAAACATGTCAGCCAGTAGCTGATTTTTTCCGTGAGTGACCCGCTTATCTTAATTAGTAATGTCTGTGTCTCACGTTAGTTTTAATCAAAATTGTTAACAATATGCCAATTTAAGAAAATGTCAGTGGATATTTTAAACAGTAGCATATCATATGTAATATCATTAATGATTAGCGACGCATATTACTAGTGTTTCTATTAGAACCACAGGTTAGAACAGTAGACCTTCTTTGAATATGAAGAAAATATTTATTTTCTTTGAAGTTCATATTTTAACTTGACCAGTTATATGCCTAGATATTTATTTCTTTAGTTTCTCTCCTAGCAAGCGGCATAAATTTAGCTGTAAGTTACGATTTGTGCAAAACAAAACAAAGTGACTATTATTAAGAGATATTATATATTTTTATGATAATTTTTTGATTATTAAAATATTTTGAATTGAATTGAAAATTAAAAATAACAAATTTTTGCCGAAATCAGATTTTTTTAATAAAAGACAGATTAAGTTTGTATGAAAAAGTGTAGGGTAAAGGGCTAGAGAAATGAAAAATAGGTATTTGTAAAATCTATTGCTGTCGCGCTGTGCCCGAACTACAACCGAGCAAGTGCGATAGAGACATACTGCAGCTTGGACTGAAAATACCTATTAAAAGAACAGAAAATCAACGATTCGTAGTCCCCCGATTTCTTCACCAAAACTTAACCAATATAAGTACTTTTATCCTTACCTACGAATTAATAAAGACTTGAGCTGTGTTCCTATGTTTTAATTTTTTTATACAATCTAGTCGAATTTGTTTTCTGGAATCTGGCCATTTTTTAGGTTTTTGAACATTCATATATCTCTTTATAAATAATTTATGAAAAAAAGAAAACATAGGGACAAGCTAATAGTGGCTATAGATATTCAGGGAAAAAATATAACTCTATCGGTATTATCCAGGGAGGAAACAGGGGATTACGTTTGTATGGAAAAACGGCCCTTGTGTTTCGTCTTAAGGCACATTTCCTCAATGCAAGTTTCTTATTTATTTATTTATTTAAAACTTTATTGAGCCAAAAGTTATACAATAAGTAGACTTGATGCTAAAGCATTCTTTCATTTCTTGCCTGTGGCAAACAATTCAATTGAAGCAATCTACGAACAATTATTGTTCGTAGGAAGCAATAAATGATTTATCGTTGATGTTTTGTTTAGACCACGCAACTCATCTTTTGTTTTAATTCAACAACTGGAAAGAAACCTGTACTGTATGAATGGGCCTTTAGATACATGTATTTTGTATGAGAGAACTAGATAATTTTTTTAATCTTTCAACAATTAGGAGAATTCATCGTTTCTTTCTGATCTTCAAATATATATATATGTATATATGTATGTATATGTATCTATATAGTATGTTGTATGTATAAATATAGTATATTTATTTTATACGATATTTATGTATGATCATTCAAAAGTACTTATTATTTCTGGATTGTTTCTATCTATTTTAGACGCCAACTATTCTATCTGTTTCTCTTCTCCTAAAGGTTGACAGGGAGAGAATGCTTTAGCATTAAGTCTACCTATTGTAGCTTTTGGCTCAATGAAATTAAATAAATAAATAAATAAAATAATTATTTAGGTACACTAGTTTGAAAATTAAATAGCTATCTCCTAAAAGTCAAGCCTTCATTTACTGTGCTGAAATGATAATGATAATGACACACAACATGAGAACGCGGTTCTCATTGTTAGCTAATTTCCGTTTATTCCAGTTATGAAAGTTTAATAGGCGACCTAAATGCCGGTCGCTTTAGGTCGACTGTACACGGAACTGTCCAAGTGATGGGACTTTTAGAACTTTGGCTATTTCCCATTGCTATAAATTTAAACCCTTTATAATAATATAAACTAAAACTTTATTTCGAAATTTACAAAAACAAATGTATGTAATTTTTATTAATAAAAGGTGATTTTTAACCCCCTAGCTATATTCAAGAAAAGTACAAGTATAGTGAAAGAGTGACTTATAATATCTCGCGCAGAGAATTGCAGTTGCCATTCAGCGCGGGAATGCAGTCACTGTTATTGGCAGCACGCCACATTAACGAAATTTTAATTTAGATTTTAGTTTAGTTTTAGTTCGATTTTTAGTATGGAAAGTTGTTTTATATTAAATAATGTATCTTGGATAAATATTACGTCTAACAAAATATATTGCAACTACTCCATGATACTGAACAACTTTCCCAAGGAACATATTATTATATCGAAATATAAAAACATATTTTTGCTTTCCCTATAAACTGGGATCAGCTGATCAGTCAACTTGTATGGGATGCAAGGATACATTAAAAATTTGTAGTTTGTTAATGTTTTTAGTACGAGTATACTTGAAACACCAATAAAATTTAAATTAAAATAAAACCCAGTACTTTTCAATTTCAATTCAATTCAATTCAATTCAATTGTTTGTTTGTTTTTCATGTATGTAAGTGGCCAACACTGGTGTTAGATTTTTCAAGCTGCCTAAAGGCATCTGACATAGCTTGACGACTGCCATACAATGACAGCCGGGACCAACGGCTTTTACGTGCCTTCCGAAGCACGGAGAAGCTCGAGAAATTTTTGTACCACTTTTCAATGAATCAAAACTAGGCCACAATGATTTACGCTAGTAATATATAAGTCTAGTAATATATTTACGTTATTACACATATTTATACCTACATAATCACGACACTAAAAGAGGAAAAGGCCTAAAATTAATACTTGTTTGGTACCAACTTTATTCTACAGATTGCAGGCACCCTAAAAAAAGGAGAGGTAAGAAGTACCCGTTACCGAAGGGCATGTATGAAGTGAGTGATGAAGCAAAAGAGTCAGAAGTCAGGATCGTATAACAAATGGAGTTCCATAGTGTCTGCCTACCGCTGTGGGAAACAGGCATGATAGTATGTATATATTTTTCTACTTGTCCTACAATGAAAAGCGAGAATGTCTGCGTTGTGGGGATTATTTTTACGATGTAATCCACTTTTTATAGGCCATTATATGCGCCGTGGAGGTTTATAGTTACTTTATAGGCTACCTTTAATTTGCCAGCACCCTTTGTAAAATATATGGCTTCGTCTCTGAGGAAATTTCCTGTCACTTCCACCTTCCTTTTCGTTGCATATTATAATTAAGTTGCATCTCCCGAGTTTAGTCTCCGCTTACTTTATTTAAATCAATTAACAGATTCTAAGGATTTTTTTACTATCATAGAGTACGAGTACATAGGCGGGTTTAACCCCCTCTCCCCCGAAATAAAGACACTTGGCAATCATTTTATTTAGTTAGGTCTAAGTTGCATGAAAAAAAACCTCTGTAAATTATTTTCTTGTAATGGCAATATTTTAACTATTTGTATATCAACCTCATCAACCTCATTATCCTAGTGGTTTTTTTTTTACATTCCCCCCACCCCCCAACGTAGATGATAGAGTATTTCTTATGAAAGGCTTAAGTATGCAGTCCTGAGTATACGTGGTGTGGGCCTAAGTAAAATAAAATAAATGTATTTTTAGCAACCAGAATAATAAATCAATAACAAAAAAAAACCGGCCAAGTGCGAGTCGGACTCGCGCACCGAGGGTTCCGTACAAACCTGCAAGGTTTAGTATTTGGTATGAATTTCAATTTAATACCTCTACGCGTTTATGAGGAAATGGGTAGTAAGTTTAAAATTATTAAAAAAATATATATTATGTGATGTAACTAAAAATTTATGGTTTTCGTAATTTTTCCTTTATCTATGCTATAAGACGTTGCTTCGTACCAAATTTCAAGATTCTGAGTTCACGGGAAGCACCCTGTAGGTTTTGATTCCCTTGCAAGTGTCGAAAATTTGCGGCATAAACGGCTGTATCTTTTGATTGCGTTGGCTTAGAAGTTTGATTTTTTCACAGCTTCAAGGGACAGTAGACCTGAGTAATTGATATAAATTTCAGCTTCATACCTCCACGCGTTCCTGAGAAAAAGGGTCTTGACAGACGGACGGACGGACGGACAGACGGACAACAAAGTGATCCTATAAGGGTTACGTTTTTTCCTTTTGAGGTACGGAACCCTAAAAACAACAAAACCTTGTCGGCCGACGGTCGAGCAGCAAAATGGGCCCGCTCACGGGCTCACGACTGAGCGCGTCCTTTTATAGGCGGGTTGGGGGAGGATCGACACTACTAAGCGTAGCTTATAGTATATTTTACTGAACAACGGCCAATCCGAACATGAACAAGTAATTATTATAAAAGATGAAAACCCGACTGCGTGATACAATATCAGCACGCTCGAGTGAGCCAGGTACTATAGGTATGTTGTTTTTTTAGCGTTTCTCATCCCAAATTACATTAATTTTGTAATCCTTATATAAAATCCTTTTTTTTATACCCGACATATATCTACTTATGTTTTGAATATAAGAAATTTTTAAAGACATACCTACTTTGGCACCAAAAATCCGCCATTTTGGTTTATTTTCACTGACAATTAAGACGAATCTAATGACACGTCTCAAGCTTAAATCCATCAAGCTGTTAAGGCTGCAGAGCGTGCAAAAGAAATATAAAAACATATATACATACCTACATAGTTACATACATAAATACACTCAAAAAACAGAACCCTCCTTCTGGCGCAGTCGGGTAAAAATAGAGACTTACCTGGGGTAAACTGCATGCAAGCGCGACAACCCAAGCGCAGTACAACATCTGCTTGCTACGCCGTCGCGCCACGGGTAGCCGTAGGGGGTATAGCACCGCGAAAAATCTAAAAAGAAAAAACGCTTATAGGTATTTTTCTATTAGCTTTTCTCCACAATTCCTCAGATTTTTTGCCAATTCCCTCAATATTATTTGGACTACACACAATACATAGAATTTGGACTAAAATGTGTTTTGCTCATTAGGTAGATTATTAAAAAATATTGTTTGCGTACTTTTTCTTTTCTCTGATTAGCAAATAATAACGAAACTGACGCATGGTGTCACGATCAAGTACGATTTTTCCTATATGGTGACGTAAATCGCCCCCACTCCAAAACTTCGATGCGCTGTATCTTTGTAAAAGAAATAAAGGGCAAGTGCGAGTTGGACTCGAACATGTAGGGTTCCGTACCACCGTACAATGTTTTAAAACGCTGAAGAAACACGTTTCTTGTATGACGACCCCCTTTAATTTGTAACTTTATCTTATTTTTAGTATTTGTTGTTATAGCGGCTATAGTAATACATAATCTTTGAAAATTTCAAGTACCTAGTTAATGCCATTATAATGATGTAGTTAAAAACGCTGAAAAACACATAATTTGTATGACGACCCCCTATAATTTTCAACTTTTTTTAATTTTTAGTATTTGTTGTTATAGCGGCGACAGTTATACATAATCGGTGAAAATTTCAAGTGTCTAGCTATTACGGTTCAAGAGATAGTGCCCTGTGACAGACGGACAGACAGCGGAGTCTCAGTAATAGGGTCCCGTTTGCACCCTTCGGGTACGGAACCCTAAAAATATGGGTCCTTTTTACTTGGGATTTTTGGATAATCTAATTGACGGACTAAATATAATAATATTTTTGGGACCCAATCTATATTTCAAATGGCGTTTACGATCTTAAAAGCTGATATTCTTACGCTTTTGTTTGTTTGTAATAACTTCATTGTACTTAGAAAACACATAATTAAAGACAAAACAACATATAGAGTAAATTGACAACGGCGGACTTTAATTAAATCTCTACCAGTCAACCGGCGAATAAGTAGATAGGACAATTACTCACAAGAGGGGTAGAAGTGTGTACATAGAATAAAGGAAAGCATCATTTATACGAACTTAAACTAATATATACATGCAAACTAACTACGACATATAAATACATAAACATACATACACATACGTAAACATACATATTGTACCTACATAAAAACACTGAAATGAAAGCTTAAATATCTGAGGTGATAAGAGAGGATCCAAGGAGTTTAGATTTAAACGAGTTTAGCGACGTAGCCACTTTCACATCACCCAGGAAGAGAGTTCCAAAGTCTGGCAGCCATGACTGAAAATGACTTGGCGTATGTCTGCGTTGAATGCGGTGGAATGTCCAAAAGTGGATTTTGAGAAGAACGTAGTCGACTATCTACCAGCTTTACCTTTGATCTCAGATCATCATGGAAGTTCTTCGTTTAAATATACTTATATAGCTTTGCTAAACGCTAACATATTTAGTAAGTACCTACCTACGTATGTTTTCTCGTCTCTTTCTCTCTCATCTCCGCATATTCCCAGTTGCACGCTGCGGAACCCCGGGGTCCGCTTTCAGGCTTTTTTTCTCCACTTCGCACGGTCTTGAGCATCCTTGGTTGTAGGCCCATGCACACATAATATCAACCTTGACGACGTCATGCCAGCATTTTTTGAGTCTACCTTCCTTGCCGGGCCCCGGCGGAGGCGGCCTGGCTATACATTTGTTTCCTACGTAACTTGCCGGTTTCCGCAAGACATGACTGTCCCAGCATAGACGACTCTCTTGCAGTTTGTCTGCTATGTCACGGACATGAAGGCTGCCGCAGATGCGGGGGTTTCTCACGCTCGACGATCTCTCTGTGATACTCTACATATCCAGCGCAACATTTGCATTTCCGTGACACGCAGTTCCTACTAGTGCCGCTCAAGCAATGGCCACGCTTCAAGCTGCCATACAAACCTATGTTTTCTCGTCAACATTCCTTTATTAAGGTAGGTAAGTACCTTGTTCATTAAAAGGCCATTAAACAAAGCCGTAATACAAGTAACCAGAAAACATAAAATTAATTATATCATTTGATACATTTACAGAAGCATTAACTTTATACTCGACATAAAATATTTTATCTACACCCATGCTATAAACCGTCTATAAAAGTTTCTGAAACATTAAGCTTATTGCCAACATTATAACAACCAGTGTCATAGTAACCATAATACCATCCAAACGCGTGATACATATATAATGTTGTACTAAATTTCACTATGCAACGCAAACTCGATCCCTCTATCTTTAAGAATTTAAAAAAAAGAACCGTAAGTACCATTTTTGAAACGCGGATTCACGTAAACGAATGATTTTTCCTTACAAAAAAACGTTCGATTAGGGACGCCGCGTTTGAAAAATGGCACTATTGCCTTGCACGCGTGTTTCACTACCACAGATTCGAAATTTAAAAAAAAAACATATGTTATTTGAATTTACGTCGTATCCTGCCATTTTTGTTCCATAATAGCATTTCAAAAAATTATTTCTTTGTTGTTTACAAAAAAAAGTGATACAAGCTTTGATAATACCACCACCAGATATTTCTAATGCAGCAAAGGACATTTCTAACCAATTATTACCAGAAAAATCGAGAAAACAATATGAAAATGCGTACCAAGATTTCATTAATTGGAAAATATCAAAGAAGTAGTACATCATTTTCTGAAGATGGTGTTATTAGTATATTTTTAAGAATTATCCGAAAAATTCAAATCTTCATCCCTATGGACCTTCTATTCAATGCTCAAAAGTACGCTGAGTATTAATAACAACGTAGATATCTCAAAATATTCAAAATTAATTGCCATGCTAAAACGTAAAACAGAAGGCTATATACCTTTTATAGAGGATTCATATCATGGGTGTAGATAAAGTATTGTATGCGAATGTTCATCGTTAGGTATTAAAACACTCACACACGCTTTACGCTTTAATACCCCTTATTATACCACAGTTGCATAAATAACTATTATGTAACACGTGCAGAGGTTTAAAATAAAAATACGCAGAAAACTGCAAACTGCGGGTTTTAAATGAAAAAGTCACGATGGAAAAGCAATACGTACACAGACTGTCCATATAGAAGCAAAGAAAAACATTGAAAAAAGCAATGAATAATTATTGGAAATTCTTTGGCGCTGACGGAAACGAAGAAAAAACTGTTAGTGGCCAGCGTTTATTTATGTACACACAGCAAAATAATGCGGTTTCCACCCTATTTATTTGTGTGCGTGTCGCCCGAGCACACCAACTTAATATCTATCTATGACACACTATTGTTACCGAAACAATTTCAAACATTATTTCATCAATTATCAAAACAATGTGCAGATGTATTGGTAAATGTAACTCATAATGACAGACTAAGAAATGTTATGAATATTCATATAGTGCTATAATATGATCACTTATTTCATAAATTCGTAGTAAGCATGCGCAGTGCAGTGGTTAAGGCTGGCCGTTATACAAATAGTGCTCTTGAGGCACCGGGTTCAAATCAAGCTTGATTTTTTTTTTACTTTTTTTCTGTAAGCTGTTTTTTTTCATATCACAATTGGAAAGTAACATATTATAATAAAAAAAAGGAAAAATATAAAAACAGCTCATTCATATTAAAATAATTTATTATTTGGAGTGTTCACCTTTTGTGAAGATTATACAAACAACAAAGATAGAAGTTATATTGAAACTGTAATCATCATTAAATTAGGTGTAAAACAGAAATTCAATGTTAATTTTTTATCTTTCAACCAAAATCTTTAATAGTCTGATAAAAATGGACGTAATTTTTGACTAAGTATATGCGTCTGTTTTAGTAAGAGAATAAACATGTTACAATTACTATAACAATAAACATCTCTCACGCAAAACCTCATCATATTCACATTACAATATTTACAATAATAATCCTTTCGAAATATAAAAATAATATATTATACTCTTATTTTATTTATTTATTTATTTTTATTTTTAAACTTTATTGATTAACAAAAAAATTGTCTTACAATTGGCGGACTTAACGCTAAAAGCGTTCTCTCCCAGTCAACCATAGGGATAAACAGATAATTCGTTGCGGCGCAAAATAATTAAATAATTACATACTTATACCTAATAATACACATTCATGCATATATACTCATAATAAAGACATATATACGCATACATATAAAATATATATACATTTATATATATACATGATTAAATAAATACAAATACATACATACCTACAATGAATGATGATGTAGATAAGAAAATGAGACTAATTTAGAAGAAGACAGTGTACTCTTCTCTTGAAGGAAAATTTTGTGAAAAAACTCTTATTTTATTCTTACATAAGAAAAAATGATCACTAACTAAAAATAAATCAATCGTGTGGTTAATTTAAAGCAAACTTACTTATATGAAGCCACACGTAATTTAAAAAATATATATTTATTTTCGTCACAATAAACTTCCATTTTTATCAGACTAGACATTTTTTACATCAAATAAACAAAATCAAATAATAAATATATTTTGAAGTAACTACTAATATTATTTAAAAAAATTATTGGTCCTTTTAGCCAGCTTCCAACATTTGATAGCAGTATATACTCGCAGATCCACTGTGTGAGTGAAATATTTAAAATATTTGTTATTAGGCCTGGTCTTCAAAAAGACTTCGATGAATCCAAGATTTTCACATATTTCTGATAAGATGATCTGTAGTTCTTTATTATCTGGTTTGCTTGTCGAGATCAATAGGGCCAAATTTGCATTACAATATCTCTTGAATTTAACAGTTTGTCTTTGTAAATAAAATTACAAATGTTATATTACAATTTAAGCGAATGATATTGTAACCTTTTCTTTTGCTTAAAATACAAAAGTATTAAACCCTTACCGATAATTAACCACGTCACAATTTCACTGATCTCAGTATAATTAATACTATAAAATCATAATTAATGTCCATTCACATAATTAGATAACATTCATCACAATTAACTTAGTGAAACAAAATAATTGAAGAAACATGTTCTTCAAACAAAGTGATATTATTCTTTAAACTGAGACAACGCCAGTGCAATGAAACAATGCACGCCTCACAATCACTAAGTATCATATCATTTAATAAAAGAGGGTAGTATAGATATTATTACTAATAATATAAAGAACTGAGTAACGTAATGAACGATGGTTTGCAATGAGAGCTGATTTTATAATTTTTGTATCTTGCTAAATGTGTTGTGGCTTTTGGTTTTTGTGAACCTTGACTTTGTCTTCCCCGTAATGGATAAATATGCTCTTATTTATCGGCTGTTGAATAAGAACGAATATCGCAATATTTTAAGTTTAACTCAAATAAAACCACTGCACAAAACATTCACATCTCAATCGGTGAAATTCGATCATGGAACTCCCAGATAAGAGTTGAATGCCTTATCCACTGGGCTACGTTTGCTGTTGTGCTGTTGTAATGACGACTAAAATAATGGTTTGTATTGTAATAGCTTACGCGTTCACGATATTATTGACACAAAATGTATATGTGTGTTACGTATAATAAGCTCAACATAGATAAAACTGTATGCTGATTGAACAGCAATCATTTGTCTACACAGTGTTGCAGCGCACACAGGGAAATGTAGTTGTGTGACCTGGAAACCGAACTATTTTGCCGTGTGTACAATAAAATATTATACAAGAAAACTCAGTCATGCGTCACCTAGACCATCATTCATTACGCACCGCCTCTCATACAGGCTTTCTACGGAAATTATTGAAAAGGAAATTTTATAAGACATCTTGCTCGATCAATAAGATTTTCTAAAAAAGAAATATATATACTTCACAATAAAAGCTTGTACGAAAATTCGTACAAGCTTTTATTGTGAAGTCTAAGTACTTATCAAGACAAATTTAATAAGGGTTTCGTCGTTTTATTACTGAGTTTCTATAGCCACTTTCCGGCTCCATCATCAAATCAGCTTCTTGTCAAAATAATATTGCTCTGTCATCTAATTTACATTACACACACATTACATAACAAAATATCATCTCAATCAGAAAACGAGAAGTGGCTCAAATTTAACTTGCAAGATTTGACCCAAAAAAACAAGTAACAAACAGGGCAAGCTAAATCTCTCTTTAGCTCTTTACTACTGGCTTACGAAAAACAAACTGACAAACCGTTATACAAACTTCCTGCTCTGTAATTTCATTCCAACCCAATTGAAAGTTATCGCAAACTTGTTAAGATAATAAAGACCCTAATTCCAGGCAGAATACTAACAGTACTACCCAAATAGTTTGGAAAATCCAAAAGTGCACGCCTCATAATCTAATTTTTTTTTATACAGTGGTATATTAGTTGTTTTATAAATTATAATTAAACGACAGTACTTAGAACGCTAATATTAACTAGGAATCAGCACAGTGTAATACTTTATATATTAAAAACAAAAGTATTCCGGTAAGATGAATTTTTCGACCAATTTCTCTGCCACATACATGGTCACATAAACACAGACTCACGGACGTCCAAGAATGATTAGTTTTAATGTTATTATTTATTATATTAAACAAATTAATTGTTTATAAAATGTACCATGTGCTAGACAGATTATTTAACTTCATATTAGTGCACTCATATTATCCTGTAAGTGTTATATTAAAAAAAAAAGTCATTTAAGTTTCGAAAGACTGGGTTTTTTGACATGTCGAGAGTAGAGCACTACTTCAACGCTCCGCTTATGAGGCGTGCAATAGCCCTTTATTTACCCAAGTTTTTAGACCTTAGAATTCTTTATTTCTATAGTTTACTCGTACTTTAAATAAAACATCTTTCTGTAACTTGATAAGCAGGTCACAATTTTTTTTAATGAAACTTTTGTTTATCGAAAAAATTTGGGCTAGAATTAAATTACGAGTATATTATAAAAAATGATTTCTTTTTTAGGCTAGCTTCCCTATTACGTAGTGTTGGTTTTTTTTTCGCATGTACCCAGTGCCGGTTTTAGCTCTATCAGCGCCCCGGGCGAGATTTTTCCGCCCGCCCTCCCCTCCCCCAAAACTGCAATTCGGACTCTGTCTTAGGCTTCAATCTCATAGGATTTATTTCTGCCGACGGGGGGAGGGGTGCAAGTACGCAGGTACGATATAGGATTCTTCAAATTTTCCGCCCCATTGTAGGGAAGGGGGGGGGGGGGGGGGTGCATACAAATAAGAGTCTAGGAGTTGCCGCCATTAACCAGCCGCTATTTATATATTTATTATTCCCTATGACCCCCTTGCCCAAAAACGCCCCCTGTCGCCCCTTTGTATCTGGCGCCCTGGGCGGTCGCCCAACCCCGCTACTGCATGTACCCTATCGTGAGGGGTATCGCCAGATACCTTAATAGCTACGATCTGCAAAACAGTTGTGTTTGTAAACCTACCGACTTTTTGCTGAATGTACTGCGGTACATTCAGCAAAAAGTAAATACCCTTAGCCAAGACGTGCGCGTCTTGTACTAAGGCTAAGGATATTTACTTAAGCCACTAGCTTATATAAGGGTTAACGTGTATAGTTTCACCTGTCTAAGCTTGTTAGATGAGTCCTACATATAAGTTTTTGTAGAGTAGGCAGAAATTAATGAACCTAACTCTTAGGGTGTAGCTAAAAACTTGATAAAACCTTATTTAAATGCTGCTGCTATAATAATAAATATGAATGATATAAGTTCATTTGCTAGGCAAATTAATAAAACCATCCATGTTAAGAACGCCATCTAGTGATGAGCAGCGGAACTATCGATACGACTTGATACGGATATCAAGTCGCACTACGGATAGCACCATCTATTATTTGCTAAAGAAAGCCCTGACTTTCAAGAGTTAACCCCCAATAACTTTTAAACAGCTAAACCGATTTTCATCAAACTTAAGAACCACCGCAAGGGAACTTGTTTTCACGTAAAAAAAACTGATGACGAAACTGACGGAAGATGACGACCATCTATCACTTTCTCGCTCTACGATCTAATAACCAGTTGCACCCGTAGCATGGCACCAGCGACGTTTTCATCTATCACTTTCTCGCTCTACGTATAATAATAACGAGTTTGATAGCACTAATTCGTCGCGCGATATAACCTTTATCTAGGTTTATCAACGGTGCCATGCTACTGGCGCAGGATGCGCGATCGCGCGATATAAACTTTATCTAGGCTTATCTACGGTGCCATGCTAAGACCATATATCTGATCGCTGTGACGTACACTCAAGTTTAAGGGAAATAGTATATCGAAAGTATGAAGTGGACACAGCGAAAAATCAACAAGGTGGTGTAATTTCACTAACCTATCAACAGATATGCAGACTAGCACGTTGGAAGACAAGTAGAGGCCGAACGCCCGCAACACTAGCAGCATCTTGCAGAGGAAGTTTCCCACCAACCACGCGTTGGTGTACTTCCAGCCAATCTGTGGACAATATGATACAATACCCATTATTGCACAAGAAAAATAAAATTAAGAGGCAAATAGGCAAAGAAGTAAATAGATTTACAACAGGTATAATCATTGACATGAATATAAAGTACATAGATCTCGTTGGGTATAATTAATCTGTTTTAACGGAAAATTAAGCACGTATAGCATTATGATAATAATTATTAACTCAAATATATTACAATCCAAAATATAATAATATAATATTTTTTGATTCAAATATGTGGACCTTATTTGGTACTATTAAATCAAAAGTCTTGGCAGCAGTCCTTATTAAGACTGTCAAGTAATAGTAACAAGTTTTTTTTTTTATATTATAAGGAATTGCTTACGTTATAATCTTTAAGAAGATATAAACTGTGTTTTATTTGTTAAAAAAATTATGGACGCCGGTGTGGCCTACATTAAAGAAAAAATAATGAAAACGGCATAAGAAATTGTAGCAGGAGCGAGGTGATATGCTTGACCGCCACAAAGGGAAGAACTTCCCGCCAGGCCTGATTCCCCAGGTATAAAATGATGATAGAAATTGATCATTGATCAGGAATCGAAGCAGTTCCTTTATCGTCTTGGGTACTGGATGACTTGCAGTGCTTGTACCTTGTCTCTGAGTGGACGAATACCGTCAGCAGAAACTTCATGACCTAGAAAGGTTATGTGTGACTGACCAAATTCACACTTGGCCGTATTTATAAGTATGCCGTACTCACTCAGATGTTTGAATAGCTGCTTCAGATGACCGGTCTTGGGAGGTAGTATTGTGGCGACTTCTAGGCCACTACGTACAACTAAGTAGAACCAAGTACAACCACAACTACGTACAACCACAACAACGAAGCGACAACTTAGTTCACAAGAAGACTACGAGATGGTGCCAGCGATCTCAGAGTCCTGGTTGCAACTAACCATACATACAATCACCGACAATACACTGTTGGAGTCGTGGTTCCCCGCGCAACTCCATGTCTGGCGGGAAGATCTTCCCTTTGTGGCGGTCGAGTATATCACCTCGCACCCGCTACAAAATAACAGTTTATCTAATTATAGAGTACACTTATTAAGGTCCGGGCTTTATTGAGTGAAAACGTGGTGGACCTTATTTGGATTTTTGATTTAACCAACAAAAGCCACTAAAATTAATATTTCACTTTTAAAAAGTTAAGAACGAAAAAAAGAAAAAATATTGGAATAATCTAAAATATATCGTAATATCTTTACATGTCCCTGTATAAAATATTTCGCATTTGTTCTACACCATAAAGCCTTTATCGAAGAAGCCCTTTATTTCTCCAGGGATTTACACGATTTCTTGATGTTTGTAAGCTTTATAGACTATCCATTTTTTTTAAGCCACTGTGAAACATTTCTGTCAACAATTTTATATTATACAAGGTACTTATAGTTTTAAGGGGCAGTTTATTTTATCGTTCTGACAACTAGTTCTGATCTGATAACTATTCATAAAAAATGTTCAATTCACTTCTTACATCAGTTTTTTTTCGTGTGTGTGTGTACGTGGCCAACACTGGTGTCAGATTTTTCGAGCTGCCTAAAGGCATCTGACATAGCTTGTTGACCTAACATACAATAATGACAGCCGGACCAACGGCTTAACGTGAATTCCAAAGCACGGACAGCTTGAGATGTTTTTGTGCCACTTGTGGTCATCTATCCAAGTCCGGACTAACAATGCGTACTCCCACCGGGATATAGTATATAGTGCAATGCTACAATGATTTAAGGAACGCAAAATATTTTTTAAAAATTCTCCAAAGGTTTGCGCTCCGTAAATTGGCAGATTTCTCACAATATCATATCTCTGTACTTATAGGTACCAAAATACAAAAAAAAAACGGGAAAAACTAATAGTTGCTAAATAAGTAAGTATTAACATTTTTTTTTATTATTTTTTATTTATTATCACAAAAAACTCAGTGATAAAGTAAAGTGTATTATAACAACATTTAAATAACTAACATAGGTACCATATAGGTAGGTACCTATATGAGGTAGGTAACATAGGTATAGTCAAAGATAGTGTAATCTGTGAAGTGGTTGAGAAGTTAAGGGACAGACAGATAAACACTAAACTCAGCTACTGGCGACAAACACTGTTGAAAACTAAAACTAAATTCAAAAACAATATATTAAATCTAAAACTAATATTAAAAACAACAATAATCTAAAAATAATAGGTATAGTTGTATGTTAGTCAAGTAAATTGGTTCTAATAAGGTAGTGATACCTATGTACTGAATTGTCGCTAAAATACTCACTTAAAATACCTAACCTAAACCACAGAATACATAAGAATCAAACAGAATGGAATCTCACAGCGTCTCCCGCAAATTGGTGTCCCCGCACTTCTCCCCCGCACTTTCTGCGCTTTTCTGTGCTCTAAACTAGGGTTTAGTTACTAGCCGCACGCAATACATGACGTGTCTTGGTTTGAGAAATGTCAATCAATAGTAACCATCATGGTGAGAAGATGCGCAATAATTAATAAATTAAAATAATTGTTTTTCCACCGATTACAACAAAGAACACATATTTCATAGATTTCCAAATGATGAAAACAGGTAGCAAAGCAACAATATAATTTCACGTTATTACCCAGCAACCATCTTGATATATATACCCTTCTCGCTCTCGCATTGGCGGGAGATGCACAAGAGCGAGAGGGGTATTATCAATCGGCAGCAATCCGGTAATGTTACATAGGCTCCTCGCTCACAGGTAATCACATACACGCAGATGCCAACTAGATTTCTGCGGGTTATAGTGCTATAATGCCATTGTTGACAATGACAACTTGACAAGCCGTGCGTGGAAGCGTGATAAGATAAACATTTATTTTTATTTTTATTGAATTTATTCAAATAATTTACCGTATAGTTTTGCGCCGAATATGCAAATTACTATGTTACAATAGTGAATTAGTGAATTTAGTGCGTTACATTATAAATTACTCAATAATAAATCAGTAAAGTGAACTAATGGTGAAATGGACAATGGACATAATAAAAAATATTTGTGAAGTGATATTATGTAGCTGTTTCCGACTTTTCTGTAACATTTTATACGAGTACATATGAAACAGAATATTTTTTACGTCATTGTGTTCGCAAATCTCCCGGTATGGAAAGATATAATCGTAAATATGTCGAACTCGTTAGTAGGTAGTATTAAATTAATTCTGCGGTGCGACCCTAAGTATAAAACTCACACATCGACCTGTGTACAGATAAATTGTTTCGTTTGTAGTAGTAGTAGGTATATATGTTACTCTGAATCAATGAAGAGTCATACCAGTGCCTAAACCATAATTGCTTATGTAATAATTACTAGTAGCTTTTTAATTAAATATTTATTGTCATTTTAAATTAAATACGGTTAGTATTTAATTTAAAATGACAATAAATATTTCGTTTGAAATCTATAATGGAAAAACTTTCTATTAAACAAAGATAAAATATATATTGTCTCCGTAAAACCGCGACCAGGAGCGGACTTAGGAAAAAGGTATAATACAAAGGAAATAATTCCATTCTTCAAAAGGTCGGCAAAACATTGTAAAGTACAAAACGAAACAGTTTTACTTGCGAAGTCCTTTGTGCATCTTGAATGAAATGTTTTAATTTCAAAGCTATTAGTTGTTCATGTAATTATTTCGCTCTTAAGCTTTTTAATATATGTACTTAAGACAAATAATATAATAAACTACTTAACATCATTTACTTAACTTATTTATGTCTTATTCGTCTAAGCGCATTACCGGTTGCATCCTCAGCTGAGCTGCTTCGGAGCCCGGGGTGTGCTTTTCCGCTTTTTCTTCTCTAAATATAATATGCATGTCAATGGTCACCCAAGGATGCCAAAGACCTTGTAAAATGGAGAAGAAATAGCCGGAACACTTTCAATGATTTGGCTCTTTGCGAATGTATTTGTGCAAAAAGTTTTACAACCGGCCGCCGCCCGACGTTAACCCTCCTTGGGAATGCAATTGTAGCACGAGATGTTTGTGCTTAGTCCTTTAGTCGCCTCTTACGACATCCACAGGAAGAGATGGAGTGGTCCTATTCTAACCCGGAACCACACGGGTAAAGAGCTACTGTTTACAGTTTAAAGTGAGAACGTTAAGCTTTTCTTAGCATTTTTGCCAAAAGTGGCCGTTTTCCGCAACTCACTTACTGGGTGAAGCCTTTTGGCTTGAAACCTAAATAAATAGCAGAAACTTGGAATCAAATAATTAGTACCAGCTGCTTACAGAGATGGCAGCACATAAATTACTAGCAAACCTGCCAAAGGTAGGTCATTATTAGGTCAAATACTAGGTAAGTAAATATTAAAACTTTATTTCTGCTCCTACCTTGGTCTCACTTATCTCTCCACCACCTTTCCGTTGACCGTTTACAATTTTTGTGATAAATTAATAGAAATAAATAAATATATAGGGACAAATCACACGGATTGAGCTACCACAAAGTAAGTTTAAACTTGTGATATGGGATACTAACTCAACAATACTATATTTTATGATAAATACTTCTATAACGCCTAACAAAATATTCAGTCCGTGATCCTGAACAACTTTCCCCAAGGAACATACCTATATTGAAATATGAAAAATTTTGGCTTTCCATACAAATCGGGTCAGCTTGTATGGTCAAAAATTATTTTTTATATTTCGATATAAGTTCCTTGGGGAAAGTTGTTCAGTATAATGGACTGAAGACAGCCTTAAAATAGTTTAAAAACATTTTGTTAGACCCTGAATAGATAAACACCCAAGACCCAGGACAATTTGAAAAAGGAAATTTTCCAAATTGATAAAGTAATAAATAAAATGAAGTAAAAAAACGCCATCTAGTGACCTATTCAAAAAAAGTTTTCTCAAATACCTAAATATAACAAATAATATCTTCCTTGTAGGTTTTTAGGGTTCCGTACCCAAAGGGTGCAAACGAACCTATTACTGAGAATCCGCTGTCTGTCCGTCTGTCTGTCTGTCCGTCTGTCACAGGGCTATATCTCTTGAACCGTAATAGCTAGACACTTGAAATTTTCACCGATTATGTATTATACTGTGGCCGTTATAACAATAAATACTGGAAATAAAAAAAGTTAAAAATTAAAGGGGGTCGCCATACATAAAACTTGTTTTTAAGCGTTTTTAACTTGATCTTTATATTGGCCTTAACTAGATACTTGAAATTTTCACAGATTATGTATTACTATGGCCACTATAACAACAAATACTAAAAGTAAAATAAAGTAAAAAATTAAAGGGGGTCGTCATACAAAAAAACGTGTTTTTTTAGCGTTTTAAAACATTGTACGGAGGTACGGAATCCTTCATGTACGAGTCCGACTCGCACTTGCCCGTTTATTTAAATGATATTTCCGTTTCCTTACAAATAATTTATTTCAAATGGAGGCAGCACTGGACTCCGTGTATCGTCTTAATAATATCGCTGCAATTGTAATTCTGCCAACGAATGCAAAATCTAATTTTCTGTCCAATGTAAGCACGGCTCAGGACAAATGGGGGTCGCTTGGACGAAATACGGGAAAATGTAAATAGGGACCGTTCTCCATGCTTATCAAGTACGGGAGAACAAACATACTTAGTAAGTATTTGGCTCAGACATTTTTTTTAATATAATCAAATCAATCAACTTTCATAAAAGATTTAAAGTTTAAAACCTTGGTTTAAATGAATTTTTCCTTATCAATTTTGGACATGTATGAGAACCAAATCCATTAAGGCCGTACCTGAATTTTGCGAGGTCCAGTGCTGCCCCCATTTAAAATAAATCATTTCAAAGAAAACGGAGACATCATTTAAAATTTTGCAACTATCAAGTCCTAGATAACACTTCAAAGTATTTTACACATTTGCGAAAAACGGCCACTTTTGGCAAATGTGCGTAGTAAAGCTTAACGTTCTCATTATAAACTATAAACAGTAGTTCATAAAATACTTCGAAGTGTTATCTAGGACTTGATAGTCAAAATTTTAAATGATGTCTCCGTTTTCTTTGAAATGATTTATTTTAAATGGAGGCAGCACTGGATCCCGGAAAATTTAGGTACGGCCTTAAAACGCGACGAAGCTGAAAATTCGACGCCAGAGCCAAATCACGCGGTGAATGATTCGACTTTATTACGCATAGTGAAGAAATTTCTAACATTTTTGCTTTTTTCCAATGCGGAAAAGTCCTTTAGATAAAAGCCCACAACTGATAATGATAATAAGTTCTATCCCACCAAAAACATAAATGTGAAAATGGGAGCCAAGTTTTAAAAGGTTTTTAGTTATGGTGTAGTTGTCAACATCACCGAACAGAATTGAGATCTTAATGGGTACTATGTTATTTAAAGAACCTGACTGACTGAATATAACCTGGCTGGCTAGTTCTTTTGGTTTCTAAAATATGGGATACAATTTGTGTTATTGGATACTTATTTTATTTCTAACAAATTGTAAAATTTAGTTTAGCAATATTCTGTAATATGTTTTTTTCCCTGTTACTCTTTTTAATATCTGACAAACGAACAAGGCAAATTATGTATTCTGGTATAGGTTTCGGGCGTTTGTTCATTTTTATGGGTATCAGGGAGCGAAAAAGTTATAGAGGTACATACAGATACACTATAACGGTAAATGTTCTGTTATACTTAATGTGTAATATGATAGTAAAATAAATAAATAAAAATAAATAGATGAGAATGCCAAATTGACTTTTGGCGAACAAGCAAAATTTCCCAAAGGCACAGAATACATAAGATGCCAAAGGTGCAAATTTCAGAGTATTCGTATTGAGTCTAGGCGATGCATTAACAGTAAACTTGGTTCAAAAGTCAATTCAAACTTATATCAGGATGTATTCTCAAAAACTTTTAACTAGATGCAGTTCAAGTTACTTGACATAATAATATGATATTTGAGTTTCACATACTTATTGGATATTGTGTGGGTGTTCTGTTGATACGATCTGTTGCTTGCTGGCGACAGCGTTTATCAAGCGCTATCTTCTATCACCAACTCAGTCATATCAGTGCGGTTTGGGACGTCTTCGAGTACGCGTCGCGAGTCACATTCACCCTGATGAAGGCCTCCGGTTGAGGTCAAAACATGCCAGAAGCGGTCTGTTTACGTGAGTTACCCCTGTATCACATGTTAATAATATCACTATCTCGCTCTACTAACTAATAACAAACGATATTGCATTAGTCTGTCGCGCGTAAAAACTTTATCTAGGTTTATCAACAGTTCTATGCCAAGGGGGCTGACTGGCGTACAATGTACAATTACTCCAGAGATAATAGATATAGAATAATAATATATGCATGTCTGTCTATGCTAAAACTGCTAATGGCAAAGAATAATAACCCAATCCCATATCTATGGCTAAAGGCAATCACGTTTTGACATTATGTTTATTCGGAAATACGAGTTGCTACCAAATACTTCTAATTTTAGTGAGTTAGATATTCCGTTTCTAGACATTCGACGCGCCTAAACGCTAGGCTTCAAATCCCAAGTAAAATATAATTTTCTATCCTTATTAAAGGTAAACAAACCCCTTGTTTTCACTTAGTTTCTTCTTCTTGTTCAATAATTAAGGTTAAATAATAAAACCTTATGTACCTTATCTAAACGAAAGACGGTTAGACGACGATAAAATAGCAGGTAGGAATTGGATGGAAAAAACCAATTTTTTTTAAAATAAATACATATATAGATAAACACCCAAGACCCAGAACAATTTGAAAAAGGCTATTTTCCACTTGCCCTAGCTGGGGATCGAACCCAGAACCCATGCTAGTCCGCCAATCCGGAGAGGATTGGCGACCATGGCGACATGTAGACCATTACACCACATAGGTCGTCAATGATTAAAAATACCCTTATTCAGTTAATTAACTTCATAGGAACTTATTTACGGATATGTATATTATATAATCCTCGCAACTCCTTAGGGAGACGTCTTGAAACGTGTTCCTAGAAATTGCATGGGGCCTTTGTATTCTGTGAATGGGTATTATGCATGTATGAGATTAAACATGAATGTGGATGAGATGATAGTTCCGTTGGCCGAAATAATATGTTGCTCCTTTGAATAATCCTTTGAAACTTTTCTGTTAATGGTTATTTATTTTATCAATCTTTTATTTTACAAGCTTATTCACCTTGTCCTGTTCGTTGTTTTATTGATCAAATCTTGCAAGGTAAATTTGACCCACTTCCCGGTTTCTGCTTGAGATGAAACTTTGTATGTGAATGTAAATCAGAGACAAGAAGCTGATCTGATGATGGAGCCGGAAGGTGGCTGTACTTACCCCTGTAATAAAACGACGCAACCCCATCGAGTTTGGGCTAATTACATTTGTCTTGATCTGTACGAAAAAATGATATTTATATTGTCTTCTTCTTCGTCTAAGCGCGTTCCCGGTTGCATCCTCAGCTGTGCTGCTTTGGAGCCCGAGGTGCGCTTTCCTGCTTTTTCTTTTCGAAATATAACATGCATGTCAATGGTCACCCAAGGATGCCAAAGACCTTGCAAAATGGAGAAGAAATGGCCGGAACAGTTTAAATGATTTGGCTATAGTTTTACGACTGGCCGTCTGCCTGACGTCAACCTACTTTGGGAATGTAAATATGCGAAAAGTTTTACAACCGGCTGCCACCCGACGTTAACCCTCCTTGGGAATGCAATTGTAGCACGAGATGATAAAGTGAGAACGTTTAGCTTTACTACGCATATTTGCGAAAAACGGCCACTTTTGGCAAATGTGCGTAGTAAAGCTAAACGTTCTCATTATAAACTGTAAACAGTAGTTCATAAAATACTTTGAAGGGTTATCTAGGACTTGGTAGTAGCAAAATTTTAAATAATGGCTCCGTTTTCTTTAACATGATTTATTTTAAATGCCAGAAATTCAGCCTTTGAGCTCAGATTTAGGCCAAAAAGGGTCTGGGCTCGGTCTTTAGCGTGTGGTTTTCTCTGTTCCATTTTTATCCCCGTAAAAGGTATTTTTAGCTCTGTGGTTTGATCCTTTTAAAATGTCGGAGACCTTGTGTAACATTGCGGGAAAACATGAAATACATCTAAGTTCCAGACTGCCGTTCAAAATCAATTATTTAAAAAACGGGTCAAGTGCGAGTCGGACTCGTACATGAACGGTTTCTTACCTTTGTACATTGTTTCAAAACGCTGAAAAACACGTTTCTTGTATGACGATCTTTTATATTAAACAGCTTCTTTAGAATTCATATTATTTTTCCCATATAGAATATGCTAGTTTTCTCGGGCTAAGTATACGTTCCTTAGAAATATAAGTGGTGATGTCACAGACTCATATTCCTGTAATTTTAGCACTGACATAATATATGAATAACAGCACAAAGTAATGGGGATTGTTAATTTTTTTAACCCCTTATATATTTTTTTTTATCGAAGTATAGCGTATTTCAAGAAACTAATTTGTGGCTTAGTTATTTTTTTATAAATAATTATAAAAATCATGTCAAAGACAAAGTCGCGTCTTAACAAAACAAACGGCCAAGCCCAATACATATTTAAAAAATAAAATCACGCTAGTGTTATTACAGACTTTATCAGTGTCAGTGTCATTCAGTGAATTCAGTTGCCCATGATGGGCGGAAAGACTTTTTCTTAATGTGATTGGCGGTAACAGTGACATTTGACGTTATTGTCAGTGACGGATAAATACCAGAAAGGCGACTTGTATTTTATAATGAAAGGACTCAGAGCTGAAACCGATACAGCCGCGGAGTAAGGTCAAACAAAGGTCATACGTTTGTTTGTAAAAATATCCAAAACCATTGATTATTGTAGCAAAACAATAACCCACAACTGTTCATTAACTCTGTATCTCGAAACGGATTTCAAAATAACGCTTTCCAAAAAAATTAACAATGCCCATTCAAAATAAAAAAATATATATTCAATGTAGGATAAATATATCACTTATTAAAGGCATTATTATATGTTATACACATGTAACTCACGTGAAAAATCAGCTACTGGCCGACATGTTTCGACCTCATCCGGAGGTCGTCATCAGGGCGAATGTGACGCACGACGCCGCACGACGACGTCCATAACCACACTGATTTACCCATATACAAAGTGGAAGGGACATACCCGTAATAAATTAAACCACGGGCTATACTAGATCACTAGAGTATAATTAAATTAAAATAACAGTCTAAAACCAAACAATAAACCGACATTACCATACAAATCGCCCGGGCAGCCGCACACTTTTTATTTATTTGTTGATTTATTTAACTTCATACAAAAATACAAATGTAATGGCGGACTTAAAGCCTAAGGCCTTATCTACGTAGTGCAAAAACTCAAAAAGAAATGTGGTGAAAAATAAACCAAGTATACTTAAATATGGGCCTTTGCTCAGCAGTGGGACATAACACCAACAGGCTAGAAAAAAAACTTAAATATGTGATAATAAACCATAAACTACATACAAATAATAAACACTATTATTATACTAAGATATACTACTCACATATACTACATACACTAAGAACTATCTGACAGTTGTTTAAGAAAATATGCTTTCACCTGTTTTTAGGGTTCCATACCCAAAGGGTGCAAACGGGACCCTATTACTGAGATTCCGCTGTCTGTCCGTCTGTCACAGGGCTCTATCTCTTGAACCGTAATAGCTATGTATTACTGTGGCCGCTATAACAACAAATACTAAAAATAAAAAAAGCTGAAAATTAAAGGGGGTCGTCATACAAAAACATGTTTCTTTTAGCATTTTTAACGAGATCTATACGGGCAAACCCGACATATCTACAATGTATATGTTAACGGAAATGTATGTAATCCGTCATTGTATACAATTCCTAGCAAATGTATGTCATTCCTAAAATCGCACGGAAATGTGTGAAATAAATTATATTATACACATTACCTAGGAAATTCATGTATTTCCTAAATAGCAATCGGAAATCGCGTAAACTGTCAGTGCGCGTACGTGGGGACTGCGGTAGCGGCCGGCGAGTACTAGGAATGTTCTATTCATTTTACTAGGTTAGCACAAACCTCTAGGTTAGGTTAGGTTAGAACTGCGACCAACACACGCACGAGCTGAGCGACCAAAGCGAGCGTGCCGCGGCAGCGGCCGGCGAGTGCTAGAAAAGTTCTATTCATTTTACTAGGTTAGGGCACACCTATAGCAATAATAAAAATTATTATTCTCATTTTAACAACGTGTTTTATTACAGAAAGCATTTATTTTATAAATTTCCTAATACAATATTGGAATTATATACAATTCCGAGGAAATGTACACATTTCCTAGGATATCTATGCATTAAAAAGTTTTTTAAACAATATTTTATACATTTCCTAAATAGCATCGGAATTGTAAACATTTCCTAGGATTTGTATACAATTCCTTGATTTCATACATTTCCGGTAACATATACATAAAATTCTATATTTTGCTTACTAAGCGCCTGCGTGCGCCTCACGCCATTATAATGGCATTAACTAGATACTTAAAATTTTCACCGATTATGTATTACTAATTTACTATTAATAACAAATACTAAAAATTAGATAATGTTAAAAATGGGTGCCCCTTATTTCACAGACTGAAATTTGATAGAATTTCGATTCACAGAAAATTTTTCATAGAATATTTAATTCTTATATCTTTATTTCAAATATTATTGTTTCAAAGACTATTTACTTGAATGAAACACAATTTATAGAAACAAAGTTCAATGAATTTTAGAATCTCATATTTTCATTTAACAAACTAATCAAACAGTAGAATATTTCTTTAAAGAATATTGTTTGTTCGGTATAATCTTTCATGGAATTTTATTTTACTGAAAATTATTATTTAAGGAAGTATTAAGTGAAAACATTGTTTAATGCAATTAAATACCATATAATAAGTTAGAATACATTATAAATCGCTACCACAATATAGGTTAGGGAAAACTTATAGGTTAGGTTAGGTTAGAACTGCGACCAACGTGGTAATGCGTATATAAAATGCTAGGAAAGTTGTATCCATTTTACTAGAATAGGGCAAACTTATAGGTTATTAATAATATTTAATTTGATATTCTGATATTAGAAACATCGCAAAAGTAAATGTTATCTATATAAATAAAAATTAATTGCTGTTCGTTAGTCTGCTTAAAACTCGAGAACGGCTGAACCGATTTGGCTAATTTTGGTCTTGAAATGTTTGTCGTAGTCCAGGGAAGGTTTAAACGATGAGAAAATATGGGAAAAGAAACAGGAACGGGGCTGTTCGTTAGTCTGCTTAAAACTCGAGAACGGCTGAATAGATTTGGCTAATTTTGGTCTTGAAATGTTTGTCGTAGTCCAGGGAAGGTTTAAACGATGAGAAAATATGGGAAAAGAAACAGGAACGGGCGGAACAAAGTTCGCCGGGTCAGCTAGTTTGTAATAAAATTCTATGATTTCAAATTATTCATAACAAACATTCTAATTATTGATTTTCTGTGCAACGAAAATCTATTATTAAAAATTATTTATACTGAGTAACCTACATATTGATTATTCTATGACATGATAAAAATATAAAAAATTTCTAAATAACGAAAATCTGTTAAACTTTTGTCTGTATAAGAAAGTACACCCGTTAAAAATTTAAGGGGGTTGTCATACAAGAAACGTGTTTTTTTTAGTGTGTTTATCTCGATATTTATAATAGCATTAACTAGATACCTACTTGAGAGAATAAAGGATTGTACGGAGGTACGGAACCCTTCATGTACTAGTTCGACTCGCACTTGCCCTTTTATTTTACTTCCTCTCTTTCAACACGTATACCAATAAATAAATTCAAGAAGCATTGCAAGATAAATAAAAGCTTGTCATAATATTCTGTGGCAACTGAAATACTATTCTCATGTATCACAAAGGCAAATAAATGTTAAAGCAATAAAATCGCGATTTTCTTCGTCTTTAAGAGCTAATATTACGGACCTCCAGGGCACTAGAACCTCAAGTACGGCTCACGAGAGTTAAGGCCGGTGTAGGGCCGGGCCTAGGGCGGCCTGATATTAAGGGCGGCCAATCGTGGCACGATAAACAACTAATAACCTAACTAAAAAATATTTTTTTAAATAAGTTTTTATCAAAAAAACTGAACTTGAATGTTTAAAGTGCTTCTCAATAAAAAACAATTGAGGCCAAACCCGGTGAGGTTATGTTGTTTTATCACAGAGATGCCGTGGCCACCTTTTGGCTTCATCATTAGATCAGGTCATTGATAACATTATATTGCATTGTCACCCAACTTACATACGTATGTGAAGTGTCAGCTTAATCAAACAATGGGAAGTTGGCCTGATTTAGCTTTGATTTGATAACGGACACACTGACAACGGGACAGATAAACACCCAAGACCCAGGACAATTTGAAAAAGGCCATTTTCCAACTTGTCCTAGCGGTCTAGCGTGTTAACCATTACGCCACCGAGGTTGTCGACGTTATTATTTGACGACCTCCGTGGCGTCACGACAGTTTTTACACGATAGTCCGTCACTCCAGAGGTTCTGCAGAACCTATCCTAACCTATACTAGCGTGTAAAAACTATCGTGACGCCACGGAGGTCGTCAAATAATAACGTTCGCGTTCTTGCTTTCTTCAAAATGCGTGCAGTCGGTGTATTTTACATGCTTTTATTTAGTTTCACCTGTCCCGTTGTACCCAAGACCTAGGACAATGTGAAAAAGGCCATTTTCCAACTTGCCCTGGCTCGAATCGTCGAGCCGTTCGACTTATTAGCCAGGGCAAGTCGGAAAATGGCCTTTTTCAAATTGTCCTGGGTCTTGGGTGTTTGTTTATCCATATTGTATGTATCATTAAAATTCTATTTCTATATGCGGGCAGCTATTTTGCTCAGCGTATAAGTATAGCGATACAGCAGGGAAACGTTGCCAGTATAGGTACGTTCCCTGAATGCGGTGCGTTGGAAGAGGTATTCTATTCTTAATTTTTATTTTAATTTTTATTGAATGTATTATTTTATGTTTGAATAAATGTATTTCATTAAAATTTTGTATCATTGAATTGTTATCCTATATTACAAGTTTTTAAAACTTACTTTGGGCATAGCTCAAAGCTCAAGTGTGCTTTGTATATGTTTAAATTTAATATAAATATTTATAATTAATACGCTTCCTGTTTACACCCTCCCCCCCCCCCCTTCTCATTCTTGGCGCCATGACGCACACAATGATGGCTGCTGAAAAGGGCGACTCATACAACACGGCCCTGGGGCGACCAGCATACAAAACCGCCACTGCTCGCAAGGTATCCGATTATGCTTTATGGCTATATACTTACGAGTATTATCCGTCTTAAATACAGTTTCCTGGTAATCGACACTTCGGTTAAAGCCGCGAAGGGATTGGTAAATATTTGGTACTTTTCTCTCTTACATCCCGAAATAAATGATTAAAGATATTGTGTAGATATTTTTTTTTTCTGTTTACGTATAATGTGGAGGTGTAATTAATGCCTTGTGTATATTTTTAAAAATAAACTGAATCCTAATAAATTACACAATCTGCTAGTTTCCGAAGAAACTGCATTAGTTTTTTTTTATCGTTAAAACAAACATTTTCTTTGGGATTTACTTGTATGAAATACCAAACCGAGACCTCCAAGTTACTTGGACTCAAATAGCGTTCTTTATTTAAGTTTTTCTGCATTGTTAAATCTAAAATCACGTCTAAATGGATATGACATTAACGAGTACAAAATAATTTATTTTTGACCCTATTATATAAAAGTAAATACAACGTTTACTAACAAAAAAGGGGTATCAACCGAAAGGGTGTTGACGTACTAACAACAATAACGTACAATGTAAACAACTTTTACTATGGGACTATCCGTGAAATCACAAAAAAAATCTGCAGCTCCCATAGTAAAAAAGTTGTTTACATTGGTTAGTACGTTAACTCCCTTTCGGGTTGATACCCCCTTTTTGTAACACGTTGTACAGTAGCTATGTAAAGCACTGTTGTATCCAGAATTCGTATCCCGTCTTTATCCCACTTTGCTGCAAGTTTAGTTTTATATACTATGTATGTAGTTATAGATTAATTTTAGTTTAATGTTGTTATTTTAGTTATGTTATAAAAATATTATTTATTAGCTCTGTAGGGGATGGTTCTTTGGCGTCTATCAGGAAGTGGTTGGAATAGAAAAACGGTTAATTTTTGGGTGAATGGCGGTGCGCGTTGGACATAAAAACGGACGTGTCCTGTTGCGAATCATTAGTGCGACTGACTGGTGCAGCGGTGGGGCCCGCTTTTAATACGAACAAACGTTTGCATCTAGCAATACAATATAGGTACGTATATATTTTATATGCCTCGCACATCCGAAATTCTTCTTTATTTAATACTAATTTTCAATTACAGGTTTACAGGAGCAGCAAACAGGTAAGTATTTATTAGAAGCAGCGCGTTCATCGCCAACAAGCTCAATATTTGTTTCTATACTTGCGCTGAAGAAGCGGTTGTACTTAAGGAGAATAGTAGCACATATTTTTGAAATTGAAATAAGATTTTTTTAAAATTAAGATTTGTATAAGCGAAATAAGTATTTTTCTGAATTTGAGATGACTGTGGGAGTCCTTACGTACGTATCGGCTCCAACATCAGACCAGATCGACGGTACTACAACGGTTATTTTACAAAAATCAGCTGTTTCATGTTTTTTTTTTCATATTATCTATGACATACAGTGCCGACCCCAAATAGAAAGAAGACGATGATGATGATGATTATCTATGGAGAGTAGAATATAAGGAGAACCATTCCATACATTAGGTGGGGAACAGATACAAAATTGTCCAGCTGAAACTACGAACAATAATTCTCTAGAGTCGTAAGTAATCGCGAAAAATCATTCCACGCGATATGTACCGCGGCGGGCGGGGCTTAAAATATGAACAGCGCGGCGCGACAGTTCGCCGTGACACTCGAGTCGTGCGGTTGCGTCGCAAGAAGTTTTCTTTGAGAATATTGCTGTGTTTTTGCGATATCGATTCATTAAAAATGTCGTCATGTGTCGTGAAGTGGTGTAGAAGCCATATAGATATAAAAATTAGTTATTAAAAAAAAGTCACACGTAAACAAGGTTATTTATTTTAGCGTAGCGTACTGCATAATATAGGTACCATCCGCGCATTATATCTCACTGCTCATTGCGTTGACTGCCCCCCCCCCCCCCCCCCCCCCGACCGACGACGACGCGTGACCTTGTCGCGACCAATCGCATGCATCTTTGTCTATGTGTGCGTTCGAGTGTTTCGTTGTAATTACTGTTCGTTTGTTTGCGTAAATGGAATCAGAATCGAAGCGGTGAATGTAGGAGCGTTAGGTTTCTAGAGAATTATATTTTGATGAGCTAAAAGCAGTAAATAAACAGTTCCAAATTCCTCCAGAACCGCGATAGAGTCGGAAATGTATCGTAATTTACGAGATTTTTTAATAGAATTTTTAGGGAATGTTTACTGTTAAAAGCTTTTTAAAATAATGGATCATTTCTAGGGAAAGGTGTGCTAAAAAAAGTTATTCAAGTGGACCTAAAGTGAAAATAAAAACAATTTTTTTAGCAAATGCTAAATATAATAAGAAGTCCTATAGACATAATTTTACCCAAAGGCTATCGTAGCGCCACCGTAGCCGGTGTAATAGCGTTTTGTTTGACGGACTCATTTGGATACACAAGATGATCCTCCTTACCTCTACCCTCTATAATACGATTAATATTTGATTAATTATAGATCATTCCATATGCGACTAGTAAGCATTGTATTTGACAGCTGAGCACAAATATCTATAATCTGGTTGTCAGTACATACAATTAATTCAATTAGTGACGAGTAGAGAACAGATATTAAATCTACACAAGATATAGTTGCTAGAGTAAAGATGGCAAAACAAGCGTTTTAACAGATAAAACAATAAAACAAAACTGCCTACATCTAATTCTAGACCATTGCGTTATATGTCTGCAAGCTTCGATCATATATTCTATAGATGCACAGTTGCCGCATAAAAAATGTCACCGGAAAAACAAGGCATAAAACAGTATTATGCCTTGTTTCGCTCTCATGCGCTCGGTGGCCGCGCGCGTGACGTTACGTCAAAGATAAAGTGCGTGGTGAAAATACGGATTTATTTCCACACTTATCTAAATTAGATTAAACTGTATGACACTTTAGAACTTTTTTCGCAATACTTAAAATGGTATACATCTACCTATGTACGTATTGACACGGTGACAATATTTTGTTTGATTTTGCAAGGAACTGTGCTATATCTATAGAATATATGATCGAAGGCGAGGCATAGACTTTGACATAAAAGAAAAGAAAAAACTAGAAGGAAACATAAAAGAGACGTGAAACAGATAAAGGAGAATGTGAACGTCGCTCAGGAACGTCGTGTCATACAGAGAAGAAAAACAGCTGGCAGATGAGAGAGACAAATGGAAGAGACTTCGGACAAGAGCATAGCTCTTAAATAAAGATAGATAAAGCAGTCGAAGACAACCCGAAAAATGCTCTAAGTAAAATTAAATTATTATTTAATAATTTTGAGATAAACGCTAAAATTCGTATGAGCCTATTCACTACCACAGAATAAGTACCAGTACTGTCACTACGGAACTTTCTCAATAGCTGACGAATGTGTTTCGATGACACGAAATATCGAGGCGCCAGGTATGTGAGTATGATTGCAACAAAGTTAAAAACCGTGCAAACAACTCTGGACTTAATGCTGTGGTATACGGCCTAGTTTCGCTCGTAGCATCATTGTGTACTTGACTGGATTTCTTTTCGCGAACGTTCCTATATCTTTGTAGCGACATTATGAATAACTGTAGCGTTTCAAAATCAGAACGTGTGGAATTATTTTTTAAAAATTTTTACGTTAACTGCCCATTTTAAAAGAGTACTCGTACCAACTTTATCAAATTTCAAATCTTTTTATGAAGTTTTCTAAGAAGCTATATTTTAGTTAGGCAACTAATTACTCTTTATCTAACAGAGCTTTTCTTCAAAATTTGTTATATACAGGGTGATTTTAACCTAGTAGCTATATTTAATGCTAGTACTATTTAAGCTAAATAACAAATACATACTGTAATATGTACCTACCTTGTTTAAGAATAAAAAAAAAGATATCAGTCGACAAATGCATTACAAAAATTTCCCATCTAACCAACCCTAAATGTCACCGCTCGCTACGTGGCGTGCGTCGGCCGCCCGGCCGGTGAGCGGGGATAGCAACGGCCGCGCGTATAGTCAGTAGTTTAGCCATTAATTAGAAATTTTTAAGAAAAAAAATACAAAAAGTAAAGGCCCATTTACACGGTGCAAGTTTCTTGCCTGTTGCATACAATTAAATTGAAGCAATAGAAAACTTGCATGGTCTAAACGGAACGTCAGCCATACAAATCATTTATTGCCTCAATAAAATTGTATGCAACAGGCAAGAAACTTGCACTGTGTAAATGGGCCTTTAGTCTATTTTGTATTTTAATAATGATTGTGATTATAAGATTTCAAAATAGCCAAGAAGTGAAAATTCACCTGCACTACCATCACGAATTTATGTTACGCAAACGCATTACTGAATGAATAATGATCTTTACAACCCGCAATGTTTTTTAAAGGCATATTATTTAATCATACCACACACTAGAGTGCAAGTGGAAAATTTTATCCACACTTTAGATAGGTATGTGGGAAACACCCTAATAAATTTTACTACATTTTTTTACCACTTTGTAGGAGTGATAAATATACTCGTATTAACCCAAAATTACAGCTTTCTAGTACTTACAGTCTCTTAGATATGCGGATTGCGGACAGACGGACATACCGAAACTGTAATGGATCCTTGTCTGGACTTCGAAACCCTAAAAAGCCAAAAAGGGGCTGGTTCTAGTATATACCGCAACATTTTTCAGTCTAGTTAACTTCGTTTATAATTAATTAAAGTATTCATTCCAAGCTTAGGTTTATTCTATGAAATATTTTATTAATTTTGTTGTTCTCACAGAAGTATAGTATATATATTCTAAGGTTTTTCCTAGGCGTGGTTATCAAAGTTTTTTCTTTCTTTCTTTCTTTCTTTTTTTTGGGTTATGGCTCCATCGTTTAGCCAAAACGATGATTTTGCCAGTGTCAAGGTTGAGTATTACACGGATATTTTTTTCTGAATCACTAAATACGCCTAATTTCTAATCAAAGGGTGACATTCAGTTAAAATATGACATCTAATGTAAAGATATTTTTTTTATTAAATAATTTTACGGCTCTGGATACAAGTCCTTTAGAGCCTATCTTTAACTTTGTTCTTTATTCCTAATCCTAACCTAAATTAAACAGTTACAATCAAAGGGTGGTGCAGGCCTTTGACTGCTTTAAGGGAGCTTCTGGCGACAAATCTGTACGAGTCCACTAGTTTTCATAGACGACTGAGTGGCGGACGGCGACGCCCTAAGACGCCCACACAGTCCGCAAAACAAATATCACTACAGCCGTACTATGACTGTTCACTTTAATTATTTTACACATTGTTCATGAGCATGAGCATTTATAACACCAAACAACACCAATTTCATATTATAAAGTCCACTAAAATCAATTTGCAAAATAATTTAAAGCAAACCCCAACCGAACCCCTTGACTTCCCGCCAAAAACTTCCTAATGTAAAGATGTCTGCCTGCCGCCTGTCAGTCCGTCTGTCACAGGACTCTATCTGTTGAAACAAGGTTGAACCGTAATAGTCAGACACGTGAAATTTTCACCGATTATGTCTTTTACAAGAATAGTGTTTTCTTCAGCGTTTTTAACTAGATCTTTATAATGGCATTAACTAGATACTTTCACCGATTCTCGTTACTTCTTCTTCTTCTTATCGAGTCGAAATGGTTACACTGTAGCTTCAATTTCAAATCACCTGTGACCAGTATGTGGCCACGGCGATCCCTCTGTCGTTCTCTATTACTGTGGCCGAAATAACAACAAATACTAAAAATAAGATAAAGTTAAAAAATAAAGGGTCATACAAGAAACATGTCTTTTTTCAGTGTGTTAAAACATTGTACGGAGGTACGAATCCTTCATGTAAGAGTCCGACTCGCAATTGAGTGAGATGTAAAGAACTCGAGTCTGAGTCTTAATTCGATAGACTCGGCTCAATTTTACAAGACTCGGTGTAGTAACAAAACTCAGTCTTGAATCGAACCGAGCTCCAGTCCTTTCACGAAAACTCGAGCGATAAAATAGAACTCGTGTTTCAAAAAGAGCTCGAGTCTTAAAAAGAAGCTCACATCTCAAAGAGAACTCGAGTCTTAAAAGAGCTCGACTGTATTAAGTCTTGAGCGTATCAAGGTTTAATTATTTAAAAATACATAGTTCATGGTAATCCAATGGTTTAATTAAATATTAAGGAGTATATCAGATTTTTTAAAGATAACCTGGTTGTTCTGGCAATTATTTAAAACCACCACTATAAAGGAATCATTAATTCAATAGACGATGCGACTCGACGTATAAACTTCAATTTTTCCACCTATACGCCCACCAACATGCTTAATGTGGCCTTTAGGCATGGCATTATTAGGCTCTGTGTGCCTCAAGAGGGATAAAAACGTGACACTATTCATTATGTCATCAATTTTTATTGCTTGTTATTTTATTTACCTAACTTAAGAAATAAAACTCTTCTGGTTACTTATATATCCCACAAAAGTTACATATTTTATTCCCTGTTCATTTATAAAGGAACTCCAAACGGAGAGCAACTCGAGCGCTAATCAAGACCTGAGCGTGCCTGAGCGTCAAGTTGCGCTCAAGAGTTTATGTAGACTTAAATGCTCTAGTCTTGGGTAATGAGTCGAAATGTGCAATTTGTCAGCCGAGTCTAAAATTTGGGACTCAAAAGACTCGAGTTCTTTACATCTCTTTGACTGTTTTTTGTTTATTTTATTAAAACGATTTGGCTGTGATTTCCCGTAAGTATATATTGTTCTTTCAAAATATTAGTATAGACTGAGATAATAACTGCAAAGGTGTAAAAATAAAATGAGAAAGCTTTGAAAATATCTTTAATAAACGATCATATCATATCGAAATATCATTATAATAAAGCAATACAATAAAACTGCTGATAGATATACAATACTTGAATAGACGAGAAAATAACAAAAGAATAGATTGAATAGAATTCTACGATATCGTTCAATCATAGAGCACAAAAATAAAAATGGTACAGATTAACCGTCTTTTCACTCTAGCGAACTACTAAGTTAACCAGTATTAGTCCATGTCATAAACCCACTGCTGGGATAAGGCTTCGTTTTTCCGCGCCGTTTCCTTCCCACCACTATTTTTTTGCACCTACATGCCCAGCCCACTGCTATCACGCAGAAAGTGGCTTCGATCTGTCTACTCCACACGGGAAAAACACGTAATCACGTATTATAAATTAAAGTGTATTTTCCCCATAGATGCGATATGTTACTGGGCATAGACCATAGACTGACCGTGTGTGATGTGACAGTGACAGCTGTCAGTGTTATTTATAAACATTTTTTTTCTCTTCACGCACAATCATTGTCATAAGTCTGTATGATCCATGCGTGCAGACTTGTGACAATGAAATGTGCGAGTGTCCGTGAAGGCACTAACTTGGCTCCAACGGAAGACCAGTGCTAGTGCTTCGCTTACGTAACACCAGCATATGCTGAGTTGGAGGCCAATTTGGAGGGTCGATGGCACATAGTTATTTATTTATTTATTTAAACTTTATTGCACATAAAAAAAAAGTGTACAAATGGCGGACTTAACGCCTTATGGCATTCTCTGCCAGTCAACCATTGGACCAAGTGGAGAAATAATTTGGGTGGTGCGACAGAGTGTGTAAACAAAATTTAAAAGTATCTATAAATACCTACAAGAATAAATCAAGAATATACATAAATATTAATTTTAAAGAAATATATACCAATACAATAACTATAGATAAAATAAATATACAAAATATATAATTATGTAAATATAATACATAAAGAACTAATTATATATGTATGCGGATAGATAAATACATATATGGATGACTACAAATCACCGCGCAGGGACACGACGAGAAGAGACTTCTTGGAGAAACTGTTTTTGAACCGCCCGTTTAAAAGCGTGACGACTAGTCGCTCGTCTAATAGAATCAGTAAGAGAATTCCAGAGAAGGATGGCTTGAATTTGAAAAGATTTATTCATAAATTCAGTGCGATGATGAGGGATGGATAATGTTAGAAGATTAGAAGAGCGAAGATTTCGCGAATGCGTAGAGCTGAGAAGAGAAAATTGAGATTTGAGATAAGCAGGGGAGTAAGGATTATTGAGGATAGCATAAAGCATGCATAGGATTCTAACGTTTCGACGCTGGGGGATAGGGAGCCAGGCCAACTGTGACCGAAAGGAGGATATATGGTCATATTTACGAAGTCCGAAGATAAACCTGATGCAGTTGTTAGCTAGTTTGTCGAGTTTATGTAGAAGAAATTGATTTAAATTTGTATAGCAAACGTCTGCATAATCGATTATAGGAATAATTAGGGATTGCGTCAAAGTTACTTTTGTTTTAAGCGGAAGAAAGTTCTTATATCTATAAAGACAGCGCAGTGTTCCTGTAACCTTGCGACTAACCTCAGCGACATGATTGGACCAACTAAGAGTAGAGTCAATATGCAGCCCCAGATCTTTGACACTGGAACAGAACGGTATGGTGACACCATTAAATTGTATTGGAGTGACGGTTTCAATGTCAATGTTGTCAAGTTGTCGAGAGCTTCCCACAAGAATAGCTTGACATTTGCTAGGATTGACGGAAACTCCATACCGTCCTGACCATTCCGTGATTTCATATTTTAGTTTATAATTATTTTATTTAGTTTATTTTGTTAAGTTGGTTATTATTTTATTTAGTCTGTAAAACTGTGTGTTGTAGATTTTAAAAAAAAATTATCTTAGTAGAGCGAGTATGGAGTTTTTGGCGGGAAGTCAAGGGGTTCGGTTGGGGTTTGCTTTAAATTATTTTGCAAATTGATTTTAGTGGACTTTATAATATGAAATTGGTGTTGTATGGTGTTATAAATGCTCATGCTCATGAACAATGTGTAAAATAGTTAAAGTGGACAGTCATAGTACGGCTGTAGTAATATTTGTTTTGCGGACTGTGTGGGCGTCTTAGGGTGTGTCTTAGGGCGTCGTCCGCCACTCAGTCGTCTATGAAAACCAGTGGACTCGTACAGATTTGTCGCCAGAAGCTCCCTTGAAGCAGTCAAAGGCCTACACCCCCCTTTGATTGTAACTTGTTAGGATTAGGTTAGGTTAGGATTAGGAATAAAGAACAAAATTAAAGATAGACTCTAAAGGACTTGTATCCAGAGCCGTAAAATTATTTAATAAAAAAAAAGAGCGAGTATATTTATTTACTAAAATCTGTCATTTTGAAAGAAAGAAAGAAAGAAAAATTGTTTATTTGGTTACATACTGAACAATATGGTAAATTAACAATTCAGCAACTCTACATTAAACGCATGCACCAAAACGGCCTTCGCTCAGCATGTGTCGTGGACCGTTGTACGAGCCACGACGCTGGTCTTCCGCGAATGCCGAGTAAATAAATTGTTCATTATATTAAAATTGCTACAATTATTTTTATTAATTACATTATTAGAATTAATTACTTATTAAACATTGAAACATATATAATATATACCTATTACAAAACAATATTTAAACATTAATTTAAAAATTTTGCTTCAGTGACTTGTTCAATATAAGCGCCTTTTAATTTTAGACATGGTGAGTGAGATAAAGTGTTAGCTATTTGAGCCTTTGTACCTAAAACGAGAAAACTAGTTTTTTTTGGATTCAAGACTAGTCCATCAGCATCCGACCACTCAGCCACCCGTTCCAAATCCTCATTGATTCTCTCGACTGCAGAGCAAGTGTCGCTGGGCTTAAAACTCTGATAAATCTGCAAATCGTCCGCATACATATGATGCTCGCTATTGTTTATGAAATCTGGTAAGTCTGCCGTATACAATATGAAAAGTATTGGCCCCAATATCGATCCTTGTGGTACGCCCCTGACCACTGGAAGATCCTCAGATAATCGCTTAGTGCCGTCGCTATCGGTAATTTCAACCTTTTGAAATCGACCAGTAAGAAAGCTACTAAACCATCTCACAGTAGCACCATCAAAACCATAATATGCGAGTCTGGCGAGAAGTAACGTATGATTAATAGTGTCAAAAGCACATGAGTAATCCAGCAAAACGAGAATAGAAGCTTCACCTACATCCCTCCCAGCCAATATATCATCAACTACATTCAGTAGTGCCGTGGCCGTGCCTCTACCAGCTCGAAAACCACTTTGCTTGGAAGGCAGTATATCGTTAGCAATTAAATATTTTACCAATTGTATGCAGACAACTTTTTCCAAAATTTTAGATAGATATGGTAAAATACTGATAGGTCTGAGATCTTTGAATTCTTTAGGGTTACTTATTTTTGGCAAAGGTCGAACTATAGCTTTTTTCCATAAATCTGAAAATTCACCCCCCTTAATAGATTTATTTACTAAAGCTGTTATAACAGGAAGTGTGCGCGGAAGCGTGAGTAAAATCATATCCGACGATATACCATCAACACCCTGAGCATTGGTTGTAATTTGTTTTATAATATTAAATACTGTCTCTTCATCTACTGGTTGAAGACTAAAAGTAGCATGACAATATCTATTAAAACAAAAATTTATTAAATGTGAAATATCTATGGAAAAATTTCCCAGGACATCCAGGAAATGCTTGTTGATAGCATTAGGATCATTGATATTATCAGGTAAGTCAGATTGCTGTCTTTTTAATCAACATGTTGTTTAATATTTTTCCAAAGAACTCGCGAGTCTTTTAGGTTTTTGTCTATTTTATGACGGAAGAAGGCAGCTTTCTCATTGTATAAAGCCACATTAACTATTTTTTTAAGTTCTTTGTACGACTCTTTATCTTTATTTGAATTAGTATTACGGCTCCTAAAGTGTGCTTCATCTCGTAGCCGCATCATGTCCTTAATGGTTTGCGTAATCCAGGGGTAACTCTGCTTTTTAACATAGGATGTTTTGATAGGAGCATGATGGTCAAACAATTTATGTATTTGTTCATTAAAAGCAGCAACAGAATCATTTAGGTTATCACAAAGCAAATCCTCCCACAATATTAAATTAACATCACGATTAAACTCACTAATGTCTATGTCTTTGAGCGGTCTATATGTTATCCAATGAGGCTTTGGTTTAGGCTGCTTTACATTAAGCTCAAATGATATAAACGCGTGATGGCTTAAATCCGGTATATAGTCCACAACAAGGTTTATGACCTTGGCACTACTACAAACAACATCTATTAAGGTGGCCGAATGGTCAGTGAAATGAGTTGCATACTTAACATACTGATCAAGACTCATACAATCTAAAAAGTTCAAAAGTTTGATGGATTCGCATTGATTAGGCTTTAAAAGATCCATGTTAAAATCACCAACCAAAACTACATGATCATATGATGAGAAATAAGACACGGATTCCGTAATTGCATCAACAAAAGTGTCGGCACTTATCCACTGTGGCCTATAATTTTCAAATGTCACTAATGAAGCTGTGTTGGCCAAGTGGTTTAGACATTGGTTGTGCATCTGTAAGTGACTAAATACATAAATATTTTAACAAAAAGGGGGTATTCATCCGAAAGGGAGTTAACGTACCAATGTAAACAACTATTACTATAAGACTATCCCTGAAATCGCAAAAAAGATTGGCGCGTTACCAGTGGGGGAATCGTCTACGACCCTTGCTTTGTTAACACTATAAAGATAGTTATAATATGTAATACCTTTCCTACCCGTCTGGCCAGTGTGGAGAGTGTAGGCTAAATTCTCTGACTGCTCTGGCTAAAATATGACTCTGGTAGTACAGAGAGGGTCGTACTTCTGCAGTGGAGACTAAAAAAGATCTGATAATAAATAAATAAATAATAAAAAATAAATAAATAGATAAAGAGAAGGACAAATCACACTGATTAAGCTAGCCCCAAAGTAAGTTCAAACTTGTGTAATGGGATACTAGACTAACTTAACGATGCTATATTTTATGATAAATACTTATATAACTCTAGATAAACACCCAAGACCCAGGAAAACTTGAAAAACGCCATTTTCCAACTTGCCCTGGCTGGGGATCGAATCCAGAACCTCAGGATTGGCGGAGTAGCGTGTTGACCATTACACCACGGAGGTCGTCAGGCATACAATATGTATGTACATATTGTATGCCATGCCAAATAAATTAAGTTATTCTTCTGTGCTCATTTTTTTTGTATATATGGTGTTGATCGAGTCAATAAGACATGAATGGAGTTCTAAATGTGTGTTATTGCAACGAAACGGCTTCATGTGGGTCATAATATCTTTTGTGCTAAATATAAGGCCTTCCAGGCTGTTTAAAAGGCTGAGCTTTAGTTAAAAGTTGATAAATTCTTATTTACACAGTGCAAGTTTCTTGCCTCATCATCATCCGAGCGTATTCCCGGTTGCATCCTGAGCGGTAACGCTTCAGGGTCCGCTACCTAACCCTAGGTGATTTGACGAGGTTACAGAATTTTACACAGAGCGATTTCCTTCTGACCTCCGTAACCCAAAGGGTACCTAGACCAGAACCAATTCTAGGATAGGTTTAAACAAACGCTAGATTCGGGCTAGGCATTCAGAACCCACAGCTTTACGTGCCTTCCGAAGCACGGAAACATCTTTCTTTTCGAATAATCAGGTGGGCCAAGCCTGCAATATCCTAACCAGACTCGAAACAACTTTTCACAAAGCATGCTTCCCAGTGGGATTTGAACCCACGACCTCCCGATCACAAGGCAAATGTCTTGACCACTGGACCACGGAGGCACTCAGTACAAGTTTCTTGCCTAGGCTGTTGCATACAAATAAATTGAAGCAATAGATGACTTGCATGCATGGTCTACTCTAAACAAAACGTCAGCCATACAAATAATTTATTGCGTCAATTAAATTGCATGCTACTACACGTGTTCATACATACATACATGTTATCACGCCAGTTCCCCACAGCGGTAGGCAGAGACTATATGGACCTCCACTTGCTACTAACCTGGCGGATTCATCACTCTTCATGCGTGCCCACCAGTTATATGTACTTCTTCTGACCTCTCTTTTTTTAAGAATGTCTGCAATCTGGTCGCAGTGCACAGTTCCCAGCAGAGTAGAATAGGACCACTCCATGTCTTCTCGTGGATGTCGATAACATCCCGTGGATGTCGTAGAAGGCGACTTAGGTAACACAAGCTAAACAAAGCTTATAAATATAATATATCAGTGAGACCTCTCCAACCCGTCTGGCCAGCATGGTTAGTTTTATTTTAATTTTAATTTTAACTGAACTAATAATATCCTTCAACGAATTCATTAACTTTAGATTTCTATTATTAGATAAATCCTTGGGCGTATTTTGGGATTCTCGATAAGTAAAGTAATTTCGGCAATACAAAGCGAAAATAACAAATATAATAATAAACAATAAACTTTTACTTTGTCTAGTAAACTGAAAATGCTAAAATATTAGGGATAATTTTGTACATTAAATAAATAAATAGACAATATTCGTTGGCTCACACAGAAACAAGCTTCCATACAAAGTCCAATAAATACTTGTTATGGTGCAAGTTCAGTTCACGATACTGATACTACCTATAAATAAATCGTCCACCCATAGAATATCCGTTCGGCTGAGCGCTGATGCAAATTAGTGCTCAGCAATAAAGTCATCGATATGGGAGACAAACTGGGCGCTATACAGTTGGAGGTTGATCTTAGACCAACTTTGGCAACCTCCAGCTGTATATCGCCCAGGTTAACTTGCATATCGATGAGTTTATGGATAAACTATTTTTTTTATCGAGAAAATTTTAAGCAATCGTGTTTTTGAAATATATAAAATAAAAAAATTAATAATTCATATAATGACTAAAGGTAGCCCTGAACTTTGCTGTGTTTTTATTTCAAAGTAAGTACTTCGTTAATATTAATAATATTTAAGATCGCTCTAAGTACTATCGGGGTCATACGCGCTCTTAATCGAACAAACGCCTCTGTAGAGCCTATAGTGCTTATTAAATTTCTAAACAAGAAATTATAGTTTTTGTTATGCTTGTTGTTTATTAAATCATAAATTAAGTTCGCTAACACTATTCCACTCTTAGCTGATGAGCGTGCAATTTCGTTAAGCCCGTGGTCCGTGTCACCGTGTGTAGCATAGGTATGTAAATTAAGGCCCCGTCAGTTCAGAGCGAAGAAAACTGTAAGTGTTTTTGAAAAATCACTGTAATTTAACTACTACAGTTTATTCCTCAAAAATTTTACGTAGGAATTTTAAGGCTTCTACAGATACCCACAATATCCAAAACCCGATTGAGCATTTTTGGCTTAATAGAAAAAAATCACAAACATACCTTTAAATTTGCTTAAATTTACCTTTGTTTTATGTTACTATTTTATACAATCACCTTTTTATATGAAAATTATACCAAAAAATGTAATATCTAAATCTCTAGACGATTTTGCTACAAAAAAAAATTATAAACAATACAAAAAAATAATAAATAAAACACAATTAATATACGTCGAGAGCGGACAAAGGCCCGGCCCCGTGCTCGACGAATCCGGGCACGGGGCCGGGCCTTTGTCCGCTCTCGACGTATATTTCACTGTTTTTTTCTTTGTATTATATTTATATTTTTTTTTGTAGCGAAATCGACTAGATATTTAGATAATAAATTTTTTGGTATAATTTTCATATAAAAAGGTGATTGTATAAAATAGTAACATAAGACATAAAGTTAAATTTAGAGGTATGTTTGTGATTTTTTTCTATCGAGCCAAAAATGCTCAATCGTATTTTGGATATTGTGGGTGTCTGTAGAAAATCCTCAAGATTCTTATGTATTTTTTTTAAGGAATAAACTGTAGTAGTTTAATTACAGTGAGAATCCAAAAACACACACAGTATTGCAAGTTGTGAACCCATCTCGCCTTAAAAGATTCCGAGAAAAGTAGCTTTTATTTTGAAACAAGTCAGATTTAGGCAAAAAAAATAATTTCAAAGAAATTGCATATTTCTAGGCACATAACTAGTGGTAGTGGGTAACTAGTTTTCAAATAAATAAATTTTATTTTAAAGAAAAAATAGTGTATCATATCATTTTTAGGGTTCCGTATCCAAAGGTTGCAAACGGAACCCTATTACTGAGACTCCGCTATCTGTCCGTCTGTTCGTCTGTCCGTCTGTGTATCCATCTGTCACAGAGCTCTATCTCTTAAACCGTAATTGCCGCCGCTATAGCAACAAATACTAAAAATAAAAAAAAGTTTAAAATTAAAGTGGGTCGTCATACAAAAAACGTTTTTTCAGCGTTTTTAACTAGATCTTAATAATGGCATTAACTAGATACTTAAAATTGTCACCGATTATGTATTACTATGACTACTATAACAACAAATACTAAAAATAAAATAAAGTTGAAAATTAAAGAACGTCGTCATACAAAAAACGTGTTTCTTTAGCGTTTTAAAACATTGTACGGCGGTACGGAACCCTTCATGTACGAGTCCGACTCGCACTTGCCCGTTTATTGACCATCAGTACGGAAAAAATCTACACCCTTATATTTTCTTTCTAATTTATATTTTGACTGTAAATGTTAGTTTGAAAAATATACTCATATCGTGGTTTTTTTACACAAACCATCCAAACGTAATCAGTATTTTTTTATAACAGTCTGTGACTGAGTTATAAATAAATAGATAAATATATACGGACAAATAACACAGATTGACCTAGCCCCAAAGTAAGTTCGAGACTTGTATTATGGGATACTAACTCAACGATACTATATTTTATAATAAATACTTATATAGATAAACATCCAAGACCCAGTTCAATCTGAAAAAGATCATTTTTCATCTTGACCTGACCAGGGATTGAACCCGTGACCTCCAGTGTGACAGCCTGGCATGATGACCACTAAGCCACAGAGGTCGTCATATCGACCTATATCGTCATATCGAGTTATATCGACCGCCTCTACCGTTATACACAATTCTAGTGACAAAACGGACGTCGTGAAATCAATGAACGCCGATGCTGTAAACTCTTATTCGTAGGTTGGTAGGGAAGGATTTCGCAAGCCCTTATAGTCCAAGATCCCAGAGCGATCAGACGTAACTTATTTTCACACGGACGAAACCTCAGGTTCTCAGTAGCGTCTCGTGTGCTTTGTAATACCTGCGTGCTTGTGAAGCTCGCGTAGGTAATTTGAATTCCTTCGAAAATAGAATTAAATCATTTTATACATTTTCCTGATTTGGATTATTTTATACAACGTGGAAGGGACATATCCGTAATAAATCGAACCCAATATAGGTACACTAGATCATTATAGTATTGTAGTAATAGTGTGCAGCCGCCCGGGCGATTTGTATGGGAATGTCGAAATTTTTTTTTGGTTTTTTGTCTGATTTTACTGTAGTGATCTAGTATAGCTCGTGGTTCGATTTATTACGGATATGTCCCTTCCACGTTGTATGTACCTAAGTTCAATTTGTCATTTACTGATTTATTAGTAGGTTTATTTGTGTAAGTATGGACATGTTTATTTTCAGCATGTTGTGTTATTATAGCTTGTAAGTATTAAAAGCTCCACTCAATTTTTGGCATAATCTCTAACAGGGATAAGTCCGCCTTTGTACTATATGTTTTGTATTTTTAACTGTGTCATTTTATATACAATAAAGAATTTACTGACTGCCTCCGTTATCCAATGGTCAAGGCGTTTGCTTTGTGATCCGGAGGTCGTAGTTTCAAATCCCACTGGGAAGCATACTTTGTAAAAAGTTGTTTCCAGTCTAGTTAAGATTGCAGGCTTGCAGAAATAGGAAGATGATTCCGTGTTTCGGAAGGCACACAAGCTGTGGGTCCCCAACGCCATCTAGCATTTGTAACCTATCCTAGGCTTGGTACTGGTCTATCCTTTGGGAGAGTTGCGGAGGTCAGACGGCAGTCGCTCTGTGTGAAAACCAGTAACCTTGTCAAATCACCTAGGTTAGGTAGCGGACCCCGGGCTCTGATGCGTTACCTACCACTGAGGATGCAACCGGGAATACGAGAGGATGATGATAAAAAAGATTAGTTACAAGATAGAAATATTGTCACGATTATCTCGCCTGTATAGTTATCGCTTAGGATACCAGCACTTATTGGGCGGACCAACCTTAGTTAAAAAATTATTAATTTAATATTATAATTATAGTTTTAAAACTAACTTTTGAAAGTTCAATATCTATCTCTCCACCAATATCCGTGACAATCGGTGCAGTAGCGGCGGAGTACGAGCCCGGACGGACAGACAGACGGACGGACGGACGGACATGACGAAACTATAAGGGTTCCTTGTGGACTACGGAACCCTAAAAAGTCAGTAAAATCCACAAATATATGACGTCTTACAAATACACTGAAACTATTAGTCCATGATACTGAACAACTTTCCCCAAGAAACGTACCTATATCGAAATATGAGCTGGAATCAACTGATTGGTCAACTGACATGGGAGGCCAAAAATCATTTTCCATATTTCGAGGTATATATGGGTATGTTCCTTGGGAAAAGTTGTTTAGTAGCATAAAAGTTTCACTATATTTTTTTAGACTCTGTAAAAACTATGTTTATATCATAGGTCCATATAATCAGAAATTAAACGCGTCTGCGTTTGATGTATCCTAAGATCTAATCTAACTAATAAAACTATTTTTTATCCGTAAATTTTAGTTATTTTGTTTTGGTTTTTTAAATAAATAAGAAAGTATTTAGGCCCCTCGCCCACGGCGACTTTTTGTAGCGCTTCTGTCGCGCGTTTGAATCGATACAGTCGCGATGCGGTCGCAAGCTGTGTACCCTCGCCCACGTAAACACGATTCAGTCGCGATGCAAACGCAATTCAGTAACTCTGTTCTCCTTACGTGCCACCAGGCCTGTGTCACTCCCAGCTCAGGTATCGAAAATGTACCTACATTATTACTATGCGCGCAGGCGGCCCCTCCGTGTGGTAGATTCAGTTACACGAATCGTTTGTCCAGAGTAATAAGAATTAAATTGGCTTGCAATGGATGTCTAGGTATTTATACGAAAAGGTGCTAAGTTCTGACGTGAGCTAAATTAAACTATATCGCTAGCCACATTGAGTAGATATTTCTTTGAATTTCTTTGCTGAGTGAGACTGCTGTACGTTAGTATTATTTATTCTCTCGTGCCACCCTCCCTCCGTTCTCTCCCCGATGTCGTCCGACATGGTCGCGCTTTTGCATCGCTACAGTCGCGGTGCTGTAGCGCGTTGCAAATACGACTAACGAGCGTTAGTAGCGATGCTGACGCGCGTTTACGAAACGCGCGTCAAAATGTCGTCGTGGGTGTATGCTTTAGACCCCTCGGTCTAAAGCATACAGTCCTTTACTGATGGGAATTTCTGATGGTTTCAAATAATATTTACATTGTCACATCATGCACTTTCTAAACTTTAAGAAATTGTTTGATGCATTTTTAGGTTCTGGACCATTGACATTGTTCTGGACCAAGAGCCACATAACTCTTATTTATGTTAACGGAAATGTATGTAATCCGTCATTGTATACAATTCCTAGCAAATGTATGTAATTCCTAAAATCGCACGGAAATGTGTGAAATAAATTATATTATACACATTACCTAGGAAATCCATGTATTTCCTAAATAGCAATTGGAAATGTAAGACTGCCACGTAAAGCGACGAGTGGCAAACCTATAGCAATAATAAAAATTATTATTCTCATTTTAAGGCGAAGATATAGGCAAATGACCTTGAAGTGGCGCCCTCATTTGAAATAAATTGTTAACTCGTAAATATGGAGATAATTTCCATATTACTCTTCGTCATGCACTAGATAGCCCTTTAAATTATTTTATAAACCACCGTTGAAAGTATTTACATTAGTCCGTCTAGCTTTAAAACTCGCCTCCGCCAAAAGTGGCCACGGCAAGTTTTAAAGCTAGACGGATTACCAATAATAGTTTTAACGGCAGTTCATAAAATAATTTAAAGGGCTATCTAGTGCATGACGTAGAGCAATATGGAAATTATCACCATATTTACGAGTTAACAATTTATTTCACACTTCAAGGCCATTTGCCTATATCTTCGCCTTAACAACGTGTTTTATTACAGAAAGCATTTATTTTATAAATTCCTAATACGATATTGGAATTATATACAATTCCGAGGAAATGTACACATTTCCTAGGATATCTATGCATTAAAAAGTTTTTAAACAATATTTTATACATTTCCTAAATAGCATCGGAATTGTAAACATTTCCTAGGATTTGTATACAATTCCTTGATTTCATACATTTCCGGTAATATTTACACAAAATAAGTTCTTTTTCTTACGGTTTTGTGTTCTATTAGCGGTTCCAATTCCAATATAACTAATGGCACCTATAACTAAAGGCACAATCATAGATAAAAATTGCTACTTTATGACTATAAAAATATTTAATAAATTACCAGTTGACATAAAAACGCTTAATTTTAATAATTTTAGACGAATGTTATTTAAATGGTTAGTATATACATATATATATCTCATATCTCGCGCAGAGAATTGCAGTAGCCATTCAGCGCGGGAATGCAGCCAGTTTTCTTGACACCATGCCACATTAATTTAATAATAATGCAACGCGATAGTTTAAAAGTATTTATAACCATGCCACATGATCAACATTTAGATTTTTAAACACAGTTATTTTTTAATTTAGGTTTTAATTCAGTTTTTTAATTTAGATTTTAGTTTAGTTTTAGTTAAAGACGACTGTTTTCATATCTTTAATGGTTAGTTGATAAATGTTTGTATGATATTAAAGAATTTTTTGACAGTAAGTAATAAATATGACGTCATATATGTAAATTTTCCTAATAGATTTTAGATAATAAAAATTGCATGCCAATTTTATAGAGGCGAGTAATTATTGTATGACCCTTGCAAATAAAAGATTTCAAGATTTCAGTATATCTAAGGGGAAATATATAAAATCATTATGTATATAAAAATCAGCCCTGATTTTTTAAGAGATGTATCGGCGCGTGTAGATACCTTTTGTATGCTTTGTGATCTGCCGTTAATAGTGGTGATTTTTGTAATAAATGAAAATGCAGTAATCTGATTGAAAGCACAGAATAAATAATACTAGCGTACAAAAGACTCACTCAGCTAAGAAATTTAAAGAATCATCTACTCAATGTGGCTAGCGATATGGTTTAATTTAGCTCACGTCAGAACTCAGCACCTTTTCGTATAGATACCTAGACATCCATTGCAAGCCAATTTCATTCTTATTACTCTGGACAAACGATTCGTATCTGAATTTGTCACCCGGAGGGTCCGCCTGCGCGCATAGTAATAATGTAGGTACATTTTCGATACCTAAACGGGGAGTGACACAGGCCTGTTGAAAGTTCGATGATGTTATATTCACTGTTTTAAATTTTTACATACGTCAGGGATAAAAGTGGTAGGAACAATTAGAGTAATGGTACGTGCACATATACGGAGTACACCAAAGAGCTTGGACCTTCTAATATCTCTGGAGTTGACCGAGTTTTATTGGCTGACTACTCCTATACCGCCCGTCACGTGATGAATATGGGCGAATAGTTGCGAAGTTGTTCCGTCTGGGAGATTAACTGCAGTTGCCATTTGCGTAAACTGCAGCGGAGACTAAAAGAGACCTGATGATCATGATGGATGATGATCAGTAAATCAGCCCCGTTTTCAAACTAGCGAGTATGCGTAAACTGAAAGTACATGGTAACACTACCATAGTATTATATATCAGTTATGTGTATGTGTATGTATTGTAGTATTTATATATGTATGTATAGGTTCTTTTCGTAGCGCCTATCGCAATAAAATTGATTTTTCTGTTTTTCCTAAAAGTTGACTGGTAGAGAATGCATTAATAATAATAATAATAAGTGTAGCCAACGAGCAGCAAGTCACCATCTACCAGGCTTAAATTGTTGTGAGAGATTTTTAGGTAGATGTCCGTATCTCACTCCATAACCCAATTATCCGGTCCACTAACATCCCATCCACATAGCCCAAACCAAGTAAATCCCTCCCTGGCAATAGTTCAGCAGATATGGTGGACTGTCCGTTAGTGCATCTCAATGGTATATTAAGGGATAGATCTCCATAGATGCAGCCATCTCACTTTTTAGATAAAAAGGTACTAAAAGGCCTCTTCATGTTGGCTTTGGCCCCATGAACGCCTCAAAGGACCGGGTCCCCATGGACCCGTGGCTGAAAAGCGTACCATAATAATAATAATAATAAATTCGTTTATTTCAGGCAACAAAACATACAAGAATATTATTGGCCCATATTTATAAATACCTTACAGACTAACATACATATAATATAATAACTTAAAAACTAACACTATTTTGTACGTAAAGTCTGTGACGCACTGCACGATGTCGCGGTGTCCGGTAGCCTCCCGCGATAACGCCGGAAGACGACACCTCTCGGCCAGTAATCTTCTTGCGTGAAGATGTCCAGCTGCGCGGTTGGAACTCGCACCACATATGAATTAAAATTCACATTGTGGCGCGATTCTAATTTGACTACTCTTAACATGAGTTTTGACTTAACCCTCATGTACTCCACCAAATCTTCAGTTTTCGTACTGTAATGAAGGCGGGACACGTTAAGCCCACCTTTTGTACCTTTGTGTTCAATAAAGATTTAATTAATAAATAATCGCCTACAAATTATTAGTGAGAAAATAAATACGGAAGGTCTAACACTTCTGTGGCTCTTGACCCCTTAAGATGATAGCAGATGTTTTAGAAGTTGGCCCAAACCCTTGGTTGGTATTTACCTTCCTTTTGCCCCAAATATTTGTAAACAAATCTTTTTTAATTTCAAATACTTACTCGGAAAACAATTTTGCCTACACAGAAGTATTCCCTCGGGCTTCTGTTTACGTTACAAACATATTTATTCATAATACAAACGGGATTAATTCAACGAATTGATTAAAAAATAAAAGGAATTAAATTTTTGCTTTGATATTTTATCAATTCCAAAATCATGCTTTTGTATGTTGCCATTGGTATCTTGTACCATTTCAAAAGTATATCTCCTTTTAAAATTTCGGTTGACTGGAAGAGATCCCTTCTGGGATAAGTCCGCCTTTGTGCAAGTCTTTTTTTATTCTTTTTATATTTTTTATTTGATATGTACATACTATATATGTACTTGTGATTTCTGTGCAATAAAGATATTAAACAACAAACAACAAACCTATGTACATACATTATAAGTAGATACTTGTGTAATATAGGTCATAAACCGTGTCAGTAATACATGTATATTATATACCAACCCGTCTGTCCAGCGTGACGATTTGTCTGTTTAGTCCAGCAGTTGATTGTTGTAGGCTGATAAAGACTTGCAAATATCTTTAGGTTATTTACAGTTTGCCCAAATGAAATTAAAAAAATATTAGAAGCCCATGAAGGGGGTGTAAAATTCAAGGGAGAGATTTTTTTTTTATTAGATTTGCAGATGATATTGCAGCGTTAGCCAAAGATTCAAAACAATTACAAAAGCTAGGTACTCAATAATATGGATACAACTTTTAAAGAACACGGATTGAAAATAAATTACAAAGAAACTAAAATTATGTTAACATCAAAATCAGAAAAATCAAAGAAGAAGAAAAAATCTAAATCCAAACCGACAACCTCTAACAACAATCATTTAAATATTTAGGAAGTTTAATCACACCCGATGGTCGTTCTACACAAGATATAGAAGAAAAAACATCTTCTTACGGCAAACATATCAAAATCGTCACGAGAATGGCTCCTAAAAATATATACCTATCTGGACTAATGCGTTATATGGCTGCGAGGCATGGACTTTGACTCAAAAAGAAAAGAAACAAATAGAAGCATTTGAAATGTTGTACACACATACACACTTTTAGTTTATAATTTAGTTATATCCATACTGTAATTTAATTTTTTTGTTTTATTTGGACTTTTGTTTCTTAGCTAGGTAGATTAAAAAATGAATAGATACGAAAGAACGGGACCTACTGGTACAAGTATTTTATTAGATACTTAAAAGTAGGCCCCAACACCTAATTATTGTAATTGTTACACTATTTACCTAAATAAATTATTTTATTTTTATTTTTATTTTATTTAACTGGCGTAGGATGGAACGGATAAACTGGGTTGAAAAAATTACAAATGAGGAGGTCCTGAAAAGATTAGGAGAGAAAAGGTGCATTCTGGATACAATATGGAATAGACGAAGAAAGATGTTGGGTCATCTGCTACGACATGATGACTTCATAAGAACCATCATGGAAGGAAAGATAGAAGGGAAAGAGGAACAAGAAGACCGAGGCATAGCTACATGAAACAGATAAAGGAAAAGGTGAACTTTGTGTCGTACAGCGGAGTAAAACAACTGGCAGATATGAGAGAGACAAATGGAAGTGAATTCATATTCCACGGACAAGAGCTATACTCTTAAATATAGACAGATAGCCCAAATGAACATCAAAGAATCACTTGTTTAGTTAATTAGCCGTTCCAATTACTTCAGATTGTTAACTTTCCGATCAAAGGGACTCAATTTGGAAACAACCAATACCGGAACATAAAATTTTGACGATGACCAGTCGACCACTATGAAATATGGACATACAGATAAAGTTGCAATAGAACTGCAATGCAATTAATCAACAGGCCTTTGATAGGCATCTTATTCCACAAGTAATTAATATTCTAGGAGTACATACATAGTTACATACGCATATTATTACGTTGTACGGGTATTTAATGTATTGTCAACGATGGGATGTCAAAGATGTCAGACTATAAGACTTTGTATGGAATCAAAAACAACCGAATTTGCCCAGTGGTTCCGTAGCCAAATGGCAAAAAACGGAACCTTTATGGATTCGTCATGTCTGTCTGTCTGTCCATCCGTATGTCACAGCCACTTTTTTCCGAAATTATAAAAAACTATACTGTTGAAACTTGGTAAGTAGATGTATTCTGTGAACCGCGCTACGATTTTCACGCAAAAATATAAAAAAAAACAATAAATTTTGGGCGTTCCCCACTTAACTTCCCCAGTTAACTTAGAACTGAAACACAAAAATGATCTATGGATAGGTCCTCAAAAATGATATTGAGGTTTGTAATATAATTTTTTTCTAAACTGAATAGTTTGCGCGAGAAATACTTCCCCCCCCCCCCTGTAACCTCTAAAATAAGAGAATGATAAAACTAAAAAAAATACATGATGTACATTACCATGCAAACTTCCACCGCAAATTGGTTTGAAGGAGATCTAGTAAGTACTACTACGTCACAAATCGTAAACCGCAATTTACCTTTAGAACTTTTAAATTATGTTACTTGCTGCTACGGAACCTTTCATGGGTGAGTCCGACAAGTACTTGGCCGCTTTTATTACACTAAAAATAAATGTGTAAGTACTATAAAAATATTTCATCCCTTCCCTATTGTTTTGAGTCACTTACAAACTCCAAAAGAGCACGTGAATCATTAGTAAAACAATTGACTGTTTCGATTACATAACAGTTGACATTCTGATCAAAGAGATTCAATTTGTCTTGGCGTTACAGACACAGATCGGACATTTTGAATGAAGACCAATCGACTTTTAAATGATGGGAAAAGTTGTAATTGAATCAATTGGATCCAAAGAACTTTTAGGTAAATATCTCTTTCCACTTAAGTGAAATTAAGGCAATTGACCAACAATGGAAGACTTGGGCAATATCGACTTCAAAGTTTTTTAGGGTTCCGTACCCAATGGGTGTAAACGGGACCGAGACTCCGCTGTCTGTCCGTCTGTCTGTCACAGGGCTCTATCCCTTGAACCGTAATAGCTAGGCACTTGAATTTTTCACCGATTATGTATTACTGTGGCCGCTATAACAAAAAATACTAACATTAAGATAAAGTTAAAATTAAAGGGGGTCGTCATACAAGAAACGTGGTTTTTCAACGTTTTTAACTCGATCTTTATAATGGCATTAACTAGATTCTTAAAATTTTCACCTATTATGTATGACTATGACCACCATAACAACAAATACTAAAAATATGATAAAGTTTAAAATTAAAGGGTGTCGTCATACAAGAAACGTGTTTCTTTAGCGTTTTAAAACATTGTACGGAGGTACGGAACCCTTCATGTACGAGTCCGACTCGCACTTGCCCATTTATTCTCTTCTTGTTTAAGTAGGTATAAGCTGACCAAATTTTCAAGCATTTTACTGTAAAGAACTATTATAATTATGATAGGTAGACAACTATCTAATATAAATAAATAATTCATATCTTTATCAGCGTTTATTGTGTCATTCTGGATAACATCTAGATATACTACAGCTATTTTAACGGTAAATTCAGTCCATGATATTAAACAACTTTCCCCAAGGGACATAATATCGAAATATGAAAAATTATTTTTGGCCGTCCATACAACTTGATTGATCAGATGATCAGATTTATTATGGACAGCAAAAAAAAATTTAATTTCGTTATAAATATTCCATAGGGAAAGTTTTTCAGTATCATGTACTGAATTAACCCTTAAAATAGTTTCAATATATTTTGTAAACCTTAGATATAGTCAATGTAGACTGTTGGCGCGGAGAAAAGCGGCGCGGGCGGCTGCTCTTTCAAAGACACCGCCATTACAATACAATAAGTATACACTATGTTGCCGCGCTGACAGTCTATAGGTACACCATTTGAACGAACGAACTACTTCTACTTACTTCTTATTTCCCTCGAGGACATTTTGCGTGGGGAGATGGCGCCAGTGTCAGTTTTTAAACCAGGGCGCTCGCCGGCGCTCTAGAGGTTATTAGGACAGAGCAAACAAGTCCATATTTAATGAAGTATCGTTCCATCGGAGTCCTGTAGTCACTTGGCTTAAAATATCTCATCTTCTCCGTGCTTCGGGAGGCACGTGTAAAGCCACAGCTGACAATATTAGATGGCAGGTGCTAAGTTACGTCAGATGTAAAGGCATCAGATTCTATAACATGTGACACCAGTTTTGGACAGTTACGTACACTAAAAAGAAAGCAGGAACTGGTAAATGTAGTGTAAAGTATTGGCAAATAATGTTGCTGCGTTGCCTCTTAATTTGATTGTAAAACAATGCTATAAATTTAATTTATGAAAACAGATAGACAGATGGAAGAGTATTATTCTCGAATGGATTGTGACTCAAACAATGAAACATGATTGCAAATTGTTTTAATACTAAGTGATTATAATAATAAAGGATCAGGAGTGCTATTTTTGAAATAGGTACATTTCGAATGGATCGTGACTCAAACAATGAAACATGATTGCCAATTGTTTTATTACAGTGATTATAATAATAAAGGATCAGGAGTGCTATTTTTGAAATAGGTATATCTCGAATGGATCGTGACTCAAACAATGAAACATGATTGTGAATTGTTTTAATACTAAGTAATTATAATAATAAGGGATCAGGAGTGCTATTTTTGAAAAATAAAGTTCCAAAAAGGCGAATTTTTAAATCAGTCGTACGTACGCGAAGGCTTGCACGAGTGGTCTTGACCACTTGTAATTTTGACATATGTCGAGTAAAAATATCAAAACTTCGTGTAGTTTCATGAAAAAACCGTTCCGTTTCACGCTGATGTTTTATTTAGGTATGTTGAAATGCCTAAAAAACCCTTCACAAAATGATATTTTTTTCGTAAAACAATATTACTTTTCGCGACGGTTTCAAAAATACGATACAATGCGTCGGACGGAACGCGCGCGGTGAGTCGGAAAACTGCACGTTTTGAGGTTCAATAACTCCTCCAATAAAAAATTGCACTCCAGGATGGAAAGAAAGAGGGCAGGCTTTAACCCTACAATGTGGACCTTTTTTGTTATCCTATTTTGTCCTATTGTTGGGCAAAGGTCTCTCCCATCTTCTTCCACTTGTCGCTTTCCCGTGTAAATCTCGACCATCCTTTTTGGAATGCGTAGAGATTGTCTCGCCAGCGCTTTTTAGGCCTGCCCGGGCGTCGGTAGCCATATTAAACAACCACTCCGTTGCAATTCTTGCCCATCTTTCGCTGTGCATCCTACCGACCCAATTCCATTTTAGTCATCATCATCATCAACAGGTCTTTTTTAGTCTCCTCTACAGGAGCTGATATGCCACAGCTGTCAAAGGATTTGGCTTATAGGTACTCTCCAAGCTGGCCAGACGGGTTGGAGAGGTCTCATTGATGTTTATAAGCTTTATTTAGCTTGTGTTTCCTAAGTCGCCTTCTACGACATCCACGGGAAGACCTGGAGTGGTTCTTCTACTCTGCCGGAAACCACACGGCTATCCATTATAGTATGGCGGTCTTATTAACCAACAATCCGTGTTTTAGAGCTAATGTGACTTAATTTATTATATTACCTTCCATGTTGGTCTGGGAGAAAAGAAAAAAACTTAGAATGTACCAGCTGCTTCTCATCCCGCGCAGAGGTGAAAATGCAAATCATGTTAATAGGTGATGTGGCCTATAAAAAATTCCATCACTAATTTGATTCCTTTCTCGACCTTCTCGCTCACCATCTCGCTAAAAGTGGCCTTTGAGTCTTGCAGCCTTAGGCTCTGTCTCTCCCATTAGGGATAAAGACATGATAGTATGTATGTATGCGACCTAATTAACTAAAAATAAAACTGTTTGTTACTTAAATACTAAGAATTTTTATTTTACTGAACTTACAAAATGTACTGAAACTATTATCATGAACAAGTTTCCCCATAAAGAATATGTATATGACGCTCGCAGTTGGATAGTTATACACCGCTAATTGATAAAACCTCTAGCTATTTGGCATTACAGCTCGGTTTTGTTAAACAACTGAAAATCATTAAGCTGGATTGTCTAAGATTGCGCGTTCATCTAAACCGCTTACCATGTTTCCAAACGGCTAGCGGTTCTGTCAAACAGCAGCTGCAATCCGCTGTTTGACGAAACCGTTAAACAATCCAACTGCGACACATGCATGATAAGAATTTGGTGTAGGGTTACCATAATCAAACCCAACCAGAAAATTTAACTGGGTGTCTATTAGAATACAGTTTTTTTGACATCAATTTCATTTCCCAGAAAACTATTCTACGATTTTTATTGGCTATAGGTTTGCCCTAACCTAGTAAATAGGATAGAACTTTCCTAGCACTCGCCGGCCGCTGCCGCGGCACACTTGCTTCGCTCGCTCGCCACTTTGCCACTTTGTAGGCATTCTATATTGTATATAATTTATTTAGACAGAATCGTTCAACAACTTCTGTTGGGTTCGCAGTTGGACAAAACCGAGCTGTAATGCCAAACAGCTAGAGGTTTTTTCAATTAGCGGATTATACTATCCAACTGCGGCATATACATACCTATGTGAAAAAGAATAACGAAAAAAATAAGAAATATCGGGAGATATGAAAAAAAATATTTTAATATAAATAAACATGGATATCACAAGTATCGCGGGAAGAACTTTTTACATTTAACTCTGCAAAGTTTCCTGAAGTTCAGTCAAAGTAGCTACTTACTTTAATTTAACCAGACTTTGTTAAAACGTAAGTACGTATATTTATAACTTTCCGTAAGAACCGTGGGCTTCTGTTAGTATAGACGAGTTATTAAGGTGAACCTAAATGCTCTTTGATTAAAGAATAAAATATTTATTCAGTAATTAGGCCTTCGTAGGCACTGTTACACGTCAATAAAAGATTAGCGTACATACACCCGTGTAGTTCCGGGTCAGAATAGGACCACTCCATCTCTTCCTGTGGATGTCGTAAGAGGCGGCTAAAGGACTAAGCTCAAACATCTCGTGCTACAATTGCATTCCCAAGGAGGGTTAACGTTGGGCGGCGGCTGGTTGTAAAACTTTTCGCACAAATACATTCCTAAGGAGGGTTGACGTCAGGCAGGCGGCCGGTCGTAAAACTATAGCCAAATCATTTAAATTGTTCCGGTTATTTCTTCTCCATTTTGCAAGGTCTTTGGCATCCTTGGGTGAACATTGACATGCATGTTATATCTGGAGTACAAAAAGCGGGAAAGCGCACCCCGGGCTCCGAAGCAGCACAGCTGAGGATGCAACCGGGAATGCGCTTAGACGAAGAAAAAGAAGAAGAAAAGATAAGTGCACATTACTTGTAATTATTTAAAAAAGAAGCTACCGATACTAGGTATTCGCAATGACCGACCACTGCTGAGAAGTATTGGTCGCCTACACACCAGAATGGCTTTGTCAGTTTATAAAGATATTATGCTACAATGTTATCACCTACGAATAAAGATTATCTATCACAAAACGAGTATAACATTAAGTTCTTTAGTTCTTTAAATAGAACAAAAATCCCTGCTGAAAATGTAAAGCTTGCGAACGAGTGCCAAATCAAATTAAAAAAAATAAGTAACACTAAGTACCTAGTCTTAAAAAACGGAGCCGAGCTGACAAGTCCCTACTTAGAGGCAGTGATTACGAGCTGATGCGTGGATCAGCCATGATAAGGCAAGTCTGTAAGGCACGAGTTCAATTCACATTGTGCGAATGAGAGTGAATAGGTTCCATAGTTTCGAAAGTAAGGGCGACAGTATTCTTGAATGTTTTCATGAGTTTATAACTATGTTTCACATAATTTCTAGATCTTGAATGCTTCCGCGGTCCAGTGGTCAAGGCGTTTGCCTTGTGATCCGGAGGTCATGGGTTCAAATCCCTCTCGGAAGCATACTGTGTTAAAAGTTGTTTCCAGTCTGTTTAGGATATTGCATGCTTGAATCACCTAATTATCCGAAAAGAAAGATGATTCCGTGCTTCGGAAGGCACGTAAAGCCGTTGGTCCCGAACGCCATCTAGCGTTTGTACCTATCCTAGGATTGGTTCTGGTCTACCCTTTGGGTTGCGGAGGTCAGACGGCAGTCGCTTTGTGTAAAAAAACCCGTAACCTCGTCAAATCGCCTAGGTTAGGTAGCGGACCCCGGGCTCTGAAGCGTACCCGCTGACGACGCAACCGGGAATACGCTCGGATGATGATGACATAATTTCTAGATTCATTTGAGTTTTTCTCTATTTGATATATTTTTTTGAATAAATATAAGGATAAATTACACATTTATGGGATACTAACTCAACAATTTTTTTTTTATTTATATTTAGGTTTTTTAGTTTTACTTTATGTAGATAAGTATCTTTTTTATCATCCATTAAAAACCACATAGATCAAACGCCTACTACCCAAGACAATTTGAAAAAGGACTTTTTCAAACTTGCACTCTCTGGGGATCAGACCCAAAATCTCCGGGAATGACTCGTCCATTTGTTCTAGATTCATTTTAGTTTTCTCTATATAATGTTTTTTTTTTTTTAAATAGAGATAATGACAAATTACACAGTTTAACCTAGGTCAAAAAACTTACTCCGGGGCTAGCCCTAGTAACTTTCTTCAGAGTAAATTTTTTAAACTTGTGTCATAAAATATCATAGAGTTAGTATCTCTTATACTAACTCAATGATTCTATCTTTTATGATAAAAACATACGGTAGTGTTTAATCTATAAACACTACCAAAGACGTAAAAACATATGGCTAGCAGATAGCAGATATAAACCGTATATTGCACGAGGCTGTTCCCTAAGGGCTAATTTCAAGTGAGAATTATTTAGACGAATGACGACACGATCTATTCCTTCCTGCAGGTGGAAATTTGTTTAATCCCCTTGTGTGGGAGTTGATCAAGCGAAAGAGATTGGCCAGGATCTTAGCAAGAATAGATCCATCTCTGAAACAGGTGTGGTATGAAGTTTATAGCTAGGTGCTTATTCTTAAATTAATGCATATGCGAAACACACGTTTTTCATTTATTTCCGCTGACGTTTCGTCCGAGTAACACCATAAAAATAAAAATCGGTCAAGTGCGAGTCAGACTCATAAAAGAAGGGTTCCATACCTCCGTAAAATGTTTTAAAATTACATTAACAACAATTAAATTAACATTATAAAGATCGAGTTAAAAACGCTGATAAAAACACGTTTCTTGTATGATGAAGACCTCTTTTAAATTTTTAACTTTATCTTATTTCTAGTAAGTATTTGTTGTTATAACAGCCAGAGTAATACATTGTTGTAAATTTTAAGTGTCTAGCTATTACGTTTCAAGAGATAGGGCCCTGTGACAACAGACAGACAGACAGCGGAGTCTCATTAATAGGGTCCCGTTAGCAACCCTTTGGGTACGGAACCCTAAAAAGCATACTTGTTGTAGGTCCCATACACAAAAATTACGAAATGCTACTTATATAATTTTCACAAAAAATTCAATACTTTCAGTTCTAGTGGCGATAACTAATATGTAGCCGTATTCTGTGGTCTTTTGTCATTTCGATTTAATACGCATGTACCTACGAGGTACCTACCTACATAAACACCTAAATAAGATATTTCGTTTCATAACCAAGTGTGTACCTTACGTGCGAAGGTGCAAGGTACAAGGTGCGAACACGTACCTATGTCATATGTCTATTTTAGGTTAAAGTTAACGTACCTATGCAGACATTGTAACAATAAAATTATTTTTTTACCGGCGGTTTATTTAAAACGTCATTTTTTTTAAGGTAGAGAAATAGGCACATACCTAACTGGTAAGTTAATAGATTAAATTATTCTTTAAAAGGAGACAACCCTTACGTCGTCAGAACAGGTAAGAGTTACGCGATAGAAAAAAAAAACAACTGCTAGGTGAATATAACTGTATATGATTGGCGCTGTGCGATCTGAATTGCACTTAATTGTATGGTAGTGAGAGTTCCTGTTTCTTTATTTGATTTGCGGAGTGAATCTTCTGTACTTGTACTAAAATGTATTTTGTAGAGGCGACAGCGCGCTAACGCATTCCGCAGCACTCAAATGCAATCGCGCGTGAAAGGATGCTTCAGCATGCTATAGAGTGCTGCAGCATGCTATCGCACGCTGTAGCACATGCGGAACAAATGCCGTTCCGTGCTGATATGATAGATGAGATCCAACCCGCAGGCACAAGAGACTGTGTTTTATTCAAATGAATGGTGTTCGTGAAGTTCCTTGAAATAAAGAGCCAACATTAAGGCCGTACCTGAATTTTCCGGGGTCCAGTGCTGCCCCCATTGAAAATAAATCATTTCAAAGAAAACGGAGACATTATTTAAAATTTTGCTACTATCATAGCCTAGATAACCCTTCAAAGTATTTTATGAACTACTGTTTACAGTTTAAAGTGAAAACGTTAAGCTTTACTACGCACATTTGCGAAAAACGGCCACTTTTGGCTAATGTGCGTAATAAAGCTTAACGTTCTTATTATAAACTGTAAACAGTAGTTCATAAAATACTTTGAAGGGTTATCTAGAATTTGGTAGTAGCAAAATTTTAATCAATGTCTCCGTTTTCTTTGAAATGATTTATTTTAAATGGGGGCAGCACTGGACTCCGGAAAATTCAGGTACGGCCTTAATGTCATGTCAGCTAATATTGAAAACGGTGAGGAATTCTTTATTAGCGTGAAATGTTTTATTATCATATCGTTAGCATAACAAATTCAGAATAAATTATTGGTGACAGATTGTTCAACTTTTTCACTGAAAAATAGAGACTTTCCGGAAGAAGAAAACATTTAAGTAGGTTAAGATGACGAATTGAATATTTTGGTTGCAAGGATACCAATTTTTCTCAACAATTGATAAAGCGAACAAAATTATTTAAATTAATTAATTTATTGTCCGGATTCATCATGTCTTTGACTTCATTTTGTCCATTGCATAACACGATTGGTCAACTTTTATAGCACAAAATAATTAATCAAAAATACCTCTATAAATTTAAAAGAGATTCCAATTTTACCGACATTGAGGAGCGATTTAAGGTTCCAGAATTTATACATAATATGTTAATTGAAACTGACAATATAATCTGCACATATTTCATATAAAATATATTTGCAGTTTTTAATTGAGACGACAGAAACCATTTTGTCGCATACGCACTTTCCGCCCGTCTACTATTGTCAGGTGCGCCCGCACGCACCTCGGTTTACTCCCGCGCGATTTTATTTTATAACTTGTTGGAAATGAGAAAAAAAAAGAAAGTTCCTAAAAGAAAAAGAAAGGCCCGTAAGATTGAACTTTGCAGAGAAAAAATTAAGAAAAGGTAAGGTAAGGTTTATTTTGATGTACCTAAGTAGGTATATTTTTTAAGTGAGTAGGCAGGTACCTACCAAAAGACCTATGCGTAATATTCCACAGTTTGTACGGATGTACGCTGGTAGTTTATCTATTATGGTACAGGTAAAAAGGTATCTACTAAACAGGTATGTACCATGTACCTACGTACAGGCACAGTATAAATAATACTAACGTGCAGAAGTCTCACTCAGCAAAAAAAATCAAAGAAATATCTACTCAATATGGCTAACGATATGGTTTAATTTAGCTCACGTCAGAACTCAGCACCTTTTCGTATAGATACCTAGACATCCATTGCAAGCCAATTTCATTCTTATTACTCTGGACAAACGATTCGTATAACTGAATTTACCATCCGGAGGGGCCGCCTGCGCGTGTCAAGTGAAGCTATGAGTGGGTAGAACTAATTTAATTCAACAATAACACCCTCTCCCACTGAATTTATAATCAGTTAGATTATCCAAATACTGAAATTAACACATCTTGTAATCCCTGTCTAATCCAGATTACACACCTACGTCACGGTTTATTAGTATTTAGGTATATTAATTTTAGTTGCTTGCAGGTACTTCGTTATTCTTACCCCAAAATAAAATTTTATCTGCAACTCTCCAGGGTCTTATTTCTTTTTTTGATGTCAGGGCACAGGCCGGAATCTCCTAAGGTACGCGCAATATGCGTCACCCAGGCGTCACCGTTCCCCGTCCCCGCACCTCTCCCCCGTTTTCGCCTCGATGACTCACGTTGGCCGTCAAGAACCGGGGGAGAGGTGCGGGTGCGGGGAGCGGGGACGCATATTGCGCGTACCTTAGGAGATTCCGTTCTGTTTACTCTTACTGTATTATGTGGTCAGGGTGCGCTTTCTGAATTTTCTTCAAAAGTAAAATGCTTGTCAATATTTGCCTCGTCTGACAACTACCCGCGTTTCTCCACAAGTATTATCCCGGCAAAAACTCAATTTATCGAAACTCAAGAAATAACGACTTTTGGGGAAAATGCGCTTTAAAATGTTTCCCAAAAAGACTAGCATAAATCTTTCTTTGAATAGTTATTACAATAACTTAAATACATAAACATTTAAACGTAAATTTCGATTATCATCTACGTTTTCTAAAAATGAAATTCAAATGGTAACGCCACTTTTCTTAAAGTAGAATAAGAGCCATAATAATGTAGTTACTCTATCTAAAACTTTGTAACTTTATAGATAAAAAGTACATCAGCAAAACTAATACAATTAAAACTAAATACTGAATTTTCCGGGGTCCAGTGCTGACCCTATTTAAAATAAATCATTTCAAAGAAAACGGAGACATTATTAAAAATTTTGTTTATAATGAGAACGTTAAGCTTTACTACGCACATTTGCCAAAAGAGGCCGTTTTTCGCAAATGTGCGTAGTGAAGCTTAACGTTCTCACTTTAAACTGTAAACAGTAAATACAAATACTTCATAAAATACTTTGAATGGTTATCTAGGAGTTGGTAATAGGAAAACTTTAAATGATGTCTCCGTTTTCTTTAAAATGATTTATTTTAAATGGGGGCAGCCCTGGACCCTGGAAAATTCAGGTACGGCCTTAACGCTATCAACTCTAAGGCGAAAATACATTATAATTTATGTTCATGGAATTATAGAGTTTTTTCCGAGGTACACGTGGGTAGAGTCGCAAATCGCAAACAACATCACTAAAATAGCTAAAAATAAAACATTTTAAAGGCTTAGGATATTGAAAGCAAAGTAAACAGGGCAATTTCGCTGCCCACGTCCAAAGTGAGGGGCGACGTTTTATGCGTTTTATGAGCAACATATACCTACATAAAAGAAAAACTTGTGAAAGTATCCCTTCTATTGGGTATATTCTCGAAAAATATGGTGAGGGTTACCTTTGTTTGTTTTTACGCAACTGAACAAACACGTTGTTTCTGAGAATTCATTTGGAAATCTATTGCAGGAATATTTGTTCTGTGTAAAAATTCAGTCCACGATAAATGTGAAGAAACGTTCCGTATTTATATTTTTAGTGCGCAAATTTTTATTATTTATTTGAGTACATCATCATTCCTATATTTACATATGGTGCGCATACTTGGTCTTTGACTAAACTCCAAAGTCCAAACTCATGGTTTGTCAGCGAGCTAGAGCTTTGAGATAGAGCGTAGTAAGTATATCCCCCAGGTGTCAAGTTGATGGACACGTTTTTCCAGACCAATGATCAAGTCATCCTGGATCCCCACAAACACCATAAAACCCGGTAAGCCAAGGGCACGAGACGGCGAGATGAGCTCGATAAATTTAATAAAAACAGGACCGGACGGAGTGGAAAAGCGTTTTACCTGCAATATCACCACAAAACCATTTATTTGCTTTCAAAAACTATGAATTTTGTTTTGTTTTGCATGATAACGAAAGTTAAAAATATTTGTCAGTCGCTGGCGGAAGCCAAAACACGATTCATTGAATACAAATTGCCTCGATAGAAAAAAATCTGAAAGTTACCCCGTTCTGAAAGTGGCTTCGGAGAATCAGTTTTTTTCAATAAATCATGAATGTATTTTTTTGTTGGCATTTTTCAATGTCTTTAGTCTTTAATACTTTATAAATTTACTTTTTATAAAACAATATATAGTTTAGGTATATGCTATAAGATATAAATTTATTAAATATCGCGTTTATTTTTATGGCCAAACTACTGCCGCTTCTTAGTCTGTCTGTCGCTGCGTCCATTTCGCCTTAATGATACCTACTGATCGCATTCCCAAAACGTGGTCCCTTACTATGGGTCTCATATGAAGGCTCAAGCTAGCTCGACAGGCTATTGAAAGGGCTCAATGTCTTTACGTGATCAAATCTGAAACGGGAAAATTTAGAGATACCTTTGTCCCGCAGGGACGTAGGTTGTGTGCACAAAAAACATTTCGCATAACATAAAAAAGTGCTCGATTCTGTGACAAAGGCAATAATAATCTTCTATTAAAAAGCTAATATTAAAAAATAAATAACGTTTATTTCATTTACAACCAAGTGTACAAAAATACATTGTTAGGACTGTCTAGCAAAGGATGCTTGTGTCAGACAATCCTGCTCTTTCTTAACGATCTCAACATACTTTACTAACACCACAGAATAAATAACACTAACGTACATAAGTCTCACTCAGCAAAGAAATTCAAAGAAATATCTACTCAATGTAACTAGCGATATGGTTTAATTTAGCTCACGTCAGAACTCAGCACCTTTTCGTTTACATACCACTAGACATCCATTGCAAGCCAATTTCATTCTCATTTCTCTGGACAAACGATTCGTATAACTGAATTTACCACCCAGAGTGGCCGCCCGCACGCATAGTAATAATGTAGGTGCATTTTCGATACCTAAACGGGGAGTGACACAGGCCTGCTAACACTTTAATTTATATCTATTCTATCAGATTCCATTGGGCGGATAACGGAAGTACCTAAACATTGCGGCAATTTATTATAATGTTCCTATCCATGTACGAATGTATGAAATATCTCGCTACAAATTACATCTAATACACAACACACATGTTATACAAAAGTAAATAAAGAATAGATGTGACGCTTTAAACAATTGGGTAAAACGTCACAAAATAGTGCCAATAGAAAATGTTCGTTTTGACGTTTACAACAAGGTGTTTTTTTTTTAAATTAAATAATGTTACGGCTCTGGATACAAGTCCTTTAATTTTGTTCTTTATTCCTACTCCTAACAAGACAATCAAAGGGTGGTGCAGGCCTTTAACTGTTGCCAGGGAGCTTCTGGCGACAAATCTATAAGAGTCCACTGGTTTACATAGACGACTGAGTGGCGGATGACGCCCGAAGACGCCCACACAGTCCGCAAAATAAATATCACTACAGCCATACTATGACTGTCCACTTTAAATATTTCACACATTGTTCATGTCATGAGCATTTCTAACACCAAACAACATCAATTTCATATTATAAAGTCCACTAAAAACCATTTGTAAAATAATATAAAGCAAACCCCAACCGAACCCCTTGACTTCCCGCCAAAAACTCCCTACAAATTACATCTAATACACAACACACCCGTTATACAAAAGTAAATAAAGAATAGATGTGACGCTTTAAACAATTAGGTAAAACGTCACAAAATAGTGCGAATATAAAATGTTTGTTTTGACGTTTACAACAGTGTTTTTTTTTATTAAATATTTTTACGGCTCTGGATACAAGTCCTTTAGAGCCTGTCTTTAATTTTGTTCTTTATTCCTAATCCTAACAAGACTATCAAAGGGTGGTGCAGGCCTTTAACTGTTGCCATAGAGCTTCTGGCGACAAATCTATAAGAGTCCACTGGTTTACATAGACGACTGAGTGGCGGATGACGCCCGAAGACACCCACACAGTCCGCAAAATAAATATCACTACAGCCGTACTATGACTGTCCACTTTAAATATTTCACACATTGTTCATGTCATGAGCATTTATAACACCAATACCATATTATAAAGTCCACTAAAACAATTTGTAAAATAATATAAAGCAAACCCCAACCGAACCCCTTGACTTCCCGCCAAAAACTCCCTACAAATTACATCTAATACACAACACACCTGTTATACAAAAGTAAATAAAGAATAGATGTGACGCTTTAAACAATTGGGTAAAACGTCACAAAATAGTGCCAATAGAAAATGTTTGTTTTGACGTTTACAACAAAGTGTCTGATTTGACTTTTTGTCATCTAGCGGATTGCCCAGATACAAAAGATAGTAAGATTGGTGTGTGCATGATAAGATATAATACTTATGAATAAATGAATACTCTTATTTCGTGACAGTTTTCACTGCCTCCATGGTCCAGTGGTCAAGGCGAGTGCCTTGTGATCCGGAGGTCATGGGTTCAAATCCCACTGGGAAGCCATTTGTGAAAAGTAGTTTCCAGTCCGGTTGGGATATTGCAGGCTTGAATCTCACCTGATTATCCGAAAAAAAAGATGATTCCGTGCTTCGGAAGGCATGTAAAGCTGTTGGTCCCGAACGCCATCTAGCGTTTGTACCTATCCTAGGATTGGTTCTGGTCTACCCTTTGGGTTGCGGAGGTCAGACGGCAGTCGCTGTGTGTAAAAACCAGTAACCTCGTCAAATCACCTTGGTAAGGTAGCGGACTACAGGCTCTGAAGCGTAACCGCTGACGATGCAACCGGGAATACGCTCGGATGATGAGCTCTTATCTCGTGACAGCTGGTCACGTCATTAAAACAAGCATACGTCATCAGTTGAGAGTGTTGCCACTACATGTAATTGAATTACCCGAGCGGTGCGACCACGAAAGATGTAACTCTTATTCGAAACGTTAGACAAAACAATAAAAAAAATTCGTGCTATGACCCGTTAAAAATAAATCATGTGTTCAAAGCGCTGTGGTGTATGTGCCAAGAGTACAACAAACGCTCTCATCATTGACCTACTTGAATCTAGTCCAACATAGGACACCTAGATCATTTCCTATGAAGAGGATGCTTCTTTGTAATATTATCTGTTGTAAGAGATATTTTGTCATCTAAGACCACCCAGCCGCCTAGACAAAGACAACGATCTATGTACTGCTTATAAAATAAGTATATAACCCTGTTATTCAATACTAAAGTCAGTTCGCCTCCAACCTACGAGTATTATTTCAACACCCCTTCGAGTCACATCATAGCGCGGTGGTTTTAAAACCAATATAGTTAGTTAGTTAGTATTTTACATAAGAATGAAGTCATTTTCGTGACATTCGTGACGTAGTCTTAAGCAATTGCAGGAAAAGAATACTATATCTTATTATACGATTACCATAACTCCAAAACGTAGGTAAATGTGAAAACTTATGACCTGATTTTTTTCTTATGCGCCTAAGAATTTGCTAGGAAGCCTCACTTTAGTAAAGCTAGCATATTAAAGAAGCAAGTTTACTTATCGGTAAGTAAATACAATACTAAACGTAATTAAAACCAAGAACCAGGCGCGGTTCCATTATAGTGGGCACGATGGGTATGCCCAAAACCCCAAAACCCTAACAGACTTGTAACGCTACACTTTTACGGTCTATTGAATTTGAGGGGCGGATGCAAATAGGATGAGCCTAGAAATGTTTAACGAGAGGCAGCAAAATCTTAAATATAACGCCATGATTTCTGACCATGCTAATAGAAGTCTTAACCACAACCTTCTTTCATCCGGATCTCTGCCTCGGAAGAACGAAATGGAGAACTATCCAATTTTGATATTTTCAAATATCAGTCACAAATAGTAATGTGCCGTTCCCGTTTCCCAGATTTCCGGGAACGTTCCCGGGAATGTTCCCAAAAAATGGAAATGTCAGGGATTTAATTGTAATTTTATTTATCAGACATATTTTTTATAACTGTAAATATATTTTACTAGCGTAAATGCATCACTTTATATGGTTATAATACAAATACATATATTCAATATTCCGTAACATTCCCTAGAAATACGGGAACGTTCCCTGGGAACGATCCAAAATTCCCGAATTCCCCGGGATGTTCCCAAATTCCTGGGAATTTGGCGACGTTCCCGGGAACGACACATTGCCACAAAAACTTAGCCACAGAATTTCTGTGACCTATTGACAAAGCATGTTGTGGATTTAAGAATAACTGGCTCCCATTTTTTATACATTACTCGTAGGTGGTTAACCTACGAGTAATTTATAAAAGTAATGTAATGATCTCGAATTGGTCACGAGTTTTTTTTTTCTTGTTTTTTTTTGTGTGTGATTCAAGACTTTTTAATGGTTTTATTTCCTACGAACAGTAATTTATTACTAAATTTATCATATACTGTACACCCCGCTTGCTTGGATATGTGTTCTTCTTTTTACAATGCCTCAATTTTATACAGCTCACATAGTGTATTTATTAATTTAATAAATCTTTATTGACCGCAATGGTACAAAGAGTGGACTTAACGCTACCACTTAATCGGTTAACCACCAGAATACGGTTGTGTTACGGAATAGGGACACTGTGAGTGTAGTGTGTGACGGTACTTGGAGAATGAACAATATGACGGTGGACGAAGATCACACCGGGCAGGGGGAGGTGTAGGCGTCATCGCTGCTTCAGTCAAGCTCGGTGAAACCGAAACACGTTCGGTGAAACCCGAACGAAACGTCAGCAAAATAAATAAATAAAAGTACGATTCGCTGTCATTCCCGTATGCATTAATTTAATAATAATGCAGCGCGATAGTTTAAAAGTATTTAACGCTACCATTCTCTACCAGTTAACCTTTAGAAAAAAACAGAAAAAATAATTTAATTGCGATTGGAGATTCAAAATTAACATATACATACATACATAATTACATACATACCATATATATAATACTACTAGCTTTTGCCCGCGGCTTCGCCCGCGTAGATTCCCTGTATGAAAAATAGATTGTAGCAGATTCTCAGACCTACTGAATATGCATAAAAAATTTGATAAAAATCGGTCAAGCCGTTTCGGAGGAGTATGGTAACTAACATTGTGACACGAGAATTTTATATATAAGATTTATTTGTATAATATAATATTAACACTTCCATAAATACATAGAGATATATCATAAATACTACATTAACTACAAACGTGAAGATTCTATTACTTAGTTTATATTTTGCCGTAAGTGTCAGTTCTGTACCATCGCTGTTTAACAGCTCTAATTGCGAAAACCTGGAAGCGTAATATAAATTAGTTTGAAAATCACCGGCGACATCAGACGGCCATTCTGTCGAGTCTGTTATTATAATTACGTCATACGTGAGACTTATTTCTGTACTATATTTTCATACAAATAAGTATGTACATACATACTTTTTAAGTTCCGTACAAAAATGAAAAAACCGGAACCCTTATAGGATCACTCGTGCGTCTGTCTGTCCGTCCGTCTGTCACAGCCAATTTTTTCCGAATCTACAGGACCGAATCAGGTGAAATTTGGTAGGATGGTGTAATCTATGACCCAAATACATATGTGCAAAGTACATAAATATTAAAAATAGGAAATAAAGTTTTGCAAAACTTACTATGTTATATATCAAATGAAAGGGCTTTTTATCTCAAATATATTCTTGTTGTTATTGTAAAATAAATAGTTTTGATTTTATTCAAGAAAGAAGACGAAAATTGACCATTCCTCCCCCCCCCCCCCCCCCCCCGATCTCCGAAAGTACTGAGCCTAAAATTTTGAAAAAAATACAAATTGTAGTTTATTGCTTATAGATTACAGAAAAACCTATAAGAATTCAATTAATTGTACGGAACCCTCTCCACGCAAGTTTAACTCGCACTTGGCCGGTCTATTTACACTGGTACCTAATTATAGATTTAAGCTATGTTGAAATGAATAAATATAAGTTTTTCGAAAATCTTTTATTTTTTCATACAAGCTTTTAAAGTGAGGCCTAAGTACTTATCAAGACAATGTAATAAGCCCAAACTTAATAGAGTTGTGTAGGAAACACACGCTAAAAAAAGCTTATAAACATCAATGAGACCTCTACAGTTAACCTTTAGAAAAAAACAGAAAAAATAATTTAATTGCGATTGGAGATTCAAAATTAACATATACATACATACATAATTACATACATACCATATATATAATACTACTAGCTTTTGCCCGCGGCTTCGCCCGCGTAGATTCCCTGTATGAAAAATAGATTGTAGCAGATTCTCAGACCTACTGAATATGCATAAAAAATTTGATAAAAATCGGTCAAGCCGTTTCGGAGGAGTATGGTAACTAACATTGTGACACGAGAATTTTATATATAAGATTTATTTGTATAATATAATATTAACACTTCCATAAATACATAGAGATATATCATAAATACTACATTAACTACAAACGTGAAGATTCTATTACTTAGTTTATATTTTGCCGTAAGTGTCAGTTCTGTACCATCGCTGTTTAACAGCTCTAATTGCGAAAACCTGGAAGCGTAATATAAATTAGTTTGAAAATCACCGGCGACATCAGACGGCCATTCTGTCGAGTCTGTTATTATAATTACGTCATACGTGAGACTTATTTCTGTACTATATTTTCATACAAATAAGTATGTACATACATACTTTTTAAGTTCCGTACAAAAATGAAAAAACCGGAACCCTTATAGGATCACTCGTGCGTCTGTCTGTCCGTCCGTCTGTCACAGCCAATTTTTTCCGAATCTACAGGACCGAATCAGGTGAAATTTGGTAGGATGGTGTAATCTATGACCCAAATACATATGTGCAAAGTACATAAATATTAAAAATAGGAAATAAAGTTTTGCAAAACTTACTATGTTATATATCAAATGAAAGGGCTTTTTATCTCAAATATATTCTTGTTGTTATTGTAAAATAAATAGTTTTGATTTTATTCAAGAAAGAAGACGAAAATTGACCATTCCTCCCCCCCCCCCCCCCCCCCCCGATCTCCGAAAGTACTGAGCCTAAAATTTTGAAAAAAATACAAATTGTAGTTTATTGCTTATAGATTACAGAAAAACCTATAAGAATTCAATTAATTGTACGGAACCCTCTCCACGCAAGTTTAACTCGCACTTGGCCGGTCTATTTACACTGGTACCTAATTATAGATTTAAGCTATGTTGAAATGAATAAATATAAGTTTTTCGAAAATCTTTTATTTTTTCATACAAGCTTTTAAAGTGAGGCCTAAGTACTTATCAAGACAATGTAATAAGCCCAAACTTAATAGAGTTGTGTAGGAAACACACGCTAAAAAAAGCTTATAAACATCAATGAGACCTCTACAACCCGTCTGGCCAGCGTGGAGAGTGTAGGCCAAATCCTTTGGCTACTCTGGCCAGTGAGGATTCTGGTAGTACTGAGAGGGTCGTGCTCCTGCAATGGAGTCTAAAAAGGACCTGATGATTATGCCTGTTTGTTTACATATTTTTTTCTGTACCGTCTTTGTTTTTTGCATCTGATCTCATAAACCGTTAATATGAATTAGTTTGCAAACGAGGTACAGAAGTAATGGAAGGCGGTCTTATTGCATCATTAGAGCTATTCGCCTTGCCTATTATGTTAGTCATTATACCTTTATCACTGTTGTTTTGGAAAATTCTGAGGAAATAAAGGAAAATTGGAAGATTTTAGTAACTTGGTTGGTTTCTAACAAAAGTATTCTTCATTTTAGCTTGTTAGGTTGCATCCTCAGCAGTGCTGTTTTGGAGCCTTTAGACTCATGAAAAGATAGGCCAAGTTTATAAGTAATAAAAAAAAACCGTGGCCTTCCGGGAGTGTCGACCGAAGTGAAAACTAATCTGAAAATATTGAGCACCACTGGACAGCCAATCTCATCAAATCAAATCAAATTGAATCAAATCAAATATATTAAGTATTTAGGCCTTTGCAGGCACTTTTACACGTCAATAATTATAGTGTACATTACGTGTAATGTTTATTTATATCTAAATTATTTTTTCTTTGTTCAAAAGCTACCGATACTAACGTTTCGCAGCGACCACTGCTGAGAAGAAACGCCGAAAGAAACTCATTTAAACAGTATTGGTCGTTTACGCGCCAGAAGGGCTTTGTCAGTTTACAAAGGTATTATGCCTAATACAATGTTATCACAACATAATATGTAAAGCTTGCGAACGAGTGCCGAAAAACGGAGCCGAGCTGACCAGTCCCTATTAATCTAAAAATATTGAGCACCACTGGTGGTGTCGGTAACGAGTTGAATGGTTTTTTCCCATCTCAAAAAGTGCCCAACGCACTTAAAGAAGTTTTCAGTTCAAAAATATAGTACAATTTCTTGAAGTACCTATTGTAAATTTTTTGAAGTACCTATTGTAAATTTTTTGAAGTACCTATTGTAGTTAGGCGTCATTGTATCTGTGAGGACCGTGGTAAGGTACGTTTGTTGTTGCGAGCTTCTTAGTCGGGATGTTTATTTGGGGTTTGAGTTGTATTATTACAAGTTTATCGTATTTGATTGACACGTGCTTCTATTTCCTTAATGTCTATTGGAAAACTTCGTGTAACGTCGGCATGGCAGCTTGGAAGTATATAGAGTTGCTATCTTCTTCTTTTTCTTAGCACTATCCCGCCTTATGCGGGGTCTGCTCTCCTAGTCAATCGGCGCCAGGACAATCTGTCCTGGGTTGTCGGGTCGGGTAGGTTCTCCACTTTTAACAGCTTCGTCATGCTGGTCCACCAGGTAGCAGGTGGGCGACCTGGACCTCTCTTACGTTCAGGCAGGCACAGAGCTTTCTTAACCACTGTTGTTCATCTCTTCGTATTACATGGCCATACCACCGGAGTCTGCCTTCTGTCTGTCTTTTTCCGTGATGGAAGCGACTTTAAAACTGCCAAGTACATAAGTATTACGGATTTTGTCTAATCGGGTCACACCTCCCGCCCATCGCAGCATCTTCATTTCATTAGTGTGAAGTTTTTGCAGATGTGTGTTATTTACCGGCCAGCATTCCGCCTCGTACATGCAGGTCTCATAGAGTTGCTATCACATATTTTATTCCACTTATTTATATTATTAATAAACAGATAAAGGAAAAGGTAAACGTCGTGTCGTACAGCGAAATAAAACAACTGGCAGATAAGAGAGACAAATGGAAGAGAATTCATACTCCACCGACAAGAGCATTGCTCTTAAATATAGATAGATAGATCTTATTATTACGTAATATTTTAATAAACGGGAAAGTGCGAGTCGGACTCGTACATGAAGGGTTCCGTACCTCCGTAAAATGTTTTTAAACGCTGAACAAACACGTTTCTTGTACGACGACCATCTTTAATTTTTAACTTTATCTTAATTTTAGTATTTGTTGTTATAGTTGTCATAGTAATACATAATCTGTGAAAATTTCAAGTGTCTAGCTGTTACTGTTCAAGAGATAGAGCCCTGTGACAGACGGATAGACGGACAGACAGCGGAGTCTCAGTAATAGGGTCCCGTTTGCACCCTTTGGGTACGGAACCCTAAAAATAAGAGGAAAGCTGTTTTTTCGCAGGTACTCGAATACTCACTCGGTCAAACAGAGAATAGTTTTACAACTCTATTATATTAGTCCACACGGAAATCAAAGACAAAACGAGAATAAAGTACCTACTTAGTTCTGAATTCAAATTATTATTCGTGCACGAAATCCGATGATTGCCGAGAAAATAGACGCACTGTACCGTGACTGTACCTAATAATCGTTTGAGGTTATATCACAGAATAAATTAATATGGTTATATCAAGTCTGAGGTCATATCAAAATTTTATTCGTTGTTGTTTCATATTATATTTTACACGCAGCGGTTACCACTGACTCCAGTGTTTGTTTTTCCTTTCAGGATATCTCGGTGACGGGCTGTGCAAATATTTTAACGGAATATTAAAGGCATGAGAGTTTCATGGGGTCAGAAATGGATACTCTTGCTGAATGAGCAAAATTGTTATGAGGGGAAAATACCTCCTATTTAACCGACTGCGACTCCTATTTAATTCTGAGAGTGACAAATCGGTAATTACAAAAATGGGCAAGTGCGAGTCGGACTCGTACATGAAGGGTTCCGTACCACCGTACAATGTTTTAAAATGCTGAAGAAACACGTTTCTTGTATGACGACCTCCTTTATAGCGTTTTAAAACATTGTTGTTAAAGCGGCCACAGTAATAAATAATCGGTGAAAATTTCAAGTGTCTAGCTATTACGGTTCAAGAGATAGAGCCCTGTGACAGACGGACAGACAGATAGACAGACGGACAGACAGCGGAGTCTCAGTAATAGGGTCCCGTTTGCACCCTTCGGGTACGGAAATCAAATATGGTTAGGGTATTGCGGGCTTGAATCACCTGATTATCCGAAAAGAAAGATGATTTCGTGCTTCTGAAGGCACGTGAAGCTGTTTGTTCCGAACGCCATCTAGCGTTTGTTTAAAGCTATCCTAGGATTGGTTCTGGTATGTAATACTCTGTTCCTTGGTTCTAGTCTACACTTTAGGTTGCGGAGGTCAGACGGCAGTCGGCAGTCGTTCTGTATAAAAACCAGTAACGTCGTCAAACCACCTAGATTAGGTAGCGGACCCCGGGCTCTGAAGCGTTACCGCTGATGATGCAACCGGGAATAAGCTCGGATGATGATGATTTCGTCGCTGTCATCTTTTTCCGAAAAGGATTTGTTTGTATAAAACAACTTTGATTTGTTTGTATAAAACAATTTTGATTTGTTTGTATAAAACAACTTTGATTTGTCTGTATAAAACAATTTTGAAATATCATGTCAGATTTCGGCAGTATTTTGTAATTTAAAAGAAATTGCATATATCTAGGCATATTACCACAGAATAAATAATACTAACGTACAGAAGTCTCACTCAGCAAAGAAATTCAAAGAAATATCTACTCAATGTGGCTAGCGATATGGTTTAATTGAGCTCACGTCAGAACTCAGCACCTTTTCGTATAGATACCTAGACATCCATCGCAAGCCCATTTCATTCTTATTAGTCTGGACAAACGATTCGTATAACTGAATTTACAGGGTAGGCACATTTTCGATACCTAAAGTACCTAAACGGGGACACAGGCCTGATATGACTAGTTTTCTACAGTTAAAATATGAACTTGAAAATAATATAAGGGTGAAGGATTTTCTAATAACTAGCTTTTGCCCGGTGTTTTTTCCTAACAGTTTTTTTTATTCATAACAATAAATTAACTATTTTTGTCCCTTTTCCACCTTCGAGTACCTTTATGCCAACCATCGCGCTGAAAGTGGTCTTTGAGTCTTATATCCCTAGGCTCTGCCTGCCCCGCAAGGAAAAAGGACGTATTTGTATATAAAAAATACCCAAATAGGTACCTTTTTATCAATTCATATTCTTTTCCGTGTAAAAAAGTAAACTTGGAAAGCTTCCTTCTAGTATAAACAAAAGTTTTGTAATGAATATAAATAAGTCCCCGATGTAGTTTGATAAAATGGTGTTAAAAGATTTCCAGTGACGTGACCTTACATACAGCCTTAAAATTAATCCTTTCGCTGTGACGGAAGGAGCTTAAAGCTTGCCGGATGTAAGGATTTCCTGGTACCGATATAAATTTAAGACGATTATGTTAGAAATGCACGGGTAGAGATCATTGGCTTAGCAGTGTGCGTGATTTATAATTTAATATCATGTATAATAAAATAATAATTGGTTTTCTCTCCAGAAAAGGTATACATATTTAATACATTTTAAGGTGAGGGACATAAAAGAAGTTGGTAGAACTACTGGGATCATCTCGAATTTTATACATAAAACAATAAATTGATGAAATGTTTTTTTTTTTCATTTATTTATATCCAAAAATAACATTAATTACAACTCTATGCACCCATAAACCACGAAGGTTTGTCCGGGAGCATATTGTCTACTTTCAATCTTAAAATTAGGTTAGTATTCATCAATTAAAATGCTCTGTCTGCCTCATTAGGGATAAAGACGTGATAGAGGAGATCAGTGGCTTAGCAATGCGCGCGATTTATATATGTACATTTACAATTAAGAGCCAGGCTCTTGTCGGTGTCATTGCATGGCAATAGACATATACAATGACGATATGGTTCCGGGTTAGAATAGGTGTAATAAATAAATAAGATATTTTATAATTTGAATTTGCACTGGTGTTGCCCTGAACAAAATGGGCAAGTACTATATTGTGTTTTATTGCTGTCAATTTTGTGTTCCGCTTGTCAATGTCAAGATTTAGGTTGACATTTATCAATGTTATCCATATGTCATTTCTTCCTTTTACAACTCGCATTGCGTCACGAATATACGCTCCAATGTCGTGAATTCCCTAAGTATTTGTGCATTCAAATTCCCCGGCCGGGCGTCAAGACAGTGTTGTGACCGTCCCCTTCATCAAGAGCGAACTACATCAAGGAGCCAGAGCAGATTGCTGTAATAGAACCAGTAAGAACGGACTACGAGAAAGTTTTGAGGTTAACATCATGTGCATTTCTTTATAACAGCACCAGGCCTATATATCCCATTGAACCAGCGTCTACCGCGCGAGACACCTTTCGAACGAAAGGGCGCCTCCAATAGGACCATAGTAGCAAATAATTACAAAGATACAGCGCATTTAAGGCGAAGATATAGGCAAATGGCCTTGAAGTGTGAAATAAATTGTTAACTCGTAAATATGGTGATAATTTCCATATTGCTCTACGTCATGCACTAGATAGCCCTTTAAATTATTTTATGAACTGCCGTTAAAACTATTATTGGTGATCCGTCTAGCTTTAAAACTTGCCGTGGCCACTTTTGGCGGAGGCGAGTTTTAAAGCTAGACGGACTAATGTAAATACTTTTAACGGTGGTTTATAAAATAATTTAAAGGGCTATCTAGTGCATGACGAAGAGTAATATGGAAATTATCTCCATATTTACGAGTTAACAATTTATTTCAAATGAGGGCGCCACTTCAAGGTCATTTGCCTATATCTTCGCCTTAAGGCGAAGTGCGAATGCGTATCTTTGTAATCAAGTAAAAATCGTACTTGATCTCATGATCTAGTATGGTGACGTCAATCGGCCCCACTTGAAACTTCGACGCGCAGTAACTTTCTGCATTTTCGCTACTTTGATTACCCGAAAAATATGGGTCTATTATTTTTGGATAATTTACAAGACCGACTAATTAGAATAATAACCCGTGTGGTTCCGGTTTAGAATAGGACCACTCCATCTCTTCCTGTGGATGTCGTAAGAGGCGACTAAAGGATTATGCACAAACATCTCGTGCTACAATTGCATTCCCAAGAAGGGTTTACGTCGGGCGGCGGCCGGTTGTAAAACTTTTCGCCCAAATACATTCCCAAAGAGGGTTGACGTCAGGCAGGCGGCCGGTCGTAAAACTATAGCCAAATCATTTAAACTGTGCCGGCTACTTCTTCTCCATTTTGCAAGGTCTTTGGCATTCTTGGGTGACCATTGACATGCATGTTATATTTGGAGAAGAAAAAGCGGGAAAGCGCACCCCGGGCTCCGAAGTAGCACAGCTGAGGATGCAACTGGGAACTTAGACGAAGAAGATATACAATGACGATGATCCGTACTGGTCTGGAAGAAAAGAAAAAACTTAGAATGTACCAGCTGCTTCTCTTCCCGCGCAGAGTAAGTTGGAAAATGGGCTTTTTCAAATAGTCATGGGTTTGGATGTTTATCTTTATAAGTATATTTATCTATTATAAAATATAGCATCGTTGAGTTAGTATCTTATCATACAAGTATAAAACTTACTTTGAGGCAGCTCAATCTGTGTGAATTATCGTTATCTATTTTATTTATTTCATTTTTTACCATAATTGTACCGTTAAGTATATAGTAAACTAGCTTTTACCCGCGGCTTCACTCGCGTATCCCAAATCCTACGGAATCAGTACATTTTTCCAGGATGACAGATACCCTATGTCGTTCCCAGGACTCCTAACTATGTGTATGCGAAATTTCAAGGAGATTGGTTTATTAAATAAAGCGTGAAGAGGTAACAAACAAACGGGTGCCCCTTGTTTCACAGACTGAAATTTCATAGAATTTCGATTCACAGAAAATTTTTCATAGAATATTTAATTCTTATATTTTTATTTCAAATATTATTGTTTCAAAGACTATTTACTTGAATGAAACACAATTTATAGAAACACAGTTCAAAGAATTTTAGAATCTCATATTTTCATTTAACAAACTAATCAAACAGTAGAATATTTCTTTAAAGAATATTGCTGGGAAAGTTTTATCCATTTTACTAGAATAGGGCAAACTTATAGGTTAGGTTAGGTTAGAACTGTGACCAACACACGCACGAGCCGAGCGAGCGAAGCGAGCGTGCCGCGGTAGCGGCCGGCGAGTGCTGGAAAAGTTTTATCCATTTTACTAGAATAGGGCAAACTTATAGGTTATAAATATTATATTAACTTAACTTATTAAAAATAATAATATTTAATTTGATATTCTGATATTAGAAACATCGCAAAAGTAAATGTTATTTGTAATAAAATTCTATGATTTCAAATTATTCATAACAAACATTCTAATTATTGATTTTCTTTGCAACGAAAATCTATTATTAAATATTCTTTATACTGAGTAACTTACATATTGATTATTCTATGACATGATAATCTTTAAATAATTTTCTAAATAACGAAAATCTGTTAAACTTTTGTCGGTATAAGAAAGTACACCCCAAACAAACAAATGTACAAACTCACTTTCGCATCTAAAATATTAAGTCCCGAATTTCAATAAAACCTGCGAGTTTTGTTTGTGAACGGACGGATACATTGGAAAAGCGATTAATCCGTTGCCACATTGAACTAGACAAAGGATGCTTTACATTTGTTGATTTTGAAACAATTAAACAGTCAGAATATATCCAATTATTGTTTTTCGACTGCTTTAGGATGCGGGATTTTACATACTCGTATTGTGTAATCTTAGTGAACGATTTGTAAAGATTTAATTATCATAATGGCGATATTTTTTTACATGCTCTAATTTAGCTTTTGATGTTCGTACATACACATACATACTCTTGATCCTCGCTCTTCATCTAGCTCAGTTGATCCGTCAAAAATGCACTATTTTAGTCTGGTGGTGGATTGGTGAGATGGTGGAAGGGGCTGACACACATTGCCACACATACAATCACACCTGTTTTCCCAAGGATAAATTCCTATTTCAGAATACTCATAAATAAAATATAAACAGCAAAAAAGTTTGAGAATCACTTAGCGTCTTAGGCGGAATTAAATCAAAAAGTTGGACGAACACGTGCCGACGAAGATCAACGTTTCATCCAAAACAACTAACTCTTCATGTAATCTCGGCAATTAATTAAATCTTTACTAGCGTAGACTTAACTAGCTTCATAATTAAGAAGAGAACTTAACTCATTTTAAATTTAAAATAGTAGCCGGGAATGTCAAATTAAATCAAAGTGACAATTAAGATGAGACGGTCTGATTTGTCCACTCATTAAGTAACACGGATAAGTTACATTAAACTAGTTGGGAAAGGGTAAATCTGAATAATGCTAGTATAGTACCCCGTAATGAGATAACGCCGCCGAAGCTGGATTTCTTTGCGCCAAGTAATAATAATAAGTTTCGTAGTCTATTCATTGCAGAAATACTTATGTTTATTATTTACTTATTAATTGTTCTTTTATATTTTGAATTATGTACTTCTTTTATTTAAATTTAATATTCTTTTTATTTTAACTTGTAAAGTCAAACTGCGCAAACTCTCCAACATTTTAATAGTCTACATTTACCCAAAGGTGCCAAAAGTTGGCTGGAAGAAATCGCTTTAGTTACGTTAGTAATTATATTGTCTTTAGAGTAACTATTTATTAATCTGTGCTTTGGCTTTAGTAATAAAATAACCTCGCCTTTGTACCTACTTTATTTTAAATTTACTTTTGATTATTGTTATACCTACTCAGTTGGTGCATTAAAGAAGTTTTTTCTTGTCTTGTTTTGTAACATAATATAATACCACACTCATTTTTAACTGTGAAGATCCGCCGTCGTCTCCCGGTGACTGACAAACAATTAAAAATTAATTAAATTTTTAACAAAAAAAACAACCGACTTCAATTTTATTTTAAGGAGTTTCTTTCATATCTCCAAAGTTCTTTATCATATCTTCACCAAATAAAATGGGCCAACTTGGTAGTAAAGGCTTTCAAATAAAAAAAGAATCATCAAAATCGGTTCACAATTGGCGAAGATATTGCGTAACAAACATCCGAAATAAAAAAATAAAAAAAAACATACAGTCGAATTGATAACCTCCTCCTTTTTTGAAGTCTGTTAAAAATGTAAACTGTCACGCCGGTCACCCGGTGACCGAAGACCGAAGGCGAAGTCTAGCGTTTAGGAACGACCACTGCTGAGAAGGTAAAGGTGTAATTTGTACAAAAAACAAGATATTTTTTTCATTGCGTAAATTTTCACAAGTACAGTCCATGATACTGTTTATATTCCCCAAGAAAAAAATATACCTAGCAAAAGAGAGAACAATTGACTTCCTATACTAAATATATACGTCGCCTTTCGTCGGTTTTTTTTACTATACTTCGCTATATATATTGTGTAATATGATCAATCAGTATTAGTTATAGACTGACCTTACTGTAATACGGAACCCTAAAAACTTGGCACACTGGAAAAAATCATCATCAAGTCTTTTTTAGTCTCCATGACCCTCTCTGTACTACCAGAGCCAAATTAGCCAGAGCAGTCAGAGGATTTGGCCTACACTCTCCACGCTGGCCTGACGGGTTGGAGAGGTCTCACTGATGTTTATAAGCTTCTTTGTTTAGCTTGTGTTTCCTAAAACGCCTTCTACGACATCCACAGGAAGACTTGGAGTGGTCCTATCCTATTCTACTCTACCGGTAACCACATGGCTAAAATATCCTATACTTATTTTAGGCAACCAAACCAGTCAATTCCTTTCAAAGTCTATGTTTACTAGTCAAAATTCTTGGCTGAATTAGTTGCTGAAAATGAGCGTTGGGAATGATTTTTGAATGTTACGGGAATTTCCTTTTACCAGTTCAGCAAAGTTCGCCATCGAGAAATTTAGAATTCATTTCTTTGACGTCCAAAGCTTGTTTAAAGTATAAAGTTCTTAAAGATATCTGAAACTTTTAACTCGTGTATTTTAGATATTTGACGTTTCATTCTTGTTTATAACAGTTAATTGAGGAAATAAATTGTATTTTTACCTCTCTTGTTGTACCAAAAACATTTAAGTACCTATGAAAAGACAACATAATACGAAAGAGCAAATATACAAAGGCTTTTCCCATGTAGGGATTTTGTCCAGTCAACCTGCGATATATTGAGATTAGATTGATTGTACTTATTATGTACTTTTTTGGCAAATAACCAAAACAAATCATTTTTATTCGGAAAATACTTTTGCATCGCAGGCACTTCTTTAACCGAATTCAAAAAATCTGTCAAGTGCGAGTCGGACTTGTACATGAAGGGTTCCGTACCTTCGTACAATGTTTTAAAAAACGCTGAAAAAAACACGTTTATTCTATGATTTTGACTTTGAGATTAATAAGATTGTAAACATCGAGTTAAAAACGCTGAACAAGGCAGGTTTCTTGTATGACTACCCCCTTTTTTAACTTTTAATTTTATAGCAGCCGCAGTAATAGGTATATAGTCAGTGAAAATTTCAAGTGTCTCGCTATTACGGTTCTAGAGATAGAGCCCTGTGACAGACGGACAAATGGAGAGATGGACAGACAGCGAAGTCTCAGTAATAGTGTTCCGTTGGCACCCTTTGGGTACCAACAAAATAAAGGTAAAAAGTCGGTTTTTAGTTTCTAAAATTATTCTTTAACATGATATTGATATGATAAGGTGTCATTTGAACTTCAAGTGAAAGTGTATCTAAGTTTATATATATAGAAACCTATTGATTCCTGAAACTTCTAACGGCTTAAAACTATAGGAACTATTACATAAGTTTGACTTTCAAACTGTCTCTCAAGAGTTGAGTGAGTAAACGACGTCAATCTCACGTATGTCATATATTACACAAATAAGAACTTTTAAGTTAGTTAGTTAAGTAATTGAGTTAGTGATTCAACGGTAGAGCAAATGGACTGTGTCTAATTTGTTTAGGAAAGGGCGCGATACTTATCATTTATAATTTAAGAGTTCCCTTACCCTAGACAGAATCAGAGTTTCCTATACAAACGTAGTCTAGGTTTCATTTTGAAACGACATGTCAGATTTCGGTAAAAATTTGTAACGTTATGTAAATAAATTGCATATATCTAATGTTATAATTATATAAAGGCCAAGATTTTGAGTTTATAAAATCATTTGAGACACAGAATTTTTTTTTTTAGAATCTGAAAATGATATGTCTTATTCAAGGATCTAATCTAGTCAAATTCGCTTTTAGTTACACGATCTAATAAACTTCACTCGATGAAAAAAAAATCCCAAAGTAACCCATTTTTGTAATATTTTTTTAAGGACTAAACTAATGATATTTTACATTTCAATCTGGTGCTCAATTAAAGCCACTAAACATTTATAGACAAATTCGCTGAGTTCCCTTTTATTTTTTTTTATCCCTTTATTAAACAATTAAAACCAATAAAATCTACATTCTGCGTCATTCCCCGCCTCCTGCTTCACAGTCAGACAAACGAAATATGCAAAAGCATGCGAGGTGCTTTGTGGGTCGCTAAGAGTGGGACGACAGGGCCTTCCTTTTTGTCAGCTCAACATAGAACAATAGAACTTGGGTGCACATGTTCCATCTGACAGGCTAAAAGTTAAGGGGGAAACTAATAAAACTTTATTGAAACACATATGTCGCTAAGTAAAAAAGTTACCCATAAATGAGGGTTCCGGCCGTGACATTTATTGTCCGACGCCTGAAGGTCAGTTATACGATGTTTTGCATGCAGAAGGCCCTGCGGGCGCAAAAAGGTCTCTTTTGTTGCCTGTCTTCTCCTAATTTGGGGAAACTCGTAAAGTTAAACTCAATTAGATTTGGAGATGCGCGTTTCAGCGTTTGTGACTTGCAATTAAGACTAGGGCTGGTCGGTGGGAAATTAATTGTTCTTTTTTATTTTCTTTTACCCAATTATATTTTGCTGTCTTAAAAAGTTTCTTTGGGTGTTTTATCTCAGTTGTGGTCGTTGCGAAACTTTACTGGTTTATAAAAAAGAAGTAAAAAGGTACCTAGAAATAAGGGTTCCAGCCTTGACATTTATTGCCTTAGGCCTGAAAGGATAAAGATGTTTTGCATGCAGAATGCATGACGGGCCAAAAAGGTATCTTTTGTTGCCTGTCTTCTAGCAATTTAGGATGACTCGTAAAGTTAAACTTAATTAGGTTTGAAAGTGCGAGTTCTTGCAAGAGAAAGGGCTGTTCAGTGGAAAATAAATTTTTGCCTTTCTTTTACCTAATTATTTTTTGCTGTCTTTGGGTATTTCATCTCGTTGTGGTCGTTCCGGAACTCTATCTCTACTCTCTTTTGAACCTAAAGACTTTATTTGTTTACGTAACAATATTAATATTCTAATACTTATCCTTTTTTAAGAGAACCTTTAACTCTTTCGCTCGGACCTATATGAAAAACCATCATCCCCAAGCGATGGGGGCTTTATTTAAATAAGCAAGATAAATAAATTTACAAATTAAAAAAAAAACTTGAATATATACTACAAATTTACTTAAAAAATTATGACCATGTGGTATGATGCCAAGAACGCTGGTCACATTTCCGCGTTGTGTGGAAAAGAGCCTATTGATTGCTATGGATCCTCAGATTTTTGCCTATACTTTCACTCGACTTTGACGATCTACGCGGGGAGAAAAGTAGCTGGTAAGAATATTCAATATTTTTCATTTCCTCCCAGACTATTACGGAAGGAGCATATTTTTATCTGTACTACTGCTGAGTGTAGATAAACCTTTATCATATCACACAATCTTACATGAAAGACGCCCTCCCTCCTCCATTGTAATTCAAAACACGTGTAGGTAACTTACCGGCATTTGAAAGCTTCAAAACTCTTAATACTCTGTGATACTTGCAGGAGTTAGCTCTGATACTGTGCGCATAAATTAAAAATAGTAATAGAAACACAACATGTGTTCTAGGTATGTAGGTCAATCTGACATAAAACAATATTGCACAAGAGTAAATTAAGGCACGGTCACAGAAGACAGTAAGATTATTACATACATAACGGAATCTCCTAAGGTCCCGCTTCAGTATGGCCGGCGCTGAAGCGTTCCGGCACTTTCTCTCGCTCTAGCAAATGACTGTTCTGAGTGACAGAAAAGATAGCAGCATATGAAAATGCTGTTCCGTGCTGACAGATGTGTCCCAACCCTTAGTAGATACAACAGCATTTTTTCTCAACAAATAAACTTACTTGACTAAAGGTCCTAAGGCCCTCAGGTGAGGAGAGCTGTCTTTGGCTATGCGCTTTACTTCGGGCCAGATTAGCCCGATTGTCTTATTCTTCGCTGTTTGCTATGGGATTTCTATGAAAAACGCACGGCGTGGCGTCATAGTTTCTTGGAGTCAATTAGCGCTCTTTTCGGCGTTAATAAATCTAAAATCACGTTCAAAATGGTTATGATGAATGACAAGTGACATTATTTCGTGACGTTTTATTCTCTTACCATTACAAAATAATTTATTTTTGACTCTGGTTACTACCCTATTGGCAGTTAGCATCACGAATAATCACGAATTAAATGACGAATATCTATCATACTTTATATTTTGTACTGTGAATACAAACTGAATTAAAACGTGTTAGAACAAAGTTAACAAACTCCGTTGTTAGGTGGAATCGTTATGTCGGTGCGTTGTTCGGAAATGATAATGTTTTGAAATATCGCCTTATAATCAAATGAAATCATGGCGATATTTTCAATATTTATATATCATCTCCACTTACTTCCACCGACCAGAGCAAGCTCTTAAATTACATGAAACAGAATGACGCCGGTAGGCGGCCATGATTCGGAGAAAACTAGCTATGGTTGGTCTCGCTCCAAAACCTAAAAACACACTACAATAGGGGTAGAACGAACAGAAAATTATTATTCTAATTTAGTCCTCGTCTTTTCTTTGTCTAAGCACACTCCCGGTTGAATTCGGAGCCCGGGGTGCGATTTCCCGCTTTTTCTTCTCCAAATATAACATGCATGTCAATCGTCACCCAAGGATGCCAAAGACCTTGCAAAATGGAGAAGAAATAGCCGGAACACTTTAAATGTTTTGGCTATTGTAGTGTATGTGAGTGAAAGAGAAGGAAGCATTATGTCATCTCTAGCGCACGTGCGGTCGTAAACAGCTCAGTAAGCTGTGAGCGGCGGAAGTGAGAGGGCGCGCGCGTCTAAGAGCCGACAATATTAAAGGATATACCACATTTTGGCGACGAGGATGAACTGCAAATAGTATTAATATATTATTAATAAAAAAAAACAAAAAAAAAGTGTGTGTAAATGGGTGTTTTGAAAAAAAAATAGCTAATAAAATTTGTAGTACAAGTTTTAATAAATAATGTTATTCAGAAAGTTTTTACGAAACATGAACACAGTGTTAATGTTTTTAACAAAAATATACTGTTGATTTTTAAATTTAAAAAACAAAATCGTACGTTTATTATCTGTATGTCAAGTAAACAAAAACGTTGACTGCCATTTTATTTTTATAAGTGACGTTAAACTATCAGAATCGGACCTGATAGGTAAGCAGTGATTAAGTGTTATTTCTTTACATTGTGACTTCAGATATATTTAATTATTTGGACTTTAGGATGGCATTGCACTTGATTTATAACACTAGTCGTCCGTTTACTATAAGTGGAAAGAAAAAATCGGCACGGTGATGGTAGCAAAGTTCTATGCTTTTATTACTGACTTATTTTCTGCTGAATGCAGAAATATTTTACAAAAGTAAGTACCTACATTTCATTATAAAGACATCTATTAAAACAATACAAATAATACTGACATTACTGATGAAAAGTTTACAATCTAGCATTTGTTACTACTGGTATGAAGTCACCATGATGGCTGTACCGTAAAGCCTAGATTTAGGATCTAGGAAGATAGATGAGATAAAAGAAAGACCAGATATCGGCAAATGAGATAAGTATAATAAACAACTATTACATTAGTTACAAGGATTCACAAGAACACTAGGTACAGACTAGTTAGTCAGGGTCGTGAGTTATAGGCACTAGATCAGTTGAGTAGCCCTTCTAGGTAGAAGAACTACTTAGCTTGAGATGCTGCCGAAGACGAAAGATGACGAGCGCCGGCCGCCGCACCTTATATATATGAATGGGCTCCCCCGCTGCGCCTGAGAGGGGCGGAGGGGTGCTGGAGCCGATGTCACATGGCTGCTGTTGTTTCTGTGCAAGTATGTTTTGTGTAATTTTTAAATTAATTTTTAGCATTCAGCGGATGACGCTAAAATAATGATTTTAAGGAAATTTAAATACCAGTTGACTTAAAGATACATTAGGACCACAATAAAATAGATTTTGAAAAATCATAAAATTGCCTATTGACCGCACCATATCTGTTTGTTTATGCTGTAGGTTATTATTTACTGCCTAAGCGATTCAAGGTTAAGGCAGGCCTGTGTAACTTCCCGTTTGGGTGTCGAAAACGTACCTACATTATTACTGTGCGTGTGGCAACCACTCCAAGTGGTAAATTCGGTTATACGAATCGTTTGTCCAGAGTAATGGAAATGAGATTGGCCTGCAATGGATTTCTGGGTGTCTGAACGAGGGGGTCCTGGGTTCTGATGTGAGCTAAACCTCGTGAGCTTGAATCATATCGCTGGCAACATTGAGTGGATGATTCATCGAGTTTCTGTGCTGAGTAAGACTTCTGTGCGTGAGTACTGGTACTTATTCTGTGGTTAAGGTTGGACATTGCAGAAACGGTCGGCGTTTGTTTTTGTTATTGTTATAAGTACTTACTTATGAAGTTGTCTAAGCACTATTGAAAAATATGTCCAAGACTTAACTAATACATTTATTTTAACGTATAATAAAAAAAAATTGCATTGGATCTACGGGCCAGGTTCAATTCCGGGTCGGTTCATGATGAAGTATCTATCTCAGATTAATTAATTAAGATAAATAAAGTAAAAATCACGTCCGCCACTTGTACGTTTGTTTTGTTGTGCAATAGAGAATAAATAAATAAATAAAAAATGGGTTGGTACATTATGTAAGTTACATGATGGTTTAATACATACTACTAGACCAATGTAGATTGTTTAATATTGTATCAAGAAATTACGGAGAACATGGTCTGTTTTATAGACTAAATTACAGGTGATGCCTGTATGAGACGAGTACATGTTGTGATGCAATGTAAATATGTCAGAGTGTGATATAATATGGAAGTCATACGGTGACGATTGTAATCAGAAGTTGTATGGGTAACGCCCGTAATATGAAGTTTTATTCGGGTAGCGCCCGTTTACTGAAGTGTGTGATATATGTAAGTCATACGGGTGACGCCCGTAATTGGAAGTATGTACGGGTAACGCCCGTAATAGGGTATTTGACTGTGTTTGTTTTTGGACAATATTTAATTTGAAACAAGAAATATCACTAAAAAGAAATCTTATCTCGAAAACAGCACGAAAATTGGTTGATAAATGAAGTAGTAGTTGGTGTTGGCGTGGTGAGGACATCTCGCTATCACTTTCGTACCCGCGAAACCTAATAGCAGTGACGTCACACAGCAGTACGTGCATCCTTTTTCTGTTACTTGACAGTTTCCCTTTCCAAACTGAAACTTACTTATTTTTGTGCAAAAAAAAAAATTGTTTTCGGTTTCAGATTATGTAACTTTTAAAATGCAAAGAAATAAATAAATTGAGTCAAATGCCGTATTGAAAGTTTGTACGGGTAACACCCGTAATCTGAAGTTTTATACGGGTGACTCCCGTAATTGGAAGTTTGTACGGCTAACGGCCGTAATCTGAAGTTTTATACGGGTGACGCCCGTTTACTGAAGTTTTATACGGGTGACGCCTGTTTACTGAAGTTTTATACGGGTGACGCCCAATTACTGAAGTTTTATGCGGGTGACGCCCGTTTACTGAAGTTTTATGCGGGTGACGCCCGTGATTGGAGGTTTATGCGGGTGGCGCCCGCAGTCTGAAGTTTTATACGGGTGACGCCCGTGATTGGAAGTTTGTACCGGTAGCGCCCGTAATCTGAAGTTTTGTATGTATAGCGCCCGTTTGCTGAAGTTTGATAACAATTACTAGAAGTCTTGTAACGGCTGTCACTGGGGCGACATTGAGTTGGCATTCATTGAGTGTTTTGATGGGTTGTGTTGGCGCCTCGGGGTGTCCAGTGAGGCAGCTGCCGGTTCGCTTTTAAATGTTTGTGTTTAGTAATTGTACCATGTACCGTGCAGGGAAAAGTGAGGAAAATGTTCATTGTTATTATTAAGTTCATTTACAAGTAATAAGATTTTAATTTCATTCAATATTACACATTGTTAATAATATTATAAAGATGGCAAAGAATGATTTTGATAAATAATATAAGCTATATGTTATAATCGTATTCTGCAGACTGTAAAATGCTCTAGAAGGCGTATCGAAACTGTATGGTTAATTACAGTGTTATTAATAACATTATAATAATTAATAATTAACTCTGGAATTATTAAACGCCTTAGTGTAGCCAGTTTCTAGGTCAGTCTTGCAATACAAACTTTCCGACATTAAGCTGACAGTTATACTTATGTAGTTTATTCTTGCATTTCGTACAAGTGATTAGGGTAATCAAGTTTATAAGCTTATTCCATGTCTAGTTTTGAGCATTTTGGTTAACTATTGAGACTTATAATAACGAAGTAGTTGCAAATTATTTTATATGTTATTGCTAGGGTTTGTCAATGGTCCAAGATATGTATCTTGGACGGACGTAAGTGAATTGACGGTCAAATCAATGGAAATATTTCCGTCTTTTATTTTAAAGTATAATTACATACATATATAGGTAGGTGTTTAATGCTAGTAATAATAATAATAGCTGTATTTCAGACACAAAAGATCCATAGATAAAATATAATGAAAGTGTTTACGATGAAAGTAATAAGGATAATATTGTTATAAAAACTTGGCGGCAATAGCCAACCATGTCGGTAGGTGTTGGTGGTTATAAGTCTCTCTGCCAGACATTGCACAATGCTGTTTTTACGCATGGTAACCCTGGACATAAGGTTAGCTACACGATGACGTCGTATGGCATTTGAAGTGTTGACACTTCCCAGACATACTACACAGGGCCCCATAAGCCCCATAATTTGGCCCCATGGGGTGTCTAAAGATGTTGTTACATGCTACCCTTCAACCCTAATTTGACGTATGTAAGCGTAGCCTGACGCGGCTTGGACGTGTTCAGTTGGCGGTTGGCATCTCTTTGATGTTTACGTGCGAGCTATACTGCTGAGTTTGATGTTGTGTGGCTGACCTCTGCCTGACTTCACTGCGCGTTCAGAGAATGGGCTGTTTTTGTCGAGAGATATCGGAGACATCGTTTGTTAATGTTGGATGCAAGTAGTCGAGAAGGGTGGGGCAGACCTCGGCTGGGTTTCTAAGTTATTAGTTCGACGCCCACCTTTCGGCAAGTTGAGGAATGCGGGTAGAACAAGTGAAGTGAGAATCCGCTTCGCTATTGAGGTATTAATGCATTTACTACATATTGATATCCAACATGGAGTATGGGTCACTTCGTTCTAATCCAATTTAATCGAGCATTATTGTATCATATCATGAGTATCATTCCTTGTTGGTTTCTGTGATTTCGGAGGCGGGATTACATGGTGACAAGTTGAATTGAGGTTTTATCTCCATGCCACGCGTGATAAAAGGAAAGAAATAGGGATTGCCGTCGTATGGTTCGTGATAACCGCTGCGTAAAACAATAGCCTCGCTCTATATCACTGATATATGATACATCTTCGATAAAATTGTATGCTTAACAGGATTAAATATATTATTTGATGGGTCTGGCTGGCTGGACGAACCAGGGGTTTAACATTTTGAACGTTCAATATTGTAACCACTCGATTATTTATCCGCGATCATTTGGGAATCAAAGTGCATCCGAGAATTGAGAGGTTTTCTAATAGGCATAGAGTCCCCTTAGGTACAATCTTATTAATAAGATTGTGTGATGTTTAATCTTGATTTCATTGGTAGGCTTGGGTAATTATTTCTTCCCTTATTTGTCGGCCTGTGTCGGCCCACTGCTGGACTGAAGGTCTCTCCCAGGGCTTTGTAATTATGTTTATTCACTAAAGTTTGCTGTTGATGCTTAAAAAAAAAAAAGAATATATATATATGTAAATAATGAAATCTGTCAGTCAGTAAAAGAGGAAGCAATAAAGGTGAATGTCTTTTTAGTTGGAAAAGGCGATGTGTTATGAAATGGATTGGACTATATAAAAGGAAACGCACAATGGGTACGCAACACATAAAAAAAAGTGGAGGGAGAATGGAAATCTGTGAGCAAAGGGATTGATAGACGGAATTTAGAAATTGCAGTAGAAGCGAGTTCAGAATAAGATATTTAAGAATATCACTCAGAAGACTAGAATAAAAATAAAATGAGAAAATTAAGTTGATTGTTAATTTTGTTATTAGAAGTCGTGGTAATAATAAATTTACGAAGTAAAAGAAAAAACTGAAAAAAGAAACTAATAAAATAAGGAAGTGATGTAGTGTATGTGAGTGAAAGAGAAGGAAGCATTATGTCATCTCTAGCGCACGTGCGGTCGTAAACAGCTCAGTAAGCTGTGAGCGGCGGAAGTGAGAGGGCGCGCGCGTCTAAGAGCCGACAATATTAAAGGATATACCACAGCTATAGTTTTACAAACGGCCGCCTGCCTGACGTCAACCCTCTTTGGGAATGTATTTGTGCGAAAAGTTTTACAACCGGCCGCAGCCCGACGTTAACCCTCCTTGGGAATGCAATTGAAGCACGAGATGTTTGTGCCTTATCCTTTAGTCGCCTCTTACGACATCCACAGGAAGAGATGGAGTGGTCCTATTCTAAACCGGAACCACACGGGTTATTATTCTAATTAGTCCGTCTTGTAAATTATCCAAAAATAATAGACCCATATTTTTCGGTTTATCAAAGTAGCGAAAATTCAGAAAGTTACGGCGCGTCGAAGTTTCAGTAGGGCCGATTGACGTCACCGTCAAGTAAAAATCGTACTTGATCATGACGTCATGCGGAATTTAAATGCGCTATATCTTTGTAATTATTTGCTAATCAGAAAAAAGAAAAAAAAACAATCTACAATATTTTTTAATAATGTATGTGATGAATTAAAATATATTTTATATTCCACATCCGTATTGTACAAGGTGCAATTACCTAAATGAAACAAGCAAAGCAGACACCTAGACAACCCATCACAAAGCTACTAAAGTTTACATACACGTACTAAACTAACACGTGTATTTTGCACGTTACTGTAAAATGGTCGTAGTGTGTTGTAGCAGTGATTGTTTTTGCCCTGTCTAAGAAAAACTAAACAGAAAAAAATGTTTAGGCGGCCATCTTTGATCCAAATGTTCCAGTTTCTAATTCCGTAGGATGCTTTACCCTTGCATACAAAATGTTAGACCCCTTCGATGTTTCATCTAGACGCTATGAACGAATTAAGTTAAAATTCTAAAATCAAGACGCCATCTTGAATTTTAAAAAAAATTCAGCGTCGCATTACGCACCTACAATGGCGTTCATAGAATTTCTACCCACCGTTCACACCGGCGCAAGTTGCGTCGCGCACGTTGCGCTGCGTGTGGTTCGATATAAAAGCCTATTTTGGGCGGATGCGCTGCAAAGGCCTTTAGGATCATAACGTCCACTGTAGCCAAGTCATTAATTTTAATTAGCTTTACTAATACAGTCATTAATTTGACGTCACAGTCGTTAGTTATGATTAGGAACTTAATTAAATTAGCATTGTGAATAATATTTGACAGTATTGTTAACTTGTTGTTTGCCGAAACTGCAAGAGAGTCGCCTACGTACAGTCGCTATACAAGTTAGCTATACAGAAAACAATTTCCTAGGACACCTACCGTCTTATTATAAAAACAGGACTAACTTAGTTACTAGGTTTAAACCATTACCCGCCCAAATCAAGTTGATATGAGTATCTAGTAATATCACACTATCTCACCTGTCAATGTCAACTTGATTTGGCCGGATAATGGTTTAAACCTAGTAACAAAGTTAGTCCTGTTTTTATAATAAGACGGCTAATGTCTGGCTTTATATTTTTGGGTTAAAACTTACGTGAGACACAGCCGAAGACGTCGAGAATCACATTCGCCCTGAGGAAGGCCTCCGGATAAGGTTAAAAAATGTCGGCCAATAGCTGACTTCATCCGTAAGCTACCTATTGTAGGCGTACCTACCTGTACAAGTGTACACAGCTTTCAGATGGATACTAAATGTACCCTGTACTAATGTAGCTACGTTATCCTTAAACTAATGATAAAATATAGAATGGAGGGATTGGAGGGCGTGTAGGAGGAAAAAGGCATTATAATAGTGATGTGTAGTTAGTTAGCCATATAGCCTATTCTTTTTCTTTGTCTAAGCACGTTCCCGGTTGCATCCTCAGCTGTGCTGCTTCGAAGGCCGGGGTGCGCTTTCCCGCTTTTTCTTCATGCCAATGGTCACCCAAGGATGCCAAAAATGTGATGCAAATGTGCGAAAAAAAGCTTCACGTTCTCTAAAGTGAGAACGTTAAGCTTTTTTTGGTAACTGTAAACAGCAGTTCATAAAATAGTTTGAAAGGGTATCTAGGGCATACTGAAGACAATTTTAAATGTTATCTCCGTTTCCTTTTAAATAATTTATTTAGGGCAGGCAAATGGGGGCAGCACTGGACCCCGAAAAATTCATGTACCCCTTAACATGATTCTTCAAGATTTCCGCCCGTTCCCCCGATCGATAAATAGTTACGATTCTTGTAACGTATTTCATGGCAATGTATTCCTGTAACGTATTTTACGATTTGCGTGCAACGTATGTCATCATCATGGTAAAGGCGCGTAATCCTTATTTATAGTATTGGATTTTCGTGATACTTACTAGGTATTTTGGTAATGCAAATCTCGTGTGTGACGTTTGTCTCAGTTTTTGCAAATATAATTACTCTTTATAATGTTTAGTTTTATATCTTTTTCCTGTTACTCAGTAAGGTAAAATGCAAAACAACAACAGCTCTGTTAAAATTCTAATGCCGGGCGCACACGTCCGTAGTCCGTACCCGTTAGCGTCCGATAGGTAGTTTTTTTTTATTTTTTTTTATTGACAAATATAGTTTGCCCCAGTGTTAATTTTATATTTATAATGTATGTTATTATTATTTTATAGTGTATGTTTTTGATATATATGCTTTTAGGTAAATATTATTTATCTTCTAAGTTACATAATTTGCACTTAAAGTCTTCTTTTCTCGGCATCACCAGTTGGTTGACTGGTAAATAAAGTTTTTGGCTTTGAGTGCGGCAATTACATTTGTAATAAAGTTAAATAAATAAAAATAAAATAAAAATAATTTATATAAGTAGCTACAGAACGGAATCTAACCTACCGCGAGGTGACGTCCTTGATTGTCCCTCGCAAATCGGAAGAGTAAACCCCGGATAGTCGCCCCGGGGGTATAGTTGCCTTGATTTGATTTGCAATTACTCTAGTTTCGCAAATGAAACACGTGTTATTAAATTTATCTATCGAGAGACTCTGCATCTGCAATTAAGTTGACCGTGTTGCATGTCTCTGTGCGATTGCATGGGACGGCTAGGTGCGATCAAAGTTTTTGCGGTTTTTGCGTTCTCTTTCTCGACAGGACATCTATCCTAAACGTAATTTACATGGAATAGGCAACTATCCCCTTTATTGGATAGTTGTCCCAAAATTTAGAGGTCCGCAAAAATCGCCAATACTCAGGAAATATCAAAGATAATGTTTATTCCTTTTTTAAATTTGAAGATAATAAACCAAAGTACCTATCCGTTTGACATATAAAGTATCTTGCTTTTTGTACAAAGAGATATAAAGTAATTTCAAAAAGTGGGGCAACTATCCGGGTTTTACCCTATAATATGGGTATAAGGGTTGGTCGCTACGATTCTGACATAACTTGACAATTGCTACACAATAACGATAGACTAGACTAGAATAAATGACACTTGGGTAAAATGAGTAGATTTGATTTACAATAGCCCTACGTTTCACTCACACACGGACAGTGCGGACGCGTGTTTACGAAATTCATATTTATGGTTGATCAAAATGTATTCAGCTTCACAGCTGTCACAGTACTTAATACCAATTAAGATTCGAGTCGCTACCCATGAACCCGTAGGTTAGGTTAGGCGTTAATTTCGGAATATACACCCACTCCATTTTTTAAGTTTATTTTGCAGTTACTTATTTATTTATTTTAATTACAAAATATTGATCCGCAACATACTTCGTCAATGGGTCACAGAAAAGAATCAACATGCTTCGTCAAAAAAGTAAAAAAGCGGTCAAGTGCGAGTCGGATTCGCCCATGAAGGGTTCCGTAGCAGCTAGTAATATAATATAAAAGTTCTAAAGGTAAATTTTTGTGTAAGAATGGGGAACCCGCAATATTTATTGTTTTGTATTTCTATTTTTGTGTGAAAATCTTAATGCGGTTCACAGAATAGGTACATCTACTTATCAAGTGTCAACAGTATATTTAACGTCTAACAAAATATACTGAAACTTTTTTAAGGGTGGATTCAGTCCGTGATACTGAACAACTTTCCCCAAGGAAATATGTCGAAATATGAAAAATAATTTTTGGCTTTCCGTACAAACTCGGATTAGCTGATCGGTCAACTTGTATGGGAGGTCAAAAATTATTTTTCATATTTCGGTACATGTTCCTTGGGGAAAGTTGTTCAGTATCATGGACTGAATACACCCTTAAAATGTTTTCAGTATATTTTGTTAGACCCTGTATATAGGTCTTATAGTTTCGGAAAAAAGTGGCTGTGACATACGGACGGACAGACAGACATGACGAATCCATAAGGGTTCCGTTTTTTGCCTTTGGCTACGTAACCCTACCAAAAGAATATCCGCAACATGCTTCGTCAAAAGGTAAACAGAAAAATATCCGCAACATTCTTCGTCAACCATGTCCACTCCATTTATTTATTTATTTATTTACAAAATTTATGTACACAACATACAAACAAAGGAACGTTTAAGAAAATAGAGTACATAGGTACTGCTTATTTCATAAGAAATCTCTTCCAGCAGACCCAGGAGAGGAAAATTTAAGAAAACAGGTAGTAGGCGTGTACAAAAGACTATAGTTACAAATACATATAAGTACTTATCTAAAATGTTAAACATACATATACATATACAATACATCAATAAACATACACACATATTATACATAAATACATATACATATAAATACCTAACTATAACCAAATACATATATAGTATATAGGTATACTATTCATTACGTTAAGGAAAGATAATACTCTTTTACTCTCTTCCTAAAAACAGGGAAAGATTTGGAGTCTCGTATAATGCGTGGTAGTGAATTCCATAATTTTACCGCTTGAACAGAAAAAGAGTGGGAATAGCAAGTATGGGCAGGGATTCTAAGTAGGGTTCTAAGCTGGGATCTACAGGGCACATTTGAAGGACGGGCAAAAGAAAATCGATCACGTAGATAAGCAGGATAGGTAGGGTTATACAAAATTTTGAAAAGGAGACAGAGGATTCTTTGGTTTCTACGCAAACGGATAGGGAGCCACTCAAGTTGTTTGCGGTACTCTGACACGTGATCAAACTTTTTCAGCCCAAATATAAACCTAATGCAAAGATTTTGCAATCGTTCCAGTTTATTCAGTAGCTCCTCTGTAGCATCTAAATAGCAGGAATCTGCGTAATCGAGGAGTGGCAATATAAGGGACTGGCATAAAGATACCTTGGTATCAAAAGGCAGAAAATACTGAAGTGTTTTGAGACTATGAAAGGAGAAATATATTTTACGACTAACTTCAGTTATATGCGCAGTCCAACTCAGTGTCGATTCTATTAAAACACCTAAGTTTTTGGCAGTTTCGGAGAATGCAATGATAGAACCGTCTAGAATTAGTGGAGGAGCAGTACTTAAGTCAATAGAGTTTTGCGCATACCGACTTCCAACAACCATGGCTTGTGATTTTATTGGGTTCACCAATAAACCAAATGACTTAGCCCAAATAGCCAGCTTATGTAGATCGAAATTCATTGCATCAATGGCTGTATCAATGTCAGCAGGTAGACAATGCCTGTAAAGCTGCAAATCGTCTGCGTAGAGGTGGAAGCTAGAAGAGAGAATTTGGGTAACAGTATTAATGAACACAGAAAATAAAAGAGAAGAAAGGGGGCACACCCGCGCTGAGTTCTCGCCAATCGGAGAAAATCTCTTCGAGGCGGACACATTGCGAGCGACCGTGAAGATAGAAATCAAACCAGGATAAAGTAGAAGGAGAAACATTTATAGACCGAAGAATGCCTAGAAGAATGTCAAAATCTACAGAATTAAAAGCACTAATGAAATCAAGAAGAACCAGTAAGGTAAGACATTTGTTATCAATCGCCCAGCGGATATCATCCGTAACCTTGAGTTAGGCAGACACAGTACTATGTCCCTCTTGAAAGCCCGACTGAAATGGCGAGATGATGTTATTTTCAAAAAGAAAGGTAGAAAATTGACTATGGACAATTAGCTCAAGAACTTTTGATAGGAAGGGTAAAATAGAGATAGGTCTGAGTTCAGAAACTAGGCAAGGAGAAGGAACTTTAGGTAGCGGAATAACATGAGCTAATTTCCAAGCCGAAGGAAAAGTGCTCGAAGTTAAAGAAAAATTGAAGATGTGAGTAAGCACAGGGAGAATAACCGGAAGAAGAAGAGTAATCATTATAATAATCATAATCATCCATTATTTGGTTTCTACGGGGAATCCAGCTCTCTCGTTAGTCCGGGGTCTAAATCACAAATAGAAGTTTACCCTTTTGTTACGAAGTTATGTTACGAGGTAGAATAAAATAACTTACTCCCGGGAACTTATGGTATATTGTGATTATCTTAACTTACTCGCTAGATCTTATGTACTAATAAAAATATTTGCGTGGCCGTGGAAAGGCACGCCAAGCTACGTACGTGCTGTGCTTAATAAACAAAATATAATTTGCTTATTAATAAACTAGGATATACCTAGTGCCACCACGTACGGTTATAATGGAACTGTCATACCTTTCACTAGTGCATTTGACAACTGTCTGGGCTCGCAATCTATTTATTTATTTCTTATTTATTTATTTACTAACATATTACAATTATGTACAACAGAATATTTACATGACATTTCTATAAGCCACTGAGGTTTGTGATGAAATGCCTACGAGTTTACATACAAAAATTTAAACACATACATATATCCTAATACTCAAAAAATTTGACAAATGCCTGCCAAACCTACCCTATTTATAACAAACTAGTACTTCTGCTGGTTATACATATCAATCTAATTCGTGCTGGGTAACCACGTCAAAAGTTAAAGGTTAATTTCTCAATATTTTTTAGAAAGTATCTTTTTAATTTAAACTTGATATTTTTTATGGAAAGTTGTTTTTAGGGTTCCGTACCTCAAAAGGAAAAAACGGAACCCTTATAGGATCACTTTGTTGTCCGTCTGTCCGTCCGTCCGTCCGTCTGTCAAGACCCTTTTTCTCAGGAACGCGTGGAGGTATGAAGCTGAAATTTATATCAATTACTCAGGTCTACTGTCCCTTGAAGCTGTGAAAAAATCAAACTTCTAAGCCAACGCAATCAAAAGATACAGCCGTTTATGCCGCAAATTTTCGACACTTGCAAGGGAATCAAAACCTACAGGGTGCTTCCCGTGAACTCAGA